>JALPQD010000563.1:0-625394 GCA_023101885.1 Typhlomys cinereus | reverse complement strand
GGAGCGCGCCAGAGTGAGCCAGAGCCACATCACAGTCTGTCCGACTGGGCTGGTGCGTCGACCTCAGCACCAGGCCTGTCCCCCTGGCTGTGCTGGGTGTTGTCAATGACTGATGGGGGGGCAGGTCCTGCAGCTCAGCGCATGGCACCTGCACTGTCTGCTCCAGCAGTTACAGTTGGCACATACTGCTCAGTCAACATTTACAGTACCCGGATGCAGCCTCATCACATGACACAGCTGTAATTTCATTACTTTTCATTATGAGACTTAAACTTCAGTTCATTTGCAAAAACAAGAGGAAGTTTGCAAAACAGGTCACTTACCTTTAGACATGGCAGGAAGGTTTTTTGGCATACTCTTTCCAGAAAAGCATGCAGATATAAACTTAAATACTTCTAACCCCAGATGCCTGAATCTCACTACAAAACTTAACATACTAGTATACTGATTGTTTTCTAAACCTGTGCATACTTTTTTATAATCAAAAATAAATAGCAGAAGTTGAATATTGACAGTCTGTTACAGATTTCTAGCTGGTCCTGTGGACACATGTTCTGAACATGGAACATGTGGTTAGATGCGTCTTGATTCGCTTCAGCTAATGACAATGGTGAATGATGAGAAATCTCTTTTAATTAACAATCGTATCATTGGAAATACACATTTCACTTTTGTATATACTTCTAAGTGAATCATACAGAAACTTGTTGCTAAACCAAGCTAACATTTTAAAAATGACTTGGATTTCTGATGGTCTTCATTTTTTTCTCACAGTGCGCAAGAGGCGAGTAGAAGGAGACCAGCAGTAGGTCTCGAAGACTCCACGAAGTCAATGAGGACTCTTGCCGCCGACATCAGGTGTAACAATGTCCTGGGTGGAGGGAGAAGACTGGAAATCTTTTTTTTATTTTTAAACTATATTCATTATTTTTCTGGTGTAAGTTGTTAATTCATTCCAATTTATAAAATTAGTAATAGATAATATTTTATATTTTGAAATATTCTACTGAAATCAGTTTTAGTTTAGCTTAATTAAATGGTTATAATGACTTTTAGGCAAAAAATTGTAAAAAAAAAAAAACAAAAAAGTTTCAGAAGCCACGAATGTGGAATTCTCTGAGCATCTCGAGGACCAATCTCTTCTTTAGTCAGAAAATGGACATTGCTGACGGATAACTGCTGGAGGCGTTCCCTTCAACAACAGCAAAAACATTCTGAGAATCCAGGAATTTGGCAAAAGTTTTCCTTAGTAAGGAAATAAAGTGCCTGCATTTTCACAGGTGCTTCAGAATGTGGTGACGTCCCAGGGAGACAAGGCCGCTGTGTGTTCGCTCTGGCCGAGGTGTACAGTTTGTTGAAGGGCAGCCTGAGATGGTTAGTTTCTCACCTTCCCGTGGGCTTTAAATCTGTGTAAAAGCTAGAAAGCCAGAAAGCTGAGTAGAAAAGGTGCTTTCTAGCCACAAGAGGCGCTTGGTCAGCTCTGGGTTACTGTGTGTGGGGAAAGCTGCTGCAGCTGCTGCAGACACAGGTCGTCCAGCACCCGAGACGCAAGAACACCCGACCGCGCCCTGTAGTAGACTGTGTGGGAACTGGCGCGGGGCTCGCTCCTGTCATCCCAGCGATGGAGACTAAACAGAACACTGCCGAGTGGTCAAGAGGGTTCTGGGCCTGGCTGCACCGCACCCACATGTGGCGACAAACTACCGTGGGGCGGAAGTGTGCCCACCAGCGGTGGACCCCACCGCGTGCGCCACCACACCCAGGACGGCCTGTACTTCAGAACCCGATGGTAGCGGTGCTGCTGTCCTCTGTAGCTTTTAGATCCATAGCATGTAGATCTTCCGGAGTGAACGAGTGCTGTGCTGCAGCCGGAGGTGGGGTGAGGGGTTGGGCCTGTGTCTGCCTCATGATGGGCTCCTCCTACAGAAGTGGCAGAGATGGTCAAAGCCACAGAAGACGGAGAGAAGACCGAGTGCCCTGACTTCAAACTGGGTCTTCATGGAAAGGCATTTCTGAGTGGGGCAAGGTGGCTGAGTATTCAAAAAGAAAAAAAGGGAAAAAAGCTTTTGAAATGGAATTGCAAAATGCCTGCTACTTTGGCTTCAGCCAGATAATTTGACTTTTGCAATCCACTATTTATCACACTGTAAGTCAAGTATTTTGCTTATACCATTCCAGTTCAGCTCTTCAATATGTTGTGTAATTGAAGAAAAGATTTCTTTATAAGTAACTTAGTTTAAACATTCATTCAACCAAATATACAAAATCTTTTAAAAATTATAAGGGAAAACAGTGTTTACTTTGATCTCTAGATACCTTGTGCCTCTTTAGTAACTTTCAGTATTTCTAAATTGCTCTGAGGCCTGGAGAGATGACTCAGGAGTTAAGATTCTGCCTCACAACCAAGGTCCTGAATTAGGATCCCAGATCCCAGGTAAAAACACCAGGCAGAAATGGCTGTGGCCTGCACTTCCAGCTAGTGGGCAGAGCCTGGAAAATCGCAGAGCAAAGCGAGGAGGAGGTAGAAGTGATCCAGGATGATTCCCAAAGTCACCCTTGGTCCTCCACAGGGACACACATAGTACCCTCTGATACACACACATAAATAAATAAAAATATAAAATAAATAAATTGCTGAGGTTTTTATAATGCAATAAATAAAGTAAGGTTTGGAACAGTCTTAGTTTTTAAGTCAGACATTTTCTAAAACTTCTTTTTTAATCTAATCAATGTAGACTAATCTAGCTATCTAAGAAACTATTTTTTGCATTTTTAAATTGCTATTTTTTTTTAAATAGTTTTTTAAAAACTACACATTTTAAAAAAGTTACCATTTTATAAAGCTGAATACTCATATTTGCCTGGAGTTCTAATTTTACAGTATGTCTAAGTGGAATTGTACATCTTCAAGATTCAATAGGAGATTGAATACTTGGAAAATAGATTTTGACGCTTTACATCTGTACTTAAAACTTACAAGTCTATAAAGAATAAATGCATTTTCTAAGAGTGCCTGTTTAAAAGACCAAATAAACATTATACCTTGCATTAATTAGCAAATTGTTAGAAATTTCAAGTGTTTCTTGGATATTTAACCACATATTCTTGCTGAGTAAAGTAACCACGTTTGCTTTGTGCAGAGGTGGATTCTGGAACAACTACACATGGACTTGTTTGGAACTGATTCTCTGATGTGCTTTCCTTTAATAGGAATCCATCATAAAACTATCAAAGGAAAAATAATGTCCTGTTAAAGTGTTAGTTGTGTACTATATTATGTGTAAAATCATGTTGCCACTCATATAAGTTCGTAATTTTCATAAAATCCTAGTTCCGGGGAAGGAAATGGCTCAGGGATAAGCTTAATCCCAGTACTCAAGTATTCCAAGTTGGAATGCCAGATCCCACTTCAAAAACAATCTGCAGGAATGGTGGTGGCAGCTCTTCTGGCTCCGACAGCCTGGAGGGTCAGAGCAACCCACAGATGTGGAACAATTCAGGATGAACCCCACGTCACCCTTGGGTCTCCACAGCACGCACAGGCACACACGCTGCCCTGCCCTCCAGTGCTGCTGCACTCTGGGTAGCTGTGGCTGGGCACAAGCCCCCAGAGGTGCACAGCCCGGAGGCCTGGATGTGAGCTCGTGCACCTGACGGTGTAGAACCGTCTCCTCCAACTCTGCAGCCCATTAGTTCCAGATCGTTCTCTGAAGATTTGCTTCCTAACGACTCCGTTGCCTTTAAGTTGAGAACATGCTGTTTCCACACAGAGATTTGTGCTGTTGATTTTCTCCACTGTAATTCAGTTCTGTTAGTCCTTCCCTGTAGAAATTGAACAACTTGAAAGTTTTATAATAAAACATTGGTAGCATCTTACGGTCTGGTCATGACCATCGGCATGAAACCAGAGCTTCCAGAGCTGCGTCTGGCAGGCGGATGTAGCCCTGGCGCATTCATTCATTCATCGGCTGCTGCACTTCCCAGACCGCAGTGCCCAGTGCCCACGGCACTTGGATATGGTGACAAGTGCTGCACGCTGCCTCCGGGGCAGCAGAGCTGCACCTCCTGCCAAGAACATAGTTTCTCCAGTTCAGCACTTGGGGGCTGGAAAACCTGAAAACTACTTCTGACGTGATTAGCGGTGATGTGCCTCGGTGGCCGCGGCCCACGGGCTCATGCGCCCCCGTGTCTTGCTTCTGGGTGGCATCGTGGAGCCTCGCGTGCAGGCTGCTGTGGGACCTGCGCTCCGTGCCCACCGCCTTATGGAGGTCCTAGCAGCGGGCCCCTTTGTCGCGCCGCCGAGCCGGAAGCGGAAGCAGGCTAAGCGCCGCGTGCTCGGTAGTTCATCGCTCCACCGCTTTTGCGGCTGATACACCGTAAGCTGAGTTCTGAAGGCCCGAGGCCTCGGCGGTTTTCTGGTTTGCAGAAGGCCCTGTTCCCTCTGTCCACGCGAGACGCTCTTCGCGGCGCACTCCCTCGCGTGGGTAGAGCAGGGAGAGGGAATGTGGAGGTGTCAGGGCTGCGGGACACGGAGCCGGCGTTCTCGGGTTGGCCTCACGTCCCCTTTGCTGGGATTGCAGCACTGGTCACTTCCACGTGAGACCCGGGGGTCCGAGTGCACTCGGGGCGCCCGGCCCGCAGCCGAGCCCTGCGCCCTCTCGCCCGCCTCCCCGTCCTCTCGCCCGCCTCCCCGTCCTCTCGCCCGCCTCCCCGTCCTCTCGCCCGCCTCCCCTTCCTCTCGCCCGCCTCCCCTTCCTCTCGCCCGCCTCCCCTTCCTCTCGCCCGCCTCCCCTTCCTCTCGCCCGCCTCCCCGCGCGCGCCGAGCCCCGCGAGCCCCGCGCCCTCTCGTACGTCTCGCCGCCGCCAGGCCCCTGCAGCCGTCTCCCCGCGTTTGTTTAGGGAGGGGAGACCCGCGCAGGCCGTGGCAGCTTTGGCGTGCTCGGCCCCCCACGCGCGCCGACAAGGGGCTCTGCTTCGCGAGAGTCGAGGTGCTTTCTGCCGCCTGCGGGGCATCTCACGCCTCGCTTTGGCGACGCCTGGCCGGCTGCCCTCGCCTGGGCCGCAGGCGCTGGGACCACCCGCCGGAGCCGCGTCGCCCACCCAGCTCAGCGCGAGGCGAGGGCATCGGGTTTAGGTTTGTGTCTCGGACCCGAGTTCATCGCTAGTCGTGGTCGTCGGCGCGCGAGGCCGCGTGGAGCTGCCGCCCGAGGACCAGTCTGCGCCACACGTTGTCTTGTTTTAAAAGATGGGTTTAAAAAAGTATGCGCACGCGTAGCGTTTCAAATACTATTTCTTTTTCAGCTTTTGAGTGAATTATATTTGGTTTTAGTTACATTTAAAACTTAAATGGCACTGCATCATCTCTGGCACGTGAAGTCAAGTATTTAAATACATTTTTCTAATGTTAATGTCCCATTCGACTTGCACAAGTATAAAAGCAACGAATTCTATAATACATTTAAGTAACAGCAAATAGCCACCTAGCTCGTCAAGCAGTTTCTTGTGAAGGCTGCTGCACTACAGATGTTTAGAACACTCGGGCTGGCGAGATGATTCGGCAGGTCAAAAGCATTTCCACGCAAGCCTGGGGATCTGAGTTCAGTTCCTGGAACCCAGACAGCAGAAGGAGAGACCAACTCATGAAAGTCGTCCTGAGAAAATAAACACATAAATAGTGTGACATGTCACATGACATGTACCGAAATAAATGAAGCCTATGAAACATCCTGTAGGCCTGGGACCTCTTGGGAAGCATACAGCCCTTGTAGCGCCAGAATTCCAACATTCAAACTTCAAACACGTGTGTGAAGATTCCATGGTAAATTCGGTCGCTGTGCGTGCTGAGCCAAGATGCTGAGGGGAACAGCTCCTTAATTTCCCTAATTTAGCCTTTCCTGGCTGTGTGGATTGAATATCTGTATTCCCTAAATCCATATGTTGAAGCAATAGGGGAGGTATTCGGGGAGGGGCCTTTGGAAAATAGTTTTCTAAGGTCCCCAAAGTGAGGTTCTCAGGATGGGATCAGGACACCTTGAGACCCTGATCACATAGAAACAGCAAGAGGGCAGCTGTTTGCAGCCTGCAGGGCCTCCAGAGTGGGAGGAGCAAGTATCTGAGTCAAGCCACCAAGTCTAGGCATGTAGCTCGGGCAGTCTGCACTGCCTGATGCACTGCCCTGTTGAGCCGCTGAAGTGGCCAGGAGTTGACCGTGTTTACCTGAGCACCTGGCTTGGCCGACCATAACATGCTCACTGACTTTTCTGTAATGGGTCCAGGGGACATCACCTCACAGAAAAATCACCTCTGGCATCTCAGCAGAACCACCCGCATCGCGGCAAAACCGCCCGCATCAGCGGCAGAACTGCCTGCCGTCAGGTGCGGTCTATTCCAGGACCCCACTGGGCAGAAAGGAAGGAATTCTCACACGTTCAACCACGCGAAAAGACAGATGAGTCTCACTGTGGCCCAGGGTGGCTCAGACGCCCAAGGCTGGGGCTCCAGGCGTGGCCGCCACACCCTGCTGGTCTCTGCCTTTGAGGGTGAGCGTGGCCACGCTGTTCGGCCTTCTGACGATGGGAAGACAGCCACGGAAAGAGTCCCTCTGAACAAGTCCCCACATCCTGCCTGGAGCTAACGCCAGCTGTGCTTTTTATGGTGCAACCCGAAAGACTAACTCAAGGGTTCCTGACTGGTCGTTCCTTTGGTCACCACAGAGATGGCGTTAAAGTAGAGCAGATGCTTGGCTCGCGTGAGGCCTGGTTCCGTTCAGCACCAACAAAGAGTAACTTGAGTACAGTAGTGAAGTGCATATTTACGTTTCAGTCTTCTTCCTCTTCAAGCCTTTGCTTTCCTCTTTCTGCAAGGTTCACCTGAAGAGATATGAGAGGTAAGTTGTAAAACTCGAATCTAGACCTTGTGACAATCAAAAGTAGTTCAAAGTTGACAGGAGGAACCATCTATGAGTGACAGCTTGTGTCTACTGTGAGTGACAGCCCGTGTCCACTGTGAGTGACAGCCCGTGTCCACTGCCTCTGGAAGGCCAGGGTTCAGGACATTGGTTTCCCTGGGCACCTTCAGGGAACCCGGTCCACTTCCTGCTGACAGGTGAGCTCATCATGTTACTTGGAACGCGTTCCCTGTTCTGTACTTTTCTACAAGATTCAGTATTTTAAAGCCTCATTTTAAACAAGGGTCATTTCTATTTAAGTATTTTTTCAGTTACTTATTTTTTAAATATGCTTGTACAGAAAGAAAATAAATGAACACATCACTTTAAATTTCTTTGCTATTGGATCAGCAAGATGGCCCTATGCGTAAGGTGCTTGGCATGTGGGCTGACAGCCTGGGTTCAATCCCTGAACCCATGGACTCCACAAACTTGTGCTGTGGTACGTGTGTGCCCCACACAAATCCTACACAATCATGGGTTACATCTTTGAAATCCCTTTGCTGCTGTGATTTATACGTGAAAGAGGAAGTGGGTGGATGGGAAGTATGTTAACAGCACAGACGAAGCAACCCTCCACTTCTATTCTGTCCAAAGCAGCGATACTTCTGCTTTGGCCACACCAAACGATTCGTCATTCTACACTTGGGCCTCAATGTGTGAGGACCTCAAGCCCCTCGCAGCTATAGCTGCGGTGCTGCTTCCTGACCTCAGCCCCTCACATCTGGCTGCGGTGCTGCCCCCTGACCTCAGCCCCTCGCATCTGGCTGCAGTGCTGCCGCTGACCTCAGCCCCTCGCATCTGGCTGCGGTGCTGCCCCCTGACCTCAGCCCCTCGCATCTGGCTGAGGTGCTGCCCTGACCTCCCGGCCCCTCGCATCTGGCTGCAGTGCTGCCGCTGACCTCAGCCCCTCGCATCTAGGTCTGCGGTCTGCGCTGACCTGTGAGCTTGCAGAGTGTAAGTCATTGGTCAGGGCTGGTGTGCGCAGCCTCCCAAGACTCAGCCAGGCCTCCGCCTCTCCTCGGGCCCCTGACCCACTAGTGCATCTGCCTGTGAATCGTGTAGCCGGTTCATTCCCAGGATGGTTCCCGGGTGCAAGGTACGAGACTGGAACAGCATGTCTTACCTCTGTTCCTACGGCCCCGTGGCTTTGAGTAACGGCCGGGCCTTTCTCCTGCGCGCCACCCCTGAGGGAGACAGGGCCTGTTCCTCTGAAGGTGAGGGCTTGTAAGTATGGGGTCACCTTTCCCTGGCTGCAGCCATCTGGGGCTATGACTGCCGTGATAGTCCCTGGGGAGCTCTGGCCTGCCTCCTGCGCAGTACACCATAGGTAACACAGTCATTGCGGTCCAATGTGCTGACGCCTTCTGGTTGGTTCAGCGAGTTGCTCCCCCTCACCCAGCTGCAAGACCCCCCCTTCCTTGACTGTGCCTCGGTTGGCCTGTGCAGTCAGCTGCGCTCTACAACCCTGGGTCTGTCGTCCTCTTCAATCTCTGCATGTTATGCCAGATTTTTTTACATGGGGTTTTCCCAGAATAACTTCAAAATTCCTGATTTTTTTAATCAAATATTGTTACTTCCTGCTGTACATTTTTCTATAAGTCAACAGTGCTGAAGTTTCAGTGGGAAGGTGAAGATAATTCACATGCCAGATAACTAATTGAGATATTCTCAGGTTATCTGAACACTATTAAGTACGCAAGAAAACTTTTGCACACTTTTTCTTTTGTTTTAGATTTGAGACGTGGCTTTGCTAGTCAGTCTAGAATAACCTCTCTAAATCCTGCCTCAGTCTCTGTAGTTGCGGCTCCAGCCATAGTATCTTTAAAAATGAACAAGTTTAAAGATTGCATCTTTATGCCATTAAATACATGTGTAACATGTCTCTCCCCATCCTCCCACATGTGTATTTTATTGAGTAGGTTTTCTCTTTTAGAGATGCCCAATTTCATAGTAAACTTTTCTGTGGGAGAGACCCCCTAATAGAGGAGAGTAGGAATGGTAGGAATAGGAAGAACTCACCAGGGCAAAAAGAGACGTGCCTCCAAAAACAGAAGGCGTCCCCCCCACTCTGACTCAGCTAATCCCCACTCCATGGGGCTTTAGTGGTGGTCAGGCTTTAGTGGTGGTCTTACCTTCCTCATCACTGCTGGACTCCTGGAGGGCGGAACTCATGTGCTGCTGCTGCCTCTCCCTCTTCAGACGGACGGGGACTGGCCGCCGGGCAGATATCCTCGCGCGCTCTTTCTTCTGAAAGAAAAAATGAAAGAGCAACTTTTCCACTTAAAGATGTGGTGGCGCATACTTGTAGTTTCGGGCACTCTGCAAATGGGCAGAAGATCCACTTGGCCCACACCACGTGGTAAGATGTTGTCTCTTAAAGAAAACAGAACAAATGGGGGAGGGAAGGAAGGAGGTGGAAAAGGAACTTTCATGCCCCTTGAGCCCGCGGGAGGGCATTACTCTTATGCCCTTTGAACCCACAGGAGGGCATTACTTTCATGCTCCTTGAGCCCACGGGAGAGCATTACTCTTATGCCCCTTGAACCCACTGGAGGGCATTACTTTCATGCCCCTTGAGCCCACTAGAGGGCATTTGAATGCCTCTTCCAGGGTAGCCAGACATGTCTCTAGAGTGCAGTCTCTTCCCTTTACTGTTACCACATGGTGAGTGCTCTGACTGGTGCAATGGCATAAGACAACCTATGGGAAGAGCAGGAGGGACCCATCACGCTAACATGTCCCCACGCAGTCAGAACTGGCACAGGGTAGCCGTGGGAGCTGTGAGTTCTCTGCTACCTCCCGGTCTAGAGACTGCGGAAATGACTGAGGCTGGCTCAGCTCCTTCCTGCACTTCGGGGCCCCACCAAACCCCCAAGTTAACCGCTGTTTCTGTGGCTCTCAATCCAGACAGCACACCCCTCTCCTCGCATTAGGGTGGCGAGCTCTGGGTGGGAAGCGCTTGGAAGCCACATGGCTGCCGCACTTCTGGCTCCACAAGCCCCAACCAGTGCCAGACAGGTCAGAAAGGTCTTTTAACCTTTCTATTTTCTTTGTATTTCCCGCGGTCCTGGAAATAGAACCCACCGCTTTGAACATACTAGGCAAAGTTTCCTACCACTGACTATACCCCATGCCCTTCCTATTTTCCAACATAGTTTTGTAATGTCTGTCAAAGATTAGGCTTTTAAAATGATTGTTCTCTGAAACCTCATAGAGAAAGTGCCTGTGTTCTGTTTGCCATAATCTCACAACAGTTACTAATAAATACAGCAAATAAAAGAGTAAAAATAAATAATTAATATTCTGGAAAGCAGCTATTAATGCACAAAGAAGTGCCAGCATAGGGCTAGAGAGATGGCTCAGGTATTAAGATTCTGCTTCACAAGTGGAAGGACCTGAGTACGTCCCAGATTCCATGTAAAAATGGCAGCAGGCCCACACTTCTGGCTCTGGAGGGCAGAGTGTGAGAAATTCCAGATGGAAGCAAAAAGGAGGTAGAACAATCCAGGATGATTCTCAACGTCGCCCTCGGTTTCCACAGGGACACATGGTGCCCTATGACATACACATACATTCACATGCAAAAAAAAAAAAAAAAACTTTAAAAAAATCCCAGCCTAGGGCCCAGGCAGCATACCTTGACCATATCTGCACGCGGGCACTCAGGGTCAGGCCCAGACACCGGCAGGATTCTAATCTGTGTCTTTGAACTTCTGTTCCCGAGTGACAGGGTCATCTTCTTATAGGTGGCACTGTCTGTAAAGTGAGGTCTGCCAGGAATGAACAAAAAATACCTGTGGTGTTTACTAAGAACATCCAATGTGCTGAGGACCACGGTGCCCCCCTCCTCCCCCACCCGCTGCAAGCTCAGCAGGAGGCGCCACAGCTCTTCCCTCTCAGCTCTCTCTGCCCCCTTCCTGGGGAAAGCAGGCTGGGGAGAGCAGAGGACGTGCCCACTGCCCCCAGAAGGAGCAGGAAGTCTCCACCACGAGCGTGTGTGCCTAGGGGCACGATGGAAGACAAATGATAGTTTCCAGGGTAAAACTAGATGAAGAAAGCCAGGTGCAGCCCACCTGGGATCCTGATATTCAGGCAGCGGCGGGGGGATTGAGGGCTCCGGTCAGTGCAGTGTGGGAGCCTTACAACAGCATAGCAGGAGGCCCACCGAGAGAAATGCCCCCAACCACACAGGAGGCCCACAGGGAAGTGTGGGGAAACTTGGGTTGAACAGTGAGTTCAAGGTCAGCATGGGCTGAATAGCAAAGGGATGGATCCTTTCTGGACTAGTGTGAACGAGGAGGGAAGGGAAGGAGAGAAACCGCGGGCTGCCAGCATCCGTGCACAGCATGAAGCGCAGACTAAGAACTGTATGTCTCAGGATGCCTTCGGAAGACGTGCTGAGAGGCCAAACTGAGTACCATTAACAGGTTTCTGCATATGTACTCAATGGGACACCCCGTGTGACATCTGTCACTTCCTGTACATAGCTAGTCAAACTGGCAATTAGAGAGATGGACTCAAGAAAAAACCTCATGTTTCCTTAGTCTTTAAAACAAGAACATCAGCTGTACTGATAATATACACATCATTTTCACTCATTTCAGGCAAACAACCAAGTGATTCTTTTTCAAACTTACAGTTCCACAAACATGACCTCAGTCAAGTTTCAGAAGACTTTCAGGACCCTCAAAGAACCCTGTGCCCAGTTCAGGGGAGGTGTTACGCCGCTCAAGGACAGCCAGATCTTGGCATCTCCCTGCCAAGGAAGATGTCTCGACAAGGCCGCAGCAGGATGACCCCCACGCAGCATCCCCCAGCCGGCCCCGGCTCCTTGCGTGGGCACAGACTGCAGCAGAGGGATTAGACGCGCACCTCCCCACGTTCTGAGACCACTTAGCTTTCGTGGTCAGTTTCACCAGAGGCAAAGGACCCGGCAACCAGCAGGGCTACTAGCCCTTCCCCAAAGGTGCTGACCAGCGAGAATCTGTTTTCCTAGCGTGAGCTGGCTCCCAAGAAACTGCAACTTGTAGAACTACACGGTAGACCCAGAACCTGTGAGCTGTGTGCAGAGCGCGGGCTTCCCACAGCATCTCTGCTTTGCTCTGCAGTTGCAAGGGATGTAGGAAAAGTTACCGAAAGGTCAGTCTGGATTTAAAGATGGCTTGCCCTCGCAGACCCGTGTCTTCTCGTATGAACAGATGGTTGTGGTTGTCCTGCAGCGGGGCTTTGTAAATGTCAAACACTTCGCTGCCTAAATGCAGGGACATGCTGGAAGGAGACACAGTGGAGACTGAGGATGGGTCCGCGGCACCCATGCTCCCATAGCTTCAGCAGCATCGGGCCATCCTCACACTGACGTCGCAGAAGAAATATGTCAACAACCTACTGCCAAGAGGGGCTAAGTGCTGGCCGAGCCCGAGCACTTGGGAGGTAGAGCAGGAAGATCGGGGTTCAGGTCATAGATTCAAGATCTGCAACGCAGTGGTTCCAGATCAACCTGGGCTACATGGGAGCATGTTTAAAGAACAACAACAGGGGCTGGAGAGGTGGCTCAGGGGTTAAGCCTCTGCTTTGCAGGTGGAAGGTCCTGAGTTCGGATCCTAGACCCCACATATAGACGCCGGGCGGAAGCGGGGGCGGCCTGCGTTTCCGGTCCTGGTAGGGCGGAGCCTGTGAATCCCGGGGCAGAGTAAACAAGGAGGAGGTGGAGGCGGTCTGTGGTTCTACACACACACACACACACACACACACACACACGCACACACGCATACATGCACAATTGAATAAATAATAAATTAAAAAAATAGAAAAAAAAATAAAAAAATAAAGAACAACAACAAAAATCAAGCCCCAAAACAACAAAAATCTATTCCTTCCAAAGTAAAAAGTGGTTAGATCCATCTCCTTTTCTTTTTTTTAATATTTTTATTTATTTATTTTTATTCAATTGCACAGGTGAATTCGGGAACCACCATGGACGCCTCCACGTCCTCCTTGTTTACTCTGCCCCGGGATTCACAGGCTCCGCCCTACCAGGACCAGAAACGCAGGCCGCCCCCGCTTCTGCCCTATACGTGGGGTCTAGGATCTGAACTCAGGACCTTCCGCCTGCAAGGCAGAGGCTTAACCACTGAGCCACCTTCCAGCCCCTACCATCTCCTTTTCAACTTGAAAAATTCTTAAAATGTTTCCGATTTCTACTATTTCATTAGCAAACAGAAACCAACTTTCAAAAATTTCAGCTTAGTAACTAGGGATGTAGCATGTTTGCTTTGCAAGCATGCATTTGATCTCCAGCATTACCAAAAAAAATTTTTTTAATTTATATCTGATATCTCACCGATATCACACTTATCCTTTCATGCAAACAAGACAGACAAGAGATCTGATCTCATGTGGAGCTAGTTCTAAGCTAGTCCTAAGCTCTCCCACCAGCTCAGCTCAACTTTGATTATCTCAAGTTTTCTAGGTAATGTCATAAGCCCACATTTTCTTGATTCTTTAATGAAAATGAGACCCAAAAGTTTAGCCAGACATGGCACTCGCCAGGCCTCCCCAGGGGTCTCAGCACGCCAAGCGAGCTGCACTCACCTTCCATCAGACCACTTGACAATGCGGGTATTGCTTTCTTTAACTTTGTACCCTTTTTCATCCTTGCATATCCTCCAGCGTATGGTATTCTCCACCTGGTCCCAAATGCAAAGGTATCAGACAACCAACTTAGCTAACTCTACGTCCTTTGTTTTCTTCATGACCTATAATCACGTGCCAAGAATCCATAGTTAATAGCAGGACAGGTGACTCAGAAACACTGAACTCCATCTGCTACAAGCGTTGGGAGATGTGGTTACACCAACCAGGCACTTGGCCTAACCCTCCTGAGGTCCAGTTCACAGCAGCGGAGGAAGGGCAGAATACGAGAGAGCCGTGTTCTCAGATTAAGCCATACACAGAAGCGAGGATGAGGCAAGTCCACACACATGGGAAGCTAAAGGTAACACCTGAGTAGAGCGCTTGCCCGATGCAGACTAGCCCAGGCTCCGTGTTCAGCACCACCGACACAGACCACTGACTTGGACCAGCCCAGGCTCCGTGCTCAGCATCACCAATGCGGACCACCCCAGGCTCCATGCTCAGCACCAATCAAAACAAAAATAAAACCTTTGTTTCTTCCTTATGTGGCCATTTCGAGGGTTGAGAATGTGGTGAAAGGATTAACAAGTGTCCCTTAGCCTAATGAGGTAAGACTCAGCACAGCACTTTACTTTTTTAAAGAGTAAATATCAAAAAATTAAAACTCAGTACCTATGCTTAGTTCTACTTGAGTCCAAATTTATCTCATGGAGTGGCGATCTGCAACCAACAAAAATACACCAAAAATGGACCCTGCCCACTCGGGGGAGCTCAAGAGCACCCTGCTGCGGGCAGGTGTGTGAGCAGCAAGGGCTGCTTTTGTGCAAAGCCTGAGTCTCCACAGAGACACTGTTGTGGAAGGTGCTAGAAGCTACTCAATAAGAAGTGTGGAGACAGGTCCACATACCTCCCAGCACTTTCTCCTGAAGGAGACAGCTAACAAGTTTCAACAACCTCTAGGACTGTTTCTGTCAAAAACTTAAAACTGAAAAATAAGTTAGAAAAAAAGTGACAATTCTATAGAAAAAAAGGATATGACTCTCCCCTAAAGATATCCTGAAAGGCCAATTGTTTCCATTTTCTAGAATTATTTGTTAATTAAGTAGGAAACAGTAAGAATTTCATAAGTTTAAGTCTCAAGTTATCATTCCTGTGTTTTCTTGTGAAAAGGAAAAGTTAGTTGGGCATGGAGGTAAGTGCAAGCTTGTGGGCACATGCTGTGGGCGCGTGCTTGTGGTTCCAGCTGCTGGAAAGTGAAGTGGGAGGGTCTTAGCTTCACAACTCATTGCTATGATAAATACAATACTTGATCCAAAACAGTTTAGGAAAACTAGCGGGTCTTTTAACGCACACGTCCAGGTACCATCCATCCAAAAGAACAGTCATATCACATCTACAGCAAGAACAGAAGGCAAAGACCAAGGACACAAGGCAAGGAGCAAGAACACGGGGTCAGCAGCAAGAACAAGAATACAGCGCAAGGAGCAAGAACACTGAGTGAGGATAAGAGAGAGGACGAGGGCGAGAGGGAGGACCAGGGCGGGAGGGAGGGCGAGGGCCAGTGGTCAAGCACTGGTCAGATGCTCAGTCATTTCTGTCCTTCTTTGCCCTCAGCCCATGGAATGGTCTCGTCCCCCACATCAGTTCTGCAGTCAAGACAATCTGCCGCAGGTCTGCTCAGCAGCCAGCCTTAATCAGACCTCACAGATGTGCGCAAAATCCCACCTCCCAGGCATCAAAGTGACGAACGCCAGAGTCGCTAAGGGAAAAAGGAGCAGAACACAGGACAGTACCTTTAATTTCAACCTGGTTTTGTCTTCCTCATAAAGCACTTTCTCATCTTCAAACTCATCTTCATAAAGCTGAGGATCAAATGGTCTAAAAATTGTTTTATGTCATATTAGTCACAATTAATGAATCACTGGCACTATGGGTTAATCATGCACAGTGCATCATAGACAATTTCTTATAAACCTACAAGTAACTATACATTTCTTAAATTTTCATTTTTTACATATTACTGACTTAAAATGCAAATATGAGTCATCATTCAAGTTTTGTTGGAGAAATGTGTCTTATAAAGTATTGACAGTACACGGTTTATCTTTCCATGTTAAAAAAAAAAAAAACCCAAGACCTCTGCTTATTGGAAAGATTATTTGAAGGGCTGTGAACCAAATCGAAGAGAGGCTGAAACTAGTCCCTCAACCTGATAAAACAGGATCTGGCCATGACACGCTTAAATTTTCTTTAAATAACAAGTAATTAACTAATTAACAAGGTAAAACCTGAAACCTATGCTTAGCTCTTAAGCCCAAATTTACCCCACAGAGCATGTACTTGTACGCCTTAGCAAATACCACCAGTCAGCACGATTCTGTTGTCAAAATCACCTGCCTCTATCCCCAGCAGCATCTGGTTGAGCACTAAATTCCTCTAGTGTCTTCCTCACATGTTCTAATTGTTCTGCTCTGCACTAATGATGTCAATGTGGGGTGGCCACTGATTTTTCAGGAAAGCACCGAAGTGCATCAAATTCTCTCACTAGTGACATTATCTTCTATGACAATATGTCCTACATTTTTCGCCTTGTGATTTAGTGACATAAATATTTATATTTTACATAGCTTTACTCAATATCTTCATTTTTATTCAGTTTTCTTACTTGGGTTCTATTCTGAGAAACTTGGGTAGTTTAACAAAACATAATTCATTTCCCAAGTCAGAATTGATGCTGGGAATTTCTATTTTTATTCTGGCTTCAGAAACGGACTCTTCCACCTGCTGGTTCTGAGGTATTCCACGCATGGCCTGAAAGAAAAATCAGGATGTGAGACCCTGAAGAGACTTGGAGCTTCGCCCTGTACCTGGCATGCCTACATGGTTGAAGTAAGTTCAGACACCGCTTCAGGGATAACACCGTCAGTGACACCTTCAGGTCCCTAAACTCCCACCTAACTCACAAAAAGTCCCCATGGGAAATAAGATGTTTTGCTGACATAGATGCTTTATGTAAGACATTTAGCAGCAGAAGTGTGAAATACCCCATTAATCCTAAGCAACTATTAAGTTGCTGAAGACTATCTACACTGCACACACTCTTGGCACAGGATTGAATAAGAAATACATTTCAACCAAAGACTTTTACTTTGAGAGTCTTCACGGTCCCGCCCCAAAGCTCAGGGAAGCCCACACTCTGCCTTCAAATCTCTCCAAATGCTCAATCCAGTTGCATTAGTCATATCTGCTGTCAACGTAGGCAGACCCATTGCCAGCTGATCATTTTTCTGAGTTTTGAACAATGGAACTGGCGACAGTTTGGCGACTACTCACAACAGGCAAGTGACTACTCACAACAGGCTGGTTGACGACTGTATTCACAACAGGCTGGTTGACGACTGTGCTCACAACAGGCTGGTTGGCGACTGTACTCACAACAGGCTGGTTGGCGACTGTGCTCACAACAGGCTGGTTGGCGACTGTGCTCACAACAGGCTGGTTGGCGACTGTACTCACAACAGGCTGGTGATTGTACTCACAACAAGCTGGTCGGTGACTGTACTCACAACAGGCTGGTTGGTGACTATAGTCACAACAGGCTGGTCGGTGACTGTACTCACAACAGTCTGGTTGGTGACTGTGCTCACAACAGGCTGGTTGGTGACTATACTCACAACAGGTTGGTGACTACACTCACAACAGGCTGTTTGGTGACTATACTCACAACAGGCTGTTTGGTGACTATACTCACAACAGGCTGTTTGGTAACTGTGCTCACAACAGGCTGGTTGGCGACTGTACTCACAACAGTCTGGTTGGTGAATGTACTCAAAACAGTCTGGTTAGTGACTATACTCACAACAGGCTCTTTGGTGACTATACTCACAGCAGGCTGTTTGGTGACTGTGCTCACAACAGGCTGTTTGGTGACTGTGCTCACAACAGGCTGTTTGGTGATTGTATTCACAACAGGCTGTTTGGTGACTGTGCTCACAACAGGCTGGTTGGTGATTGTATTCACAACAGGCTGTCTTCGAATAGGTGTTCGATAGTCCTCATCACTCCCTGAAGAAATGTCATCTATATTTCCAAACAGATCCATGTTCCCACTATAATCTTCAAAGCTGAGAAAATATACATTATCATTAGTCTAAAATTCTTCATGTAGTTTTCCAATATGCTTCAAATAGTCATAAACCAAATCTCCACTAAACCAGCTTGAGGGATCTGCAGCCTGGACCTCAGCAGCCTCCTTCCTGTCTCTGGAGAATAGGGGCAAAGGCACTAAGATACAACCACTTTGCAGACATTCCTGTAAAGAAGATCATTTAATAGACAAGAAATTCAAATTTAAAGTGGGTTCATTGGTTTTCTGCTTTTGTTTCTCTTTGATCTAGGGCTGGCCTCAAACTTCAATCTGTCTATCCTCCTGCCTCAGTCTCCCAAGCGATGGGATTACAGGCATGTACCACGACAACCAATTCTGAAGTAGTCATTAACTTGTTCAGAATCACACTTGACTCCTATACCTGTAACATAACTACTGCTCAGAGAGCAATGCTCTTGAAACACTACTGACCAATGGTTCCAATCTAAATGCCCCCTTCAGCCATGCAGAACCAATGGTATTCACGCTTAGCCTAAGTAGCTATGTTCACTAACACCCTGAAATGGTAACAGCCTTCTTTAGCAGTTTGAAAGTTTAGTGAAATCAAATCCTTTCCCTGAAACATAATAGATAATAAAACATCACTTTAAGATTTTTTTAGAAAAATTGAAATTATAGAAAGTAGGTTTTTTCATCGCAATGTAATTGCATTGTGTAATTACATTTCTGATATCAGAAAGATAGCTACGGGGACTGGAAAGATGACTCAGGGGTTAAGACTCTGCCTTGAAAGCAGAAGGTCCCCAGTTTAGATCCCTTCCAGTCCTGGGCAGAACTTGGGAAATCCCAGAGTGAAGCAACAAGGAGATAGAAGCAATCCAGGATGATTCCTGAAGTCACCCTTGGGCTTCCACCGGGACACACAGTGCCTCTGACACACACACACACATACACACACACACACACACACACACACACACTAAAATGAATGAATAAAAAGTTTAAAAATATAAAAGTGAAAATCTCCACATAAATGGAAATTAGAATATTTTTAAAAATCTATGGGTCATGGGAGAAGCTTCAAGGAAAATTAGAAAATATTTTATAACTGAATAAAAACCAAAATATAACTGATTTGATTTGAGGAGGCAGTAAGTCCTCAGAGGGGAATCTACAGCATTAAATACTTTGGAAAATAAGGATGAGCATGAATTAAGGGCTGGTGAGATAGATCTTTATGTAAGGTGTCTGCTCTAAGTCCAGGAGCCCGGAGTTTGATCCTCAGTTTGATCCACATGGCAGGAAACAACTGACTTCCAAAAGTTGCCCTATGACCTCTCCCATGTGTACATGTGTGCTTTTTCTCTCTTCCTCTGAAGTACATACATTTTTTAAAAGAATGAATTAAAATCAACAATGAAGAAGAAAATAGGAAAAGGCAAAAGAAACTCAAAGCACAGGGAAAGGAAATAATAAAAAGGGAAAATTAATAAACTGAAAATGGAAAAACAGAAAAGATAAATGAAACCAAGTTAGCTCTTAGAAATCTTTATGTTAATAAATTTTTAGCCAAATTAAAAAAAACAAGAAAAAATTTAAAAATCAGGACTTAAAAGGGGCTGTCCCCCATAGAATCCAGATGTTAAAATAATAAAAATACATGTAAATTCATTGACTCAGACCAAGCGACCCATTTCTCTAAATAAAAACCCCCATTTGTTCAAGAATAAGTTGATAGCACCATTTCTAATGTATTTATTTGTTTTGTGTTCATGTGAGAGAGGGGGCACTGTGTGTGCCCATGGAGACCCAAGGGTGACTTCAGGAGTTATCCTGGATTGTTTCTGTTCCCTTTTGCTTGGCTCTGAGCTTTTGCAGGCTGTGCTTTCCGTAGCTGGAAATGCAGACAGCTGCTATTTCTGCCAGGCATTTTATGTGGAATCTGGGATCTGAAGTCCTTCTGCTTTTAAAGCAGAGTCTTAACCCCTGAGCCATCTCTCCAGCCCTGAATACTACCATTTCTACTAAAGAAAATGAGTTAGTGGTTTAAAACCTTCCAAATAAAGAGAATTCTAATTTAGGGGACCTACTAAGTTTTGATAGATTAGCATACTTAATGTGTTCCTTGCTTTTAACAAATCAACACATTTCAGATCTATGATGTTTCTTTACAAAAAAATCCAGAAAAACATTTTGTGAAAATGTTCTAGACATTTCCTAAATCATTAGCTTTGTAACAATGATGCACGAGCAAAGCAAAGGTGGCTGCACTCCTTGAACCCAGTTTTCGAGGCTGAAGCCACGCTGTGGATTTGAAGCCTGTCTCAGAAAGAGAAGTCCTTGCAGCGGACGCTCTGCAGTGGCCAGTGATCGCAGCACAAGGGACACCACGGCAGAGAGCTCCCTGTCCTGGCTGGCCTGGGCCACGGAGCAAGACGCAGGTGAAGATGAATAAGAAGACCATCGTCTACTGGTTCCACCGAGCGGGACGCGGTGTGAAGATGAGTAAGACCATCGTCTACTGGTTCCACGGAGCGGGACGCGGTGTGAAGATGAATAAGACCACCGTCTGCTGGTTCCACGGAGCGGGACGCGGTGTGAAGATGCGTGAGACCACCGTCTGCGGGTTTTCAGCCTGTCGCCGGCCTCTACACTGAGCTTGGAACAAGAACAGACTTGCGCAGGCTGCAAAGGCGGAGAGCGGCCGGAGGCACCGCGGGCCTGAGACACAGGCCACGCAATTAAAACCCAGCGCTGCGCTCACGCCGGGAGGCTGCGGCAGGGGCGCCCCGAGTTCAAAGCCACTTGGGGTGCAGACCGACCGTTCCGAGAGCAAGCACGGAACCCCTGAACCACGACAGTGCGGCCCGAGGCCTGGCGCCCGCGCCCGTGCCCAATCGTGCCCGCGGCCCCCGCTCGTGCCCGCGCTCGCGGCAGGCCGAGGGTGATGCGGGCGAGGGGGAGGGGGAGAGGGAGAGGGAGGGGGAGAGGGAGGGGAGGGGGCCGAGGGGGGAGGGGGGAGGGCGGAGGGGGGAGGGCCGAGGGCGGAGGGGGGGGAGGTCCGAGGTGGGAGGGGGGCCCGAGGGGGGAAGGGGAGGTCCAAGGGGGGGAGGGGGAGGGCCGAGGAGGGGGGAGGGCCGAGGGGCCGAGGGGGGAGGGGGGGATGGCCCGATGGGGGCGGGCGAGGGGGAGGGGGAAGGGCAGAGAGGAGAGGGCCGTAGGGGGGCGGAAAAGGGGGAGGGAGGGCGGCGGGTGGACGGCCGAGGGCGGAGGGTGAGGGCCGAGGGCGGAGGGGGAGGGCCGAGGGCGGAGGGGGAGGGCCGAGGGCGGAGGGGGAGGTCCGAGGGCGGAGGGGGAGGCGCGAGGGGGGAGGGGACGAGGGCGGAGGGGAGGGCCGAGGGCGGAGGGGGAGGGCGAGGGCGGAGGGGGAGGGCCGAGGGGGCGGGCCGAGGGGGCGGGCCGAGGTGGAGGGCCGAGGGCGGAGGGAGGGCCGAGGGCCGAGGGGGCGGGCCGAGGGGGCGGGCCGAGGGGGCGGGCCGAGGGTGGAGGGCCGAGGGCGGAGGGGGAGGTCCGAGTGCGGAGGGGGAGGGCCGAGGGGGGAGGGCCGAGGGCGGAGGGTGGAGGGCCGAGGGCGGAGGTGGAGGGCCGAGGGCGGAGGGGGAGGGCCGAGGGCGGAGGGGGAGGTCCGAGGGCGGAGGGGGAGGGCCGAGGGGGGAGGGACGAGGGCGGAGGGGGAGGGCCGAGGGCGGAGTGGGAGGGCCGAGGGCGGAGGGGGAGGGCCGAGGGGGCGGGGCCGCGGGGGCGGGCCGAGGGTGGAGGGCCGAGGGCGGAGGGGGAGGGCCGAGGGCCGAGGGGGGGGCCGAGGGGCGGGCCGAGGGGGCGGGCCGAGGGGGAGGGAGGGCGGAGGGGGAGGGCCGAGGGCGGAGGGGGCGGGCCGAGGGCCGAGGGGGGAGGAGGAGGGCCAGGGGGGGAAGGGAGAGAGCATGGAGAAGGTTTCCCACGCACCCCCCCTCAGAACTGCGCACCTCCGGGGAGCGGCGCGTGGACCTCACAGACGCCGCAGGAAGAAGCCCCAGAGAAGCCAGGAGCGCACCGGAAGCTCCGCCGGCTTCGCGGTCGCCAGCGCCCCCTGCAGGCGGTGCCGGGAGGCCGTTGCCAAGGACGCGGCTGGAGCGCGGGCGACCCCGCTGGGGCGATGGACGCCGGGGGGCGATGCCTCCGGGGGGTGATGGACGCTGGGGACGATGGACGCGGGGGGGGGGGGGGGGGGCAATGCGGGGGGGGTGATGGACGCTGGGGGGGATGGACGCTGGGGGGTGATGCACGCGGGGGGCGATGCACTGGGGGGGGGCCGATGGACGCCGGGGGCGATGCGCTGGGGGGGGCGATGCACGCCGAGGGGAATGCACGCCGAGGGGCGATGCACGCAGGGCTCCTGGCTCTGTCTGATCGCTCTGTCTCCCCTTCTCCCTCTCCATGTCTCTCTCTGTCTCCCTCGGTGTCTGTACCTGTCTCCCCCTGTGTCCCCCCCAGGACCCCTCTCACTCGCACACCTAGAAGCTGACTAATCCTCTCAGCAAAGCAGTTTCAACTGAGAAGCTGTGAGACACCCAGACACTTGGATTTCAAATTAAAAAGGGAACGACGGTGACCAGGGTCCCTTTAATGAGGCAAAACACAAACAGGCTGAGAAATTTGGACTCTACCAGATCTGACAGAGAAGTTTCTACTGTTCTACTCTGTGTGAATGAGGTGGTCGTTAGGGCTGACCAAGGAACCTGGCCTGTTACCCCTTAAACTGTGCCCAAGGACACCTCGCTGCAGCCCTTGGCTGAGGCCTGCCCAGGGCGCCTCTTTGGGGCAGGAGAGAACCAAGGTGGCCCAGAGCCGCAGGTGGCCAACAAACCCCACTCAGTATAAAACGCTGGCAGTCAGCTCGCTTTAGAAGAAGATAAATGTGGGGACTTGCTTTAAAATGTTTTATTACAATTAAAGTCACACAAAGGCAAATCAATTCATCTCCAATCAAAAGAACTCATGTTTACATATTTATAAACAAGCTGTACAATACATATATAAAACGTTTTCACATTTTGTACTTCAGTCATCTTCTTCTTCTTCATCGTCACTGATCACATACTTCTTGTGCTTTTTATTTGCTTTCTCATCATCTTCTGCTTTCCTCTTTCCAGAAGGTTCACCTTCCTAAACAGATAAACAGTTGATAGCATTTATAGGGTGGTTCATCTAGAGGGACTAAACGACCCTGTTCAAACCCAAAGGAATTTTTCATAGAACTTTCAGGGCTGGGGACACGGCTCATGAGCAGAGACCTGCCTGCAAAGTGCTTTGGTCCCTGGCACGCAACTAACACAACAGAAAGCCCCAAACTAACAAGAAACCCTCCACTACAAGCAGGCAGCTCCCAGCGCACGAGCGCATGAGGTAAGGCTGACTTTGAGAAGCTCTAGCAGGAGAGGGAGAAGACAGCGAAGTGGGCCTGGTCTCCCCCCCCCACCCCCGGCAGTCACCGTCTAATTCTTTCAAACTAGATTTTTCCCTTTTCTCATTCCCTGGAAAACAGAATGTTCTTCCCACTTCAATATCTTTGAAGTAAATTAGGTTTTCTCAAGGTTTATTACTTAAAAAATAAGAAGTTTGGTAAAGCGATCCTCTGCATTTTCTTATGCTTAGAGAATTGGCTGAGAAGGAAAAGTGGCACATTGCGGCTCTCTTTCTTGGAGCAGACTCGGAGCTGGTTTCCCCAGGGCATGAAAATGGAAAAGGACAGCACCAGATCAACATGCAGCTAGAGACAGGGTTCTACTGGCCTGGACCCACAAAACCTGCACCAGCCCTCTAAGTCCTGGAGTAACAACCAAGACTGGCCATTGGCCTTAGCGCATGTTCTGACCATAATGGAGGCTCCCTGATTAGGAACCTGGGGTCTGATACTGGCTCTGGCATGTGGAAGGGATTTGGTGTGCAAAGCAGAAGAGCAGGAAGGCTCCTTTTCCCTGCTCAGGTTTTACCAGGACTTGAACTATGGCATAGGAAAAAGGAAAAGTGGAGGATATGGAAGAACTAAGAGCTGCCTGGGTGGAGAAGTGAAGAGACGCTTCTGAGACAGGTGGGAAGCCACAGGCACGTTTAACTCAGGCAGTTACAAAGTCGCAGTTGCCCGGAACAGAGAGTTCAACACAGTGCAGACACGTGTTGAGATACAGCTTCAGTGACTCAAGACAAGTGTGCCACAGGGATGTACGGCATGACACGGTCGGGAAATGCCAGTAAGTTAAGAAGAGCTCTGCCTCACACGGAGAAGGAGCTCATGGGCCCCAAACAGTGCCTGACAGCACAGACAATATCCTCATCCTGCGGGGCGGCTCTCGCCCCAGCAGAGACAGGTAAACACGAGCCGGCAAGAAGGCCGAGCAGTCAAGGTGGGGTTCTCAGACACACCACGCATCTCGTGGAGTAAAGCCGCACAGGCCTCAAGCCTTCAGCGTACAAATAGACCAGGTCAGAAGTCCCACTTCTCTGAGGCAGGAATGACTGGACTGGAAAGTGAGGTTCTGGGAGCCATTCAGGTATCAAAGCAGCCACAGACTCACATAAGTAAGGACGCACAGGGGGGTTCAAGTAAATACAAAAAACAAAGCTAGGCAGTAGGATATAACTGTTACCTCTATTCTAAACGACGATGAGAATACCTTCCTAGCTCAAATATTAGAACTGGCAGCCTTAAGATTAAATCAAAAATAAAAAGTTTAAGAAAAAAACATGCCACAAGTCAGCACTTGCTCTTTCTAGCTAATCCAAGGAGACCTAATTCGGATTAATCACAGCTTCGAGTGGTCCTAGGTGGCTGCTGTCCAAGACCCCTAAATTTGAATGATCTTTGAAAGTATTCATCAATCTATCAAAGTTGTGTCCTCACACAGCAGCAGAAACACTGCATGTTGTCCAAGGCTAGCCTGAAGGAGGAGGGTCTTCAGGAAGAAGCACAACACTGCACGCCATCGATGAACCAGCCAGGCCCGACAACTCCCTAGCCCCTCATGGCACTCTATTGCCATGAGCTCTGTTTTATTTCTGCTTCTCATGGAAGCACCCTAGCTCCTCATGGCATTCCACGTCTGGAGTCTGTGAGTTCCAACCTTTCTCTTTTCTTTTTCTTTTTTTTTTTTTTATTACTTATTCAATTGTGCATGTGTGCATGTGTGTATGTGTGTGTGTGTGTGTGTAGAACCACGGGTGAATTCGGGAACCACCATGGACCCCTCCACCTCCTCCTTGTTTACTCTGCCCTGGGATTCACAGGCTCCGCCCTAGCAGGACCAGAAACACAGGTCGCCCCCTGCTTGTGCCCGGCGTCTATACGTGGGGTCTAGGATCCGAACTCAGGACCTTCCGCCTGCAAGGCAGAGGCTTAACCCCTGAGCCACCTCTCCAGCCCCCCAACCTTTCTCTTTTCTAATAAATTCTACCTTAATTCTCAAAAAAAAAAAAAAATTAGAGTCAAGAGTCAGACACAGAGCCACTAACATAACAGAGTACGTGGAGATATAAAGCATTTAAGCTCATAGAAGAGATGGACAATCAGGCATCTTAAAGTCACAAGTGTGTAAAGAATTAACCTTGACAGAGGAGCTCGGTGGATGACTAACATCAGTCACAGGAAAGAAACAGTCAACTAGAAGGAATGTAAACATCCTAGAAAGTATACATAGAAAATACAGCGACACACGAGAAAGGAAGATCCTAGAAGGTACACACAGAAAATACCACAGAAGACAGCGAGAAGGGAATGCTCTATAAGGCAGACAAATGTAAGGAAAACAAAGAAGCCGCAGCAGAATCAGATGTGTGGACGGCACTGTTGGGACTGGTAAGAAAGCCAGTCTGTTCCAGGGGCCCGACAGGCCCAGGTAGAGTCAATGAAAAAAAATCATAAAATTCAAGAGCATCACGAATTCTAAAAAATTAAAAAGAAAATTTAAAAGACATTTTTAGTATTTGAAATAGTACAGAATAATGAAGTAGACTGAAATTATCACCCACCACTGAAAATACTGAGGCTAGGAAAAAGGAGGCTCAGGACGCAGCTCAAGGGCAGCATTTGTCTAACATGTATGAGCAGAGATTCGATCTCAGCACCACGCTAAGCAGAAAAAGACAGGAGAGCTGGAGAGATGCCTCGGGGGTTAAGATTCTGTCATTCAAGCAGAAGGTCCTGAGTTCAGATTCCAGATCCCACGTAAAAATGCCAGGTGGAAACGGAGACGGCCCACACTTCCTACCCTGGTGGGCAAAGCCAAGTAAGAAGGAGGTACAAACAATCCAGGATGATTCCTCAAGTCACCCTTTGGTTCTCTACGGGGACACATGGGGCCCTCTGACACACACACACACACAATAAAAAACATTTTTAAAAAAGGAGATGCATCTTCCCACGCCGGTGACCTGTCACTCTCTACACAATCTCTCCACCGACCTGCAGGGACCTGCTAGTCGCCTGCAAGCATCCACTCGCTCACTCATGCCCAGCAGCGCAGCCTTCCATCGCCCACTCCAGCCAGGCTCCTCCCACCCATCACCCATCTCTCTCGCGGGCTCCCGGGATCTACACAGCGCTTGTGTCCATGTGTCATGAACTCAGTCCCAGGGCCAGCTGAGTGCAAGGCACACCCGGATGACGGGGGCACAGCTCACCTCATCACTGTGGAGCTTCTTTGCTTTGAGTAGCCGCTGAGCCTTGTCTTCTTCGGAACCCTCGTCACTGTCTGAGGAATAGATTCTGGCACGTTCCTCTGGAAGCAAAGGATCAGAAGAGTCACATGCAGCACATGCATGTGTGTGTGGTGCATGTGTGCACACGCATGTGGAAGCCGTCCTCAGGACCCCAGCCGCCTTCTCCAAGGCCAGGGCCACAGGCCGACAGCTCACCAAGGGGCTCACAGGCCAAAAGCTCACCAAGGGGCTCACAGGCCGACAGCTCACCAAGGGGCTCACAGGCCGACAGCTCACCAAGGGGCTCACAGGCCGACAGCTCACCAAGGGGCTCAGGCTGAGAGCTCACCCAGGAGCTCACAAGCTGACAGCTCACCAAGGGGCTCACAGGCTTACAGCTCACCAAGGGGACTCGGCTGGCTGGCCAGGGGGCCAAGGGATCACCATCTCCACCTCTCCAGTGCCGGACTTCGGGTGCACACCCCTCCACGTGGCATTTTTACCAGTGTTTTGGGGGACAGAACTTGTATCCTTGACCAGGCTGTCCTTCTAGTCCATTTTTTAATTTAAAGTTCTAAATATGTCGAAATGAAATGAATCTCGTCTATGTGTCTGCCTGTTCCTCCATCCGTCCGTCCACTCATCTATCTAATCTAGAGCTACCTGGGAAGGGTGGAGATGCTGGACTGCAAGCCAAGCTGAGGCAGGACTTCAGCGATGAGGATGCACTGGCTGTGGGGAAACTAGATGGGGCCCAAGAGGCACCACACTATCAAAATTATCTTGAGAGACAGATGACTTGGTTCAACAGCTGGCCACCTATGCATCTTTCAGAATGTTTCTTCCGTGAGAGCAAAGAGGTCAGCACCATGTTCAGAGCTCACACAGGACGTCGCATGTTTACCTGGAGTTCATGTGCTCAGTAAATGGAAGACCCCGTGAGTTATGCACAGGAAGGACAAGACAGCAGTGTAAAGCAGGGAATGGAAGAAAACCTCTGACTTGTATAATTGAATTTCCCGATTCTCAATTAGTAATGAAAATAAAAGTTGAGAAAAATTCTACTGCAACCAGAAACCTAGGCTAAGCATAGTGATTTAGGAAGCTGAAGTAGGAAGATTCCAGAGGTCAAGGCCAGCCTAGGCTACCGAGCAAGACTTACCTCAAAAATAGATAGATAGATAGATAGATAGATAGATAGATAGATAGATAGATAGATATAATGTTTAATAGCTGTCAAACTTTAACTAGAACGAGAAGCTCAAGGGACAGACCTGAAAGGCATGCACGCCTGTATCTAGCACTCAGTACCAGATAGGAGATCGCCAGTGAGGCTTACACACACGGCAGAGAGCTGTGCCACCCTCTGGACTGGCAGGAGGGCTGGGCAGTGACCAGTTCACGCGTGTGCTCTGACACTCTAGGCCCCTCGGCCCGACGACCACCACACATCCATGAACCCTCCACTCACCTCGAATGCCCCCTTTGTATCGATTCTTAATGGCCGCTAGGCTGATGGACTCCTCACCCTCCTCCTCCTCATCGTAGCGGTCTGGCTCCAGGTAGCTGGCACTCAGGCCGCGCTGGTGCTGCTTCTCGCGCATGCGGCGCTGCTGCTGACTCCCTCCGGATGGAAGCCCTCAATCGTTCTTCCTCTTTCTGCAAGAAGCAGACAGCCCATGTGTGCTAGGGTTTGAAAGTGACCCCAAATCTCGTGTGGGAGACGTAACCCTCAGACTATGTTACCGGCTCTGCAAGCCAGAACCCTCGGAAGCGCCTGGTCAGGCCACGCCCTCCTGACAGGTGGACCACGGACCCGCTCCCCACCCCTGGACCTGGGGACTGTCCCGGGAGCAGGTGCCAGGCCTGCTCCCCAGCTCTGCCTCACTGTGCGCCCTGCTGCTGTGTGCTGGAACCGTATGTATCTTGAAAAGCTGGTGACCAGGTATTCTAAATGCACTCAAGTTGCCATTTTGTAAATGAAAACTTCTGGAAAAAAAATGTTAGTATTTCAAAATGTCAAATCAAACTAGCAGTTCAGACTTGGGTGTATTACTGGCACAATTTTTAAATAAATATTATGCCTGAAAGAGGGGGAAAAAAAAGGACTATTGCCAGACTTCAGAGGTTCAAATTCAAGACCAGCTTAGGCTACAGAAGACTCGGGGGGGGGGTCTATCTTTTCTATCTTCCAGGTAAGGGGCAGAAAGGACCCTTTATTAAAACCCCCTGATCAGAATTCCCTGGGAACCAAACCTACCTTTGCTTACACTCCCAGCTCCGAGAGAAGTTCAAGCCCAGGGGGACCTAAAATGACTCCCAGGTCAACAGAGGCTCTTCTGGTGCTACAGACATCCACCCCACTGCCCTGAGGCCTCAAACTCTCCAGCTTCCCAGACATGGTTTTGTGTCCCTGAATCCAGATAGTGCGCCCCAGCTACGGAGGGCAGGTGGAGCCTTCACATCTGTACAGTGCCTGGCATGCCACAACATGGGGTTCATACAGGAAGTTGAGGGGTGAGAAATTCTACGCGAGAATGTTTCAGTAAGCAGTAGGCCACGACACTGAGGTCAGTGTAAGAGTCGCTGCCGGGGGTCAGGAGCAAAGAGCCAAGTGCTGCAGTCACTGTTTCTTTGTCTACACTGCACAGAAAATGGCTGGGGAGGACCAGAGGGTTCCTGGGGCTGTCTTGGCAATGCATGGATAGAACCTGTGGCCCCTCCAGCCTCTCCAGCTCCACTAGCTGGCACAGCAAAGGTGAGCATGGAGCAAGAAGTGGGGTCTCTGAACCACCTGACCGTGTTCTGGATCTGAGTCAATTAACTCACTTCAGTGAGTAAAAATACAGGAAAGAGGAGAAAACAGGAGCTCAGGAAGAACACCAGCTACAGCCTTGTGATGCCCGCTGCACTGCAGCACACAGCGCTTGCTATGCCCCGCTGCACTGAGGCGTCCAGTCATCTTACTGCCCCGCTGCACTAAGACGTCCAGTCATCTTACTGCCCCGCTGCACTGAGGCGTGCAGTCATCTTACTGCCCCGCTGCACTGAGGCGTGCAGTCATCTTACTGCCCCGCTGCACTGAGGCGTGCAGTCATCTTGCTATGCCCCGCTGCACTGAGGCGTGCAGTCATCTTACCGCCCCGCTGCACTGAGGCGTGCAGTCATCTTGCTATGCCCCGCTGCAAAGAGCAATGTAACTGGTCACATTGGCAGATCGGACAGTAACAGATTCAGCAGAAACCAGATGGAGATGAGCAATGGTTAGGCGACATTACGCTTCTCAGCGCAAAGATCAAGTTCAGGCAGGCTCACACTCCTCCACTCTCAACAAGGACCCAGTGTAACGCCGCTGAAAACAAACCCGTGATGGGATGTAGCCCAGAGGCAGAGCGACCCTAGGACGCTGAAGCCTGGGTCGGCTCTGCGCAGCTTTCGTTCAGCTGAGCTCCATTCTCACGTCTTTGGATTTCCATCACTAACTTCACAGCTGAACTTTCGAGCTGGAGGGAGGGAGAGGGAGAGACCCAAGAACTGAGTGAGTTCCTACCACCATCTCCACCTGTGTCTTCCTTGATAAATGCTTGGGAAATTGCTCAAGGTTCCCGTTCATTCAATGGAAGGAACGAGAGATGGTGAATGGACGGGAGAGCACTGTTCTCACTCACAGAGCGAAGCGATGTACCTTGATCATCTCTGTGCGCTGACACTCGGGGTCTCGCCCGGCCATCGGTAAGATTCTGATCTTCTGTGTCTTCGAACATCTGTCTGCAAGTGACAGGGTCATCTTTCTGTGCGTGGCACTGTCTGTAGAGTGAGGTCTGCCAGAAACAAACAAAACACTTCACTGTTTACAAATACACCTGAGAGTCAATCACACCAACCCCACAAAGCGTGACCCCAATAGCCACTTCCTAGTCACCCAAGAAACAGGCAAAGACGCCAAGCTGAGCACTCTAGCGGGGACCATGACTGTCCCTCACTCTGCGGAACAAAAGAAAGAAGGCTGGGGGGAGACGGCTTTGTGGACACAGCCTGGCCGCCTTCTAGCGGGACTCGGACAGGCTCAGGCAGCACTGAAGGACCCCACGCCTCCGTGTCACAGGATCTGACGTGTCCTGTCTGCCCTTGGCAGTTACGTGAGCTGCAAGCAAACAAGGGCCAAGCAGAAATGCCTCGGATGCTGCGTTCTCAGGAAGACGAGCATCACCAAAGAGAAGCGAAGAGAAGGGCAGGGCCTTCGCCGCTGCCCAGAGTGTGCTGGTCTGTTGGAGGACACAGCATAAGGCAATGGGGTGACACGGGTCCTCACGTCCCCCAAACATACGCATACAACATATCCTAATTATTGATGAGTCTCCCAGTCAGTCTTATTAAAAACCAAGGCTGCAAGAGTCTTTAAAGAGCTTTAGGTCTCTACAGGACAGAGTGCTGGGAATAAGAAACCCACGCTGTGCTTCTCACGGTCCTGCCCGAGTTCTCGGGGAGTGTCATGTGGGGTCCCTCACCAGGAGTCAGATGCTACAGAATGAAGGATTGCCTGCTAACGAGCAGTTACCTGAAGGTGAGCTTCGTTTTAAAGACGGCTTGTCCCTGTAGACCGGTGCCTTGTCTTATAAAAAGATGATTATGGTCGCCCTGCAGTGGGGCTTTGTACACGTCAAACACTTCGTTTCCCAAATGCAGGGACATGCTGAAGAGAGGAAACACTGCGTGTTAAAGTCAAAGGCTTCCCTCACTGTTCTGCGTCTGACTTGACCCCTGATTTCGTTACAGAGCTCAGAGAGAAAAAGTCGTGATGGAAAATGCTGGCGACCCAGTACTACCCTCCTCCTAAAATGTCAAAGTGAGCAGAACGCAACGGGGCCGCAGGGAAGCCACCTTCTCCACATTACACTCTGCGTGCCAAGAGGGGGGCTGTCCCAGCATCTGCACAGCCCACCCTACGTTCCTCTGGGTTCCTGGGCAAGCAGAGTGAATCAGTTCCCAACACGGAGCCCCGTCCTTAACGCTCCACCACCATTCTGGGGAGTCAGTACTCCAGGGGCCGCGCTTACCTTCCATCTGACCACTTGACTATCCGAGCGTTGCTTTCCTTGATTTCATTCCCTTCTTCATCTCGGCGTATCCTCCATCTTATAGTATTTTCCACCTATTTTAAAACACAAAGATTTCAAAGTTGCAATTGACTTTATGCTTTTTTTCTGACGAGACACACAAATCACAGAATAAGTACATGCTGGTAAGTAACAGAAAAAAATTGACTCTGAAACCCTCTTTCTTTAATCACCCTAGAAATAAACTAAGAACAGGGAAAAAAGTAAGTAAATTTCTAAGCTGCTGGTATTATGCCCATAGAGGCGGCAGGCCAAAGCACTTGGGCATTTGAGCAGGCTGCAAATATGTGGTGACCTGGCAAATTGTAGGACACAAGAGCTCCAAGGGACAGGAGATAAAGCTTGGGCCCCTGAGGGAAACGGTGGAGGTAGGGCCCTGCCTGCTGGTCCAGTGGGCCCAGGTCCGATAGATTTAGGCCCAACTACCCGGATGGTGGAAAACCATCGGTCAGACTTAGGAAGTGACACCACTAATGGAGTTAAAACTCAACCTACTTTCCAGGAAAACACAGCTCAGCCTGCCTGCAGCTCACCACTGCTACCCCGGAAGTCCCTCAGGGAGCACCAGGCCTGTCTGCCAGCCTGGCAACCAGAGTCAATCCCCAGATCCTTCGATCCCCAGATCCTACATGGGGGAAGGTGAGACCTGACCTTTCCCCGCCCCGTCAATTAAAACAAAAGGGAAAATAAAGGTGACAACAAAGAGAAGCAAGTAGATTAACATTTTGAAAAGCTGCCAACACGTGTAAGACCACGCTTCCCTAGCCCTGCGCCAGACCCTGAGCACAGCGGCGTCCATTCCTACATGTGCTAGTCAGCTGACAAGAACTCAGTAATGTGCACGAGTCAAAGCCAATATCACTTGCTGAGATCTGTGTCAGGACAGTCTCGGGAAACCTCGAGCTGGCGGGTGCCTGAGCGCAGCATCTCGCACTGCCTGTGTGATGCCAGAAGTTTCCTGAAGAGTGAACCACATGAAGCCCTCAGTCACTATCCTGTCCTCCCTCCCACACACCAGAGCTTGGCCACAGTAAGCATGCAAGCCTCAAGGAGGCGCTGTGATGCAATCATAGTAGCAGACGCTTCCTATCCTTAAAGGTAGCTCCAGTACTGACACGAAGAAGGCAGGGCACACCGAGCTCCTACCCCCTGCAACGAGACACGGGCACACATCCCCCCTCAACGAGCCTCACAGAGGGGCACAAGCTGCACCTGAGCCCATTAAAGAATCGGCTGTGCCACCAACTGACGCCGAGGTTGCTCCATCTCATCTTAAACGTCAGGAACAGCTGTTCCAATCTCACTCCAAGATTCTGAGAGACAACAGCCACATTAGTACAGACGCTCTGACGTACTGAAGAGTGAGCCAGGGTGACCACAGACACGAATGTAACAGGTGAACTGATCCTCACTGCTGCCTGGGAAGATGGCAACTCTGAGGACCCGAAGATGTAGACGCCAATGCACAGGCTGGAAACCCCAGAGATAGGGGCAGACAGGACAGCTGCTGGGACTTCTGACCAGTCAACCCTAGTGAGCCCCAAGTTCTCAGAGAAACCACTGTATTTGGTAGAATGTGACATAGCAATCCAATGTCCTGTTCTGACCTCCACACGGGCATGTGAACACATGCGTGTGTGTGCACACACATAAAAAACACAAGATGAAAAATGAAAAGATAAGGAATTATGACATCAGAAATGACAAAAAAGCAATAAATGAAGTCAGAGGCATCAAAATGGCCATGAAAAATTAATAGCACTAACCCTAATCATAGAGGCTCATGGCTCTAATCCCAGGATTCAGAAGGCTGAGGCCGCAGGACTGTACATTTGAGGCTGCAGCTGAACAGTGACACAGCCAGCGCCTGCTCAGGAAAAAATTAAAAAGACGGAGGAGGATCTCAAAGTGCAGGGCCACGCTCCAGACAGCACCTTGGGACTAGTGGCACAGCCCCAGGAAAAACGTGCACTCACACACAGCCTCTGCCAGGGTAGACAGACCCTTCATTTAGAAGACACAACAGGAAATATAAAAATTCATTTCCAAGAGCTCAAGTCTTAAGCCAGTACCCAGGTTTTACTCTATAAGAGTAAGAAGGAAATGAGGGAAGATACCTTTAGTTTCAACCTGGTTCTTCCTTCTTCATCCAGCATTTCCTCGTCTTCAAATTCGTCTTCATAATACTGAGGATCAAAAGGTCTACAAAGAGTTTTTAAAGTAAACCATTAATCCCATTCCATACAGAACATCACAGAACATACTTAATGCACACAGAACAACATTAGACACACAATGCACACAGAACATCACAAGACACAGTGTAATGCATATCATGACATCAAAGAAAACAGTTTAAAATCATACCAGGCAAATATTTTTATAGATAACTTGAAGGAAGTATTTAATTTACATTTTTAAAAAGTCGATGCTACTTTTATATATTACTTGAAGTAAAATATGAGCAAGGCTATCCATTCAAAAGCCCTTTGTTCCTGACAGAGCCTTCAAGGGAAAAGGCCAATTGTACTGTCTTTGGGGAAAAGCATGCAGGTTATCTATGGGCTTGAGCATTAACCTAAATAAACAGCCATCAGCACTTACCAAACTAACTCAATCAGCACTGACTGCTGTAGCAGATACCCAGTGTCTCTAGCAAATATCACTGGACTGTGTGATTTCAAGGCTGCAAACATTCTGACAACTTGTGATGTCTGTTAATTCATAAGAAAATACCACATTGCTAACAATAATTATAAACACGAAATCTCCTAAATATCAGTCCATTCTTCTTTTATTTTAGAATGTTTGACTTAATTTTTTGTAATATAAAAAGGTATTTTTTCACTTCCATTCAATGAAAGCAAAAAATATTTTCTTATCTTACCTATACCTATTTAGTATCCAAAAAACACTTCAATTAATTTCCTTACCTGGGCTCGACACTGAGAAAGTTGGGCAGTTTAACGAAATACAAGTCATTTCCTAAATCGGTGTTTACTTTAGGGATCTCGACTTCTATCCGGGTCTCTGGGATCGGCTCCTCCTCCTGCTGGTCCTGAGGTAATCCATTTTCATCCTAGTGGAGGGAGGACCACAGCATGAGGGGCCTCGGAACCACATTTTAATTCATTACTCAAGGGAGAAAGAAACTGTCTGCTGAGATACAGGTTCTCAACATAGCGCCAGGCTGGCCTCCAACCCCAGAAATCCCAAATGCTGGGATGACACGCGTGAGCTACCACACCTGGCACGAAACAGACGCTCTGGCTAGACAGCCTTGGTCCTCGGCACTGATAGCAGCGCGGGAGCGGTGAGCAGGGATGCACAGCATGAAACCACTCCACCTTCCAAATCACAGTAGCAGATCGCTGACACGAGCAGTGTCTGAGACCAGCCTGGGCTACATAGCGACACCCTGTCACCCTCGACCCCCCAAAATGGGAGGAAAAATGATTATGAATACAGCACGCAATTCTCGCACAAGGATCCCACGTCTTCATCACAGCCCTGCAAGCTGCGGACGGCGCCAGACGCCTGTAACTTCCACTCCTTGGTCCCAAGGAGCATCTAAGTCAGTCGTGGGTCCTTTAGCTACCGCCTTCCTCTTCTGGAGACGGCTCCTCCACCTCAGAAACCGTCAGCCCTGAACGCAGTTCAGTTCGGATACTGGCACTTACCACAGGCTGTCCCGGGGTTGGGGGCTTGTCCTCTGCATCGCTGCCTGAAGATATGTCATCTGCACCTCCAAACAGGTCCACGGCTCCACCGGAACCTTCAGGGTCGAAGGACAATGCAATGTTGACATCTCGTTCTCACCAGATGCTGAGTGAGGCGCTCCAAGGTTCTGGCAGGAACCTGCCCAGATCCAAGTCTACAGCTGACTCCCCCACTGGCCAGCTTGCAAGTGGAGAGGAAGGCAGGCTGGCAGAGGCTCCCCTGGCTACGTCTGTGTACCCTCCTCCTCCTCACACTTCCTCTTGCCCCAGTGTCCTCAGGCGAGACGCTCAAAGTTGGCTCTAATGCACTACAAGGACCTTTTCTATGAAGTCCTTCACGTCTCAAAATTAACATCCTGTCTCTGCAGGCTCCTGCCTCACAGGCTGATCACCTGGCTATCAGCAACACAACCATGACATCCCGACCCTCAGCCAGCGTGGGCTCTAGCACGATGGGTGGCTGGACAGCAGTGTAGCAGTGTGCTTGAGACTGAGGCTACGAATTACCATTACTAGTAATAACACAGTCTAGCACGAAGCTGTCAGAGGAAGTTATTCAGGAAAGAAAGGCACAAACAAACAAACAACAGCATCCCATAAGATAAAATCAACAAAACCACCCCTCGGTGCCCACCCTCAAGCCTCCTTAAGTTCTTATCTCCACCCAACAAGCTGAGCCGCAGTTGGTCAGAACTTCCGCCTCCCTGGCTCCCACCACAGGATTTCTGAGAGAGGGACGGGCTTTGATCGCAGTCCCCTCTCAGCACCCAGAAAGGCACCAGCACGCATGGACCCCCAAGGGAAACAACAGCCAGCTTACAATTCTCAGGACTTCTGAGCTGGTCACCATCACTTCCCCACATCTCAGGAGACTCCCCAGAAACCTTAGGGTACCGAAGTATCTGGCAAGAACTAAGCAACTAAGCAGCTTGACCAAGGCAAGACACAGTGACTCCAGTCTTCTCGTCGCAGACGTTAAGTAAATGTTGTCTAGTGTTCCTTCTCTCTACACTGACTTCTAGATGTTCACTCGGTTACTTGCGTGACTTGCATGAGATTATTCTTAAGATCCTCTCGGATCAGCATTCACATCGCAGCACTGCAAGGATCGGGCCATCTCTCAATCGCTTGCTGTAACGTGCACATTGGCATCTTGACCAATGGTCATCTGTTGTTTGCCGACAGCACGGACTGGTACCCTGGTTTTCAGGAGCTCTTCCTCCAACACTCACATTAAACCTGTTTCTTTGCTGATACTGGACTTTGAAGAGTCCGAGAACAAGGAGTCCAGGGATTATGGAGACGCCAATGGATCTGGTGGCCTGAGCTCGCTCTCCCAGGGTAGGGAGGACACTTTGGTAAGTAATTAATCTCACCAAGTTAAAACACAGACCATGTGCTCCAACACCTACCCACAGATCTGTTCATTACACAGAAGAACTATGAAACAGGCATGTATAAAAGACGTAAGAGATACCTTTTGGCCCCTCGACATCACTGTCCCCTTCTGAATCAGATGCGATTGCATTCTTGCGCTTCATCCGCAAGACTTCATCTTCGCTGTCACTGCCTCTTGCAGACTCTGAATGGAAGACAGAGTTGAGTTCTATAATCACATCACTGCTTACAAGTATTGTGCTCGGCAACAAACAGGTAGATACAGGGTAGGTGCAGGGGGTCATTAGTGTGACTAATCACCCCCCCACACATATATAAAATCACCCAAATACTACTTCAGAAGACCTCAGACTAACTAGGGTGACTATGTTTTACATAATACAAAGAAAACTGATCTCTAAAACATTTCTGTCTTCCATATGAAGACAGTGCTGGTGGGACTGTTGGTTACAAGAGGGACCCAGGAACTACGTGGCTCCTGTGCCCTGGCCCTGGCTCATGTCCACAGGATGGTGAACATGTGCCAAAGCAACACAGTTCAGGAGTACAGTCCTGTGTCATGAGCCACGGGCATTTCCTCGCTGGCAACACGAGGGCTGTGACTCGTCGTCCACTACAGATCTGACCCCGGGGACAAGTGAGGAAAGACCACCCTCTTGAAGCGAGTAGCTGCAACTCAGTTGTTGCTACTGGGACAGTCTCCTGTGTCCTAGGCTGGCCTCCAACTCACTCTGCAGCCGGGGATGACCTTGAACTTCTGACCTCCTGCTGGCCTGCAGCACTGGGATGGCAGGTACGTGCCACCACCATGCCCAGTTTGCAATTCAATTTTGATACATTAGTTGCTTACAAATTTGATTAGTTTCAGTAAAAATTGCTGGGAGTTCGCTCACCTCTAAATGACCGAATTTTGGATCTCAAAAAGCTAAGTTTGAAGATGGTCGTCGACCCCCCTGTACAACTACCCTACAAGGACTATCTAATAATATGGCCCCTATCTGCAGGCAAATCTATTATAACCTGAAGCTCTTTAGTTACCCCATGGCAAGGGAATCATTTCCCTAGTCAGCTTCCTAGGAACACACATCTACGACTACTTATTATTTTCCTCTGATCTAGTCGGTAAATGAGTAAAGTAAGTAAAGACAAACAGAAATCTAGAAGACACAATCTGAACTGTCAGAAAGGTGAAACTGAGAGGTAATGTAAGAATAAGCGAAGGTCAGGTGCTGGGCACCTGGCGGCCGTGACCCTCGCAGCCGTGCTACCTGACTTTCGGTCCTGCTCCTCATCTTCGTCCGACTGCCTGTGTTCTTCATCTGAGGCCTGAGGCCTTTCGTCGTCAGAGTTCTGCATCTTCTCCTCGTCGGATGCCCGCGGCCGGTCCTCGTCGTCAGAATTGTGCTTCTCATCCTCGTTGTCCGAGGCAGCGGGCTGCTCGTCGTCAGAATTCGCCTTTTCGTCCTCAGACAGCTGTGGCCTGTCGTCTTCATCCGAGTTCTGCAGCTTGTCTTCGTCAGACCCCGGCGCCCGCTCCTCGTCCGAGTTCGGCATCTTTTCGTCATCCGACTGGTCACTTCTGTCTTCTTGGCCCCACTTTTCATCATCTGAACGCGCTTTGTCAGAGTCTTCTGCTTCCGAGTGGCGACTGCCTTCATCCGATCGCTGGCCCTCGTCATCGTCGTCATCGTGGGCTTCAGACCCACTGTGCTGCTCCACGTCGGAGGGGTCGTTGTCTTCTCGGTCGGATCGATCAGAGACTTCTGACCTGTTGTCTGACCTTTCAGAGTGATGGTCGCTGCCGCTGTGATGGGACGCACCCTCCTCCTCCTCCTCTTCTTCCTCCTCCTCCTCTTCCTCACTGTCATCACCAAACAGCTCCTTGTTGCTGGGCTGCCCAGAGTCGCCTCTGTCATCAGGGTCGCTGTCGCTGCCAGATGCATTGCTGCCAGAAGCGCCGTTCTCCTGATCTGAATCTGAATCAGATCCCGACTCGGAATCTGTGGGTCACACAAACAGAAGGTGCTGGTGAAGGGGCGAATGGAGTGAACGCAGAGTCCACTCCAACAAACACAGCTCTACCGCACACACGTCAGAAGCGCAGTCCTAGGTGTTCTGGACACAGAAAGTTCCAGGAGCTAGGGATGCTCAGCTAAGGGAAATAGCGAAATCTCAGGAGCCCTCAAGCCCCAGCACTCACAAGGCAAGAAAGACAAGAGGGTCGCTGAGCTGTGGACCTTGTTGAAAGCAACAAAATGAATAAACATATGCAGAACATTCGTTTTGGGTGTGACCTGGTTGCATCCTCCTCTGCCTGTGCTGCCCGGAGACAAGAGCCCACACTTCCGTAAAGCTGGTCTGCTGGTGGGAGCAGCTGAGGAAATCACACTGAAAACATGCCAGATTTGATAAATCTAGAGCTCCAAGGTCAACAAATGCTACGGAGATAAGCTACAGCCACACGGCCAGACGTTACCCAACTGTTACCCAACTGTCAGAGACAAAGAATCTAGGACATAATGAAAACCGACTCATCCAAAGGCCAAGGACGGCAGCTGAGTCTCATCAGAAGCCAGAAGTACAGCCATGAGGTCGAGCACCAAGGTCTCCACGTGCCCGTCAAGTGCACGACCACTAAGCCACACACACTCCTGATCAGGAATTTCCTATCTTGCTTAGTTTGGAAGAACAGAAACAAAAACTTAACCACACTTTTAAATGACCCAGAACTTAAATGAATCACAGAAGTGCAAAGTACTCTACAAGGAGGAAAACAGGACAGCAGTAAGGTCCTGGGGCAGCTCCAGCACTTTCATTGAAAGGGAACTGTCACCTAACTTTTCGCCTTACGGGCAGAGAAAAAGAAAACTAAGCCATGACAAGTGGCAGGCAGAACAAAAGAACGGGAAGCAATGGAGAGGAGAGGCCGTAAGCCAGGTTTTTTCATTTTGTTTTGTTTTCTTAGGAAAACTTGCTGTTCAGATCGGGTGTCTCACTGCCTAGTCTCTAGTGGAAGCTGGGATTACAGGTATGTGTACATTCTCCATGGCAACAAGTCATGGGGATCACTCTGGCTGTAACTTCAAAGGGGCACCAGACCCCAAGATTCTAAACCAGTGAACGAGAGGCCAGTGAGGTGGCTCAGGAGGTCAAGAGGCGCCTGCCACAGAAGCCTGAGGACAGGCTTCCAGCCCTGGAGCCGTGGGAAGGGAGGGAGAGACGGACTTCCAAGTTTGCTGAGTGCCACAGCAGAGCAGTGCCACACCAAAGCTCGGTGCCACAGCAGAGCAGTGCCACAGCAGAGTGGGGAGCCCCAGCAGAGCGCAGAGCCCAGAGCCCCAGCAGAGCGCAGACCCACAGCAGAGCGGTGCCACAGCAGAGCGCAGAGCCCCAGCAGAGGGGTGCCACAGCAGAGCAGGGAGCCCCAGCAGAGGGGTGCCACAGCAGAGCGGTGCCACAGCAGAGCGCGGTGTCACAGCAACACGTGGTGCCACAGCAGCGCGCGATGCACAGCAGAGCGCTGAGCCACAGCAGAGTAATGCCACAGCAGAGCGCTGAGCCACAGCAGAGCGGAGAGCCACTGCAGAGCGCACACGCAAGCCCACATTCACGTTCAGTGATGAATCAATGCTTTCCAAAGCAAAAACTAGAGACAGTGGAGAACTGTCACCACTCAAAAGAGTGCCTGTGACAGACCCTCAGGACTGTGATGGTCACGATGGAAATCAACACGGCTTCTTCCAGGGAATAGCACAGTAACGGCACGCAGGAAGGTGGGCAGGGGAACCTGTTGGAGGAGGGGTGTTGACATGCTCAAATCACCGGAAGGTTCACCCAGAAATGACTTGGCAGGTCCAGCTGTAGTGGTGGGACAGGCCTGAGCAGGGGCCAGCGAGTTTACCCTGCTTGGCGCTCCTGTGGTGAACCCTAGGGATGGAACTCACTTCTTGGTCTCTCCTTACTGCTCCCTTCACTGTACTGATGATAAACTGGAGTTGGGGAAAATGGAGATAATAAAGCAGTGCGAGAAATAAGGAAGAAAACATGCAGTGGTTGCTTCGAGCAAAGAGGGTTGTAAGAATTCGGACCTTGGGCTTGGGCTTTTTCTCATCTTGAATGTTCTGATTTTGTTCTCGGCCTTTTTCCTCGTTCTAAATAGCATCTGTACAGGCTCCAAACTCAAAATACTCCCGTGCACCATAACTTCATTCATTCACGCTCACTCGCTCCTCTATTGTGTCACTCTACCGGCCCGCAGGCTTCTTATACCCCAAGCTCAAGAATGGTTTCTGCACAGGCCCCGCAGGGCCTCCCGATCGCGGGGCGCAGCCCGCGGGGCGCTCAGCCCGCGGGGCGCCGTCCGACCCCCTCCCCAGGCCGCTCCAGGGCAGCTGCACCCCGCCACCGCTCCCCGCTCGGGTCCGCTCCGCAGCACTCGCTGCCGGGCACCCCGATCATTCGCGAAGACCCTCGGGCAGGCCGTGTGCACGGTGGGCGCAGGTCCCGGGCTCCCGCCGCAGCGCAGCGCAGCGCCCCGCTCGGCAATCGCCGCCCCAGCGCGGCGGGTCGTGCAGCGGCTCGGGCGCGGACCCCTCCCGGAACCCTGGCACCGCCCGCGGCGCAGCGGGCGCCGGGTGGCAGCGCGCCCGAGCCGCGGCGCCTTCGCCGCCAGCGCCCCGACCCGGCGGCCGCCCCGATCCGGCGGCCGCCCCGACCCCGGCCGTCACCTTTGCGCTCCGCGTCGCTGTCGGCGTCGCTGCCGAAGAGGTCCTCCATGTCCGCCATGGCAGCCGGGCGCGGCGCTCGTTTACGGCACCGAGCCGGCGCCGCGCGACAGTGTCGCAAAGAGCGTCCACGCAGGCCGGCCTCTGTGACTTCGCTTCCGCGAGCAGGCGCGGGCGGGCTGGGCTCGCGGGCGGGCGCTGCGCCGCCGCTGCGTCTGACCGCGGACGGGCGGGGCTTGCTGCGCGGCTCGGCTGCGGCACGGGGCTCGAGCTCCCGGGAGCGTCGGCCTCTTCTTAACCGACTCCAGCCCGCCAATGGAGGGCGCGCTTGCAATCCCAGCGCTGGGTGTGAGCAGGCGGATCTGGGTGTGAGCAGGCGGATCTGGGTGTGAGCAGGAGGATCTGGGTGTGAGCAGGCGGATCTGGGTGTGAGCAGGCGGATCGGATCGGAGCTTAAATTCGTCCTGGCCAGAGTTCAAGGCCAACCTGGACGACTTGGGTACTTGAGACTGTCTCAAAAAAGAAAGGACATTGCGGGCCTCGAGTAGAGTGCGCCTAGCGTGCATGACACACACGCGCGCGCGCGCCCACACACGAGATACAACGTGTATTTTTGTGCTACACTGTTGCCAAACCAGGCCAGGGTGAGGGATTAGTCCGTATACAAGGATCCACTTTTTTCTTTCAGAGGTTTTATTAGAAAACAATAATGCCGCCGGCTCGAGCGGAAGGTCGGACCACGGCTCGGATGTGTGGCTCGGGTTCTCGGCATCCCGACCTCTCTCTCCGCGCCCCCGGCGCCCTCTGCATCAGTCGAGCCGCCTCGGGCCTCACCCACGCGGAGATCACTAGCACGCGGCGCAGGTTTGCTGTCAGCAGCGAGAACTGGAAGAGCAAGATCTCTGAATTGAGTTGGCCTCAAAGTCAAAAGCCTGACTGCGTGAGCATAGGCACATGGCTTTGACTTTTTATGTTTATTTATTTGAGACAGATTCTAATGTAGCCCTTGATAGCTTTGAACTAGATGTGTGGCTGAGGTAGGCTTTAAACTTTTACTCCTTCTACCTCCACCTCCCCAACACTGGGAGTAACATAAACTACACCTTGGTGTTTGGCTTTTAAAGCGTCACAAACACACACGTCTCAAGTTTATTCAGTAATAATATTTTGAGGGAGGTAGATTTCAATGCAGATTAAAACCTGGACACAGGACCTGAAGCTGAGAGGGCTCATTGTGGACACCCTGCTGGCTTTTACGTGATTCACTCCCCAGAATCCACATAAAAGTGGGCGGAGGGAGCTGGACCCCCACAGCTGCCGGCTGATACTGCATGTATGCATCCACACTCCGTGCGCATTAAAAAATTAAGACATGGGCAGAGTGGAGAGAGGGAGAGAGAAAACAATTTTGCCTGAGGTGTACTAGCTTCTCAAGGGAGTGGTCAGTAGGAAACAAGCTAGTGATATTTCATGTTATCAATTTGACAATTAGGAGTCCCCAGAAACATCTGAGGATTATATATAAATTGTCCTCTGAGTATTTGTCTGTGAGGGTTATCTTTATTACCTCCAACAATGTGGAAAAAACATCTTAATTGTGTATGGGGGGGACTATTCCCTGAATAGAAAGACCTAAAATGTATAAAGAAAGTAGCTGAACACAGGAATTGATTTTTTTTCTGCTTTTGTGTATGTGTGTGTGTGTGTGTGTGTGTGTGTGTGTGTCTACAACAGAGCACTTGAGTGTGTGTGACTGTGGAGGCCTAGGGGTACCTTCAGGAATTATCCTGGATTGCTCTATCTCCTTATTACTTTGCTCTGGGGTTTCCCAGGCTCTGCCTTTCAGGGCTGAAATTGTCTCTTTGCTTCCAAGGCAAAGGCTTAACCCTGAGCTTTCGTTCTGTCTCTGGACATTGGTGCAGTATGACCAGTGGCGCCAAGCTCTGGCTGCTCTGACTTTGCTCATGGAGGCAGTTACTCTTTTCTTTCTGTTGCTGCGAGGCGACGCTCAGACCCAAGCAATTTAAGGGGCGAAGGGAGCTTTGCCGCGCTTCGGGGAGATGATGCAGTGCTCCAGAAAAGGCCTGGCAGGCGGCGGAAGCTTGAGGCTGCTTAGATCACAGCAGCCATCACTGAGAGGGAGGGGATGCAGCCAACCGCTCCAGCAGCTTTCAACAGGAAGCTGGGCCCGGCTATGGATGTCCACCCCGTGACTGTGACTATAGCAAGGCTCCACCTGCTAAAGATGCCACAACCTTCCCAAACAGCAACACCATCTAAGAAGCAAACACGTGAGCCTGAGGCAACTCACATTCAGACTGACACCCCCATGACGGCCTGTACTCTTGAACTTGAAGCCAGAATAAACTCTTTCTTGGTTTGCCTACCACAGCTATGGCAAAAGTAGCTAAGACAATGCAGGGGAGAGGGCTGAATAGCGCACACAAAGCTAGTGTGAAAATGGGGGGGGGTGGAGTGTGGTGTAGCGCGCAGTGAGTGTCTCTGCCAGACTCTCTTAAGAGGATTCTTGATCTTCCATCTGCCTCTTAAGAGTTGGTTCTTAGAGGGGCTGGAGAGGTGGCTCAGGGGTTAAGCCTCTGCCTTGCAGGCGGAAGGTCCTGAGTTCGGATCTTAGACCCCACGTATAGACGCTGGGAGGAAGGGGGGGCGGGGGGGGGGGGCGGGGGGGTGGGGGGGGTTGCATTTCTGGTCCTGGTAGGGCGGAGCCTGTGAATCCTGGGGCGGAGGAAGTGGGGGTGTCCATGGTGGTTCCCGAATTCGTCCGTGGTTCTACACACACACAGATGCACGCACGCACGTGCACACATACATACGCACACACGCACAATTGAATAAATTAAAAAAAAATGTTTAAAAAAAAAAAGAGTTGGCTCTTAGAGCATGGGCTTATCTGACCCTTAGCGCCAGTGGGTCAAGGTCAAAGACTGATTCTGACCCCACTTCCTGGGCTGGTGGAGGTCCAGGAAGTCACCTCCAGAAGCTGCCCCCCCCAACTCTGAGGGTGTAAAACCCGCATTTCCCCCTTCTGGGTCTCTCTCCTTTTCTCTCTCTCTCTCCTCTTCCTCTCCTACGACTGGCCTGCGGTTCTAGAATTCCATGAAAAGCTTCCATCTAATCCATGGTGCGGTGAGTTTTTGCAGTAAATACCTTGGATTTATGCCTTACATCTATCATCCAAGCTGCAAACTGCAGTTGCTTCCAAAGAGAGAAATGGAGGGGTGGGGAGCTTGGGGATGTTCACATTCTATTATTGCCTTTGTACATATTCTGGGTTTTGTATTCAGGACTGTAAATTAAATTTCAGAGAACCAAAAAGACAAATACTGAAATGCCAGCAGTACCTATGGAGCCAGGCTGGAAGTGGAGCACTGAGGTTTATTTATCTTTTCTATGTTTTCTAGATTTTCCACAATGATAAGCATTAGAATAATCAAGGATGAACCTTGTTGGGTAGGAGAGCCCTTATTCTGCCATATTTTTTCCTACTGATCTGTTATGCAGGATCCTGACTGGTTTACTTTTTATAATCAAGGTGGGAAATGCATAATATAGTAGAAACTGGGCATGGCCTTAGTTCCTCAAATAAGGGCTCTGTGTGTGTGTTTGTGTGTGAGTGTGTGTGTTTGTGTGTATGTGTGTGTCTGTGTAAGTGTGTGAGTGTGGGCGTGTCTGTATATGTGAGCGTGTGCTGTGGTGTGTGTCTCCACGTGTGCTGTTCCCCAGCTGGAAACACAAAACGCTGGTGACTATATGGAAGGTTTTCCTGTCATCTAGAAACAAAATACAGCTCCCAAAATAACCTTTATTGTTTCCCCAAACAGTGGCAAATTGTTCTGCTAACCCAGTGCCTCTCTCCACCTCTTAAGCCCAAGTCCTGGTAAGCGTTTGAGCAAGAAGATGAATTTGGGAAAGGCCTGGGCGGCCACCACGAGAATGTGTGCTACACGGAGAAAAGAGAGAGAAAAACAAGAAAGTTGATTAATCAGAAATGGCTTGGGCGGCGGCGTCGCTGGCCTAGCACGCTGGCCTAGCACGCTGGCTGGGAAGGAGTATGTAGGTCACTTCCTGCAGCTGAAGGGTTACCCCAAGCGGTGTCCTGGAAAGACTTCTGCGCCGGCGGGGCGAGGTCAGCGCGGGCGGAGCCTCGGGAGGGAGCTCGGCCGCGGGGGGCCGCGCGCGAGCCCCAGAACCGCCCGCGCGAGGGCGGTGGAGACCGGGGAGCGGGGACCGGCGAAAGCAGCCGCTTAAAGCACGGGACGAGCCACGCACGGGACGAGCCACGCACGGGACGAGCCACGCCGCGCCGAGGGGAGTCGGGAGTCCGCGTGCCGTTGGGCGATCCCGAACCTCCCAAGCGCTGGGGCCCCGCGCACACCCTCTCCGGCTGATGCAAAAGTGGTTTTGCAGATAAAACGGGGATGCTCTTACAGACCTGGCGGGGAGCTTTCCTCGACGCTCCCGCCGGCCCTGAGAGTTGTCGCAGCATCGGGGAACCCAGTGGGCAGCGGTGGGAACCGGCCCGACCGACTGGGCCGTGTGCGCACTTTTCTCCGCTTAGCACATAACCGAACTCGAGGGACCCGCGCGGGCGGGCCGCGGTGGGCGTTTGGTCCCCTGGCCTTCGGACTGCCAACCGGCTTGCGGGCCCCGACCAGCTTAAGCAGTTGGCATGAGTGTCTGGGGTGGGGCGTGAAGGGAGAGACCCGAACACTCCTGTTGTAACCTCCAAAGACGGTGTGGCTTGTTCCTCCATTGGGTCGCTGGCAATTAAAAACAAAGGGAAATTTCCCTGCAGAGTCCCCTAAAGGGCTTACTTCCCTTACTGTAATTTATTTCCTTATTCACAAGGAAATGGCAGGCAGGCTTAATCCCTTACTTGAATGGGTGTGACAGTATGTTAGTAATGACTCATTCTGATGTATGGATAGGAAACTTCACCACAACAAACACTAGTGTGTGTCTCTTTTCCCTCCCCAATCCCTTTTCTTTGTGTGCTAAGGACTGAAGCCCAGGCCTCCTACCTTCAAGCCAGGTGCTCAAACGGAGCTACATACACACTGGCATCTACTTACCACAGAACCAGAATTTGATTGTGGGAACAGGGCAGAATCTCAGGTCTAAACGTCAAGGAAAAGCAAGCAACGAGTGCATAGATATGACGCCAACACACACCGAACCTTTCCCCAACAATCTTTGTCATTAGAAATAGTTTTTTTTTCTGACAAAAGTAAATTCTTAAAAACAACCGTAAGTCTCAAGTATTAACTTGAAACCATAAGAATAAAACATCATAAAACTATTCTTACCTTTGACTCTGTGATTGCAATGCAAGTAATTCATCTTAAGATCTTCTTAAATTCCTGTACAGATTACAAAAGTGTTCATTATAATATGACATGTATTAATGAAATATGGCTCACTTGGTGGAGTATTACATCAAGTATTGAATTTGAGCCTCAACACTGCCTAAACCTGGCATGGTTGTGCACAGGGGACATTGGAGCCAGAAAGAGGGAAAGTCCAAAGCCATCCTCAACCATATAGTTCAAGGCCAGCCTTGGCTATATGAGACACCTTCTTTTAAAAAACATGTATATGTATATATCAAAAACTACAGAGTAGGAAATTAATCCAATAAATTATCAGATATTCACAAACTGAAACTTTTCACTTAAATCGAATCTTTTAAGATATTCTAGCATGCTAGTCATAGGAGTATAAAAACAAATCAGCCTTTGAAGGGATACCTTTGTACCATCTAGCTAAACTATAAACTGATAAAAGTATTTGAGTCAATATTTCCATGTCTAGAAATTTAGAGGAAAAAAATCTGGCATGCAAATATGTGGGCAGAATGTTTATGGCAACTTTATTCAAAAATTGGAACAAATAAAAACACCATCAATGGAGAATGTTCAAATTAATTACAATGTAATCAGTGAAATGCTATATTAAGTAGCAACTTAAAAAGTCCAGGTACGACTGGGGATGCAATTTGCCTCAGCAGTCTCTGTCAGGCCCTGTGTGTGGTTCCCAGCATCACAAAAGATGTATGTCAGGAAAAGTACTTCCTGATGTGTGCACACATTTGCACAGGGAAAGGTCTTGAAGGAAAAATCCTAAAATTCACATGTGGCTGTAAACAAGATTCTGAGTTTTCTGTTTTACATTTGAATATACTCTATAAATGATTTTACTTTTTACATTTAGATTCACATGTGGAGATGAAAAGACAGCTATCAGGAGTCAGTTCTGTCCTTGCTCCATGTGGGTTCCAAGGATGGAACTCAGGTTGCCAGGGTCGCCAGAAGACGCTCATGAGCCCCCCACAGTGAGCAATCGCAGAGTCAAAGAGTCGTTGCCATTTAATTGATTAACTTGAAACTCAACATTTAAGGAATCTGAAAGGATATGAAAGATAATCAGAGAACAACGTATTAAAAGAAAGAATAAAATGAGAGTTTGAAAATACAGATAGGCTAAATAAAGACAACAATAGAAAACAAAGAAGGGCTTGGAGACAAGGGCTTATCTTTTGTCTCATCTTCTGATGGCCGCAGTCCCATCCATGGCTTCGTCCAACAGAAATGTGTTCTTTGCAGTCTCTCTCTAGGCTCACGCTCAGCTTCACTGGGCAAGAGAGAGGTTTCAGAGGTGCTGTGCGCCCTGCAGCATGCTTAGGAGAACCTGTTCCTCGCCTTGCCCGGCTTCTGATCCTTGCCAGAAGTCCTTGGCTTGTGGCCACATCAGCAAAATCTCTCTATCTGTGGCCACATTGCCTTCTCCTCTTCCGTGTGTCAAATTCCTCTTTGCCTCCCACCCCTATGGGTACGTGCCATGGCCTCTGTGGCTGATACAATCACCCCATCTCAAAAGTCTTTATTTAATCCCATACGAAGTGTTTTCTCTTGCCCATCTCAAAAGTCTTTATTTAATTTCATACAAAGTGTTTTCTCTTGCCATGTAGATCAGCGTTCACAGAGTACAAGGATTAGGAAGCAGATGTCTTTAAAGAGTCTTGCCAGTGAAGCCTTCGCTTGTTCTCTAACACTTCTTCCTTCAATTGCTTCAACTTTAATAACTTGGTTGCTGGATCAGCAAGGACACGCAAGTCGAAAGCAGCAAGGTCGGTGCTAGGACAATGCCCACAGCTTGTGCTTTTGCTACTGAGCAGTAGGAGATCTAGAGAAGAGACTGACTCTGAATCTAACTTGGTCAAATCCCACCTGTCACACCCACAGCTCTTTTCCCATTCACAACCTAATGATGCTCCTCGCACCAGATAGTCAAATGGAGGAAATATGACGAAGCAGTTCAGATTTTTCCAAATGCCCTACTTTAAACAGATTCTGAGAAGCCAAGCTAAGACCAGCATCAGGAAGCAGGCTGCCTCCACTGTGGTTGGGTAATTGTTATTGGGGAGGAACTGTGTGGCCGTCTCGAAGGATGAAAAACTATGGTCATATGCAACACGGAAGGAGTGCCTGCATTCTGTGGAAAGCCTACAAATATTTCATAACTTTAATGTCCAGACCAGCACACCTTTAGGACAGGATAAAAATCTAGACTTATATCAGCAAATATGAATTTGCAAAACTAGTAGCTTTCACAGCTTGATATGTTAACACAACACACCGGGGCAAGAAATAAGATGAATGTCTTAACCTTCATGCCTTCTAGGTGAGAAAAGTAAGTGTGTTTATTGTCTCTAAGTTAAAAAATCTAGGTTTTATGCTAGCAAGGAATGCTTTGAAGTTGAATTGATTTGGAGAGTGTGCAGCTAAGAAAGGTATGAGTTTTTATGATGCTCGGGTCAACAAAACACGTGGAACCTTTATGTCCAAGGTCTCCAGGGAGTGAAGACATGAGAGAGAAATGGTCCCTGTCTCCAGGGACCTAATTTCTGTTTCCCAGCAAGTGGTAATAAGAACATTAAAACACATGCCTGATGTATGGCTGTAAGTCTATGAGCCCGAACTGCAAGGGTGGTGAGGCTCTGAGGGGAGATGCATGTGCAATCTACCTTGCGGATGGATACTGTGGCTGTGTCTTTGGAGATGCGGCGGGAAGAAGGCCCAGGCAGAGGCCCAGCCAGAGCAAGGCACAGACAGCTCGGAGTACTCGATAGCTTGGATCTTCTCGACAGCTGTTGAGACGCTCGAGGTACCTGCTGAGGAAAAGAATCTAGCAGCAGTCGAGAGGTAGCCAAAAGTCCTGTAGGAAAAGCCCCAAAGACTACCCCACTCTGCAAGCCAGCCACTCGACTCACATTACTGCAGACCCACAGTGATGAATCTGGGGTCCCTGGCCTCACTAAAGTTTCTCTTGGTTGCTGAGTGGCACATACACTCAGAGAAACATGGCGTTCATCCATTTAGTCTGGAGTCTGTTACAAGAGAGTGAGATAGAAATAGAGGAGGAGGCCAGCTCCCCTGCCTTCTCTGGGAGCATCAAGCCCGAGGCCCCCCACCTCTGGTCAGCTGTCTGGAAGCGCGCCAAGCCTGGTCCTTGCAAGGCTTTGAGGAAGCATCATTCAGTAAGCATGGCCAAGACCACATCACCAGCCACTTACGATAAGCTCAACCTTCAGTTGTTTGTCCCTCCAATCACATGCTAGGTTCCCCTGGCAACCAGCCGGGATGGCCAGCACAGAGCAGCACAGCCAGGGTTGCCTCTGACAGGAAACGATGCTTCTGTCACAGGAAATTCCAAGGATTGAGGAGCTCAGGGTTAGATGCACCAATAACTCTGGAAATTGCACAGGTCTGAGGATCTCTGAGTTGGAAGCCCAGGCCAGTGACCAATGGAGAACAAAAGATTCTCCCAACAGCTTTGTTTCTAGGGAAATGACCGAGGCTTGCAGATATCTATATCCAGAACCACAGGCAAAGGCCAAATGTATATTCTACAGTATCACAGGCAGCTGTGGGAGGTGGTTTACAAATAGGATGGCTATTAAAGCAGTCATAGCATTAAGCCCCAGATCTGTCCATTAATGGGGAAAGGGATTCTGAAAGTAGTAACACTCATTAGCAAAAACAAAAAACAAGGAGGGAGGAAGGAAGGGAGGGAGATCACTGCATGGGGAAGTCAAGGAATAACTTTAGAGGTCAGTTCTTACCCCTAGTATGCAGGCTATGGGCATCCAACTTTGGATGCCCAGTTTACACACAGCTGCCTTTAACCATCAATCCATCTCTCAAGCCCAGGATGGTGGTTTCTAAATACGGCTCTTCATCAAAGGAATGAGGACGCCTTGGACAAGGCTGGCTAGGGATGGGAGATACTGAGCAAGCTTGCATCTTGCGCATGGTGAGCAAGGGAGTATAAAAGAAATGACAAAGGGTAGAGGGAGCATGCAGGGCTCCACAGGCCACGCGTGGAACCACAGGAAAGGTAAAGTGATGAAAATAGTTACAGCCGTGGAGTAAAGTAGGAATCCCTTAGCTAATGCAGACATCAATGATAAATAAATTGAAAGTCTGATGGAGAATGGGTGTCTCCATAGCTGTCATAGTTAAGCATAGGTGTCAACTTGATTGTTTAGGGTTTGGGCTCTGGGCACAGTTGTAGAGAGTTGATGGTTGAGTTAAGCCCAGAGCAAACTTGAAGGAGATTGTCTAGTTGATGGGGAAGACCCAGCCCATGGTGGGTGGCATCAGGCCCTGGATAAATCACAGAGAGCTGGTTGAGAAAGTTGGCATCCTTCTTTTCACTTGGCCAGACATGCTGGCCTGGCAAGTAAGGATTGTCCATCTCTCAGCTGTTGCATGCTCTCCCGTCAAGCCGGACTAAGAACTGTAACCGGACTGTCGTAAGAAAGTAAACTCCTTGTTCCCTTAAACTGTGTGATGGTCATTTATCAGCAATCATGCAGGTTGACCGCAACAATAGCTTTAATGTTTTCCCTCACGTAGCAAGTTACAAAAGCAGAAGGACTTCACAGGAGGAAGATAGGCAGACGCTACCTAGCCGAGCAAAGTTGCTCTCATCAGCCAAGGGGCCAGTCAACATCAGTGTCTCTTGTAGGCGCAGGGAAAGAAACAGCATCACTTTTTTGATCGTTTGGCCAAAGATGCATGATGTGAGTCTAATCATGACAAACCTTCAGAAAAACCCAAATTGAAGAACATTGTAAAAATAAGTGGTCTGGCTGGAGAAGTGGCTCAGGGGTTAAAACTCTGCCTTGAAAGCAGAAGGTCCTGAGTTCATATTCCAAGTCCCGTAACAGAACCGGTCGTGGTGGGTAGAGCCTGGGAAATCCCAGAGAGAAGCAAAACAGAGGTAGAAGCAATCCAGGATGATTCCTGAAGTCACCCTTGGTCCCCCACAGGGACACACGGTGCCCTTTGAAATAGACACACACACACACACACACACGCACACGCACACGCACATACGCACATGCACACATGCATACACACACACACTAAATAAATAAAAATTTGTAAAAATTATAAAGAAAAAGTGGTCTGCAGTTGTTAAGACGGATGGAAAGCGGCAGTAAAGGGAAGGGCTTCTGCGGTGGTCACCTCCGTGAGTTTCAGGAAGAGAGACAGGAAGGTCACAAGCTTGAGGCCAGCCTGGCCTATGAAGACCCTGTAACAAAATGACAGTTAAAAGAATGATTGAGTCTAGGGGTAGCTTAGCAAGTGAAGGGCTTGCCTTGTAAGCACGAGGACCTGACTTCCATGCCCCAAACTCATATTTAAAAATAAAAATGCTAGTAATGGGCCAATGGGCCTGAAATTCCACAGCTGGGAAAACATCTCAAGAACCAAGGTGAAAAAAAGAAAAAAACCAAGATGAGCAGAACCAGAGGAACTGCACCTGAGGTCGTCTACTGACTGCACACAGGTGAACACATGTGTACTTGCCCACTCATACACAGGGACACACACAAACCTATACACATACACGCACATCCATACACACATACATGTACACAGACCTACACACATACACACACAGACCTACACACACAGACCTACACACATACACACACACAGACTTACACACATACACGCACACCCATACACACAAACACACACACAGATCTACACACATACACACACAGAGACCTACACACATACGCGCACACCCATACACACGAACACACACGGAGGACATTATTTGGCCATTTACAGTTTCAGCCAAGTGGAGATGAGACAGGAGTAAGTCAATGTTAACTCCTGATTGCTGCTTTCCACTCCCCGGGGTTGACTTTGCAGGAAGAAGCCTCAGAGTCAGGAATTTCATCTGGGATGTTTCTGGGGAGTGCATTTGGAAATGACACCTTCAGACGCGGCGGGAGGAAACCAGCTCAGACGGAGGGAAAGCTCCGAGAAGGCGCAGTGGCCTCAGCTGACCCCAAAGAGCTCTGGGATCAGTCTTGCCTTGCCCAGGGGAAGGGCTGAGCTTCAGAGCCACACCTGCAGCGGCTCTGGCAAGCAGGGCAATACCCTGCCAGGACCAGCCCGTTTGCCTCTGGGCAGTTAACACCCAAGATGCCAGGCAGCAACTTCACCAGGCATCACGAGGGGCTTCTGCTGTATGGCTTGCTGGAAAGTTCCTATTTTAGGAATCAGGTCATCTAACACTGAAATCAAAGCAGGAGGGACAGGAAGGGGAGTGGGGACCCAGGGCAGGATGCCTGCTTCCAGAACCTGCGTCCCGCTCTGTGGATTCTTCCCACCAGAGAGGTAACACCGAAGTAAGCCTTTTGATTGCTTGCATTTATTGCATCCTCAAAGATGGCGTTCTCCTGCCACAAAGTGCACAGGCCCTGCAGTTCAGCTGGGCCATTAGCAAGGTGCCTGACTATTTTCCCAGCCAGCAGATTGCTGTATGGCACGTTTCCCTCTCTGCATAGAACCTGCCTCATCCGAGACCATCAGGAGCCCCTGCTGTCCCTTCTTCAGACAGAGGGGAGGGAGGGGGCTCTGGCCTCACCACACCTGATTCTGCTCTAATCACACGTTCCTTACACCTTGAGCTCTGGGAGGAATCAGGGGCGTGGAGGCCGAGGAAGATTAGCTGAAGGGCGTTCCTTCAGGCAGGCTTGGGGAAGCATGCTCCCTGCTCCCGTAAGCAAGCCCAGTAAACTATTTGGCTTGTCAGTCAGAGCCCGGCCATCGTTTCTTTGGTTTGCTGGAGAACGTCTGTTTGGGGTGGGAAGTCAGCTGTGTGCGTCTCCCCGGAAAAGTCTTCACCCAACACAGATGTAATCTGCAGGGGTTGCAGTGAGCAAAGCTGCCTTGCTGGATCCCCTAGTCGGATGCAAAGCTTTGTGAAAGTCTCTGTTGGTGGAACATTCCAGAAGCCCAGACTGACTCGAGGGTGAGACACTCAAACGCTCATCCCAAATACTTGTCTATTCCTGTTAGAATGAATTACTCACCCTTTCTAAAGCTTGGCACCAGATGTTTGCTTGGACGTCACAGCCGGTCCCACACTGGCTCTCTTGCTGAAGAGATGGACATTGGTGGAGGCCACGGCTAGCGGAGGCCTGATGAGACAGAACCTGTTGCTTCCAGACAAGCCTCATTCCGCTGCCTCTGTCTCCTCGCTCTCACATCTGCTGTCCCAGCCACATCGAGCTGGACAGGGAAGGCTGAGTGAGCGCCTCCTCGCTGCCTTCCAAGCCTAGGGCGTGGTGGCTCACGTAGGATCCCAGCACTTGGGAGGTAGAGGAAGGAGGATCAGGAGATTGTGGTCGCCCTTGACTGGAGAGGGAGTCTGGAGTCAGGATGGGCGGCAGGAGACCCTATCTCAAAAAAACGGGATATTTGCAAAGTGCTATTTTAATTGTTATTGCACTTTAGCACCTTGTACCACGAGCTGTCTTCCACCTGTCACCTCTCCATGCATGTGGCCTTCCTTTTGCTCGTGGTCAGCCAGCTACCTCCAACCTTGCCTTATTTCCGACTTTCTCTGACTTCAGCTCTGGCAGTTCAGCATTGACAGGAAGCAGACAGAGACAAACATCAGTACTTAGGATGTCTATCAGGGAAAGCCCCTGGGGTCAACCTCTATGGGCAGGAGGGAAAGGAAACAGGCCTGGCAGAGGGAGAGGCTGATATGAGACAGAAGCCGGTGGCCCCAGCCGCCCCCCTCAGGGAAAGTCTATGAAACCCTGCACGCGGTAGAAAGTGCCACCCTTGACCATCATTGGATTTGGGCCACCAAGGAAAGGTCTCTCTGGACAAGACAAGGAAATGTCTTGTGGTGGCTGAGTGCTAACCATAGTCCCCACAACAGCAAGTCCTTTCTCATATCGGTGACTTAGTCTCAAATCATTCAGGTAGAAATTCAGCATGGGGTCCAGTAAGATGGCTGCATGGGTGAAGGCACTCGCCTCGCAAGCCCGACACTTCAGCAGGATCCCTGGAACCCACACTGGCATGCACACCCGTGTGTCATGCACACACACACACACACACACACACACACACACACTGATATGTTGATTTCTAAACAAATATGGACTGGAGAGACTACTCAGGCATTACGACTCTCCTTGAAAGTACTCCAAACTCAGATCCCTGGTCCCACTTAAAGACCCCAGGGGGAATCGTGGTGGCCTGCGTTTCCAGCCCTAGAAGGCAGAGCCTGGGAAATCCCAGAGTGAAACAAAAAGGAGATAGAAACAGTAATCCAAGATCACTCTTGAAGTCACCCTTGGGTCCCCATAGGCACATACAGTACACACACACACACACACACACACACACACAAACAAACAAACAATCTGAGAGTGAACATATGTGCATGTCACGGTTCATGGGTATTCACATGACGACTTTTAGAAAACAGTTCCCTCTTACCATGTGAGTTCTGGGGGTTGAATTCAGGCTACCAGGTTTGCTAGCAGATAAGCCTTAACTGCTGAGATATCTCAATGTCCCAATAAGTTTATTTTTAAGGAATTCAGTATGTTGGGCTGGGAGTATATTTGTCACAGTGTTTGCTGAGGACACCCAAGACCATGGGGCCTCCTCAGCACTGGAAAAAGATCATTGTGAGGTATGACTCCTTGTTTCCTTGCTTCCTTCCTTGCTTCTTTGCTTCCTTGCTTCTTTGCTTCCTTGCTTCCTTCCTTCCTTCCTTGCTTCCTTGCTTCTTTGCTTCCTTGCTTCCTTCCTTGTTTCCTTCCTTGCTTCCTTCCTTTCTTCCTTCTTTCTTTCCTTTCTTCCTTCTTTCTTCCTTCCTCACTTCCCTCCCTTTCTTTTTTCCTTCCTTTCTCCCTCCCATCATTCTTTGTGTGTGTCTGAGAGGGCTCTGTGTGTCTCAAAGAGTGACTTTGGGAATGATCCTGGATTGTTCTACTTGTTCTTGCTTCACTCTGGGATTTCCCAGGCTCTGTCTTCCCAAGGCATGAAGTGCAGGCCAACACTATTTCAATTCCCATTCGGTGTTTTTATGTGGGCTCTGGGGCTCCGACCTTCTTCTACTTGTAAAGCAGAATCTTAACCTTCCCTCTCCCCAGCCATCTCTCCAGCTCCCCCCCCCTCTCTTTTTTCTTTTTTGGTAGTATAGTTTGAACCCAGGGCTTCTTGCATGCTGGGCAGATCCCGCCTACTGAGCCACACCCCCCCCAGTCCTAGTTACATGTCTTCTATAAGCCAGAAACACGTTAAAAATAAATTGCTTTTTCAGAAAATGAATACACAGGACTGAAGAGAATCAGCGGGCGTCTCCTGTCACTGGCGTTGGAAGATAGGAATTCGTTGGAACAGTAAAATGTGGTTCCCTAGAACTGCTGGTGGGAGAGAAAACCGGAGCAGTGGGCTGAGCTCTGCGGATCACTGTGAGTCACAGAGGAGGAGGAAAGAACCATTTTCTTTTCTTTTTCCTTCCAATGTGCTATACGACTAATTCCTGACGCAACAAAGTCTTCAGAACAGTGGGAAAGAATGAAAACACCTCTTTCACCGCAGCGAGACTGGCTTCGAGAATGCCTCATCCCTAGCACACCCCAGTGGGGTCACCCCCGGCAGCCTGTGGAGTCACCACCAACAGCCTACCGTGCTTGGGGCTGAGGCACAGCTCAGTGCAGAGCACTTGCCTGGCAGTAGTGAGATTCAGAGTTCCCCCAGCATCACATGCAACAGCGCAGCCTGCAACAACCATGGCCTGCAGCAGCGCAGCCTGCAGGAGCACAGCCTACAACAGCGCAGCCTGCAAGCAGCTGCAGCCTGTTGTCTCCGCTGCTCCGGATGCTAAGGGATGCTGGGGAACGGGCATCACAAGTTCAAGCCTGACTGGGCCTCAGACTGAGTTCTCAGGGAAGCTTGTTTCCAAGAGAAAAGGACACAAGGCAGAGAGAGGGCTGGCAACGGAGCTCAGGTGCCGGTCTCTTGCAGACCATGGGGAGCAGGTTCTCTTGTTGAGGGAACAAGCTAGCTCTCTTGTTCCCTGCACACCCGGAACCCACCCTTGGAGGCTGAGGCTGGAGGACTTCAAGTTGGAGATTAGCCGAGGCCACACAGTGATGCCGTTTCAAGAAACCAGCGCCACATCTGGAAATAACAAGCAAATAAATAAAAGGCTTGCGAGAAGCTCAACAGGTGTGGTGAAAACACTCCACGTCCCACAGTGGAAGGAAAGGAACCCTAAAAGTTGTCCTCTGACTTCCACATGTATGGCTTGGCATTGGGCACATGCACTTATACACGAACATACATAGCACACAGCACACACACACCACCCACAATACATACATCACACATACACACCAGACATACATACACATATATACACATCACACACATACCACACACAAATACATCACACATCACGCACACCCCACACCCATACACATATACTCACACATCACACACACATACATGCACATCATACGCACACATCACGCATCTCCAACACACACAGACCTATTACACGTGTAGCACACATGCACACATCACACACAGACTAGTTCAAATCCCAGCTGCGTCTTGTCTTCCTCCCTCTCTTGGATTGTGGAGAGGACCGCCCTCACTGCCCCGCGCTGATCTTATTTTAGGAGTAATCTCTGAGTCACAGGGTGAGCAGGAAAAGAATCCTTTTCTTTTCATTCCTTTATGCCTGACACACGGCTAAATCGTCTTACTAACGTTTCCTTCCCTCCTCCCCCAAGAGCACTGGCCTCGCGGCTTTGGTCTTTGGGAGGCAGCAACTGTAACTCTTCAGCAGAAGTTGCTAAAAGTGGAAGAAAATTTTCTTTGCTTGAATGGACCTCAGGCTAAAGTAAAAGAGCATGAAAATATGCTTTTGTGTAGGAGAATGTGTTCGTTGTGTACTGGCTGTTGGGGGTAGATGTGTCTCTGGTCACCCTGCTCCTCAGCCCTTACCCTTCTGGACTTTCCTTCTCTCTCTCCTGGCCATCATGGAAGACACGCCTGTTTTGCAGGGAGAGGCAGGCAGATTATTTTGGCCTTTGTCCCCAGCAACGCCATGCTTGAACATGCGCCAGTTTTCACTATCTGATTGCATTTCTTTTGGAAACACAATAAACCCAGAAACCATGTATCCCACTTTAAAAAGTTGAAGGGAATCATCTAGGCCTTTTAGCTAATATCAAGGGTAAAAACGTTGACGGTGTTTGCACATTAAACATGGAAAGCAACAACAATGGATTCCTAGTAAGTTACCAAGAAAATAGGAGAAAGCTGTTTTCATTCCGCGGGTCTTCCGCATGCTGGGCAAGTGCTCGCGCCCCCCCCCCCCCCCCCGCTGCCTCCTCTGTGCTGGGGAAAGTCGTGCCTTGGACAAAGATGAATGAGCGGGGAGTGGAGAGAGATCTGGCTCACTTCTGGACCAAAGCTGTAAGCAGACAGGCCTCCAGCTGTGCGCTCAGCCGTCCTTGTATGCGCGCCTTCCACTGTATTCCAGGAAAGGGCGGCAGGTGGGATTCACGCCACATCTTTTACAAAATATATTTTATTTATTTGAGAGAGAGAGAGAGAGAGAGAGAGAGAGAGAGAGAGAGAGAGAAGAGGTCATTGGAGAATTGAACTCAGGGCACCACCTTCCCACTGAACCATCTCGTCAGCCCCTCATGGCATATCTTAAGATGACACAACTGTGTCTTGCCTGCTGGTCAGCCAACGGCAGAGGCAAAGTCCCTTGGTCCCCTGGAGTGAAAAGTCACTCAGCTGAAATGTGCTTGCAACGCAGTGAACCTGCCAGATGGCTCTAGAAAGAATTGTGAGGGGACAGGCAAAAACCAGGTTCACTCTGCGACCACCTGGGATAACGCCTGGTACGAAGAATTCCTGAGGCAGGAGAGCTGAGCCGTGCTTTATTCAGAGAGACCATGGTTCCTGCTGACTGTTGGTAAAGACCTGTAGCAGCAGCCTATGGGGCATCTTTGCTAAGAAGTGCAAGACAGGGCTGACGACATCATTTTGTCTCACCTCGAATACGCAGCAAGAAGCGATGCCCAGAACCACGCATTTGCTTTTTCTCAGACATCTTAAGTTGTTAGATGACCAGGTCATAAAAAGCCACAAACTCCTGTCAGTGTTCCCCAAAGGCTCATGTGTCCCCACCGCGGTGGTGTCCAGATGCTGGAGACTGGTCAGCACAGGGTCAGTCACTGACGGACTCAACGGCACCGCAGCTGGGAGGTGCCAAAGGAAGGAGATGCCCAGGGTCCCTGTGTGTCCTGGCACCTCGAGGCGAGGCAGCCCCCGTTCCACATGCTGCTCCACCTCGATGTCCACCTCAAAGGCCACAGCCAGAGCCAGCCGTGGACAGAGGCTCAGAAGCCACGAGACAAAACAGCTCTTTGTTCCTTTACATGACAGGCCTTTTGCTGAAAACATGAGAGACTGAATAGCAGGCTGGTAGACGGCTCAAGGGCTAAAGCCTTTGCTTCGAAAGCAAAAGGTTCTGAGTTCAGGTCCCATGCTGGGCAGAAATGGTGCTGGCCTATGATTCCAGCCCTGGCAGGCAGAGCCTGGGAAACCTCAAAGCTGTGTGTTCAGACACACACATAAACAAATAACTACTTAAAACTAAAGAACACGATTCCTAAAAAGAAAGTCGCCTTAGAAACTGGGTTACAAAAGAGACATCTCAGCACTGGGCAAAGGCACCTGGGCATACATTGGCACCTGAGCTTAAACTCCAGAGTTCACACGTTACCAGGAGGAAACCAACTTCCAAAAGTTGTCCTCCGACCTGCATGTGTGCTGTGGCACACATTTTCTCTCTCTCTCTGTCTCTCTCTCTGTCACTGTCTCTCTCTCTCTCTGTCACTGTCTCTGTCTCTCTCTGTCTCTCTCTGTCACTGTCTCTCTCTGTCAGTCTCTCTCTTTGTCTCTCTCTCTATCACTGTCTCTTTCTGTCACTGTCTCTGTCTCTCTGTCACTGTCTCTGTCACTGTCTCTGTCTCTCTGTCACTGTCTCTGTCTCTCTGTCACTGTCTCTCTGTCACTGTCTCTCTGTGTCTCTCCTCTCTCTGTCACTGTCTCTCTCTGTCTCTCTTTCTATCACTGTCTCTCTCTGTCACTGTCTCTGTCTCTCTGTCACTGTCTCTCTCTGTCTCTCTCTCTCTCTCAAATAAAATATTTAAAAGTAAAATAAATAAAGTCATAACAATTTGGAAGAAGTCCCTCCTCACTCTCTGAAACGTGACACAGGCAATTATGGCGTTCACAAGCACTTTTTTCCAGCACTTTCCGTACCACTGTGTCCGACACTGCCCTACGCCAGCATTAGAAGTCCAACCCAGAAGTTCGCAGTCACAGTCTGAGAATACCAGATGGGCTGAATCACTGGTCAGACCTAGTGCAGCTCTTCCTGGACTCCCAGCGGATTAGCATCTGGTTTATGGAGGGCAGCACTGAAGCTTTGCTGGCCTGTGCTAGCAGCTGGAAGCCAATCGACCCGGGGAAGCCTGAGGCCCCCCTAGCTGCAACACTTCCCAGTGGACAGACGAGGTTATTACTGTCAATATTCTGCCGCTTGCGTTTGTTAGCCCTGTCTGTCTTTAGACACTCCTTGCACTTCTGTGCTTGGAAGGTTCAGTCCTCGCTTAAGGCTAAGCTTTGTATTGCATGTTGATTTCTAACTTGTGTCTCTGAGACAGCTTCAGCCCAAACTCTGCTGGCCGTGGGTCTGCAGAGCGGTGACCCACATATTTCTGCGAGGCGTGTGGCCCAGCAGCAGAACAGTCTTCCTCCCCCATTTCCTTCCTCCCGCATAAGGAGGCTCGTTCATGACACGTGCGCAGCCAGACTTGTGGAAGCAAGACCCCTTCTGCCCTGTCCTGCCAGCAGACATGCTGGGTGGGCAGTCTTTCCCTCAACAACCTTCTTCAGACAGTGACAGCTCTGGAGCAAGGAGCCAGCAGATGGTTTCTAGCAACGTGCCAGTCCAAGGGTCCCCAGTTCACAAAGCAGGGAAACATAATGCTAGGATGTGTGTGATGTGAAAGTTCTGAATTTTAGCGCTGGAGAGGTAGAGGCAGAGATTCAGGAGTCTGAGGTCAGGTACAAAGTGAGTTCGAGGTCAGCCCAGGCTGCGAAAAATAATAAATAAAAAGCTTTTCCTTTGTGTTTCTCTCTCTCTCTTAGCCAGAGGGCACTTAAATATGTGTGCCTGTGGAGGCCCAAGGGTGACTCCAGAATCATCCTAGATTGCTCTACTTCCTTACTGCTTTGCTCTGGGTTTTCCCAGGTTCTGTCTTCCAGGACTGAACTTGTAGGCCGCTGCTGTATCTGCCCAGTATTTTTACATGGGATCTAGTATCTAGTATCTGAAATCAAACTCTTTTGCTTTCCAGACAAAGGCTTTCAACTCTGAACTGTTTCTCCAGATCTTGTTGTTTGTCTCTTAACTGAAGGGGCTTTAAATTTGCTGATGTCATTCTAAGAAACAAAATTAAAGTTTAAATTACTAACCTGAATTTTATAATTTTATATTATGCAAATACCAGTTTTAAATACAAACATAAGCACTTAAGTCTTCCATGGACTCGATACAGCCCCATGATTTGTCTCAGTGTCAAGACTCAAAGCGTTTGTATATTTAACATCTTGGGCTTACCAGGGAGGCAGAAACCCTCTGCGAACTCACTCAGCTCTTCCGCCCGTTGATGCTAACGTTCTACCAGTATTCTCTAAATGATTGAAGAGTAGGAAGTGCCTCGCTGGAATGTTCTCAAGAGGTATGGTTGGCTAACACAAGAAAGGAAGAAAGCAAGAAAGGCCATGATACTGCTTTCTGTTTGGTTGTTCCTCTGCTTCTTCCTCCTGCTCCTCCTCCTGTTCTTTTGAGACAGACTCTCATGGAGTCTGGGTTAGCCTTGAACTTGTTATGAAGTCACCACGTGGCTCAGTCTGGCCTTGGACTATTGACTTTCCTTCCCCCATGTCCTAGCCTTCGGGTGGCAGGTGGGAGCCACACGTGAGTTCGTGTGGGGCGAGCGAGTTGCAGGTCAAGCTGTCTCCAGCCCGATGACTGCGCCTCCCTCAGGGGCTCTTGCGTGTCTGAATGAAGTCCTGGTTTTAACAGAAAGTATCCCACTGACTCGGCTGCAGACGGATAGCTGAACTCACAGAAGTCTGTGGCTTGACACTCGGGGAGCCCCAGCCCATGCGGGGAAGTTCCTGGTGGCAAGTACCTGCAAGCCGCAGAGAAACATGGCTGCTGTTGGCAGGCTGCTAAATCCAACCGGCAGTAACGAGTCATGCCTGGAGCAGGACGACCCACACGAACACATCTCCAGCTCACGTCTGGAGTTTCACCTTTGCTCTCTAGTGCAGAGGGAGGGGCATGGTGTCCTGGATGAGGCCGCTTTGCCTGAACAATCCAGACACTACCACTCCACAGGTCTGTCTTCTCTTCTATTTATAGGGGTCATGTGGCAGAGACCAGGCTGCCTTCAAAAATCAGGGGTGGTGGTGGTGGTACAGAAGTCAGTGGTCTCAGGGGTTCAAGTTTCACCACCACCATCTCCAGAAACCAGAAACAAGTGTTCTCAAGCTGTCAGATCTGTCCAGACAGGAGGAATTAGTGGTATAAGCGTCAGCGGGAGGTTGCCACGCGTCTGAGACAATCCAGGCCACTCAGGCTCAGCAGGGCCACACCCGTAGCGAGGCTCCATCAGAAACAGACACAACAGCACAAGATGCAGACATGACATCACCAACAAAAAGAAAATGGGAGGAACACGGTAGCAGGGACTGTAATCCTGGGAACTAGGAGGCCAAGGCAGGAGGGTCAGGAGTTCAAGGTCAGCCCAGGTTATAGCAGTGAGACCTTGTCTCACGAAACTAGAGTTAGAAAATAAGAGTTCAAAAAATAAGTATACATGGGTGGGTAAGTGGTTCTGGAGGCCTACCTTTTGTATTAACTAGTTCGATTCTACTACAGCTGTAGAATTTTCCCCTTCCAGAAGATAGTGGCTTTCAAGGCAGATCAATAAGAGGAAGGAATGCTGTCATTATCATTTTTTACTTATTCATCCCAATGGGTGTATTTGGATATATAACTAATATTCAAAAAGTATAAATTTTTGTTTCAGAAATTGATTTCATTATAAAGAAAGCCAGTTTTTTTTTTTTTTAAATCTAAAACAACAGTGTGCTGTGGAGCACATAGGAGGTGGGCAGCCATTTTAAGTTGAGAACATGAACGGGTCACGGAGAAGCTTCAGGTTGCTCTCATTTCCTGCCTGCGACTCGCATCCTGACATTGTCTTCTGATTGAGTCTCCAGCAAGGAGCAGCTGGAAGCCCGCAGGAAGCCCCGTGCACAGGATCCAGCTGTCGGCTTCTCTCTGCTGTGCCCAAATCTTTCCAGTTGTAACAGTCTGAGGGTGTCAGATCTGTCTGAGTTCTGGGGCATCAGGGAATAAACCGACTTCTCCTCTGCATAACAGCTGTATTAGATGGCGTCCATCACCGAGACCCAAACACAGAAACGTAAAGGAGGAAGGGCTTATTTGGGCTCATGGTTTTGGACTTCATCTGGCGTGCACATCGGAGCAGTCCACATGGGTGAGAAGCAGACATGGGAATGCTGGGCTCTTTGACTTTCTCCCCTCTGGCACATTCAGGCAGGTCTTGCCCCTCAGTTAACCCTCACGAACATCCATGGGTGTGCTTCTGAATCTAGCCATGGGACAAAGAAGAGTGGCCGTGCATAGCTCTCTCTTCAGGTGAGTGGATCCAGCCTGCAAGGAACACAGTCTCCTGTGAAGTCCAGTTTGTTATGTGTGGTGGCTCTTCCTGTGGACGTGAGGTGCACTGACTCCAGAAGTCTAGTATCCACTGGGACAGGGACAACATGGGTCTGGCTTGGGGTGTGTATGTGTGCGTGTATGTTCGGGGAGGGAGAGAGAGAGAGAGAGAGACAGAGATTAAAACTCACGGGCCCCAGTGATGCACGCAGGTTGCTAGAGTCATGAGATGCATTTACATGAATGCTTCTTACCAGCTCCTGATTTTTGTTTGTTTTTCAGGGTTTTTTCTTGTTGTTGTTTTGAGAAGGGGTCTTATGTAGTTCAGGTGGACCTTGAGTATCCGATCCTCCTTCCTCTATCTCCCAACCTCCATAATGCTGGAATTAGACATATGTGTGATCCTGCTTGGCTGGGACACTTTTTTTCTTTTTTCACTTTTTTTTATTATTATTTATTCAATTGTGCATGTGTGTATGTGTGTGTGTGTAGAACCACGGGTGAATTCGGGAACCACCATAGACCACCTCCACCTTCTCCATGTTTACTCTGTCCTGGGATTCACAGGCTCCGCCCTACAAGGACCAAAAACGCAGCCTCCCCCCGCCCCCCCTCCCCCCCTCCCCCGCTTCCGCCCGGCATCTATTCGTGGGGTCTAGGATCCAAACTCAGGACCTTCTGCCTGCAAGGCAGAGGCTTAACCCCTGAGCCACTTCTCCAGCCCCCACTTTTTTTTTTTTTTTTTAAGGCAGTGTCTTTCATATTCCAGGTTGGCCTTTGGCTGGTCCATATGTTGCCAGGACGACTTTGACCTTTTGATCCTCCCGCGTCTATCTCCTGGATGCTGGAACTACGGGCTTAGATCACCACATTGGTGGGTGCTGGGCACGAAGCCTGCAGCTGTGCTGTGTCCGTTGCCCCAGCTGGAGCGCATTTCTGTGAACAGGTTAGCTTTTTTTTTATCCTGCTCACAGTGCATGCTGGCTTCTCACTACTCTGTCAGATCAAGCCAACTTTGCTAAATCCTGGCCTTTTCTTTCTTTCCTTAGCTTTGTATTTATTTGAGGGGAGGCCTGGGTATATATTCCATGGCACAAAGGTGGAGGCCAAAGGATAACTTTTGAAAGAAACTCAGTTCTCTCCTTTAACCTTGAACCACATAGGCTTCTGGGAATGGAATTCAGGTCTCTAAATTTGTGAGCAGGTACCTTATCCATGAGCTATACAGTGGTCCCACAATTTCTTTTTCTGAGTACACACATTATACTACAAATTTATTGTGGTCAAATGCTGTCTGTTAAGAAGCTGTCATAACAACCATGGGAAAAGTTTATCCTGCCGTCTATCATACTCTGATCTTCCCAAGCACGGTATCTCCTTTAAATTTAATAATCTTAAAATGCTGAAAAAAATACAGACACTGGGCAGAGAGATAGAAATATGCATTGCTTTTCTGAGCTGTGAATCAGCACTCTTCACATCAACCTTTCTATGCCAAAAGTTAAATCCTCATCTCACCATTTTATCCACAAAGGTGTCTTCCTTCCTGAAATGAGCAACATCCTGGTTTAATAACGTAATAATGCTGTCGAGAAAGGAAGTGGTATTTCTCTGTAATATCTTACTTGAAAAGAATCTATGATGACTTGCCACATTTCCCCTGGCACAGTGTGTGGTGATGTGTGCTAGAAGATCCCAGCCAGGGATGGCGTCGAGCTCGGCAGCTGATGTGCTAAGATATTTTCCCTCCATTTTGAAAGTCTCAATATTTGGATGTTTATTCTCTTTGAGTGATTTAATTGGAGAAATGATTAAATGAGCAGCCTAAAAGAGGAATTTTAATAAAAATATATAAACAGAGAAAGCAAGCAAGCATACACATGCTTATCCTCTATCTCGCCGACCCTGGGGAGGAATTTGAACTCAAGGTTTGGAAGTGGGAGCAACTTAGCACATTCCTCCTTATCTCGGCACCAGCAAATCCATTGTGTTCTGCTGGGAGACCGGCCACCTGCCATTTGCAGGCTCAGAGGTACAGGGCTTGCCTAGCATATGAGGATTTGGGTGCTGGCACCCAAAACAACAAAACTGTCACTTCCTGCCACCTCCCTTTAGAGAGAGAAAAGCCATTAGTGTACTTCCTTCTCCTGCCCTGGCAGTTTGGTTTTTCATTTGTTGCAGAAATAATTCTGACTCGCACATAAAGAGTGGTGTCTTAACTTTAAAAATATTTTTACTTATTTATAGTGAAGAGGGGGAGATGACAAGCAATGTATCCATGGTGCATGAAGGACACCTTTTAGAAGTCAGTCTGGGCTTCTGGGAATCAGACTCAAGTGACCAGCTTTGTGGGTGACTTCATCGGAGAACATTAGCAGGAGACATGGCGCTGGATGCAGGCAAAGAAGACACTGGCTTATTCTACCCTGTCTCAGACTTCGGTCTATTGCTTATCAATCTACCCATCGTATTAATGTCTGAACTTCAGTCTACAGCCCTAGCTGCAGGACAGAGCTGCAGTTCTGCAGCAAAGTGCTTGCTTAGCATGCAGGAAGGGCTGGGTTCTACCTCAGTAGGACACGTGACATCACTAAATGGTAACTAGTGTCACCTAAATTCCTACTACTATCAGCATGAAATAAAAGCCTTGTCTGGTGTCAACTTTATCCCTTGAGGTTCGACAGGCCTCTCTGTGGACTCTGTCTCTACACTCTGTCCTTTGGGATTCTTTCTCCTGCTGCAGCTTGATGGACCCAGTCAAGCCCAAGAACAAGTTGATGGTCATCAACTCTTTCCTCATCACAGCCGACTTGAGTGAGGTGTTTGCATCTCAGAAAACTGCTCTCATGCCGTCTAAGATGCTAACAGACAGATCGTGACCCTCTAAGATGAGTTCATTACTCATTGAAGATTAGGTACAACCTGTAGCTCAAAAAACTCTTTGAGAACAGTTGTGACCGCACTTCTAATCCCTGCACCCAGAGGTTCAGGGACGCAGATCACAGCTCCAGGCCAGTCTGGGCTGGACAGATGGACCCTGTTTCAAAACAAGCAACTCCTCTCTGAACAGAACAGAACTTACCTGAATTGGACTGTTTATATTCACACAATAGGACTAAGAACTACACCCAACTGTATGAACTTGTTTTACAATTAATTGTGTATATAAAGTTGACTCTTTTTTGCATTTTCTTGTCTTTTTCTTTCCTTCATTTCTGCTGGGAATTATAGGTGTTCACTACCACACCTGGTTTATAAGTATGACTAATTTCAGGGAATTCTTGCCCAAGGAGATGAATTTGCAAATACTATACCTTCAGGGATTTCCTCAAAGTCCACTTTCAGAAGATATTTAGCTGATTCAGATAAACAGGCCTCTCCCCTGCAGGATTATCGTGTTTGCCCTGAGAGACTGGGACTGGTGCTGGACAGGGGAGGGTGATTGTAGGATCCTGGGCCCAGTGGATTACAGACAGAGCAATGTGGGAACCACAGAGCCAGGCTAGAAAGGAGACCATGCGGAGTGAGATAGGGGTGGGGTGGTTAGTAGGGAATGAACTCACTGTATTCACATGTGAAAGTTTCAAAGAATAAAAAAAAATTATGGGGCTCACCCAACAATACATTGTTCCTAGGCTTGTTTCAAAACTCCCTTTTGTTTGAAACTGCTAAATTTTTGTATTGCTTTGTAGCTCAGTCTGTCAGCTCCCCCTCATTGAAAGATCTCAAACCAGATCACTGAATTTTGTGACTAGCAAAGTCCTGACCTTTCTTTTGAGACACTCCAAAAACTTAACTTTGTTTCTTATTGCTGTAAAGCATTATGCTTGGCTTTGCCTGACCAATGAAGTGTTCTGGTGGCCTACTGGTGGGAAGGCATCCCTCTTGCTACCCCCCACCCCCCATCAAGTGTAAAGGAAGGGTGACTGGCAGAATTCTCCAGGAAAAAGGCCATCGAGCAGGGGCAGGAGCACAACAGGGACGGTACCTGTAGGAACTCCAGTTACAGAAAGTTGCATCTGTGCACACCGGAAATACGCTGCTTCTCATGTTGCCCACCCATTCCCTACTCTCCACATCGCCCTTGGGTCAAATGTAACAGCTGCACTCAGCAGAACACGCCTGTCGTCCTTGCTCTTGGGAGTGCTAGGCCAGCCTTGGATACATAATGAAATTTCCTAAGGAAAAGAATATGTATGTATTAGAAAACACAACCTCATCTCATGCACTTTGATCTTTGAAAGTGTCTGTTGCACACAATGGATAAAGCATGTTGCTTGCCTGTCAAAATTGCTGATGTGCATCTCTAAACTTCCTTCCCTTTGTCTCTGTTTGATAGAGAAGCTTACGTATCTGATGCCTGCCTCCAAGCACTCGCCATGCCGGTTTATACAAGTCTAATCTCCTAAATACTTAAATTTCACATAAGTACTGGAAAGACTCTCTGGATTCAATAAGCCGTGCCCAGCCAAGTTCGTTTGGGAACTAGGGGGACCACCAAAGGCGAGGATCTTCTTTCCCACTACCTCCCAGTACGGTCATTCCAGATGCGGCCAGCGGGCCACCCTGGTCCCCTGCAAGCCAGCGGCTAGGCCCGAGGCTTTGCTTTCCTTTCCCTCCCCTCTGGACACCGCAACTGCTTCAGGGTCCAGCGGAAAGACCCCTGGCGCCACCTCCTAGCCCTCGGGCTCCGTCCTCGGTGCCCGGCATCTGGCCTCGGCCCGGGCAGCCCTGCCACGTGGAGCCCGAGCAGCCCCGCCACGTGGAGGTCCAGTCAGCTGGACCCCGGGGGCGGCCAGAGGCCGAGTCCTCCCGCGCGGACCTGGACGTGGCAGTGCCGGGCCGCTGTGCGCTCCGAGCAGCAGGAGCGGAGCGGAGGCGACCCCGGGCGCGCTCGCCACGCGGAGGACGCCGCCGCGTGCAACTCCCCGCCCCGCGCCGCCCAGCGCCGGCCTCGGCGTTGGAAACTCCCGCGCGGACGGCGCGCGGAGCGGCGGGGGCGGCGCCGTCGTGGAGTGAGCCTGTGACGTAAGGGGGCGTGGCGCCGCGAGGCCCCGCCTCCCTCCCGCGCCCTCTCTCGCGGGTCGGGGTTACATGGCGGCGACTGCGGCAAAGCGAGAGCCTCGGAGACGCCGCTGCCGCCAGCACAGCCGGAGACCCGAGCCGAGCCTGGGGGCTGTCCGCGGGCCCCGCACCCCCTCGATGAGTCGGAGGAGCCCCGTGAGTGCGCGCGTGTGTGTCCGTGTGCGGGGCGGGCGGGCGGGCGGCGGGCCCGGCGGCGGCGCCGGCTCCGTCCATTGTGTGTGACCCTCCGGGCGGCCGCCGCTCAACAAAGGCGCTTTTGTTCCGTCCGCCGCCCGCCCGGGCCCGGGCTGCGCGGACCGCTGCGGAGGGCCGGGGTCTCCGCGTGGGGCCGGCGGCGCGGTCGGCGCGCCCCTCCCACCCGGCACGCCCCTCGCGGGGCGCCGCGGGCCGGCCCGCCGCCCGCCTCGGGGCCGCGCGGGTTCGAGTCCCCTCGGCCCCCCCCGGGCCGCGCGGATTCGAGACCCCGCCGCCCGCGCCCGGCTCCGCGGGTTCGAGGCCCCGTCGCCCGCGCCCGGCTCCGCGGGTTCGAGGCCCCGCCGGACGGCCTGGCGGGCGCGGGCGGCATCCGGAGCGTCGGCCGCGGAGGCTTGTCCTGGCTGGCCGGCCCTCCTGGCTCGCCGCCTCCGAGCGCTCCGCGCCTCCTCCCCCGGCCCGCCCCGGTGACTCGGCCTCAGCTGACTCGGCGGCCGAAGTCTCCGGCCGCTCTGTACACTGCGCAGCGCGCCGCTCTCGCCCCGCGTCCGCCCGAATTCTGAGGTTGGCGGCCCGGGAGCCGCGGGGACTCGCGCACCCCGCACGCCGGGGCGATCTGGAGATGTGCCGGTGAAAGACGTACGTGCTCGGCTTGCGGGCCTCCGCGCTCGACTGGCTGGTGAGAGCGGAGGTTGGGGCGCTTTTGTTCCTCGCGGCTCAGGTGCGGCGGGGAGCCCGCGCAGGGGAGCGGTGCAGGGAAGCCCGTGCAGGGGAGCCCGTGCGGGGAGCGGTGCAGGGGAGCCGCGCAGGGGGCGCTTTCGGATCCTCTCCTGGTGTATCTTGCTTTGACTTGCACGGTCGGAAAGATCCAGCGAGGGGACCGCAACAGAATTAAAGGCCTACTGCATTAGCTGCAGAACTCAGGTTCTTTGCTCAAAACGCCCGAGCATCAGTCTCCACGTTAACTTTTATGTGTATATTACACATATATGTATGCACGAATAATTGATCAGAGGGAAAACCACGACCCAGGTCATCTCAAAGAGCCGGGCACTTGGAATACTTTTCAAGTTGTTGGTTATTCCTGTGTTGCCTTTTGCAATGTCGGAGTCCCGTGGTGGAAAGAATGATAGGAGAAGAGCATGGACTAAACTGTCTGCCTCCAAAGAGCCCGACGCGGCTTCCGCATGTTGACCTGCTCGATTTTATTTTTAATTGTTTTTGACAGGGCAGCCAGGTCCTCCTGCCTTAGTCTCTGGAGCGCTGGGTTTACAAGTGTGTAACACTGTTCCCAGCTTCAGACTTTCTTACAGATTTAAAAATGGAAACACTTAAAAATGTTTGCAGTGTTGCAATGTTTTAAAATTATAGTTAGAAGAAACTTCAAAAATCTTTAGCTAGTAGTTTATTAAAGTACTTTGGTTATGCTGAGGAAGTCTTTCTCATATATGTGACATCAGTATCATTACCTTACCAAACTTTAATGAATTATTAGGACACCAATAAACAATTTTTAGGGTCATCTAGGAAATATGCCACATTCAAGCAGGATATTTTATCACCTAGATGTTATTGTTTAGGCGAAAATAAGTCAGGACAAATGGAGAGTTGTTTAAAATAAATTTTGTATGTGAGGATATTTTGTAATTGTAGAAGAGGATTACAAGTAACCTTTCTGTGATTAAAAGATGAGAGAAGGTTGATTCGAATTGAAAAAAGTTCATTTTGTAATAGAGAAACAAAGATTTTAGTGATAAGTGTTAATGCTAAGCCCAGTGCAGCATTTAACATAAATTCATGTACGGTTCGAGGATTGTGACTGACCAAGCAGTAAGGTTTGCTGACTTGCACCTTGTGGAAGGGATTGGATCTGGTGAGGGCAGCTTGAGTCCCTCCGGGTTTTGGGTTAGGTGATGACTCATCTGCCCCCTGCTACGTGGCCCTTTTTTTTTTTTTTTTTTTTTTTTTTTTTTTTATGACAGTCTCAAATGTTTCTTTCCATATTATAAGTCTCTTTTCTGTGAAGAGGAATATAGTTTCTCTGAAAAAGTAATGGCTTCTTAAGTTACATTTGAAAAGGATATCCAATATCCTACAGGTGCAATCATGTATTATTTGCTGAGTGAAAAGATGAATTCAATTGTTGGTCAGTACTGAAATTAAATATTGGGTTCCAACAAGTCTTTGGCTACTCTTAGAAGATATTTGTTACAAATTATTTATAAAGGGCAGGCCATACTTTATAGTCTTGGTGTGAAAGTTACTCATTAGTGTCTGTATTGGGACGGTACCAGCAGAGCGAGAATCTAACCATGCGCTCTAGATCTCACTGCTGTACTCCCAGGGAATTACAAAACGTGCAGTTTCTTACGGCCTACTTGAATTTTTGGTTTAATGAAGATGTTAGAATAGGCATTGTTGTGGGCACTGTTTTTAGTCAGTTTTTAAAAAGATGAATGAATAGTTCCAAATTTAGCTGAAACCTGGTGATAGGATGGATATTTTGACCTGTTTTTTAAACAGCCAGCATTTAGCACGTGGGCTATGTTCAGGGAAAAAGATTAAAGAAAGGGGTAATTTGTTTTGAAAGGGAAGAGAAAAAGTTTCTCATCCCTTGGTTTCTCTGTGTGCTATGCATTTTCTCGTAGTTACTTGTTTGAAAAGTTTTGTGGGCAGTAAATTGTACAGTCATTTGAATTAAAACTTTGAAGACATTTTGGAATTATAGTACATGAGTTTATTTTTAATTTATACTTGAAAAAATTTAATTTGTACTTGAAAAGTATCTCCTTCAAAAGGAAAGATAAATTTTAAAACGATTGAAGATTTCCTTTTTTAAAAAATTCGCGAGTGCGTGTGTGTGTGTGTGTGTGTGTGTGTGTGTGTGTGTGTGTGTGTGTGTATGAGGGCACTATGTGTCCCTGTGGAGGCTCAAGGATAACTTGAATTTTGATACCTCTGTTTCACTTTGCTCTGGAGTTTCCAGGCTCCTCCCTCCAGGGCTCTGCTCTACCAACAGGTCACCACCATTTCTGCCTGGTATTTTTATGTGGGACCTTTTGCTAGTCTTACCCTTGAGTCATCTCTCTAGCCTCATGGCTGATCTTTAGCTGACTAAACCCTCTAAATCTATTTGTGTTTACTCAGCAAGTCATATTTTCTCGGTGATTTTTCATTTAAGCTCAGTGGTAAAAGCTGTTAAGATCAGGGAAGTTTGTCTCTGCAGAAAGTGGAGACTGTAAAAAAAAAAAAAAAAAAAAGAAAGTGGAGCCTGTGACTTGACTTCTGTGCAGCCGTGAGCTACATGCAAATGTTTGGAAGGTTGTGGACATGATTTCACCCCGGATTTATCACTTGACAGCTATTACACAGGCCTAGTGTTGTCTAAGACAGAAACACTGAAAGTTTGTTTCCTGGAGCAGGTGGGTAGATGTGCTTCCCTCTGGACCTAGTGAACAGGAAGCAACATTTTAATAAGATTCTTGGCTCATCCAGTGGCACCCACTCAAGACACACTGTTGAGAGATGTGGACTACAAGCTTCTCCGCCGGCTAGTGCCTGGTTGGGGAAAGCCAGGCTCTTCGGACTTGTGTGCTGTGCGGAAGCAGTTAGCTGACGATGACAAGCCACTTGATGATCTAGTAGTGCGCCTCATTCTTTATTGTGGTGGCGGTGGCGTTTTTTTTCTTCTCTTGAGACAAGGCTTCGAGTAGCTGAGGCAGGCCTTGAACTCCTTGTCCTGCCTCCTCTGCCTGCCTAGTCCTGACATTACACTCACGGGCCACTGTGCCAGCTGTGCTCTCTGCTGTCCTCTTGTGTGCATGTAGGAAGTGGCTGTCATGTTTCTTGCCTGCTAAATTCAAAATTGTTGAAGCCCCAGTTTAACAATGAGATTCTCCTTAATATTGTCCACCTCTTTATGTACAAAGTGAAGAGGTGGCAAGGTTTTTTTTTTTTTACTTTTTTCTAATACGTCTGGATATTATTTTAATAGTGTGAATATAGCAGTGCCAATTTCTAATAGTGAAAGAACCCACGATCCTGTTTCTCTGCTCAGTAAAACTCACCTGGGTTGAAAGAACCCACAATTCTGTTTCTCTGCTCAGTAAAACTCACCTGGGTTGAAAGAACCCACGATCCTCCTGTTTCTCTCACTAGGGTTAAAAAAAAAAAACAGCTTGCTCCTGGAGCTTTTCTGAGTCCCTGTGGACACTGAGCAGTTTGCCTTCTGCACTGTCCAGGCTGGTTCTGTGGTGCTGCGGTTGCCGCGCAGCTCTCGCAAGCACTGACACCCGGCTCTGCCCCTTCCACTGTGGTGCTTCTCTTTATTGTCCCCAAGGGCTCTGATCTGATCCTGGGCCTAATCCTGATAGGTTTGGAAGACCTGACATTTGGGATAGTGTGATAAGTAGGGGCAGAGAGCTTTGGAGGAAGAAGGTCGCTTGGGCTCCTTGTGTGCTCTGCTGTCTGTCTCTGGCCCCCTTGAGCGACCCCTCTGGCAGTGGAATGACGCCTGGAACTGAACCGTGTCTCGCTGGCTCTCAGTGTTTTGTGCATGGCTGTGGGAAGCAGCCGCTCGCTTACACAGTGGGAAGAGCCAAGACTCCACAGTGCTTGCAGGCCTCTCTGCTTTCAGGAGGTTCTTCTAGTCTTGAAGACCCAGTGCTCTTGTTTAGAAAATGAGACAAGGTTTTGGTTTGGAGTAACAGAATGTGGCACCTAAAAAATGCCTGGCGCATAGTCAGTGCAGGCTGCACATCCCTCCTCCTCTTCCGTGGCGTCTGTACCTGGTCTTGAGTTCAAAGGCCTGACCAGGCCAGGTGCATGTTCTCTTGGCTCGGTGCCTCCATGTCTGGCTACGTGTGATGGTTCTCCTTGTATTCCTACACCAAGGCTCTGGGTTCCTGAGCGCTTCCTTTTTAAAAGCCTGCATGGATTTCCCCCTTTCTGTCACATTGCCTTTTAAAACATGTTGCCGTGTTCTAGGGTCGTTCAGCATGGTGTCACTGGTCACAAGGGGGGGGTTTAATGGAGATCACTTTATTCCAGTTACGCATTTTGAACTCAGGGTCTGGTTCAAGGTAAGTAAGTACTTTACCATTGAACAATACCCACAGCCAAAAGTTAGTGTTTTAAAATTCTAGGGACTGGGAGTGAAACTCAGTGATGATGTGCTTGCCTGGCATGCTCAGTTAAACAAGTAAATACATAGTTCTTCACTGACTTCAGTCATATCTCAGCAATTCAGTCGCCACATGTGGCTCATGGTGACCCTGTTGGCAGGTGGCTCATGGTGACCCTGTTGGCAGGATGGTATAGAACACCTATCATTGCAGAAACAGTCCCTTTTTAAAAAATATTTTACTTATTGTGTGTATGTATGTATCAGAGGGCATTGTGTGTCCCTGTGGAGGGCCAAGGGTGACTTCGGAAATCATTCTGGATTGTTCTACCTTTTTGCTTTTCTCTGGAATTTCCCAGGCTCCACCCACCAGGGCCAGAAGTGCAGACTGCAGCCATTTCCATCTGGCATTTTTACGTGGACATCGGATCTGAACTCTGGACCTTCTGCTTGCTAGACAGTCTTAACTTCTGTGTGCTTGCGTGCATGTGTGCGTGTGCATGTGTGTAAGTCCATGTGCACTTGTGTGCCTGCATGCATGTATGCGCGCGCGCGCGTGTGTGTGTAGGTCCATGTGCACCTGTGCACTTGCATGTGTGTTCTTGTATGCATGTGTGCGTGTGTGTGTAGGTCCATGTGCACCTGTGTGCTTGCATGCATGTGTGCCTGTGTGTGTAGGTCCATGTGTCCATGTGCACCTGTGTGCTTGCGTGCATGTGTGCGTGTGTGTGTGTGTGTGTGTGTGTGTGTGTGTAGGTCCATGTGCACCTGTGTGCTTGCGAGCATGTGTATGTGTGTGTAGGCCCGATATTTGTTTAGAAGAGAAGTCGTGGACAGAAGAAAGGTGGACAAGGACTTTGGAAAAGGATAGATTCTGGCTAGTTGTCTCTGAGGAGGGAAGAGTGGTGAGTGGTCAGTAACGCTGTCAGAGCAGAGCCTGCTGGCCTGGGTGGTTTCATTGCCCCTCCCCCTTTCCAAGATCATCCATGGCACTACTTTACTCCTCTGGGTTTTGGGACCTCGAGCTTTGAAAGGCCATCCCACGGGGTCCCTGTGAGCAAAGCTGAGCTTCAAGCAGCCTGCTCAGCCTCAGGGGTGGGGCGGCTTGGGAAGTAGGTGCCATTGTAGGTGATGTGACTTTGCCTGACATCCCCTCGTCCTGAAGCTTAGGGACAAGCAGAGCAGCTGAGACTGGCTGGGTTCCCAATAACTCTGGCGAAGATGGAAAGGCCAGGAGCCTTTGAGGAAGCGTCAGTGCGGCCAGATGTGCCGTTTAGCCCAGGAGCAGCAGTGCAGGGAAAACCCCAAAAGCAAGTTTTTCTTTTAAGGCTCGAGCCTCCCTTCTGAGACTGGTCAGGCAGTTCCTGAAATAGAAGGTCTGATTTCAATAGAGTTTGGTGATGGGACAGAAGTGAAATTATTCTTTGGTGTCTTACAGCTTCGCATACTTAGCTTGACTTGCCTGTGTTTGATATGGTGTAGATGGGGTGTCAGAGGGTAGGAGGGGTGTTTGAGGAGATCGCTATAGTGAGAGCAGACTTCTTAGAAGTAGAGTCTGGTTCCCGTCTTCCTTCATGGAATTCCCATAGCACAGTGTGATGCAGTACGCAGAGAACAAAGGTAAAGCATTTTAAAAGTCATTTTCTGCACGACACTTCTTTATTAGTCACCAGACTGTTAAGAATAACATACCATGGAGCCAGCTAATTTATACCTGATGATCCATCCCAGACCAGATACTGATGGCATCCTTGAGAGGCAAAAAATGGGAGGGTGCTGGGCACCCTATTCCAGCTGCACCCTCTCTTAACTTCCTTCCTGCCTCTGGAGCATGGTATGTGCAGAAAGGATGTGGAGCTCTTCGAGTCTTAATCGATATTCCAGCACTAAGGGTTTTGCTTGTTTTGTTTCACTATTTTAATTAAACTTAGTGCCATCATGGGAAGAAATTATTTTCCTCTGACGTTTCATGCGTACATGGCGTCATCCTTGATTCTTAGTTGCCTGGCTCCTCTCCATCTTACTGGTCCCCTCCTCCCTTCTATCGTTGCTCTACTCCTTTTGTTTCCTCCCCTCCCTTTAGACCTCTTGCCCCTCTTCTAAACCACTTTCTTCTTTCATGTTCTCTCTGTCTCCCCTACATTCTGCACCTAAGAGAAAACATGGAGTTTGTCTTTTGAGTCTGGCTTAGTATACTTACATCATGATCTCCTGTTCTGCCCATTTTCTGGAGAATGTCGTAATTGCATATATCTTCTCAGCTGAATAAAACTCCATTGTGTGTGGGTGTCACATTTTCTTTACCACTCACCTGTGGTTGACATCTTCTGGCCACTATGTGAACATAGATGTTCAGGTGTCTGGTGTGCTAACTGCCAAGAGTGATTTGGTGGCTTTGTTTTCAGTGTTTGGGGACCCTTCATCCTGACTTCCTGGGGTACCAGTTCCATTCAGTGAGCGAGAGTTCCATTCCCCCATTCTCTCCAGCAGTTCAGTTTTTGATAAGTTATCTTGATGGGGGTGCATTAGAATCTCAGAACAGTTTTATTTGCAACTCCCTGATGCCTAAAGATGTTAAGCACTTTCTTAAAATATTTATTGTCTATGTGTATTTTTTCCTTTGAAAACTATTGACTACATTAATACATTTATTGATGGATAATTTGTTGGTTTGATTTTTTTCAATTAAATTTTTTGAATTCTTGGTAACTTTTTTTTTCAAGAAAGAATAGTTTATTAAAGCGTGTACTGAAGGGGACAGCAGGTTAGACTGTAGCCAGAAGGTCCTAGAGGGTTACTTCCCCAGTCCTAGGATTTTTGAGACAAGGCTTTATTGTGTAGCCCAGGCTAGCCTGGAACCCAAGATGTTCCTTTCAAAAGGATTAGTTCTCTCCTTCCAGCACTGGGCTCCAGGCATCAAAATCAGGTCTCCAGGCTATGTAGGCAGCTTGGCCTGTGGAATCGTCTCACCCACCTCTGCAGGGTATTTAAAGCAGCCATGTTGGTCAGTAAGCTCTCATGCACCACCATGCCTGGTGCACACGTTTTAAATGTTTTAGGATTTCTCCCTCCCTCCCTCCCTCTCTCCCTCTCTCCCTCCTTCTCTCTCTCCCTCTCTCCCTGTTTCCCTCTTTCTTTCTGTACTTTCACATATGTGTGTACAAGAGTGCACTTGAGTATATGTGTTTGTGGCGGCCCAGGGTGACATCAGGTGTTGTCCTGGATTGCTCTTCCTCCTTACTATTTTGCTCTGGGTTTTCTTAGGCTCCACTTTCCAGGAATTACAGATCACTGCTATTTCCACCTTGCATTTTTATGTGGGATTTGGGATTTAAACTAAGGTCCTTTACCTGCAAGGCAAAGGCTTTAGCCCCTGTGTCAGTCAACAAAGGCTTTAGCCCCAAGCCCAGGAGTCTGTCTTTTTTAGGGGTTATTCTCTGAGAAGCAGATGAAACTTGCAAATGTAAGAAACCATCTGTTACAGTAAAGCAAAGGAATACCTAATGCTGTAAATGCTCTTCATTGTATTAATTGTATTAATGTGTGACTCATTAAGGAACCTGGGGTGGTGCACACTGGCTTTCGTCGCCAAAACTGTTCTCTGTTGGACGTAAACTGTTCTCTGTGGCCAGCGCCAGTCTTTGCTGTTCTGTCTTGCCTGGCATGCAGCTGCTCCACATGTTCACGTTGGGTTTTTAAGTGCGTTCAGGTGGTGGCTGTAGACTGTTCTACTGTCTAAAATGTCCACATGTACCTGTTTTGGTGCTGACTCCTCATTTTCTGTATGGCTTCTCTCTGGCCCTTGGGATGCACTGGTTGCAGACAACAAAAGTGCAAGAATTCTTTGCCTTTCTTCGGTGGGTGACTAGAGGATCTTTGTCTGCTGGAATCGAGCCTTTTTCTGAGTAGCCTGAATAGAACATTTTTAATTTATTTGTTAAATGTCTTATTAATTTGAGGGAGGAAAGGTAAGGAATGAGAAGGAAGGAGTGTGCATTTCATGGAACACATATGGAAGCAGAAGACAATTTTCAGGAGTTAGTGCATTCACTGTTGGGTGGATCGAACTCAGGTCTCCAGGTTTGTGCACAGACTGAGCCATCTCATCAACTCCTGCGCAGGATGTTTTTGAATGAAAAAATACTTCATGTGTAGAGTTAAGCAGAGAAAGCAGTCACATGGCTGCCAGCCTGCTGTGAGCACTGGTACCCTGCCACATCCCAGCTTCCGAAGGGCCCTGAAGCCCCCTAAGGGCTATCACTGCCCCTTCCTCGGGCCGTCCTCATCCTCATTATGACAAACTTGGGATTTGCCCATCTCATTTTTAAAATACTTTTGATACATACATATGCAGTCTTTAAGTAGTGTTTTTCATGTTTTTAACCTGATGTAACTTGTTTTAGCATACATTTCTAATTGCAGTTTGACTTAATGTGGAGAATCTATTCATTTTTCACTTACTGTAATAGTGTACAGTATTCCCCTGTATTTAACTGTTCTAATTTTGAAAGCTTATGTTGTTCCTACTTTTTTGGCCAAGGAAAAAAGCCAGAAAAAAAGCATTGACCACTCACTTATGAGCACTTCCCCAAGGTCCAGTGGTCTGTCGCTTTGTGGTGTTTGTGCCACGTGGCTGCAGTTCTTTTACTGATTCAAGTTTTCATCAATACTGTATCAGTTCCAATTTTGTGCATTCCTCCGCAAACTAGAACCATTTTCTTGGAGACTGAGGATATGTCTTATTGGTGAAGTGTCATCGCATAGCATGACCACCTGAGTTCAAACCTCAGCAACCCATAAAGCCGGTTTGGGGGGTGGCTCGTGCCTGCAGTCATCATGCCCCTGTCCTGAAACTAAGGAAGTACAGCGTGATCCCTGGGCTCAGTGATCGCCCAGCTACCTGAACCAGTGGGTTCCAGGTTTGTGGGAGAAGTTGGAGAAAGATTGATGAAGACACCTAGTGTCAGCCTCTGACCTGCACATGTGTGCACGCACACATTGTGTGCACACACACATGCACACAGGCGTAGCGTCTATAGTTTTCCAATTTGAAGTGTTAGAAGGGTTTTTCAACAGTTGGGACATTGGTCACCTGTTCAGTAGTGCACCTGTGAGTTCAAGGTCAACATCTGTCGGCCTGTGAGCGTACTCCCCTCCACCTGGACTTGTGTTTATTGGGTGCCAGTATAGTTAATATATTAGCTAATAAGTAAGCAGGTTTTACTGCAAGCTTTTTATTACATGTTCTTTTTATTTATTTATTTATTGGAAGATGTTTCTAATATTTAAACCATAAAAAGTCTTACCTCTAAAGAGTTCTATAAAGATGTCACACACTTTCCGGAGGCCGGCTCACACTAACCCGTCCTCAGCCCCTCAACGCCAGGGCTGGAGGACAGCACCTCGCCTCACCTCCTGTGGACGAGCATGTACATCATGCTGTGAATGTGAAGATTCTTCCGCTAACAGTGGCTTTTTCCTTCTTTTTTCCTCTCACCCCAGGTCGTATCAGAGTAAGATGGATGGTAGCTTCGACTGTGATTGCGGTGAGCTGGAGCCACCTGATCACTAACGAAGGACGCTGTCAGCCAGCGCCACAGGGCTTCCCCTCCAAAGAAGCCAAGCAGAAGTAGCGCTGCCAGCACCTTGGAACGATGCTGCTCAGGACCGGCCCACACTGACCGCACCGCACTGTGAGAGAATGTCTGTAGAAGCCTGTCGGGCGCATATTTATTCACATTTTGTTAAATGTTAGGTCGTTTAGCACAGTAAATCCGAGTGCATAGTATGTTTCATTCCGTTTGAGTTTCTCGAGTGTTTTCTGTAAATGTCTGCAGAGTCGCTGCCCCTCTCCTGAACTGTGAGTGCCTTGCGCCTCGCACGTCTCTGGAGTGGAGGTGCCGAGCTGTACATCTGGGGCGCTTGGTGGCCTGGCTGCACATGTGCTGACCGCGGCCGCCCTCTTGGCCTGGAAGCATGCGCGTCTCTCTTCTCCCCTCCTGAGAGATCTTCCTTTTTGATGCCAGTGTTCTCCTTGTTTACACAAGTTCAACCATTCGAGAGGAAAAGGCAAGGTTTCAAAATGGCAGAGAAATTTGAAAGTCTCATGAACATTCACGGTTTTGATCTGGGCTCGAGGTACATGGACTTGAAACCACTGGGCTGTGGAGGCAACGGCTTAGTTTTTTCTGCTGTAGACAATGACTGTGACAAAAGGGTAGCCATCAAGAAAATTGTCCTCACGGATCCCCAGAGTGTCAAACATGCTCTCCGTGAAATCAAAATTATTAGAAGACTTGACCATGACAACATTGTGAAAGTGTTTGAAATTCTTGGTCCCAGTGGAAGCCAGTTGACTGACGACGTGGGCTCCCTCACGGAGCTGAACAGCGTCTACATCGTTCAGGAGTACATGGAGACGGACCTGGCGAACGTGCTGGAGCAGGGGCCCTTACCAGAAGAGCATGCCAGGCTCTTCATGTACCAGCTGCTGCGTGGGCTCAAGTACATCCACTCTGCAAACGTGCTGCACAGAGATCTCAAGCCAGCCAACCTTTTCATTAACACTGAAGACCTGGTGCTGAAGATCGGTGACTTTGGTCTGGCCCGGATCATGGACCCTCACTATTCCCATAAGGTACATGGCACCAGTTCAGGCAGGTTCTCTGGACAGTGTCCACAGTTACTTGTATTCACAGTTGCTTCTGCTTGAGTTGAAGTCAAAGTGAAACTTGAGTGCAGACTCCGTAAAGTGGGGGTTCTGTGTTACAGTGTGTCCCAAGCAGGTAGCTTTTGACTTCTTTTGAGCAGGCTCTTGCCGTGTAGTTAGGCCGTCTAGAAACTTTTGAGAGTCCAGGCTGGCCTCAAAGATAGGGTACAAACCTGTGCTGCCTCGCGCCATTATCAGAGTGTTTGTTGTTGGGGCTAGCAGTGTGGTCTTTTCTGAAGGAAAGAGGAGCTTTGAACCTCTGAGTCGTCATTTGTTCTGTTTAAACTGAATTTAGCTTGAAACTTAAACTTACGCAAACAAGTGACAGTTAAGTACAGCCAGAAAGATTTCTCAATAACTTTCTGCATATGCAGGTTGCACACCGAGAGTTCCGCAGTATCTCAGGCACAAGCCTGCTCTTCAGATGTAAGGAAAAATCTGAGGCTCCTTCCTAATGTTCACTGATACATGCACTGCTGCTTTGGTTGCACACAACCTCGAAGCCCCTTTGCTGTGCCTCCTCTGGCTGGTGTCTGAAACAACCAATCTTTGTTCATGTGGGCTGTCTCACTGGCTGTCTCCTTCATTAGAAATACATTTAAGAGAGACGTTGAATGCTAACTGCAAGGATTGTGCCCGAGCTCCGTCAGCAGGGAGAGGGTGGTGAAGGGCCCTGTTCCGGGCTGTCCTGAGGTTGGGGTCCGCAGCCAGGTGCCACGTCAAGCAATGTCTGTGATCTGAGTTAGTGTCTAGCATTAGTGGTGTCGGGAGAGTGAAACATGACCAATCTTTCTGCCAGTCATTGTGCAGTGAAGTCTTGAGCAGACTGACTGGGACTGAGAGGTGAAGCCAGGTCTTCACGGGGTGACCTCAGGTGACTTCATGAGTGCCGCACAAACAGCCGCTCTAGCGCTTCCCCTTCTCCCTTTGGCTTGATGCATTTCTGCTCCGTAATAATTGAAAACTTGGAGCAAAAAGTAGTTTCTCTTAGGAAATGAGTTTTGGGTTTGGTCTAGAGTTGGCGTTCAGTTCTGCCCAGCACTTTCCTGTGATCATCGTAGAGGCAGTGTGTGTGCCCTGGGGGAAGGAAGTGGCCCCAGAACACAGGAACCTTAGACATCAAGATACTGTTCCAGAATTGAAGTTACTGTATGCATGTGTTTGTGTTGGCATCTTCAGCGAAAGTAAAAGGACTGATGGTCTGTTTCTTTTCTAGGGTCATCTTTCTGAAGGATTGGTCACTAAATGGTACAGATCTCCACGTCTTTTACTTTCTCCAAATAATTATACTAAAGCCATTGACATGTGGGCTGCAGGCTGCATCTTTGCTGAAATGCTGACTGGTAAAACCCTCTTTGCAGGTTAGTGCTCTGGGAACCCTGGCAGCAGTCACCCCTTATGAAGCAACACTGTTCCCGACAGTGCGGCCCCTCTGCGCTGACACTGGAGGTGCTGCTCACCCGGCAGGGGCGCTGCACCCTGAGACTGAGGGCTTTGGGGACGGGGTGTGTCTGGCCGTGTTCCCAAGCACCCTTTTCATAGCAGGAAGACAGAACTTGAATGAACAAACTTCTAGAAATTAGTAGGGAGAAAATGGAATTTGTTACCCACTTAGCATTGTTTCCTCTTTTATTCTTTAGCAGTGTGGATCAGAGGGTGGAATGAACTTGATTTATAACAATGCTCTGCATCTCCTGCACTTAGTGGTCGACTCTCGACTGCCCAGGACCAGCTTGTCTGCCTTGCAGGTCCACAGGTGACAGTCAGACACTGAGGCTGTTGCTTCCTGGTGGTTCAAGCTGTTTTCCCTCTGGTCTTTCCGGTATTGCCTTGGCTTTACAGTCAGTGTGGTCTTGGCAGGGAGGGGGGACCAGCGTGTTCATGTCTTGTCTGTCTTTGCATTCGCTTAGGCGCACATGAGCTGGAACAGATGCAGCTGATCCTAGAATCTATTCCTGTTGTGCACGAGGAAGATCGGCAGGAGCTTCTCAGCGTAATTCCAGTTTACATTAGACACGACATGACTGAGCCACATAAACCGCTAACTCAGCTGCTCCCGGGAATTAGTCGAGAAGGTACCGTGCCTACCAAGTCTTGTCACGGGAGTGCCCCGTGCTCCTGCAAGCGATTGCCTGGGAAGCTTTGCTTTGTTTTTCTTTCTTCACACCAAGATGTGTGGTTTCCCCGAGTCATCTGCCCACTCAGGTGTGCTGGCCCCTCAACACTGGCAGTCGGCCTACAGGCCAGGCTCTGCTCCTCCTGAAGGGCTTCCCGTGTAGTGGCTGGAATCCTATGTGCTTTTGCAGTACCTGCAGTGGGGGATGGAGGTGATGACTACTGGGTGTCTGGGGATGACTTAAGTGTGGAGGAGAATGAAGTCAGGGATGTGAGGGAGACGGAGAGGAAGATGCAAAACCAAGTGTGTACTAATGAAAGTACCAGGTGGGCAAAGCGTGGGTTGCTTGAAATGCTTGTTTATTATTAGAAAGTAAGCAGGTGGGCAGGCAGGTGCTACCCGCACTTGGAGGTCAGGGGCAACTCTTGGATGCTGGTTCTTCCTCCCCTTGCCCAGGCGGCCTTCGCCCTCTGCACTAGCTCCGGCTTCAAGGGTAGGTTTTGTGGGTCAGTGTTAGGAGCTGTGTGGCGCTGTGCTCCTGCCACGTGGATGGATGGCACAGAGGCCGTCTTCAGGTTTTCTGCCTCTGAGCTGCTACCTCAGGTCTCTCTCTTCCTCTTAGCACTGGATTTCCTGGAACAGATTCTGACCTTTAGCCCCATGGACCGGTTGACAGCCGAGGAAGCGCTTTCCCACCCCTACATGAGCATTTATTCTTTCCCGACGGACGAGCCCATTTCAAACCATCCCTTTCACATCGAGGACGAGGTTGACGACATTCTGCTCATGGATGAAACTCACAGTCACATTTATAACTGGGAAAGGTAAAATCAGTCCTGTCAGAAGAAACTGTGTGGTCAGTGACCCACCATGCCCTGTGCTTTATGTGTGCTTTACTCTGTCTTTAAGTAATGTGGTTGCTGGCTGGGAATAATGAGATATACGCTGTTTTGAAACAAGTCTTTAGAGCATGTTAATTAGGTTACAATATTCCTATGTGAGGTTTGAAGGTTAGAAAGTTAAAAAGTTTCATACTATTGATTTTATGAAAATCACCTAAATTCTTGAAGACTTTATTACACCCCCAGTCTTATTTTTATGCTGGAGGTGGGATCTTGGGCTTCGGATATTCTGAGTTCAGGTTGGTTTTGCCCAGAAGACGGGAGTACTCTGATGCTGGCTGCATCGATTAGATATTAGGGCAGAGAGTGTCTTTGGTGCCTTATATTGGTGGCAAGTAAATTAGTTTTCTTGCTGACATATATTTGGAGATGTTTACAATGGGAGTAAGGGGTCTGTCAGTCTAAATCTCAGCCTCCTTTTAGGACCTCTAAGTTTCTCCACAGTTTAGATGTAAAGTTCTGCTTCAAAACAAGGAGCTAGCAAATGACAGTGAACCATCGTTGAAGTCTTGAGATGTTCTTAGGATTTACTGAGATTGAAGATTCCGTGTGTGCCTGTGTTTGCAAAGATGCCCTCCCTTGGGGCTGCAAAGTTACAGACATCCTGACTCGACCCCTCCCTCCCAGCCAGGCAAACAGAAATGGTCATAGCACCGCATGTCCTGTGTGCCTGCACCCTTCTTCTGGCGTGTTTCCAGGTATTCACATGCACCCACATACCTTCCGACCATGCATGTCTCAGTCTGCTTCCCCTGGGATGTGCTACGGTCACTTAGCTGATGTGTCGGTGATCTGGTATCATATTCAACACACACGTGCAAAGCTGGTGGGACTCAGTGCACCTTCCTTATTACTAGTTCATCTTATTTTCATAGCAATAAATGTTTGTGAAATAGCTGATTGAAATTAGAAATAGAAAAGCCTCTGTGTGAAATAGGTAGAATTGAAGCTGTAGACCTGTAGCCTCCTAGGTAATGGCCCATAGTTGAGTGTAAGTGGCAGGCAGTAGGCAGGAGAAAAGTAGAGATGATGAGAAATGGCTATCCATCCTGTTCAGGATGAAGGACTCAGTTCCTTATGAAATTAACAAACTCTTGGCAATGACCGATGGTGCTTTCTGGCGCTTTAGGTGTGCCCGACTCGAAGCCAAGAAGATAAGCCTCATGGGGCAGGCTCAGGGCTCACTCTCCGCCTTGCCCTCCCTGCGGGCGCTTTCACCCAAGGCAGGAGGAGAGTGAGAGGTCAGCTGCTGCAGGTGGAGCCCGCCTCAAGCTGAACAAAGCGCTGTTACTTGACACGCTTGACATTCAAGACCCTGAGTGTGAACCTGAGCGCGTGTGCGTGGGTAACGTGTGCTGTTTCCTCAGGTACCACGACTGCCAGTTCTCAGAGCACGACTGGCCCATTCACAACAACTTCGATGTGGATGAAGTGCAGCTCGACCCCAGAGCTCTGTCTGATGTCACCGACGAGGAGGAAGTGCAAGTCGATCCTCGCAAATACCTGGATGGAGACCGAGAGAAGTACCTGGAGGATCCTGCCTTTGACAGCAGCTTCTCGGCCGAGCCCTCCCACCACGAGAACAAGTACTGTGACCTGGAGTGTGGCCACACGTGCAACTACAGAACCAGGTCGCCGCCATACCTAGATAGCTTGGTCTGGAGAGAGAGCGAGGTTAACCATTACTACGAGCCCAAACTTATCATAGATCTTTCCAATTGGAAGGAGCAAAGCAAAGAAAAGTCCGATAAGAAAGGCAAGTCAAAGTGTGAAAGGAATGGGTTAGTCAAAGCGCAGATTGCTCTGGAAGCCTCGCAGCAGCTGGCTGAGAGGGAGAGAGAGAAGAGCCAGGGCTTCGACTTTGATTCCTTCATAGCAGGGACGATTCAGCTCAGTCCCCAGCATGAGCGCCTGCATGTCGTCGATAAGTTGAGCGACTTGCACAGCTCAGTGTCCTGGCTAGAACTGAAGAGTTCCATGTCCAAGTCCGTGAGCCGAGAGAAGGAGGAAAAGGGGATGGCCAACCTGGCTCAGCGGGGGGCCCTGTGCCAGTCCCCCTGGGACAGCCAGTTCGTGAGCAGCGGGGAGGAGTGCTTTCTCATCAGCCGCTTCTGCTGCGAGGTCAGGAAGGACGAGCACGGGGAGAAGGAGCTCACATACACCGGCTACTTGGACAAGTTCTTCAGCAGGAAGGAAGATCCCGAAGTGCTCGAAACCGAGCCGCTGGAGGAGGGGAAGCGGGAGAGGGGGCCCGAGGCCGGGCTTCTGAGCAGCGGTGGCGAGCTGCTGCTCAACAAGCAGCTGGAGTCCATGGGCCTCCCACAGCTGCACAGCCCGGGGGGGTCACCCCTTAAGTCCATCCAGGCCACCTTGGCGCCGTCTGCCATGAAGCCCTCGCCGCAGATCCCTCACAAAGCATACAGCAGCCTCTTGAGACATCTGAACTAAAGCACTCAGCAGACATTTCTGTCTCCATGAAATGTGTTTTGTCTTTCTGATTTTATCACTAGCGTTTAAGTCTTTTTTTTTTTTTACTTGAATCAGAAGGTGTCATTTAGCAAGGATTTTATTAGTTCTCTGTAAAATCCAGATTTTTTTTTTCCTACATGTGAGTTAGTTTTCATTTTAACTGGCATGTCGTTTGCACACACAAAGCTGAGAGCAAAGCGACGCAGTGCAGGGGATAGAAGACACCACGACGGCGAGGGCATCTCCATGTGCCCTGTGTCCCCGGAGACACGGGGAGGCCACGCACACTGCACGCACCTCTGTTTTTCCTGAACGTTTTCCATTGGTATTTTCAAGTTTCTCATACTGTACACATTTCCTAACACATGATACCAGCAGCAAGGAGACGAATGGCGAGTTGGGTACATGTGTTATCTACCTCAAGGTAACTGTGCAGCCGACCATGTTCTACCCACTGCTCACGCGACCTGCAGCAGCAGCGTCTGCGTAGGACACTGTCAGACCATTCATCATTTGTACATGATCTAGGGTTCATTCTTTGTAGCGAAGTGTTAGCACATCACAACTTATTTATTTTAGCAAATCAGTATATTTTCTGTATTTAATTATAGAAAAAAGTTAACTTAGTTTTAAAGTTTATTTGCAACTTCCTTTTTTTCCATTTGGCACTATGGTGTGTTGCCTGCCAAGCTGAATACATGCCGGCTTCTCCTGGGGCTGTCCACGTATGTTCAGTGTTCATCTTAAGTAAAGTACTCACTGTGTATAGGAGTTTGTATTTTGGAGGTGCTCGATCTATCTACAAAGAAAAATTAGGAATTACTTTATTATAAAATGCTCCTAGAAGTCTTAATTGTGTTTATTTTTAAAAACCTGTAATGTTAGACTTGTGTGCATGGACGTAATTAAGGTACATCATTATTGTAGTTTCAAAGTTGTACATGATAAGTCTTTTTTTGTTTGTTTGTTTTACTGTTTTTATCGAATGATCTTATCCCCATCCCTAGGCGAGCATGAATAAAATTAGGTTAAATATAGCATGTGGCCTGTCTCAGAGTTTGTTTCATTGATTTTATTTTGACGAATATTGTCTGTATCTTTGGTTATCGTATTTGAAGAAAAAGACAAATAAAACATGGCCAGCAAATACGGCTCCTGTTTCATCCTTAGGTGGTGAACGTTATCTGCTGGAAGAGAAGCACCTACCGGAACCTTTAGTTCTCCTTGTCTGAGTGTGCCAGCCGTCACGGGCACACACGGGGAGGTCAGAGTGCAGCTCTTGGAAGTCAGCTCTCTCCTTCCGCCAGGTTTGTCGGCACTGGTTCCACTTTTCAACATCTTTGAACTGTGATTGTGAACTAGGTGTGTTTGAGCTGTCCACCAACCGACCACATGCGTCCAGGTCGCTGTCAGTGTGGCCTTGTAATGACAGGGTCCTGTGGCAATGTCAAACCTGGCGGAAGGAGACCCCAGCTGCACATTAGGTTGCAAGGTGAGTTTCTCTCCTCTCTGTTTCAGGACAAGGTCTCAAATTTACCCTGTGTATGGGGGAGGGGGAACCCAAGCCTCTTGCCTCTGCCTCCATACTACTGGGATCTCAGACTCTTGCCGCCATACCTGGTCTGTGAGTGCTGTGTTCTAGCCTGGTGCCGGAGCATCCGAGGTCAGCACCTCACCGACTGAGCCGCAGCCCTCACCAGCACTTATTCTGAAAGCCGGGCGTGGTGGGCACTTGGGGGCAGAAGCAGGCTTGCCTCAAGCTCGTGAATCGCGTGGATAGTTTAATTTGAAAACCCATCAGCCACCGTCCTTGGGAATTTTAATCCATTTACACTGGGCGGAAAGGACTTCATGATGCCTGGTGCTTGTAGGTTATTTTGATGCATTTCTCTCCTCCTGCTGAGTACTACGGGGGCGCACAGAACACTGAGCAACTGGGCTGGAAAGATGGCTCAGGGGTTGAGGCCTTTGTCTTGCAAGGGACTGAGTTCAGATTCCATGTAAAAATGACATTTCTGACCCTGAAAGTCACCCTGGGAAATCTCAGAGCAAAGCAATAGGAGGTAGAGCAATCCAGAATGATTTCTGAAGTTACTCTTGGGCTTCCACAGACACATTCAAGTGCCGCCTTTTATACACATCCATACTCACACCCACATCCAAACACATACAAGAAATGCACTGAGCACCTTCACACAGAACTATCTCCTTGCATTATCAAAGCCACAAATTCACCTTTTATTTTTGAGACGGCGTCACTATACAACCTGGTAAACCTCGAAATCAGCCTGTTAAGTGTTGGGATTATAGGCACACCACACCAACCTACAAATTACGTGCAAGATACAAGAAACATGCAGTTGATAGTTTGTTGGTTTTTAGACTTTTTAATCCGTATTCTGTAATGTGCCTTACCACGTTGTTGGGTTCAATTGTTACCAGAGACATATTCTGAGCTTTAATGTTGCAATATAGCATCTTTGTTTCTACTTCAAAGGTGTTGCTTGTTTACTATATATTGATATATATAAATTATATATATAAATAAATGTTTCATTATTCAGAGAGACAAAATGTGTGTGCCCCATGGCACGTTTGGGGAGTTGGTTCTCTCCTTCCACTTGTGGACTTTTGGGCGTGTTGCAGGCCCAGCTGTTTGGTGGTGTGTGAATTAAACCTGGGCCTGCACCTGCTGGACAGCCACTACCCCAGTCAGCGCAGCATCTTGTGCACCAGCTGCTGCTTTTAGGTTCACTAAGTTCAGGCTTCCACCCACCATGATTCTGAAATTTAAGTTCAATTTAGTAACTATGTATCCATTTAAAAAATGGATTTGCTGAAATTTTGATTCTACAGACATTTGTGGTATTCTGGGAAACATGTAGGATTCTTTAGGGTATTTCTAGAAATAGAATGCTGAAGACACATTGGCCAGTCCGTGAGATGCCTTAGGACTTTCCAGAATTGGTCGTGTGGATTCATGCTCCTGCCAGAGCATGTGAGCGTCGACACTCTTCCAAAAATGTCACACATCCTATAACCATGGTAACAGAACACAAATAACCCGCAGAAAGCTGGGACTCTACCTTGGGGACCACTCTACCTTGGGGACCCTTAGCTGCTTCCTTTCTGCTGCTCCCACAAGTGCTGTGTTGGGATTACAGTGGTGCTCTGCGTGTCGGCGCCTGTGAGGACTGGCATGTGTGAGGCCTGCGTGTAAGACCGTGGTGGCTGCAGAACGTCTCCCCGTGATCCCAGGCTGAGCAGGGTATCTCTGCAGTGCAGGGAACTATGGGGGAGCTCCTAATACTCAGTGCCTGAGCCACCATCTCACACGCATTGCCTAGGATTTGCCCTCACAGAGCCCCAGAGCCCCCACGGCAGTTGCTGGGTATGGCCTGTGGCCCCATTTCTTGACCTCACTGAGGCTCCATGCGGTACTGGCCGGCACACCACCGTGTTCTCCCAGCACGAAGTTGCCCAACGACACCACTTCTCAGAACACCTATCATTAAGCAATGAGTGGCTTATTGTCTAAGGCATTGTGAATCAAATGGTGTTTTCACAATAAAAGCTATTTCACTTCTGCCCCTAAGTTAACCTACTGCACAGCATGGATCCTTAGCAAATTAGTTTTATCAAAAGTACTGCTTTGTTTTTTTCTTTAATCAGACACTTCGGTATGTACTGCACAGGCCACATGAGATTCTGGTCAAGTATACACAACTGTTCAGCTATTCCTGTCTTTATTTTGGTCTTTTCAGTTCCTGTTTGCTCTTAAATTCAAAACCAGCGGAGGCTCTACATTCAGTAGGGATTTCATGTCTAGTTCTCAATTTCAGTTGGTGTTCAGCTTGTTGGTACTGAGACTGCTGAACATTCAAGGTCTTCTGAGGGAAAGGAGGCTGAACTAACTAGGGATGTGATGGTTATTATGTCAGCATGGGTCTGTGGGCATCTCTGTAGGTACAGAGATACCTCAGCCCCTGCACGCGCACACGCACATGTGCGCGCACACGCGCACACACCCAGCACCACCACCTGGGCAAGGGGTGCAGATGAAGAACAAGAAGTAAGCTGAGAGCAGCGTCTCCCTTCCCTGCTGCGGAGACCACGTGACCAAGTCCAGCTCTTGTGTCTCGTCTTCTCTACCAGACGGGCAGAACCTTGAACTCTGAGCTGAAATGAGCCCTTTATCCCTTAGGAGGCATTGGCTGGAGCAGGAGTTTCTTATCACAGGAGCTAAGGCAAGGGAGGCTTAGGTGTGGACCCTCTTATCACGCATCATTTCCTGTCACGTGGTTGCCAGTCTCCTTGAGCCTAAGGAGGGTGTGTAGCCAGTGGCCTTAGATCAAGCATCCCCTCCTCAGGCTCCGGAATGCCTGGCTCAGAGGCACCATCCTGCCAAGCAGCTTTTAACTAGAGCTGAAGCTGACAAAGCAGTTGATGTAGAATAAGTGAACAGGACACTGGGTTCAGACGGCACAGAGTGCGTAATACAGCATGATTATAACCTGTAATCATCACGCTCCGTTCTTCCGGTGTATTGAGCAGGACTGGACACAGGAACATGCCTTTATGCAATGTGCTAACAGCATGCTACACAATTCAACACATAAAATATAAAAACAACTATCAGCTGCACCTTTTTGTTTGTTCTATATAATTTGTGGGCCTGTAGACTGATAAAGAGGTCAGATAAGGGGCACCAGTACCCCCACCACACCCCCACCCTTGGAGATGAGGCAGGAAGATCCAATTTGGGGCTTGAACTTTTTTGTTTTTAAGGCAAAAGTCTGAAGAACCCGAGGTCGTTCACCTCTGGCTGCACAGTTCACAAACTTTTCTCCTGAGGTCTGGGGCGATTCCCTTAAATAGCCCAGTGGGACAGGATCTTGGTTTTTCCTACCCGACTTCTTGGGGGCTGGCTCGCAGGAGCACTGGGTTCCTGCGAAGCAGAGCTTAGTGATGAAACTCCGCCTGCGGTCCAGCGCTGGAGCTGTGGCTGGCATTTGTGGTGCTAAAGCCCAGCCAGCGGGCACTTCTGGTCAGTGCCAGGTTCCTCACACTGCCTCCTCTGTGCTCCCCACACCCATGGGGCTTGAACCTCTCTGCTGTCTTCAGCGCAGGTGAAATGGCATGTGCATTTTAGAATCAAACCCAAACTACGTTCACGGTGTATTCTGCTTACCAGCCCCGGTGTTGAATATAGATTCTTTTTTTTTTTTTATTCAATTGTGCGTGTATGCGTATGTGCATGTGTGTATGTATGTGTATGCATGTGTGTGTGTGTAGAACCACAGACGAATTCGGGAACCACCATGGACTGCCTCCATCTCCTCCTTGTTTACTCTGCCCGGGGATTCACAGGCTCCGCCCTACCAGGACCAGAAACGCAGGCCGCCCCCGCTTCCGCCCGGTGTCTATACGTGGGGTCTAGGATCTGAACTCGGGACCTTCCGCCTGCAAGGCAGAGGCTACACCCCTGAGCCACCTCTCCAGCCCCGAATACAGATTCTTTACCCACCTGGTTTTTCTTATTTGGAAAATAGGGCCACTGATACCTGAGTCACCGGGTTATTGTAGGACTTAAAGATGCTACAAGTAAAGCCTTTTAGTATTGAATTTAAAAAAACAAGTTTTTAAGTCACCTTTGCCCTGCTTGCTACTGGAGTTGTTAGGGTCTCCTGGCTCCTCACAGCACCTTAAAAAGCCAGACAGGTTCATCTTCCAAAATAGACCAGTTCAAGACACGAATTAACAGTGAAAAGCTGAAAAAGGAGGTTCACTGTGTGTGAGCAGATTGGGAAGAGGGACAGACAGGTGTAGGGACTTCCAAGTCCATCTTCAGGGCCTAACGTGAGGTCTAGGTTGCATAAAAGGCTAGTGGCCTGCATAGCTCACCTGCCACCGTGTGTAAGCGAGCTTGTCAGCCTTTCTGGGAGGCAAAGCGCCCTGTGGCCCGGACAGGACCCAGCCTTCCCTTGCTGTGGCTTCATCTTCCCGAGGAATTTCACTTTCTTGTTGTTTCAGGGGTCTGATGAGGGTTAGGCTACAGATCTTCCTTCCTGCTGGCTCCCACACTTCCAAGATCAGGTTGAAGTGCAAATGGCCCTGGGACGTGCCCCTCCAGGTCACCTTCTGTCTCGCCCGAAGGTGGCTCTCTGCTGTGACCTTGGGCTCGTTTTCATCCTTGCTCACTAACCCAGACCTTGGCTCGCACCAGCTCAGTGCGGGCAGCTCCTAGATCCCACAAGACCACACCAAGCCCATGCTAGGTTTGCATGCGCTGCCTGCTTGTCCCCTAACCCCCCACTCACACAAGCGCTGTCATTGGGAAGGCAAAAGTAAAGAAAAGTTAAAAAGTCCTGGGGTCACGTCTTATTCCTTTCTCTGTAGATCATACCCACCCATCAGCAGGTCCAGGCAACATGCAGAATCTCCCCAGCTGCAGTAAGTTCCCGCCCCTCACTCAGCGGGGGCGGCAGATCCAGCTGCTGCGGCTGTACTTCACTGCTACATGTTACTCTCAAAACAGCAGCCTTTCATTTTTATCATGTATTTGCTGTTTTGCTCTTTTAGACAGGGTCTCAGTATGAAGCTCAGGTTGACCCAGAATCCACAGATGTCCGCCTCAAACAGCAATCCTCCTATCTCAGCTTCCTGAGTGCTACCATGTGCTATCCCTGCTACCCAGCGCTACCGTTCAGAGTCTTTGCTGCATAAGGATGCAAGGCCTTACGCGTGTAACTGGGCTGCATTTCCAGTTCCCCAGAGCAATCCTTTTAAGTCAGACCACATCTCCCCTTGAGTCCCTCCCCCCTCCTGCCTGGGGACCCAGGGGGGCCTCCTCCCTACGGCTCTCAATCCCACTCGCAAGGCCCTGGCTGCAGAGCGTGGTCTCTGAGCCTGCAAAGTTCTCAGTAGGAGCCGCATGGTCTGTCTCATTTCAAATCCATTCAAACACGGGCTCCCTGCTCATCGTTCAGCTGTGTGTCATTGGAGCAGTGTCTCTGCTCCTGGAGTTCTGCACATGGGGCTCTGCAGAAGAGCTAGAAGTCGCTGTTCCAAGAGGAGCCACAGATACTCAGGAAATGTGAAGCCCGCTGCGGCTGGTTATTTTCCTTAATTCCCTTTTCTTCTGCGGGTGCAGGCCAGGTTAGTGATCTGGTTGCTGCGAGTGAGCAGCTGAGTCGGCAGCTGCTCGGCAGCTTCCGGCTCCTTGCTGGTGGCTGCACCTGGCCGGTTGTGCAACATGCTCCTGACCCCGTTTAAGACGCTGCAGTGCATTTGCTTCCCTTGTGCCTGCGTGGGTCCCGTGGGCTGTAACCCACCAGCCCCAGATTACATGACTGGCCAGGAGCCTTTGCAGAGGGGGGCAGTTCTCAGGATTCAGGGGTGGCATGGAGCCTCTGGGGTCAGGGCGGAGGCAGAACCAGGCTGGCAACGGGCACCCACAGCCTCCTTTGCACCTCTGCCAACAGTGGCGCAAGCAGCTGCTCGAGGCTCCACCACAAACGTCACCTTCCAGCGCTGTAGACTCCTGCTGCCCCTCTGTCCCTCTGTCCCTTGGGAGTTAGTGCTGTTGCGGGGAGCGGAGGGCTGGCAGGAGGGGCATTTGAAGCTGCCGCTGCCAAGGGTGCCTCACACGCCTAGCAGATGCTCAGCTTTGTTGCTCTGCTCTTTCTTTCTCGAAGACGAGTCTCACTGTGCCTGGCTGGCCTTGACTCATGATCCTCCCCCCTCGGCCTCTGGAGCAGCCTCTCTGCTGCATGTTTAGCCACCCGTTCTGCAGGGAGCTGCTACTCCACGGGGCACCCTGGGTCCCCGGGCAGGGGGACTACTGACTCACCTGGTTCGCAGTCATGACTCGTCTGTCTTATTGGGCGCCCTGTGGGCACAGCACTAGATGTCAGCTCTGCCCTGTGGAAGTAGACAGGTATTTCCATCTGGGACGCAAACACAGAGACATGTAAGCGACTTGACGAAGTCTGAGCAGTGGTGAATTAAGAATTCAGGTTGCCTCATTCTGAGGCAGTGGGATTTGTTTTGTTTTATTATTTCCTTTTTCCAGGAGGTCATGTATCCCATGCCGGCCTCCCGCTTACTGTGAGACCAAAGATGATTTTTAACTTGTGATCCTCCCGCCTCCGCCTCTGGTATGCAGAGACTGTGCGTTCAGACATGGTGCTGTGCTGAGAGCCCATCTGTGGGACTTGGGACCAGAATTCACATTAGTTCTCTGGCCTGGATTCTTGGATTTGGTCACTTTGTGAACCTTGGAGTCTCTCTGGCTTGCTGGCCTGTGTCCCCTGCCTCTGCCTCATTCATGTTTTCAGACCTTGGACTTGACCTTTACTGCCTCTCTCTCCACCCTGGGGAACAGTGAGTCCTGAACTTCAGATCCAGGTACCATCCTATCAGCAGCTCTTGGCCCTCTGGTACGTGCCTCCACCTTTCCCTGAACAACGTGTCCTGACACCCCATTGAGATGCAGTCTGAACATGTCCCCTTGACACCCAGGAGATGTAACCCTCTGTGCTCCACGAAGCACCTTTTTTCCCTGATTCCACCGTGCAGAATAAGGACGTGGAGCTGGTGGAATGCACCGTGCAGAACAGGGACGTGGAGCTGGTGGAATGCACCGTGCAGAACAGGGACGTGGAGCCGGGGGAATGCACCGTGCAGAACAGGGACGTGGAGCTATGGGAATGCATGCAAAGCAAGAGGCACTGGTGAGACAGAGCAGGATGGAACCCTACAGGATCGCCTCAAGCAGAGACTAGAGAGACAAGCCATGGACTGGGGTGTGGGCAGCGGTGGAGCGCTTGCTTCACATGCCCTTGCTAACAATACCAGGGAGGAGAGCGGCTGTGGTGCGGGGCAGGCAGAAAATTACCAGAGTGACTCAGAAGCGAGAGGTAACGTTCTGCAGTCTGTCCAGAGGAGCAGTGCTACTGCAGAGGGTGCGCTCAGCTGGGGGCGCTGCCTGGCATGCACTTGCCCTGGGTTTGATCCCTGGCACCACATAAGCAGGTGTGGGGCACATATCTGAAGACTGCCAGTGACGTCATCAAAGGCCATGTCCATGACTGGCAGGTGACCCTCAAGGGCTTCCCCAGCGCCCTGGATAAAGTGTCTTTACCCCAGCAACCCACCCCATCTCCATCCACAGAGGGCACCTCCATTTCTCTCTCGGGCCGGTCATCCTGCACCCACACCTCTCCACGCACGTACCCCCTCCTGCAGGAAGCCCTCCTTGGCCCTCAGGGTGGGTGGATGGTTCTCTTCTCTCCCTTCCACTCCGGTGTGATGAAGGCAGGCTCTGCAGTGAAGTTGAGATCCCAGCACAGCTCCGCCCATGCATGTGGCCACCGGCCAGGTCCGTGGCCATGAGCCGGGCTTCTCAGGGCCTGGTCGCTCATCTCTCCTGCATCGGAGGCTCATCACCATCTCCAGTTGTGTGTTGATTTTCTAATCTCATCAGGTGCTTTTCTGCTCTCGGGCTCCTCCCCTGTGAAGGACAATGCTTCCCGGGTTAGATGCTCAACCCTTGGGGCAGCTGGGCACCTCCAGCTAGAACTGCTGAGCCAACTCTGGCTGTTCTGCACTTTTAACTGTGGTTTCAGGGGAAATTGGCTTTTCTAGTTATTAGTAACCAGAGAGGCCGTGATTAGAATGGCCAAAGCTTTCAGCCACCCTAGCAAGATGGCGACGAAATCACGCAGGCCCCTGAACCCTAAACTGCTCCAAGGCCTGGTGCCCAATACCAGCATGAACCCATAGGAGAGCTCCGCTCTTCCAAATCTTGTGTTGCAAAATATAGCAGTCATAGTGAATTATAATAAAGATAAATAAAAATTTTAAATTCTTTCCACAGAGTCACTGGTGGTGCCATTTTGGTGTAATTTTCTTCCTTCCTCCCTCCTTCCCTCCTTCCCTTCCTTCGTGTACAAATATGCATATGAGTTGTGTGTGCCTGTGGAGGCCCAAGGGTGGTATTGAGGATTACCTCAGCGGCTCTTCTGCTGTTCTATTTTTGTGAGCCTGGGTCCCTTATTAATCCAAGAGCACCAAGTTAGGGTTAGTCTGGCCAGCCAGTTTGCTCCGGGGATTTCTAGGCTCTGCCTTCCAGGGCTAGAATTACAGGCAGGCTGCCACTCTGCGCTGGTCTAAACTAATGTTGACTGGTATAAAAATTGCCATAGCAAGGCCTCATACCAATAGCCTGACTTACTGGTTTGACGACCAGATCGGCTCCAACAAAGCTGCTCCACTTAATAAATCCCACTCAGTGTCAGCGAGGCGAGTTTCTGAGTGAGCCCAGACCCATCACACACCCACTGGCATTTTTACACGGGATCCGGAGATCTAAGCTCAGGTCCTTTTGTTTGCGAGGCAAAGGTTTTAACCACTGAGCTGTCTCCCAGCCCATATTTATATTCCAGGTTTTTCCTTATGTGAGACTCCTCTGGTGGCTGGGGGGAGGATAGCAACGTGTCGGCTGTGACTCAGCCTCAGGAGGGAGAGACCCGGTGTCCTGGGAGTTTCCATCGGGAAGGTCTCATGTCTCCAGTGACTACTAAGGAGTTGTGTGGGAGAGCAGAGTGTGGACCAGTCATAGCCCGCAGGCACCTCTTGCTCATTCAGCACATGACACCTTTTGTCTTTTGGGTCTTTTAAAATGCGACCCCCCATCCTGCCTGCCTCCTGGAGGGTCTGCCCTGGCCCCCAGCAGATGTGTCTCTGTGGTGTGGAGGGCTGCTCATAGTTACTGGAAAGAAGCTTAAATATAAATAGCTGTGGCGAAGACTGTGGTTGGAGCTGTGAAATGCCAGCTTCTCTCTCCGGACAGCTCAGCGTTCTGAGAAGTCTTTGCCTGTGTAACAGCCTGCTGCTCTCTAGTGGGGGCCTTGCGGCTCTTGAAAGTGTGCAAGGGAAACGGAATTCTACTTGACCTGCCACCCCCACCCCAGCAGGAGACTGATTTCCTGGCCAAACGTGGCCTTTTCTGGACACATAATCAGTGCTAAGTCTTTTAAGTTGGATTTACTCTTGCCTAGTTGCTTGACCGGGGGTAGTGATGGCATCATGCAAAAGTGTAATCAGGCAGTGATGCGTTTGCCCCTCGCGGCTTCAGGATGAAAGGGGCTGTGTGCTGGGCACTTTCCTTTCCTCCTGCAGAGCGTGTTCGTTCCGGATGCTTAGCCCTGAGAGCACAGGGAATCTCTGGGATGAAGGTTAGTAACAGCGAGGAAGCAGAAGTCAGTGCGGCTGCTGTCATGTGTGAAACATGAGTTGCTCCCCACGACTCACACCCCACACGTTGGAACCTTTAGTTTGGGAAAGTCTTGTCACCCTGAGGAGGTGGAGCCTTGCTGGAGGAAGGCGTGTGACAAGAGTGGGCCTGGGGGTGGGTCAGCCCCGCCCTGCAGGAGCCAGGGAGTCTGCCCTTGAGCTCGCAGCAGCTCTGGGCCTTCATGGTGTCTGCAGCCGCCTCCAGCTCCTGCAGCCAGCCCGCCAGGCCTTTTGTGCCACGAAGAACCGAAGGGCGGTTTCTCCCCTCTGGACCTGAGAGCTGAATAAATCTCCCTTAAGTTGCTTGAGTTTGGATCTCACAGCAACGGAGAAGAGTAACCGCTAGCACCGCACTGTTTGTTTTTGTTTGCCTAGAGTCTCTGGGCCTCCAGCTTTGTGTCGCCCAACTGGTGCTTCTGCCTCCACTTCTGACCCGGAATCACAGCCGGGTATCACATGTGGCTTGTGCAGTGCTGGGGATCTTTCTCGGGGCTGCCCCATGTTAGGCAAGTGGTCCACCAGCAGGCTGCACCCCTAACTCAAAGAGCTGCCTTGCAAGAGTTCTTGGACTTCCCCGCTTGGACATTTGCTTTGACAAATGTCACACCTATCAAGTCCCGTGTGAAGACCATGCATGGCTGTGCTAGGCTTTACAGCTGCTTTGTGACCACAACGGACGCCATCCCACACGCTGGGCTCTGTTACCGCCACAGTCTGACTGCATGTGCTGGTGTAAATTCATGATCAAAGAGCTTAGGGGAACGCAGGGGGTGTTATTCTAGCTTATGATTGTCCATTCGCAGCTTTTTGCTCAGCTTGGCAGGAGACTTGGTGCCAACATCAAGAACCGAGCCAACTGGCCACACCATATCTAGAGGGGTTGCTGAGGGAGGAACAAACCTTGTTTGCCAGACTGTGTCCATCAAAGAACCCACTTCCCCGTCCTATCTTCCAGTCCAGGACTGGTCCTACCCACGAGGCGCTGGGTCTCCCCATCTCAGACATCGCCTGCAGGCTGGCTTGGAGCTTTCCGGGACTGCCATCGAGCTGTCGAGAGTTCAGCCTGCAATTGTAAAGTTGACACTCATTTTTAACTGCACAATATTTTTCTCAGCCCGTTTTGAAGACAGCACTGCTTGGTCCATCTAATCGATGTCTATACATATTCTGAAGACACCAGGAGGAACCAGAGTGGTCTGCTTCTCTCTCAGCCTTTTCCCATGAAGGAAAATATGGTTTTGTGTACAACGTCCATGAGTTCAGACCTCTTTTTGCTTCTACAGAACTCAGGCAAATGTCTACAGAGCTCCCACCAGAGGCATCAGTCTATATTGACTGCAAATAATAAAACTAACTTGTGGAGGCCTGAAAATGGAGACTCGTTCTTCTAACAATTCTGGAGGAGGCTGGAGATGTGGCTTGGTGGCAGAGTGATTGTACAGCATCTATAAGGCTCTGGGTTCAATTCCCAGCACTGAAAAAAGAAAAAAATATATTTCAAGAGTCATGGAGGTTTTTTGTGTGGGTTCGGTGGCTTTCAAACATTAGGGATATTTTCTATGATCCGCAACCGGCTGAAGTGCAGAGAATAGGTGACTGTGGATTTACAGGCTCTAAACAGGACGTCTAGATCACCCCATCTCACGGCAGAGGGAGTAAGTATCACAGAGGAGGGAGTTAGAATACAAGTCCTAAGGGTGAGAGAGGTCACTGGCCACACAGTATCTTCCAGACACTGCAGGGCTGTTGCATCTATGACTCATTCGGCTCTGTTTTCATAACATCTGTACAGGATTTGGCTGCTAACATTTTACTATGCAAGGAGGAAGATCTCTAGATGTGCCACACCTCCCTGAGGGACTGTGAGGGCCAGTGCCGGATGGCGGAAGAGAGTCTCCCCAGTGCTCCATTGTCTATTCCAGCACGTCCCAGACAGGGCCAGTACGGCAATCCAGACGAAGCTCCGTGGGTCACACATGCAAAAAATAGAACGCGGGAGATGCGTTGGGAAGAAAACAATTTGTAGCAGGAAAAGAAGGGTGGGGTAGACTTAGGTAGAAAGGGGTTGAAATTACATAAGTTTATTGTTTTCGTGCATGAAACTATCAAAGAATAAAAATTAAAAACTGATACACTAAAAAAAGTATTATTTTTGCCTTTCCCTGTGGATTCAAGATAACTATTAATTTCACATTTAAATGTGTGTTATAGGGGCTGGTGGGTGAAGGGTTATTCTGCCTTGAAGGCAGAAGGTCCTAAGTTTGGATTCCAGATCTCATGTAAAAACACTGGGCAGAAATAGCAGCAGCCTGCGCTTCCGGGCCTGGAAGGCAGAGTCCTGGGAAACTCCAGAGCAAAGCAAAGAGGAAGTAGAACAATCCAGGGTGATTCCTGAAGTCACCCTTGGGCCTCCACAGACACACACGGTGCCCTCTGATTCACACAGACACATATGCAAAAAAAATGTATATGATGTAACTTTTACTATTGCGTGTTTATCCATATTCAAGGCAGGGACTGTGCTGGTGTTGCCGTCTACGTGCATGAGCACAGGATTTCCCAGAGCACATCAGCACTGGACAGCCTCTCATCAGCCAGATGGTGTCACTGTGTGGCGCCTAGCTGCAAGGGATGCTGGGACCACAGCTCCTTCGCCTTTCCAATCCTCAGTATAGAGTTAAAGGACGATAGATGCTAAGCATCCCATTTCCTCTCAGGGTTTAGCACATCTGCTCTGCATTCCCTGTCCGCCAACCCTGCCTCTTTCTGGTTTCCCACCATTGTCTGGTTAAATCATTTCCTTGTTTCCTGCTCAGGTCTCAAGTGCCCAGCGGGGTACTACTGTGTCCAGAGCCGGGATGCGTCCGTGGCAGACTAAGAATTGTACACACAGCAAGTCCTTCCTAAGCCGAGGAGGAGGGGAAGGGAGGGAGGGGGAAGAGAGAGGGAGGGATAGGTACATCCCAGGTTAATACTCAAGTTAATGGGAAAGTCATGCTCTGTCTTGAGGTCTTTATTAATTGTAATCTTCCACATTCTCAAGTTAATTAATTTCAACTGTTAAGCATGATAAAGAAACACAAACCGACACTTTAGCCGGGGAGCAGATCTGTAAACCCAGCTGGTTGGTGTAGAACAAGACTTAGTGGCGTCAGGGCAGGAGGTGGCCAAAAGCTGGAGGCTCCATGGCCCCAGACAGGGCAGAGCAGGACACATGGACCCCTGGCCTTGTGGAGGAGGGGCGCCTGCCTTCTAGCTGTAGACACGGGTCCTGGCAGGGAGCTGGGAGGTGCTTGGCCAGCAAAGAGCAGAAACTACCTCGAGCTGTTTCCCCAGATCTTTCCCAGGTTGTTCTCTCCTTGTTTCCTGCAGAGCCCCGAGGTCTAGCCTTCGGGCCTTGCATGTGGTAGACACGCACCAGATGTGCCCAGAACACTAACCAGGGAGCTGGAAGACTCCTGCGGTGCGGGAAACGCCCCAGAACGATTACTAAACAGCTAAGCAGACAAAATGGGACCCCCATTCTCCCTAAATGTGCTTTAAAACCCCACTTCCCCCTCCTGGGACTCTCCCCCCGGTCTCCCAGTGGCTTAATAAAGACCAATCTGGTCTGGTCTGGTCTGTCCAGGTTTCCATCCACTCTCCTTTCCCCTGCGGTACGTGCTAGTATTTGGTAATATTTTACCTTCCAAAGAACTTTCATTGTGCCTTATGTTTAGATGGTGTGAGATCCTTCGGCGGTGGGGCTTCTGCGCTTCCTTTGTGTCTCAAGCGCTGTTTCTTGGTTCTGTTGCCGGGGCGTCCCTTCTGTTGAGGTCGCGAGACTTTCCTTTCTCAGGAGTGGGAGGAGGGAGCAGCCACAGCCCCTGCTACTTCTTAGGGTCATTGGGAGACCACAGGTGGGATCCAGACCCTCAGGAACCAAAGCTCTCAAAAGCTGCACCTGGGCGCAGCCTGATTAGCACCTGAGCGTCTGACTGATGGGAGTCTTATAATTGTGGGCATTGGAAATCTTATGAACTGAGAGCCAGAATTCTCTTGAATCCCCTTAATACATCTCTGTGGCCGACTGGAACACACCGTGTGCTTGGCGCCTCTGAACCCCAAGAGCTAAGAATGTTCTCAGCTAATGGCTGAGATTTCCCTGATTTGTGGTATCTAGTAGTCTGCCTGATGCCGTGTGTGTGTGTGTGTGTGTGTGTGTGTGTGTGTGTGTGTGTGTGAACTGGTCTAAAACAAAGCATTGTCACATGGTATAAACACAACAAGGCAAAAAAAAGAAAATTGCCATCAACTCAAGATAGTCCTAAGAACAAACAGTCTCATTGAATCAGAAAGGAAAAAAACAAGTTTCTTTTTTGAAAAATATACAATTTATTAAAAACTTAAAGTTGCTTAAAAACGTATTGAAGTAGGAGAAAATAAAAGACCAGAAGTCTGAGAAACTGGCTCCTTGTTTTCCCAGGGCTCAGAGGGTCCTTTCCCTGAACCCACCCGTGTCAGGCACAGCTGGGGACCCTGCAGACCGACGTGTGATGCTCAGACGCCTCAGCGCCACACATTTCCCAGTTTCCTCAGGTAGCGCTCGGAGCGCAGCACCTATGACCCAGAAGAGCACGTGCAGGCTGGGTCAGCACCGCGGGTCTCCTTGCGGCCAGCCGTAGGTTGTTTTCCTCAGAGCTTATTCTCCATCTAAAATTGGCACTTAGCTGGCCACGGTTTGGCAAATAAAAAGAGCTTTAAAATTTTAGAACTTTACAGAAATACACAATGGTGATGGCCAACAAGCCCGACAGCAGAGTCTGGAACAGCAGTCCTCTCCAGAAACTCAGCGGTAAGGGTCTGGTGAAGAAGAGGCAGAAGCCATCCTGCGGGGACAGAAGAGATTGTTAGTCTGGACACAAGGACTCACGTGCACGGGCTGCAGCTCGCTGGAGGGCAGGGATCGGCCTGGAGAGCAGGGATCGGCCTGCACAGGTTGCAGCTCGCTGGAGGGCAGGGATCGGCCTGCACAGGCCCTGGTCCAGCTCCTGAGACAAAAGCACCCAGAAATGTGCAGCAGGTTTTGGATCAAACCAGAACCAGGTTCTTCTTTCAGAAGAAACCAGCTTGTAAAAGGCACCCTGAAGTCAGAGTGCCAGACAAGCCTGATTTGCAAGAAACAGTGGGACGCGGGATGGGGCCTGCATGGTGGGGACACGCATCTGTGTCACAGTGAGGGAGTTGGGCCATCTTCTCCAGCCCAAGACTGTGCCCCCCTAAGCTGCTAGATGGAAACGGGAGAGGTTGAAACGGGCAGCTCCCCATAAAGGGCTGAGCCCCAGGCTGTGCAGTTCAAACCCTGGCAGGAAAGGGGTCCTGTTTACTGGCTTGACAGCTTCCGGTTCCCTTTGTGTTTCCAATTTCAGTTTTGGGGGCAAGGAGGTGTGCTGGGGATTGAACATGAGGGCAAATGCTCTACCACTGAGCTGCACTCCCAGCCCAGAGTTCCAGCCTCTAGACATGGGGGGTTGTAGGGAGAAAGAGGGAGGAAGAGGGGGCGGGTCAGGAGCAGCGTCCACACCACACTGTCCTCCCTCCTAAGCCCACCTGCAGGAGAGCCGATTGAAGCTTCCAGAGAGACTAGTGCACACAGGTTGTAGGAGTTTAGTCACACTTAGTGCAGAACATGGGCCCCTCGGATGCCGGTTACACGGCAGTGAGGCGGGAAGAAGAAAAACGAAGTCCAGTTGAGACTCCAAGAGCCTGCAGGGCCCAACTCCAGAGGACAGCCCCTCTTCCTGCTCTTCTCTGCAGAGACCACCAGGTGGGCCTCACGGGTGGGCTGTCTCCCTCCTCTGGTAGCTTTTAACCCCGAGCTCTGTGGAGCAGCTGTGGGACGGGGAGGAGGCCCAGAGGTTCTGGTGGACAGGCGCGTGGGCGGCCCAGAGGTTCTGGTAAGGACAGGCGCGTGGGCTACAAGGGAGCAGCGTGTGGGCAGCTCCCCAGCCTTCTGGCCCGGCTCTCCATGGGTGCGTTTACCTCACCAACGGCCGCCTTTACACTGCTGGGGTCTGTGCTTGGGGAGTTAGCTCGGTGGCAGAACTTAAGCACAAGGGCTCGGCCAGGTCCCCAGCACTGAAGGGATGTGTGTGTATGGGGCTATACTACTGGGGATCTCGGAGCTAACCTGCACTCTTAGCCCGGGACAAAGACTTGCTGACCTGCGCGCAGGGGCGGCTTCAGAATGGGGTCCCGAGGGCAGAGCAAAGCCCCTCCTGACAGTTTTCCCAAATTGGCAGAGCACCCGCCAGGCTCGTTAGAAGCCACGAATTCTGTCCCCAGCATCACCTAAGCTGCTGGTGGTGACGCATTGCGGGGGTGCAGGGGTCCCCCAACGGCGGGTGCCAGGTTTCAAGGTTATCCTCAGCCGGGGTGCACGGGCCCCCAGAGGTCCCTGCCAAGAGATCTCAAGGTCACCCTCGACTAGTAGGGCACAGGGTCCCCCCGGGGTGGGGCCGGCCCCCAGACTCACCCAGCCACCGCGGGCCTCCAGCCAGGCGCGGTGCCGTCCCAGGAGCCGAGCGCACAGTAGGTCCACCAGGCGCTCGCAGTCCCAGGCCAAGTTGTCAAGCTGCTCGCGCTTGGCGGTGTTCTTGGGGTCTCGCTCCAGAAGCGCCCCTGCAAAGGTCACCAGCATCACCACGTGGGCCCAGGTGAGGTTGCGGCTGTCGCAGAACACGGCGTCCGCCATGCGCGACGCTGCCTCCACGCGGTTCCCGCGGTAGCCGCGGTAGGAGGCGAAGAAGTGGGGGTGCTGCTGCCGGGTCCGCGCCGCGGCCGAGCGCAGCAGGGCGGCCTCGCGCGTGGACGGCGGCGGCTCGCGGGCGCCGGGCTCGCGGGCGCAGCACTGCAGGTAGTCGGTCAGCAGCCGCGCCGTGCGCTCCCGCAGCGGGTCCGCCATCCCGCCCCTGGGCTGCGGCTGAGACCCCAGCCCACCTTTTAGACCCCGCCGCGGCCAGCCTGGGCGCTTGGCTTGGGTGTGGGCCAGGAGCCCCTGATGCCATCCCACTTGCACCTGTGCAGAGCACGAGCCCCGAGGGGTCGTGCTCACGTGTGCGCGGAGCGCTCAGGAGCGCTCAGGTGCGGCTGGGACCCTCGGGTGATTGCTTACCTCTGGGCCCGAGGATTAGGAGCCAGCCGGGTTCTGGAGTGGTGCCCCGGGGAGGGCGCTGGCCCAGCATGTAGGAAGCCCTGAGTTCTGGTGTGCAAAAGCACGCGCACGTAAGCTAGCATGTGGGAGGGGGAGCAGGAGGCTCAGGAGCTCAGTCATTCTTGGCAATACAGCGAGCCTGGGCTAAGTGAGCACCGCCTCCAAAAACAAACAACCCTCTCCCCCCAAAAAAACCCATGGATGCTGAGGTGGGAAGAGTGCGGGTTTCAGGACATCTGGGCTGTACCATGTCTCTAAAAACCTAAAACAAAAACCAAGAGGGGCGGTCTGGGAGTTGGGCTGGGTTTTTGCCTCCCTCCTAAGGAGAGAGCCAGGAGGCCTCCGCACAGCCCCTCCCTGACCATTGCTTCCTTCAGGCATGTCTGCTTCCTTCAGTCATGTCCTCAGATTGGAGGAAAGCCGCCAGGTGTGTGCCGGAGACAGGCTGAATTCCATGTGCAGTTAAAATGAAGTTGGTTGTAACATCATGTTAATCACAGTCTTGGGGGTGTGGGGAGGCCTTTCCCTCTTAGCACTGGGTACACAAAGGAGATCAAGGCATGTGACCTCTGACCTCAGGCCCTAGGCCCTGCTGACTATCCCAAGCAAGCAGAGGTTCTTTCCTTTGCCCTTATGCACTTCTGGGAGCCACGAGGCCCAGGTCAGGATGCAGAGAGGAGGGGAGGTCTGAGAGACGAAGGAAGGGGTACGAGCTGTGGGGCCCTCAGAGCCCTGGGATTCCGTGGGCCGGGGCCTAACCCGATCAGCAGCTGGAAGATACTGGACCAAGTCCTAAGTCTCCGCAGACTGGGGATTAATCACCAGGGAAATGCAGCACGAGGGCTCCTCCCTAAGCCTGGGCTGGGGGAGAAGGGGCTCATTTTCCTGTGCCCCAGGCTCGGGGTGCAAAGCCTCAGTAAGCACGGCTATGCGCGTTGCTTCCTGCAACGAGTGGATAGAAGCTGGTCTGGATGTAGATGGGGTGCTCACTGCAGAGTCAGACACCTCAACAAACAGCTCTTGAACCACGCAGGTGCAACCCAACTCAAGGCCCAGTTTACCGCACCAGGTCCAGACCTCTCCCAGGCCTGACAGAGCTCTGGCTATGGGAGGGCCGCTCTGAGAATGCCAGAATCACCAGTAGAAGGTCTAGGCAGGGCAGCACAGGGCAGGATGGCAGATAACTGGAAGGATGCTTGGACGCCCCACCAGGACGCACTGGGCCCCCAAATACCTGGGCTAAAGATGCACGTCGCCTCTTCTGGTTAGGTGACATTTGATTGAATGAGGACTTTTCTAAACAAAGAACAAACCTCTGTACCTCTGCCAAGGTGTGTGGGAGGGAAGGGAAAGAGAAAGAAGGGATCTTGTCAGGGTAGGAGCAAGGCAGCCCACCCTTCTGGCAGTCGGGGTCACAGGCTCAAGGAAGACAAAGACTTCAGCCTAGACCACCAGAGCTGAGCAGGGGCTGAGAGCCAAGGCGCGCCCTGATCCCCGGCGAGCCATGACCCCTGGCAGAGCCCTGACCTCCGGCGCGGCCCTGACCCCCCCCTTCCCCCCCGCGCGGCCTAACCAGCAGGGCTCCATCTTTTACTCCCGGTTTTCCTTGCCCCTTGCAGCTTTGGTTGGCTTCTTTCCCAGTCAAGTCACCGGGCTTTTCTGAGCCTACTACTCTCTTTGCTCTGATCCGTTAACCAATCAGAATCCCTCAAATACATTCAAGTGAACCACGCAGGTGCAACCCAACTCAAGGCCCACTGTGCGTGTGGGCGTCGCGGGGTATTCCCTGCATGGGACCTTGCCTGCTTCCAGGAGCGGTGCTGTGAACCCTAGAGCTCAACTGTGGCCCAGGAAACCAGTAGCGCTGTGTAGAAAAGCCTCAGAGGTATCAGAAGGAACTGCTGGGGTTCAAACAAAGACCAGATACCTTCAGACAGCAAACACAGCTCTTCTGGACCACCAGTCTCTAGGTGGTCCAACAGCAATGCAGTGCACATGGATACAGTTACACAGACCGTACCCACTTTGATTGTTTCCAGTAACACCATGGTGTGTTTTTTATTTCTTTTGTAAATCTACTGTCCTGTTTCCCAGCAGGAAGCCCTTGCATGCTCTCAGAGGCGCGCACATTGTGTGTGTGTGATGCAGGTAACACCCAGGGTTTCCCTGTCTCAGCAACAGCAGGATCTACCCACTGTGAGTCAGACAGCATGTTTTGCACATATTTCATTTCTAACAGTTGCAAAAAGAACATATGCTTCATTCCTAACAGTTCACACAGGAAAAAAAAATTATCCAAAAAAGACAACTCAACAGGTTCAAAAGATACTTTCAAGATGAAAAAACCCACATTGTAGAAAAAGTGATTTTTGTGTAATTACATTTGGAATTTTCTTCTATCACAGACCAATGAATAGTCTGACAGTTCATAAAGCTAGACTTCTGAGAAGGTTCTAGAAGTCACATTCTACACTGAGAAAAATGCAGGTTTAAAGTGCTCTGAAGGTGGGCTGGATTCAAGGCAGTAACCTGGAATACTTCAAATGCTGAATTCTATTGGTCAGAATAACTTTAAAAAGCGTTCATGACGAAGTATCCTGTCCTTTCCAGCATTCTTGTAGAGCCGATGCCTGCGTGAGAACAAGTTCCTTCTGGGCTGGGGCGTCTTTACTGGTGACACTGGAGGGGCCAGACGGCAAGGAGATCTAAGGTCCTCTAAAGTTGTGTCTACTACACGCGAGTGTCACGCTCCTAACAGCGCTTCTGCAAGCCGCAAGGTGATTAGGCCCAAACCTGCGAAGACACAAGTGTCATTTCCAGCAGTTTATAACCTGCAGGCCTGCGCTCATAGGGACAGAATCTGGACTGTGAACGTGTCCATGCACAGCAGAATATTCACGTATGCACATGGCAAGCACATGTACGTGGTATGCACCACAGCACGTATGTGCGTTCACACGTGGATGCACAGCAGGAAAGGTGTGCGCATGCTATGTATACATACGCCATGCAAAGCAGAGCACAAACACGTGTACATGCATGGCATAACACACAAGGGTGCACATGGTATGCACACAGCAAGGCACTCGTGTATACATGGCTATACATGGGATGCACAGCTCGTGCCATGCACAGCAGAAAACATGTATGTACATATGTATACATAGGCTATGCAAAGCAACACAAACACGTGTCCATGGCATGTATACTCACGTGCCATGCACAGCACAATGCAAAAGTGTGTACATGACATGCACAAAGCAGGGCACATATGCGTGTCCACGGCATGCACACTCAGGTACCACACACAGCACCGTACACAAGGTGCACACAGTATGCACAGCGGGCACTCACACGTGTACGTGTCATGCACACTCATGTACCACAGCACAGTACACAAGGTGCACACAGTATGTACAGTGGGCACTCACACGTGTACGTGTCATGCACACTCATGTACCACACACAGCACGTACACAAGGTGCACATGGCATGCACAGTGGGTGCTCACACGTGTATGTGCCATGCACACAGTGGGGTGTTTGCATGCTTAAGGGCTCCTACAGCTGTCCCCTGAGGCCCTCAGCTGCTGGACACCCGTGGCCACCTGGCCGGGACTGGGGACCCTTACACCGAGGACCGACCATCTGTGTCCACACAGCCCACTGTACACCACACTTAATTTCAGGAACTCTGCAAAAATCCTTCATTTATGTGCCCTAAGACCAGACATTCGACCTACTTTGTTTAGAAAATCTTCCAGTCTCAGGGCATTTAGTTCCAAGACTGTGAATCTGCCCCGCCCTGTATCCTGCAGCCTTAAGGTCATCATGCCCCACGCAGGCGCAGTTCTCAATTCCCTCCATGCCCAAACCCTCGTGCAGGTCCCTTCTACCCTGCACAGCGGGGATTTGCACAGGGCCAGCGATGCGCTCAAACTCCAGTTCCCCGGCTCCTGCCACCCGCCTGTGCTCGCGACCCTGAACATGCTGTAGAGGCAGAAACGCAGTCAAGGAGTTTGAGAATCTGGCCAAAGCCACCAGGCCCCTTCCTGGAACCGCCTGCTGAGCAGCCCGGCCCGGGGGCTTCTCTGTGGACCTCAGACAAGAAGCGTCTGTCCATGTGCAGAGTCAGTCATGGGACTAAGAACCCTGCGGTGTGGGGAGAAGGCTGCCGAAATCAAAAGAATCAGACTTCTAGGGCCAAAAGGAACATTCTAGTGCTCTAGCCCCCTATTCCCTCAGTGCCTTGCAGAGGTACCCGGTGTGAATGCTGAGTCCCAACCTCCCAGGTGACTCCCCTTTGTGGCTTGGGAAAAGCGTTCCGCCCTCCTCCTTGCACGCATACAGGAATCATCAGCTGGTCTCCCTTACCCTCAAGGTGTGGTCCCACGATCCTGAGCAGAAGGCCGTCCCATCCGGGGAGACGCGCAGAGTGCTGACGCGATTCTCATGTCCAAACAGGATGGAGACCCGGGAGGCCTTGAGCACGTCCCAGACATTGATGGTGTAGTCGTTGTAGCCCGCGAAGAGCAGGCGGCCTGCAGGGGACAATGCTGATGGAAACAGTTCCCTTCCTCCTCTGCCACCCACTCATCCACTCCTCTGAGGGTAGGTAGGAGGCAGGGAGGAGAGAGAGAGAGGGAGTTAGAGAGAAAGGGGTGGAGAGGGTGGAGGGAGGGAGGGAGGGAGGAAGGGGGTGGAGGGACACGTCTTGGTAGCATCCTCTGGTGGCAGCAGCTGGGCAAAGTTCTGCAGGCCCACAGAAGGGAGAGCCGGGGTGAGCCGGGGGCCTTGCAGGGCTGTGCTGGCCATTTTAACCCTTTAGGGCGTCAGCAGCTTGTAACACTTGGTGTTCAGAGATTAAAACGTTCAAGTTGGTTTCCAGGGCAGGGGCTTGCCATGGGGGGGGGGCACAGGTGCAAGGCTGGGCAGCAGCTCCGTGTGCGAAGGCACAGCCTCCACCAGGGGCATCCAGGCGCACAGGCGGGCCCGGGCCTGCACTGGGGTCTAGAGGGAAGACACGGCTTCAGCACATGGCCGTGTGGGAAGCAGGCAGGAAACCGGGTCCCTCCAGGTCTACCAGCTTCGGAGAAGTTTCTGAGCCATCTCACCGCTAAGGGAGAAGTCTATACTGGATGCTCCAAAGATGATACTCTCCTTGGCGTAGACGGCCACCTCTCTGTCTGCCCGGAGGTCGTAGAGGCGACACTGGGTACAGAGAAGCACAGACTGTGCTCACTTCTGGCTTTACTCTGCCCATGCACTGACCACGTCTTAAAAACACTTTATTTATGACACACAGGGGCAGGTCGGAGGACAACTTTGTGGAAGTCAGTCTTCCTCTTCCACTATGTGCGTTTCTGGGGATCGAACTCATCCCGGGGTTTTTGAGGAGGGAGCTTCCTTCTTTAGAGTAACTCGGGGTTGAGTCCCTAGACTGTTCCCAAGGAGTGGCCGGTCCCCTCCAGGGCAGGGATGTCTTTGTGCTCTGGATGCACACGGGAGGGCGGTGCCCGCGGTCCTCCCCAGCCCCTCCCGGCCCGTGCGCTCCACCCTGGGCTGAGCTAAGTGGTAGTGTTGAATGTGAATCCTTCCCCACAGCCACGCGGCTGTGCTGGGGGAGGAGACTTGTTGGAGGAGTGTCGCTGGGGGGACAACCAGGCCCACTTCCTGGTCTCACTCTTTCTGAGCGTCAACCTGGCCTCTGGTGTCATCTGCCTGACACATGTGTCCCACCATGACGGGCTCTAGCCCCTCTAGAACCACTGGTGGAAGTGAAGAGCCGCTTCTCAGAGTCCATGCCCGATGGAAGCGCCCCGTCGCGCACGGCCAGCGCCGTGACCCAGCCGTGCACCCCAACAGCTCCTCTGCGAACAATGAAGTTGTCTTTCCCCTTCGCCTTGGGAAAGTGTGAACAACTGAGAACATACCGTGGCGTCGTCGGACCCTGAAGCAAAGGCGTCTCCGCTGGGGTAGTACCTGTGGAGACAGCCGCAGAACGGGTATCAGGAGTGGCACGGCCAGCCCCTCACCTGCGGAGCCCCAGGAGGCCCCCTCCTGGGACCATGTGGTCTCTGGTGTGCCTCCTGCCATTTGCTCTAGTTCTTGCTAGTGGGATGCAAGCTGGCGCTAAGTTCAGCTTGTCTCGTCCCACTGGAGGGAAGAAAGGCGTGACGGCTGCCAGCTGGCCAGAGGACAGAGGCACTGTGCGAGAGGCAGAGTTGCAAAAGTCAGAAGGAGCCGCAATGCAGCTTTCGCGTCAGCGTGTGACTGCACCCCCCCCCCACATTGTGGGGCAGGCAGCCATGTGTCCTATCCCTGCCCTCATTTGAGAGGACCAAGGCCAGAGTTTCTCAGCAATGGCAGTTGTCAGGATACAGAGCAGAATAAAGATGCTTCATTTATTTGCTCTGGGAAGGAGGCACTGAGACAGAAGGTCACATATCCCAGACTGTGCTCAAATTCTCAACATAGCCAAGAACTTGAACCTTGAAGCCAAGAGCCTTGAACTTCAGAAGCTTCTGTTTCCCTTTCCCAAGAGTGAGGATTGTTGGTGTGCCTGGTTTATGAGGGGATGGGTGTCTAACCTCGCGGGAGCACGTGCATCGGGCGGGCGTTCTGCCAGCTGTGCTACATCCTCCCTTGAAGCTTTTAGATGCCAGTGTGATCATGCTGGCCGCTGCCCCCCAAGTCCCAGCCTCTAGGGGTCTCCTGGCCTTCTGCTGGTCATGCCCCTCCATGCTCCCCCTCCACCCCAGCTCTTGCAAGTCTGGGCTTCATCATCCTGGTCTCAGTTCAAACGTTGCCTCAAGAAGCTTCTGACGGCTGCCAAGAAACCGCCCCTCCCCCACCTCTCCTTTTCTATTTTTCATGTGGTTCTGCAGGATCTTGCTAAAGTGTGCCTGTGTGGGGATGTGTGCCTGGGGAACCCATGCAGAGATTAGAGTAGGAGGGTCCAAGATGTCTTCCTCTAATGGTCCCTGTCTTCCTGCTTGAGACCGTGTCTCTGACTGAGTTTTGGCTGAAGCTGCCTGGCCAGAGAGTGCTTGGTGTCTGCCCAGCTCTGTCCCCTAATGCTGGGGTTACGGGCACGACCATGCCAGGGTGTTTACAAGGGTTCTACAAATTTGAACTCAGGTCTGGAGGTTGCACGGCAAGTACTCGTCCTTACTGAGCCACCTCGCCAGCCCCGTGTGTTTCCTGGAGGCCCGCGAGACTCTATTTGTCACGTCCACTGAAATCCTGGCTCTGGGCAGGTAGCACACAAGCAGCAAGCATGTGTTGACCGGATGAGAAACATGACTCGGTGGGGGGGGGGTCGGCCCCACAGCCATTAGACTCGACTTCCTGGGATCCAAAGCCTTTCCCGCTGAGAAGCCCCCTCAATCAGCCAGGAGACCCTGGATGGCCCGTGGCTGGTCCTGCCAGGGACAAGCCACCCACAAATGTCTCGGAACAGAGGACTGCCTGAATGTCCCGCTCACTGACCGGACACTGTTGACGTCGGACTCGTGTGTTTCAAAGGCTTGCACGCACTGGCCAGAGCGCATGTCCCACACCACGGCCTTCTTGTCGCATCCCTGCAAGAGGAGAGCCACGAGTTACAGCTGCCTCACGCACCATGGGCACAGACGGGGACAGATCCTGACCTAGCCGCTGTCTCAGCCTTCAACCCTGAGAGAGAATGCTTCTGCAATAATGTGTGTGTGTGTGTGTGAGAGAGAGAGTGTGAGTGTGTGAGTATGTGTGTGTGAGTGTGTGTGTATGACAGAATGTGAGTGTATCTGTGTGTGTGTGTGTATGTCTGTGTATGAGTATGTGAATGTATCTGTGTGAGAGTGTGAGTGTCTGAGAGTGTGTTTGTGTCTGTGTGTGTGTCTGTGTGTGAGAGTGTGTGTTTGTGTCTGTGTGTGAGAGTGTGAGTGTATATGAGAATGAGAGAGAGAGAGAGAGAGAGAGAGAGAGAGAGAGAGAGAGAAGGTCTGAGGACCATCAGGCTTCACGGGAAGCGTCTTTACCTGCTGAGCCACGCATCCAGCCCTGACGACCGTTCTGAAAGCACAGTGTGCTTGGGAACAATACAGTTAATCACAGGCACAAACGCCTTAGCAGAATGAGGGGTCACACAGCCCTGTCCTGACCGAGCGGTTTGAAGCAAGGGGCCTTGTGTTTTCTGGCCACAGACAGCACTGGCTGGTGCGCCCACCTCCGCTGCTCCTGGCAGAACTGGGGGTCACACCAGCACTTCTCCCTTGTTCTGTGTTCTTATTCTCAATCTGCACAGAAACATCCTTCCTATCTGCATAAGCATCTGCCGTGGGCGCTAGCTCTGAGTCAGTGGGCAAACGCTACCCTACAGTGTTAAGGTTCCAGATGATGGAAATCTGTCTGCTCCCGACTCCAGCCTGGTGCTCCCGAGCCAGGCAGCCTTCTCTGCCAACTCTGAAGGTTCAGTTCTGTTCCCGAACCCAAGACTGGGAGAGTGCTGGCGGCCTACAGGTGGTGGAGAGAATGCTCCCCAGCCCTGAGCCCTGAGCCCCGGTACACCCCAGCCCTGAGCCCTGAGCCCCGGCACACCCCAGCCCTGAGCCCCCCACCCCAGTGTGGTCCAGCCCACTCAGTGGCTCTGTGGCTCACTCTCGTGCAAACTCTCTTTTGGAGGGTTGTCAAATAGAGCATGGCAGAAAAACATTGACTCAGAGCATTCCGGATCCCTCTCTAGGCTGTGCGTGCTGGTGGCAGGAAGACAGCCTGGAGGCAATGCTGACATCTGCGCGCGGGGGGGGGGGGGGGGGGCTGCAGGGGCTGCAGGAGCTGCAGGACACTTGCAAGAGAGGTGGGGCCCACGGAGGATGCAGACCTCCACCATCTGCCTCCCCAGCAGACAGAGGACCCCAGAGACTCTTCTTGCGTCTTTACCCCAGACACGAAGGTGTTTCCGGTTTCTGAGGGAGCGAGATCCAGGCAGAGGACATCGGCTCCGTGCCCGTGGAAGCTCTGCAGCAGCTGCCCGCTCTCCACATCCCACAGAGCGCATGTCCCATCACCGCTGGCCGTCAGGATCTGCACGAAGGGAAGAGGGTGTTGGTAGGACAGCCAGGGTGTAACTTTCCACAGCGAGAAGCAGGTCGCGCACATGCCTATATACACACATGTGCACATATACGTGCACACATGCACAAACACAAAGCCTTGCTTCATACACATACACATGTGCACATACACGTGTACGCACACACACCCTCCCTGCTTGCTCTAGGAAGCACAGTCTCTGAATGTCAGATGCGCTTCTCAGCGGACGTACTGCCCTAGGGGACGTTCACTCGCCCCTCCCCAATGAAATGCGGCCAAGAGCATTAGAGCCGCGATGCTCTCTGTGGCTTGGGAAGAACATGACATGGATTTGGTATCGTGATATTTTGTTCCTGCATTTGGCAAACAAGGAACATACAGTATGGACGGCCAGGCGGTACAGAGCCCGTAGCAGGTCAGTACCGCCACAGTGTTTCGTGGCTGCGCGTGACTCACTTGGCTCTAACGCCCACCCGGTTGGTCTGCATGTGGTTATCTCATGCTCCCAACACCATTGGCCACACGTGCCGATTTCACTAAAAACCAGTGAAGTGACCACAGAGAAACTCTTGGCATGCGGTGGAGCCCTGGACACCTCCTGGCTGCCCCCTCCTCCCCTGGCCAGCATCGATTGACCTGCATGTCGGAGTTGGTGAAGCTGCAGGCCGACAGGTAGTTGGTGTGCATAGCCACGGACTTCTTCTTGGCCGCCATGTTCTCGTTTTTGTCGAAGGTCAGCGGGTACACGGAGCACTTGTTATCCAGCCCGCTGGCATGGAGAACCGGGAGTCAGACGCAGAGACGGGGCCATGAGAGTCTCCCTCACCTGGGCCACTGAGCCTCCCTCCCTCACGCCACACCAACTTCCCAACACTTTTCTTTCGCAGGACCCTACATGGGGACCTTTCTCCTACTGACATTTTGAAATCTACAGCAAGACTGAAACAAACCCACAAAAAAATAAATGTGGAAATTCCTTTTCTAAATTTGCAAACACGTCATGTTGCTATTTTTTTGTGTGTGTGTGGGAACACATTCTGAGACGTTTGGATGCGAACTGCAAATGTGACATCTAATGTGCAAAGAGAACAATACAGACTTACTACATCTTTGAATTACGAGGACTCCATGACAGCTCAAGCATTACATTCAGGTCTAGAACACTCCGTCTAGAACACTCCCGGCCACTCCCCCTCCGCATCTGTATAGGAGATGCTGGGGAGCCGACTGACAGTGTTCCCGACCTGTCCTGTTTCCTTATGGCTAGAGAAATAGGCCAAGTCCCGCATCAAGAAGGGTCTGCTTTTTGGGGGGGGGTGGGGGTTTAGTATTTTTACATATACGAAATAGAACTGGATTTTGTGGCTAACGAGGCATCTGAGAGGCTTACCCACACGCAATGGCACATCCTGACGGAGCGTAAGCGCACGCCATTACCCATGTGCACGGCATGGTGACCGCGTGTTCCTGAAACACATCACCACAGGAGCTGAATGACGGGCACTTGCACAGGAGGCATGGCATCCAAAGCAGGTTTGCCAGAACTCTCAGAGTTCAGAGGGCCGTGAAGGGGCTTTGGCTTCCCCAGACCCAACCCATCTCGGCGTGAAGATAACACCTTGCTAGTACCCACGTTCATCTCTGTCCTACAGGGGTCCCTTCCCTTCGTGTTGGACTACCTTATTGCCTTGCTCAGAAAGCACAGAGTGAACCAGCACCCAGTCCCACCCCAGCATTAGGGGCAAGAAAGGGATGGCGCCCCAGGCAGGCCGAGCTGCTCAAACGTGGCGGCTTTCCATCCCGCACAGGGCGCCTGTAGGCTGGGGCGCTGGGGGCCTCCTCGTGGCCGGGAATAACTCTCACCTTGTTAGTGGTGAAAGAATCCCACACGATCACCTTCCCATCCTGGAGAGAGACGAGAAAACAGGTCAGGGCAGGCCAATAACAGCGGAGCGGTTCTCGGAATTGGTCCAGCTGGAAGCCAGCATGAGCCAGTCCTGAAGGGTCCAGCCCTCTGCCCACCCACGAGCCAAAGGGGAGCCTGAGCGGTTTAGCCCCCCATTCTCTGGATTCTGCTGCTGAAGGCAAAGCCCGGAGCCTTCGCTGGTGTTTGAAATGGAGTCTTGAGCGGCCTCGGCTGGCCGTAGCTGCTTCCATCTCCAGCTGCTGGGGTCACAGGCAAGAACTGCCACACTTATGGCACCGTTTACGCAGTGTGGGGATAGACCGTGGACATCCCTGTGGCCAGGCAAGTCACTGCTGTGACCCCTGGGCAGAGGACGCGACTGCAGCGCCACCTCGCGGCGGTCCCCATGCCCTGCAGGTGTGCCCCTGCCCAGAGCATGTTCTCAGGGGACACACACAGGACGTCATGAGTTCCCTGACCGCAGGCAGCACAGCAGGACCCTCCGCGCCCTCAGGGATGGGCATCCATAGTTTGAATGACAGACTCTTTGTTTTGAATGCTTTTAATAGAATGAGTTTATGGTATCGTCCACCTTAACCCCCCATCACAACCCTTCTTCTCCCTGCCAGACCCTCTTCCGCTTCCAAGTCTTTTCTCACATTAGCTCACTGAGTTCATCCGATTCGTTCAATGGCATTTGCCTGAACACTTGCTTGGGTGTGAACCATATACGGGGGGGAGGGGCACTCAAGGACAGCGTCTCCCATGCCCCCCCATCAGCGCTGGCCCTTGTCAGACTCTCAGGGAGGTGCAGGGCCCCCTTTCCCACACTTCCAGGCGTGGCCTCCTCTGCGGAGCAGAGGGAGCTGCGTGGGGGTTGCTCGGAGTGCTGAAGTCTCCCTCCCTCCCTCCCTCCCTTTCCTTCTCTCCCTCCCCCTTTCCTCCTTCCCTCCCCTCCCTCCCTCTCTCCTCCTTTTCCTCCCTTTGTCCCTCCCTCCCTCCATCTCTTCTTCTCCCTCCTTCCCTCCTTCCCTCTCTTACTCCCTCCCTCTTCCCCCCTCTTTTACTCCCTCTCTCTTTCCATCTCTCTCCCTGCTATAGGGGAACCAGCTTTCAAGCCATGTGCAGAACCATGGAAAGGTCACGCGGGCAGGACCAGGCCAACAGCTGTGTTTTCATTTACTTAAAGACATGGCCTCCTGTGGCCTGCGCTGGCCTCCAACTGGCTGTGAAACTGCCGAGGATCCTCCTTCCTCCAACTCCCAAGCACCGGCATTACAAGCACCACCAGGACTGCTTTATGTGGTGCTGGGGGCTGAGCTAAGCAAGCATGGGGGGCATTCTACAAGAGTCTGCGCCTCAGCGGGTCAGCTGTCTGGGCTGCACCAATGTTGGGTCTGACTCCCGTGAGACGGCACATCCTGGTGCCTGAGTGGCTCAATCAAGGGCACTTTCCTTTTGTGTGTGTGTGTGCGTGTGTGTGCGCGCATGTGTGTGGCCATGTGTGTGTGCGTGTGTGGGACCATGTGTATGTGTGTGCGCGCGTGCTGTGCGTGTGCACATGTGTGTGCGTGCGGTAGGGACTAACCAAACCCACGGCCTTGGGTTTGCTAGGCAAGCACTCTATAGTGAGCTAAATTCACAGCCCCAATTTGTGAGTGCTTTGTTGTATGTAACAGCAGATAATAACCATGTAAGATGTAAAAAATAAACCGAACAAATGATATAAAATGGAGAAATTACACCTTCCAAGTAGCTGCATTACATTTCTCATTAAATGAAGAGTTGACGGAGTGTTGCTATTACTAGAATCTCAACCACGTGTGCCCTCCAGCTTGAGAAAGAGAAGAAAAAGCTTTTAAAAATAAGATCTTGAAATGCGCCCAGGAAGAAATTACTTGGAAAGGTTCATCGAAGAAGTCAAATAGCGCCCACCACGTTCCAGCTTTAATCTACACAGATCAGTGACGCCCCCAAAGCGTCAGGGGTTCTTGTTAGCTCCGCACTGGGGTCAAGCCCAGGCCCCCGCCCCCTGGCCTGTGGGAGGATCTTTGTCTGTGGAGAAGGAGGAAGCCGCCTAGCCAAGAAGGGGCTTGTGGGAGGGCGGCTCTTTCCTGGCCGTGAAATCTGACCGCTCGCGTGGGGGTACCGGGCGCCACGTACCTGCGAGGAGCTCACAATCCTGCGCTTATCCTTGCACCAGTCCATGCACAGGACTTTGTTCCCATGGCCTTTGAGGGTCCTCCTGGTCTTCATGACAAACTGGCCCAGGGCCTCCACCCGCTCTGCGACCTGGTGCACTGGAAGGACAGGGCCACGTCAGTCCCTCGGGACCCCTGGACTGGAAGGCATCTGGCTCTGCACAGGGCGGCTGCCGGCTCCCCCCAGCCAGCGGGTCCCTCCTGTTTCTAGGCCTGTCATGCTTTTTTCTAAGACCAGCTAGGGACAGCACAGGGCTCTGTGGTTTTCAAAATGCTCCGGAATGTACCTCAGCCCCAACGATCCCTAAAGCACGGCACTGACTTTTCCTATGTAGGGGCCGTGGCTCTGAGGGGCTGGCAGGACCCGCAGCAGTGGATGAGGCTGTACCCAGGTCATGGGCAGGACTGCAGCTGCAAGACCGAGGCTCACAGATTCCTTGGATAATACAAACTCGCAGCCTGCTTGAACCAGGCTGAGTCTTTCTCAATTTGTGTGTGCGTACACGTGTACATGCACATGTACATTTGCATTTGGATGTGTGTGCATGCTCATATTCTTGTGTGTGTGGCGTGCTCTTCCCGTGCCTTTGGTGTGCATGCACATGTCACACCGCAGTGCAGGTGGATGTGTCCCTGTGAGCAAACGCTGTTGCACTACCTTGGAAACAGAATCTCTCGCTGCCCGGGCATTGCCACGTGTGCTGGTCTTGCTGCCAGCTCGCACTGTGGACCGCCTGTCACGGCCTCCTCCTTGGCACTGTGATTTGACGCTTGTACGACCACTGCCCACTACCTGGCATGTTTACCTGGGTCCTGGGTATGAACTTGCAAAGAGCTTTACCAACCTAGCAGCCTGCCCCTCGCCCACAGTCTTACATCTTTCTGTTGACAAAGGATGCAATTTATAGCAACCATCTCACAGGGCCACATGATGATAGCCTATTGCCTAACAGGCAGTGTGTGTGTCTGTGCCCAGCAGGGCACTGTGTCTGTCTGTCTGTGCCCAGCACGGGCACTGCGTCTGTCTGTCTGTGCCCAGCACGGGCACTGCGTCTGTCTATCTGTCTGAGCCCATCACGGGCAATGCATCTGTCTATCTGTCTGTGCCCAGCACGGGCACTGCATCTGTCTGTGCCCAGCACGGGCATTGCGTCTGTCTGTGCCAGCACGGGCATTGCATCTGTCTATCTGTCTGTGCCCATCACGGGCACTGCATATGTCTGTGCCCAGCACGGGCACTGCATCTGTCTGTGCCCATCACGGGCACTGCGTCTGTCTGTGCCCAGCACGGGCACTGCGTCTGTCTGTGCCCAGCACGGGCACTGCATCTGTCTGTCTGTGCCCAGCACGGGCACTGCGTCTGTCTTGTCTGTGCCCAGCACGGGCACTGCATCTGTCTGTGCCCAGCACGGGCACTGCATCTGTCTATCTGTCTGTGCCCAGCACGGGCACTGCGTCTGTCTGTCTGTGCCCAGCACGGACACTGCGTCTGTCTGTCTGTGCCCAGCACGGGCACTGCATCTGTCTGTGCCCAGCACGGGCACTGCATCTGTCTGTCTGTGCCCAGCACGGCACTGCGTCTGTCTGTCTGTGCCCAGCACGGCACTGCGTCTGTCTGTCTGTGCCCAGCACGGGCACTGCGTCTGTCTGTCTGTGCCCAGCACGGGGTCATAGTGGGAGCTGCTGGGGTCACCATGCAAGCTGTCAGCAAACCTAGGAAAGCTCTGGAGAAATCACAGAAATCAATGCACTAAGGTCTGGGCAGGATCCACGTATGGTAGCGCTGTGCCAGGACTGAGCTCCAGATGGTGGTCTTGTCCTGAGAGAGGACGAGCTGGGCACAGAGCTGCCCATGAGGCTGGGGGAAGGAGAACGGGAAGCAGAGGGTCCTTCGTGGTGCTGGGGAGGAAACTGCTTCTCCTCTTGCTGGTGAACTTGACTGCAGCGCCATCTAGCGGATTCAGGGCCGCTTACTGTTTGTCCCAAGAACTCCCCTCTGTCCACTCTGCAGGGGGAAGGCTGGTTCTCAGACAGTCTCAGACAGTAGGACAGGACAAGGGGGGGGGGGCTGGTCAGCAGGGCGCAGGGCCAAGCTGATGGGAGCCTGGGCGAGGGGAGAGGGGCGCGAGTCCAGCCCTGCGATCCTGTCTTCTTGCAGCTTCCCGTCTCAGCCCGCAGGGACAGGTCCCGGGTGACGCACCATGGGTGACGCACCATCGTGAGCATGGCGTAATGTCCTTCCAGTGGCCACCCTCACCTGGGATCCCGCCCTGTGAAGGTGGAGGCAGGCAGGTCTCTGAGCCTGGGCTGCACAGAGTTCCAGGCGAGGCGGGGACACAAGGCAAGACCCTGTCTTAACAGCAAAACAAAGGAACAGAAAGAAAAACAAGTGGACAAGAAGAGCCTATTTGTAACGGCACCGAGCAAGGCCCGACTCGGATCTCGGACTTCCGGGGTGCTCCAGGCCTGGGAACAGTCCAGAAACAAGCTCCACTTCCCAGTTCCACCGGCCTCTTCCCCAGCTGCTTGGTGGTGGGTGCTGGGAAGGTGTTCTATCTGGCGTCCCATTCTATTGTTTTTCTACTTCACAGGGCTTTTTGGTTCATCTTTGAAAACAAGACCCTCACAGCTGGGATGGGGCCTCCTTATATAATGCACGCAGAGGCAGCTCCTGCACCTTCCCTTCCCACACAGACTGACTCCCACCCTGCCCTCCTGCCCTGCCCAGCCTTCCAAGCACAGAGTTAAAAAATGACAGAAAAGTGAGTTTCAGGGAACGGTAGAAGACTTAGAAATGAGCTAAATCTGTGGGGGCTGGGGAGAGGTGACATCTCCTTTGATTCTGATGCGCCACTCCTTCTGAATCTATGTATCATCTATGTATTTATGTATCTATGTATCTATCTATCTATCATCTACCTACCTACCTATCATCTATCTATCTACCTATTTATCATTTATCTATCCTCTATCATCCATCCAGGTATATCTCTCTCAATATCCATCTAGGCACTTACCTATCTATTGTCTATTTATACAAATTCAATGTATATAAATTCAAAAAGTTATTTATTTGTGAGAGACAGAGACAGACAGATGGATGGGGGGGGGTATGTGCTATAGCACACAGTGGTCAGGGACCACTTACGGGAGTCCGTCCTCTCCTTTCACCTTGTGGTTCTGGGAGGAGCCCAGTTATTCAGTTTTCACAGTTTTTCCCAAGAGCCATCCTACCCACCTCAGATCATGTTCAAAACACACTGGTGGGCGCGTCGCGTACTGGGTCACGGCACAGCGGGGAGCCCCTGCTACAGGTCTCCGCTGCCTTAGCTGTGGGTTGGTGCAAGCTGGGGTCACAGGAGTTAGGTCACACAGCTGCGCGTGCAGGGTGCTTAAGGGGCTAAGATGGCCGGGACACGGGTTCTGGACCTGCAGATTCCAAGCTCTGAATGTCCACTGAGATACTATTGACCAGACTTGTGGAAAGCTTAAAAGGGAAGCCAGTGAATGTACTGGTTTAAGTGCATCACGTGTGTAACATGGTCAAACTTCACATTTAGTAAGTTCCCGTGTATTTATAAAATTATATACATAGGGGCTGGAGAGAGGCTCAGGTGTTAAAGTCTTTGCCTCTCAAGCAAAAGAACCAGAGTTTGGATTTCAGATCCCTTGTGAAAAACCCCAGGTGGAAATGGCAGTGGCCTGAATTTCCAGCCCTGGCAGGCGCAGCCTGGGAAACCCCAGAGCAAAGTGATGAGGAGGTAGAACATCCAGGATGATTCCTGATGTCACCCCTGGGCCTCCACAGGACACACTCAAGTACACTCAAGTACACATAGACACACACATATAAAAAATTATGTACATAAAACTTAAAAACATAAGCCACGAAATATACCAAAATATGAAGAGGTTATACAGGTGACCAGACACAGCCTGTTTCTACCCCGTTGCTGAATGTCCAGCGCAAGGTTCCCATGATGTCCCCTGAACACGCTTCCCGTGAACGTCGACTGAACACGCTTCCCATGAACGTCCACTGAACACGTGTCCCGTGATGTCCACTGAACATGCTTCCCGTGAACGTCCACTGAACACATGTCCTGTGAACGTCCACTGAACACGCTTCCCGTGAATGTCCACTGAACATGCTTCCCGTGAACGTCCACTGAAGACGCTTCCCATGATGTCCACTGAAGACGCTTCCCATGATGTCCACTGAACACGCTTCCCGTGAACGTCCACTGAAGACGCTTCCCGTGAACGTCCACTGAACACGCGTCCCGTGACGTCCACTGAACACGCTTCCCAGGGGAGCTCTTCCTAGTTACCAATGCTCAGCACAGCCAGTTCAGAGGATGTGGTCAGGTGCAAGCTGACTGGCGGGAGTGGAGCCATGTGTGGGGAAACCAACCCCCCTCCCATGAGTCCAAGAGCGTCTGTAGGGTATGTGTGCTGCACGCCAGTCTCCCGTGGAGTTCTGGCTAGATTTCCCCCTTGGCCACATGGTGGGATTAGTGCAAGCCCCCACTATACAGCAAAACCTCTCGTCAAAGTACATTTAGGTCGGACAGAGGAGTCTAGTCTGACTGATAAATCCCACGATTAACCCAAGCAAGTTTGGATTCGTATGCAAAAAAATAGGATAAATTTGCTTATTGTTACTTAACAAAATTAGAGCTGCCTGCAAGAGTCTGGGACTCAATGGAATTCCCACAGGGCCAGAGGTGGACGCCACTTGGGTCCCGTTGGGTCTGTGGTCAGCTGCCTTCTAGGTCCTTCTTCAGTTTGAGCCTCTTAAGTGGGACTGACCCTTCCTTCGTCTTGACTCCCTACCGCGACTAGTTTTTCTCCTGCTTATTACTGACTGGGCACATGCACAGTCTACTTCTGTGTGCTGATAGACATAAGGTGCTGCATGCACCACAGTGGACATACCATGGTGGACACAGTGTCCACACACCAGGGTAGATATACTTTGCTTTTCGTTCATTTTGCTAATTTAAAAAAATGTGACTCGGGGGCTGGAGAGGTGGCTCAGGGGTTAAGCCTCTGCCTTGCAAGCTGAAGGTTCTGAGTTCAGATCCTAGACCCCACGTACAGACGCGGGGCAGAAGCGGGGGGGGGCCCACGTACAGACGCTGGGCAGAAGCGGGGGCGGCCTGCGCTTCTGGTCCTGGTGGGTGGAGCCTGTGAATCCCGGGGCAGAGTAAAGAAGGAGGAGGTGGAGGCGTCCATGGTGGTTCCCGAATTCGCCCGTGGTTCTACACACACACACACACACACACACACACACACACACACACACACATACATGCGCACACGCGCACACACAATTGAATAAATAAATAATTCTTAAAAAATGTAATAAGGCTTTAAAAAAAGAAAAAAAATGCGACTCGTTTTTATTTTTGTTTTTCTTTTGGCTGGACTGAGGGGACTGAACCCACAGCCCCAGCATAATGGGCAAGCACTCTTAACCACTGAACTACCCCCTGTCCTGGCCACATTTTTAAATACATTCACAATTTTAGCTTTCGCTCTTTTTAGTGTGAATCTCTGCTTTCTAAGGGGCGGCGAGTGAGGAAGCTCAGGAGCAGCTATGGCAGGAGCTGAGCTTGGTTCCAGTGTCCAGGTCAGCGCCAGCTGCCGGAGGACACTCCACACTGACCCCTGCAACGGTAAAGCTGCCAGCGCCCAGAGCTACGGGGGCTCTCCAGAGGCTAGAATCCAGGTGGCAACAAGCCGGAGGCGCTCACCTGGGTGAGATGATGGCCAGCCAGAGGGCCCCAGTGATCCAGAGTCCTGTCCAGGAGCAGTGGGCAAGGGCGATGACGTCGGAAGCAGTAGTGGGAACAAGAGGGGCCAGGAATACAAGCCCTCGGTGCTGGAACCTGAGGATGGCTTTCCCCAAGCCGCTGGGCCACTCACTCACCCTAAATGCTAATGCGTGCCAACTCAGGCTGCATAGCCGTGTTTTGCTAAGAGGGGGTCTTCAGAACCCCCTGCCCTTGCAGACAGCCTCCGGCCGTGCCACAGGATGTGGCAGGATGTGGAAATGCTACTTCACCAGGATCACCAGGGGCTCCTGCCCCGCCCGCCTCTGTGAGGGGCAGGACGGAGAGCAGCCTGTGCCTGCACCCCGCGTCTCCCCCACAGGCCTGGCTGCGCCTCTTCAAGACTTTGGCATTTCTTGGGCTTTGCCTGGGCCTTGCCTGGGTCTTCCCCGCAAGCAGGCGACCTGAAGCAACCCCTCACTGTGCATCTCACTGTGCAGCCCACACCTGCCCTTTCTTCCCTGTGCATTTTGAGACATTAATATGCACAGTCACAGTCGAGGACGCTCTGCTCTGACTTGCTTTGTCACGCAGGCCTCACCTCTGCTTTTTCCTGCCAGCCCAGAACGTGCCCGTTACATGTTCCTGGGAAGAATGTGGCCATGCTGTTCTGTTATTTTTTCCGTTGAATCCTGAGTGTGCTACAGTAAAATCGGCTTAGCTGATGAGAACATCCTCGCCCCTCCGACCCAGCCCGGATTTTAATTCCCATCGCTCACCCCTGTTTTCCGTGTGTGAGTTCGGGTTTGTGCTGGTTCGTGGGCCTGGACACCTCACAATACCCGCTCCTCACCATGCCCGACAAGTGAGATCCCGCTTTGTTTGGGGGTGATTCTCCTTTCCTGGTCTCCCTCACAGGGACTGCATGGCCTAATTCTGGCCCACAAAATGTAAACAGAATCTTGGGGTGTGTGTGGGGGAAGTGATTTGGGGGGTATTCTGGGACTACTTTTGTTTTTGAATGAAAGAAAAAGAGCCAGAGCTCACATTCTCTGTTCTTCCTGCCTGGGATACAGAAATGATGCTGGGGGCCGTAGCAGTCATCTTGTAATCACCTGAGATAGCTGCAGCTCCAAGGTGCGCAGCAGGGGCCCTGGCTGAGTCCTGGCCCCCAAAGGCACCCAGAGTCCAAGCTGCCCTTGTGTCGAGGTGCATCTCCCAACTGTTTGTGCAACGACCTTCCACACAGTGGGGCACACCTCTAAACCACACAGGCGCTTCCCGCCTCCTTACAGAAGCCCGGAGGAGGCCTGACACCTGGGACTTTGACCCAGGCTTCTGACAAGTGAGTTTCACAGAATCAAATGCTAAATGCAGCAGCTCCCCTGAGTGGACTGCCAAGACTGGCGACACCGGCAACGCAGTGTAGCTCATGTGCCAGGCCACCCTGGCCCAGCAGTGGGGACCCAGCAGGGGTCACCTGGCCCATGCGTGGGAGCATCACCCCACTTCCCTGCCTGTTGCTGCAGCAAAAAGCTGACGCTTAGGGGGAGACGGGGTCTAATGCGCTGCAATTGCAGATCACTGCGGGAGGCACCAGCCGGAGCCGGGGCAGCTGCTCGCATCAATCCCAGAGCAAGATCCAGCACACGCCTGCTGGCCAGCCTGCCTGTGCCCAGCCAGCTCTCCCACCTTGGTTCTGCCCTGGTCCAGCTGCCCAGGGAACGGTCCTCCTCTCAGCGGGCTGGGGCTTCCCACGTCAGTTACGCAATGGAGGGCATGCCCTCGTGGGCGTGCCCCGAGGCCAGCCTTAATCTAGAGCATCCATCGGGGCTGGGCCTGGAGGTCTGCCTACCAGGCTGGCAATTAATAGAAGCCCTACGCTCACAGGTGGCAGCCCCTTCTGAACTGTCTCTGACCTCTATGTCAATCATGGGATCTGGCCAAGCGACCAACCGGAAACAAACCAGAGGCGTGGCTTCCCTCCCTGGGTTCCCTGTGGCCGAGATGCCAGCTTTGAGATCAGCCCCTACCCTCGCCCAAGCAGCGCGGAGAAGCCGCATCACTAAAACATACAGAGGTTTATCCAGGCCTGCACCCCACGCCGCGCCCCTCCTCCGCTCAGCGCCTCCTGACCACCGGGCCCCACGCTGCTCGTCGCCCAGGGCCTCCGCGGGGTGCAGCGACCCGGGTGCCGAGCCCACCCGTGCGGCGCTGCGCATGCCCGCGCCCCCGGCCCGCGCCCCCCCAGCCGCACTCACGTTCCACGTCGTGCAGCTTGGCCCTCTCCTCCTCCAGTTTGCCCTTGAGGCTCTCGGCCTCGCTCTTCAGCGACGCCAGCGTCTCGTTCTCGTGCAGCCCGTCGGTTGCCATCTTCGCGGGAACGCGGCGGGAGGGAAGCGCGGAGCGGGCGGCGGTGAGCGGCGCCGGGCGACAGGGCGACAGGGCGACAGGGCGACAGGGCGGGCGCAGCGGCAGCCGCCGTGACCCCCGAGCGCCGCCCCCACGGCGTGACGCGCAGCCGCGGCCCCGCCCCCGCACCTGTGCGCAGCCCCACGCGAGAAGCGGCCCCCATGTCGCCGTGGGGAAGCCGAGATTCGGGATGCGCGCCCTAAACTGTCTGTAAAAACGAATTCTGGCTGCCGGGAAGCTCCGGGAATGGGGAGCCCACGTCTTCCTTCAGTTGGGGCTCCGGGTCCCGGCCAGGGGCAGCCGGCACTTGGGCAGCACGAGGCCTGGGCTGGGGGTTTTGGGAGCTCATTTGGAGCTCACTGGGGTCTCCCAGAACAGGACTGCTTTGTCCTGGTTGCAGATGCTAAACTGGCGCACGCTCCGGGGCGCACTTACAAGAAGATCGTCCCCCCTTGCAGCCCGCTCCACCTACTCTGGCCTGGGGGTGGGCGACCCCTCTTCAGCCTTCTCCATGTAGGCCGATCCAGGAGACAATTCCAGAGCTGACGAGCCCTGTCTGAGAAGGGAAATCTCCATCTGGGTAAACAGCTGTCCCTGGGGTGAGAGGGTGAAGGACCTAGTTTCCATAGCTAGAAGCATTTCCTGAGAACTGGACCCTGAGAAGCCGTCTCCCCAGAGGGCGCTGAGCTAATGGTAGCTCACTGAATGGAAAGAGAAAACAAAACCTGGGGGCTAGGAGGTGGCTCAGGGGTTAAGTCTTCGCCTCCCAAGCAAACGGATCGAGGTCAGATCCCCAGATGCCAGACAGAACCAGCAATGGAGGCGGCCTGCACTTCCAGCCCTGGAAGGCAGAGCCGGGAAACCCCAGGACAGAGATACCAGGTAGAGCCTTCCAGGTGGTTCCTGACTCACCCTTGGGCCTCCACAGGCCAGTGGAGTTCTGTGGGGCCCTTCACCTGCTGAACCCCATCTAGCCCCAGGATTCCGCTATGTGATCAAAGCAAACAGGCCTGTAATCACTGAGGACTAGCAGTAGACTCAGGGTAAAAGCGCGCTTTCTCTTTTCAGTCCGCTTTCCTCGCACACGCAGTTCGTTTACTTTTATCTATGCTCTGAGGCAGGCCTGCCCGCCCCTACTGGCCTGCCACTGGCTGTGTGCACTGGGTTGGCTTCATGCTGCAGTAATCCTCCTGCCCTGCGGACCAAGCCGTGGGCCTGCCAGGACTGGCCTGGCACCTTTAACTATGATAATGACAATAATTTTGCACGTGTGTGGTGTGAGTGCACGCATAACCACATGTGTGGTGAGTGCAAGTGGGTGTGCACGTGTGTGTGCAGGGACCAGATGTTGCCCGCAGACATCTTCATGCATGGCTCTCCACCTGTGGACAGAGACAGACTCTCTCTCGTGGACCCAGAGCTCCCCCATTAGGCTGGTCTGACTTGTCCTGGGGATTCTGGGCCAGGAGTGCTAGGATTACAGGTGTCCAGCCAAACCCACCCTGCATTACATGGTTCTGGCGATGGGCACCTGGGCCCTCACCCTCAGGCAGCAAGCCCCTTGCCTGCTGAACTCCCCCAAGCTCCTGCCCCTGCTTTCTCTTATGAAGTGGGCACGGCATCAGATGCAGGCGTTCCCCATGGACATGGGCCGTACCCACTGCACGCAGCCTTCCCCACTGCACGCAGCCTTCCCCATTGCATGCAACGTTCCCCATTGCATGCTGAGTTCCCTATTGGACGCAGTTCCCCATTATGCAGGAATTCCTCGCTGGATGCGGACGTTCCCCTTCTCACCAGATGGGGGTTCTGTTTCATGGCAGCTTCGGAAATCCTGACCTGGACTGATTTCCAGGCTCTGGGTGCTGTGCGTGTTTGTGGTGTGTGAGCTGCAGCCAGGCAGTAGCCGCTGTAGGTAAAGACGAGATCTGATGGACTCTGAGAAAAGCCCCAGGATTTCTGTTCAGTTGCTCCCCCACCCTGAAGGCCCTGGCTTGGGCACTTCCGGAGCTCAGCTTTTCTACCTACCTAGACCAGGCAAGGACCAAGGACCAACCGGCCCCAACCCGCTCCTTGGACAGGTACGTGCTGCCTGTTTGCTAAGCAATTGATAGGGGATGGAAGAAAGAACGTCAGACCCAGGAAATAACGGCTTGTTCTGGGCCTGTGTCAGATACTTTGGAATAAACTCACTTGACCCTTGCAGGCTCCCGATACAGGAGCTATTGCATTGCTGCCCCATGGGAGGGGAACTGCGTCCAGAAGGGACGACAGCTCTGTCCTCTGCCAGGACCTGGGGCAGCCCAGGACCCCAGCAAATCAGGATCCCAGCGGAGCAGAGCAGGACCCCGACAACTTCAGGCCACAGTCCACGCAGGCTTCCCCCGTCGGGTGCATCCATAATCACATCTGTGCACCTCATCTGTCACACCCCACATCAGTAGGATCTGAAGACCCAGCGGTAATGATGGAGCTGAAGCTACTCACAATTTCTGCACACGTGGAGCAGCAGTTGAGCTGCCGCATCTTCTTGAAAACAGGTCTCAGAGCCCGCTGCTTGAAACATTTGTCGCAGGAGCCGAAGATGGAGACTAAGAAGGTCTGATCACACATGTCTTACCCACGGTGAGGCTGGTATGAAAGAGAGAGAGAGGTATGAGTCAAGCCAGGGTTTTGTTTTCCAGAACTTCTGTCTTCTGCTGAGTGTTGCCCGGCCCTGCACATGGGGACAGAGCCCGCTGAGCGCTGACCACTCTCCTTCGATTTATTACAGAATTCTGACTCAACACAACTCAATTAAAAATTTAAAAATACTTTTGTTACATGTGTGTGTGATGTGTGGCATGTGTGTGTGCAGGTGTGGATGGGCACAGAATCTGTGGAGGTCAGAGGACACATGGGTGGAGCCACTTCTCTCCATGGTTCTTTCCTGGGTTCCGGGAATTGACCTCAGGTCTCCCAGCTTGCACAGCAAGTGCCTTGGCCTACCGAGCCATTTCACCAATCCAACCAACTATAGACAGAGTGTCAGATGATAGGTTGTCTGAAGTGAGCCCATTTAAGTGGTTTTGAACATTGTTATAAGCAATCTTTGTAGCATTGCCTTCATACATAACTAATAAAATCAAATTTAACTTAAGGAGTAATACATTCCTCTTATTGATCTTTGAGACAATGTGCCAGGCAGCACAGGCTGGATTTGCCATTGTTGTGACAAAAATGGCCTGTCAAGGCCCAAGTGCTGTGGTTACAAATGTGCACCTGCCTGCTGGTTTCTGTGGAGCTGGGGATTGAACTCAGGGCAAGTGCATGTGTTGCAAGCTCCACAACTGACCCACGCTCCAGCCAGTGCACAGAAAGATTTCAGGAACCAATCCTCCCCTTGGGGTGAACTTGTGGAGTAGACAAGAGTCAGCAAGCGGCATCCCGACCCAGGCACAGCTATGGTCAGGCTGTGTTGGCTCCTGTATGCAGCTAAGGGTTAAACATCCGACAGCCGAACACCCAGGCTTTCCTCCCAGACCGAATGAAGGGAGGAAGCTGCGCCACCAGGTGGCCACAGGCGGAGGCTCCTGGAGGGAGGAAGCAGCGCCACCAGGTGGCCACAGGCGGAGGCTCCTGGTCCTCTACTGGGTCAGTCACTTCTGAAGTTTTGCTAGTAAATCTATCAACAGGAAGTGTTGAGATCATAGTGTTATCAGGCGAATTATAAGAGACAGCACCGGAAGGGAATTTAGCTCAAGGTTGGGAATAAGTGAGTCACTAAAAACTCTTGCTGCCCTCAGTCAGCAGGGCAGGGGCAGGAGCAGCCGGAGAAGCATCAGAACACTAGGTTCTGCGACAGAGACGAGCCTGGACCATGGAATGTGACCAAGAAGAGTCCTGGGGTGGATACTTCCATGCACACTGGAACACCTCGCTTTCATCTCTAGGGCCCGTGTGGAAGTCTGGGCGTGGTGCGTGCTTATAACCCAGTCCTGAGGAGGCGGAACAGATAGGTCCCTAGAGGCCATTGGCCTGCCAGCCTAGTGGAAGAGCAAACTCCAGCCAGCGAGAAACCCCGTCTCAGACAAAAGGCACCTGAGGAATCACATCTGAGGTTGTCCCTGGGCCACACACACGTACAGTGTTGGATACACAGATGTGTGTGCACACGAGCATTTGGTGTTAATTAGATACACAGCTGTGTGTGCACGTGTGCGCTTGGTGTTAGATACACAGGTGTATTTGCACACATGCACTTGGTGTTAGATACACAGGTGTGTGTGCACTCATACGCTTGGTGTTAGTTACACAGGTGTGTGTGCACAGGTGCACTTGGTGTTAGTTAGATACACAGGTGTGCACAGGATAATGGAAGGCTGAGCTCCAGGCACATTTGTGGAAAATCAGCACTTAAGGCAGGTTCTTGACCAAGCCTGCAGGACACAGTGGTTGGTGTGAGAGACTAGCCCACAGTGGACAGAACCATCCCTTGGCCATGTGGATAAAATGGGGAAAGTTGCTTCAGGAAATTGGCATTCTTAGCAGACTATGGAAGTCTTGCAGTCTGGCAAGTGAGGTCTTCTCCTCTCAGCAATCCCTGGGAGTATGGTGCGGCCAGTTCCCTCAGCTCCTGGTGTTGGTGTGAACAGTCCTGCCAAAATGGATTAGGAGCTGTGGCAGAGATTGTAAGAAAGAATGAAACTCCTTTGTTTCCCTGAGCTGTTTGGTTGTCTGTCGGCGACAAGCAGGTGGATTGCAGCGGCACACACAGAGCCACACAAACACATGCAACACGTGTGAGCACACACAATTGTACATATCAACATGGACACACGTGTACACATGGCTGCACACACCCATGGACACACATGCATAGCACACACGGCTGCACATACCCATGGACACACATGCATGAGAACACAGGGCTGCCTGCACACACTCATGGATACACATGCATGAGCACACAGCTGCACATACCCATGGACACACATGCATGAGCACACACGGCTGCACATACCCATGGACACACATGCATGAGCACACACAGCTGCACATACCCATGGACACACATGCATGAGAACACAGGGCTGCCTGCACACACTCATGGACACACATGCCTGAGCACACAGGGCTGCCTGCACACACTCATGGACACACATGCCTGAGCACACACAGCTGCACATACCCATTTGCTGCGTCCTTATCCAACTAATCTGCTAGAATATGTCTCAGTTTGGAAAAAATGGATTCAAAGAAACATCTTTTGGGATAAGGACATGGCTTTCTTTAAGAGAAATAAGGAAAAATATGGGAATTGTCAGGCCTTGGTGTTTCTTCCCAGCTCAGGCCTAAAGCCTATTCCCTGGGAAGGTCACAGTAACGCCCATGAACAGGGGCTGGACACTCTCTCCTAGATAATTCGGGTTCTGCCTCGGGGAGGAAGAATTCTGGGAATTAGGAGTCCCCGTTTCCTAGGTTTTGTTTTTTTGGGAATAGAAATAATTCAAGTTTTGCCTCTGGCAGGAATAATTCTTCTGGGAATTAGGAGTGCCCTTTACCTGCTCTTAGAGTTTTTTGGGGGATTAGCTTCCTGCTCTCTGTTCTAGAGAAGAAGCCTGCTTTTTAACTTTAAGTCAAATTCTAAATAGAGATTTCATGTCTAGTCACTTACAATTAAATAGACTTGTTAGCCAGAATGTGTGCACTGATTTTAAGGAAATTAGAGAATAACTTCTAGAGTCTTAAAACATAGGTGGGTAAAATTCCCACCCATGTACTAACTCAGAAATTCTAGAAGTATAAGCCTATGCTATCAGTCCACTAGAATCTTAAAAGAAACTGTGATACCCTCTTACCCTGGCTGAAGGCCAAGGAAGAGACCATCATGCCAGAAAGTCTAGATGCCAAGACTGCCCCTGGAGATGGTATTTGCAATCCGAACTGGGAGAATCCATGTCAGAAGCAAAGGGGGCCATGTCTTTCCTATCCCAAACAGCACTCTTATGAGAAATCACAGAGATGGACCATTAGAGTGCACCCCCACCAATGATCACCTCCGCCCCGAAAGAGACACCCTTGGCATATGGGGCCTGACTGGACCCCAGGTTTGGAGTATGCATGGTTCACAGATGGGTCATCTAACTGATGGCAATACACTTCTGGAATTCCTCAAAGGAAGACATAAGCAACCTTACTATTAAAGGAATAGAAGGATGCTGTTATAGGAGAAGTTATTCTTTTAATAATTATATTGCTTAAGTGTTCAGTGCATACCTCAGTAGTGCTCCATAGACAGAACCAGCTATAGCCTATGGGCCTTGAGTATCCAAGTCAAGGCTCCCTTTGAGATGTGGTTCTAGCTTGGATAGTAGAGACTGCATGAGCTGCATACATCTTCCCAAGGTAGAACCTGCTGCCATGCCTGGTGCCCATGTCGAGTATCAACCTGGAGAGGACAACAGCAAAAGCTCATGCTGGGACTTATGGGGTGTTGGGGACTCCTATAGTTAATTGTAAAATATGTTCCTTGCTGAAATCAAAAGGAGATCATTCTGCCTCTGTGTATTTTAAAAAAGCAGTCTCTGTTAAAACGTGGGCTCAGCCCCATAGCTATCCGGTGAAGCATTATAGATTAGATAAGAGAATGATTCCATTAAGTGCCTTACCCTCAGGCAATGGGTTAGGTCCTTGAAAAAAAAGGGTCTACCCTGAAAGTGATTTTGCTGATTAGAAAATTATATGCAACATTCTTTACCCCCAAATTTTCTGTATAAAAGCTGTCACGAAAGTTTCAATAAATGAGTTCAGAATTCACCCGGCCAAAATGGAGTTGCGTGTGTTCTGTTCTCCACCTGGTCCAGGGGAGCCTTGGTCTCGAGGACACGACTCTGGTCTGTGGCACCCATGGACACACATGCATGAGCACACAGGGCTGCACATACCCATGGACACACATGCATAGCACAACAGGGCTGCAAATACCCATGGGCACACATGCATGAGCACACAGGGCTGCACACACCCATGGACACACACATGCATAGCACAACAGGGCTGCACATACCATGGACACACATACATGAGCACACAGGGCTGCACATACCCATGGACACACATGCATAGCACAACAGGGCTGCAAATACCCATGGGCACACATGCATGAGCACACAGGGCTGCACACACCCATGGACACACATGCATAGCACAACAGGGTTGCACATACCATGGACACACATGCATGAGCACACAGGGCTGTACATACACATGGACACACATGCATAGCACACACGGCTGCACATACCCATGGACACACACATGCATACACATATCTGCACATGCACATGCCCCCTTGAACAAATCCCCCTACACTCATGTACACAGTCATATACACTCATGGACCCATGAGCAACACACACACACACACACACACACACACACACACCACAAAAGAGAGCACCTTCCAGCCGGGGGTTGGTAACTGTCACTCTTCAGCTTCGAGGTCAAGTGGGAGAACCGACGGCATCAGGATGGCCAGGAGCATAGCAGTCACACCACTCATGTGTGTTGTCCCAGGATTTATCCCTGCAAAGTAGGTCAGCGCAAGATTGCTGCAAGGAGATCAGCAAGGCTGAGAGATTATCATAGGAATGGAAGGGCAGCTGGGCGTCCCCAGAGATGGAGAAAGGACCTGGAAGCAGATTGCCAACAGCCCAGTCTGGGTGGAGAAAAAGAAGTATACAGCAAAAGTAAAATATTCCTTGCATTAAAAACATACATGGGTGTTGAAAGCAGCATTATGATTAGCTAAAAATTGAAGCAGTTTAATTCTAATATCCTTCCAGTGAAAACCAGCACAACAGAAGGGGGCACCCACATGGGGAAGGAACAGAAGGGGGCACACACACAGGGTGCTGTGAAGGAAATCAGACAGAGGCCACAGAGCCCCCTTGATGTGGCTTGCCCATGACAGATGAATCTAGACTGACGAGTCAAGGGATGCTTGGCAAGAACAGTGGCTGGAGAGATGCCAGGGGCTGGAGATGGGACACATTAACCTCCGGAATTAAAGAGCTCACGTTCTTGTACAGTCGCTAAAATCCTTGAGATACGCATTGTAAGCGATGAGCTTCAAGCCCTGTGCCCGCATCTCAATAGACGCAGGCAAAAGATCCGAGCTTGTGGCTCCTCGCACAAGACGCCGGAGCAGCACCACGACGGCTTTGTAGCAGCCCAGGCTGGAAAACCCAGTTGTTCTCCCTGGGAAGGGTTAAAAATGCCCCCACCCCTGCTCTCCGGAGCCACTGGGTGGAGGCTGCCGGGCTCCTGCCCCCCTAGAGGGCCGGGGGGGGGCACGGGTCGCCAGTTTCTTCAGCTGTTCTGTTATTCTGCGTCGGAACAACTCTACACTGGATTAAATTGATCCAAAGTTGTTTTTCTGGTGTCAACGTTGATCTGTTCTAAAATCATCTTCGTAAGATTTCAATATAGATTCTTGCAGCTCGCAGGGAATTGGAATACGCAGATAACCATAGCAGCGGCCCGAACAGCAGCAGCAACACCCTCCGCGGCGCTCTGCCAGACGGGAAGGGCCGTGGGTATCCAGACGGCAGCGCCCGAGGCACACGGCGGACGTGTGAGCTGGCCAAGGGGCTCAGAGCAGCTTCTAGCTCCTTACCTGGTACACAGCCAGGTCCGCCCCTTGTCTGCACTTCCTGTCATTTGCTCCCCACGCACCCCTTGCACATCTGCCCATCCAGCGGTGTCCTGACCCATCCTAATCCCCGTGGACCACTCTTGGTTTCTCTGGTTTATTCCGTCGACGCTGCAACTGCATGTCGAGAGCCACCTTCCACACCATCACTGAGAGATGACGGTCGTGAGTGGGGGCCGTCCCCGGCCTCCTCCACACATGCTCACCAGTTCCCACAATTCTCTCCTCCCCACCAAGGCCTGCTCATTCCACGCTTGTGTGTGGACAGGCCCTGCCTTCATTCCTGCTTGCAGAGAGAGTGCAGGCGTGACATGGGTCCCGCATGACCATGCATGGCCTGGCCTGCGCTAGAGAGCAAGTAGGACCCCTGAGGCCTGGGAACCCGAACAAAGCAGGAGGTTGGGAGAGGGCACCAAGGTCTTGACGGAGGACCAGAAACCCACCATCTCCCCATCTCCACCAGCAGCACCTCATCGACAGCTTGGGACCCCAGAAGTGCACACAGAGCAGCTCATACCTGTTCCCCTCTCCAGACTTGCTGTGAGCGTCAGCAGGTTCTCCCATCTTTCCACATGACCCCCAAGGGCATAAAGCTGTCATGCGACTGAGCAGTGAGAGTGGCCCCGTTCCTCTTGAAATGTATTTTATTAAAGTATTATTGATTCTTTCATTGTTTCATACACAGTATCAAAAGTAGATCACGTATAATGTGAAAAGACATTTCTGCATGTCCAGGGTGGCTGCTTCGTGGCTGCTGCTTCTGAGACACATCTGTCTGGCAGAAGCCCAGCCCAGCCCGGCCCAGGGAGGCATCCGCAGGCCAGGGTGCCCACCAAGCCACTGCGCTCTCAAGAGAAGGAAGGAGAGTCGAGGGAAAGTGAAAGCTGGTTCTCTAAAACTGGGGGAAATCAGATTTGTCAAAAAGAGGAAATGATGTAAGTCTCTAGTTACTTTTATGAGGAAAAAAAGTATTTTAGTATACTGATTTGGTAGAGAAAAATACTCATTTCTTTCCTTTTTCTTCCTTTCCTCTTTCTCCTCTCTCCCTCCTTCCCTCTTTCCTTCCTTCATTCTCTCCTTTCTTGTGCTGGGGACCAAACCCAGGGTCTAATGAATGTTAGGCAAGTGCTTCCCATTGAGCCCCTATCCCTGAGACCTGAACTTAGCTCTAAAAGAAGCGGCTGCTAAAAAATATTGAAAATGTCAGAAGATGGTAAGTTCAGTGCCAGCTACAACCTGAAGACGCTTTGAGGAGGCTGAGGCGAGTTTGCTGCATGCGTAAATCACTCTCTCTTTTGAGGCAGGACTCTGCGTAGCGAGGTGAGCTCAGGGCTCAAGATCCTCTGGCTTCGGCCGCCTGAGTGCTGGGTTACAGGCTGCGCCGCCCTCTCTGGCTCATAAAACTCAACAAAATGTCATCCTTCTGTTCTCTTCGCACACAGCCTCGCTTTTGGCCCAGGCTGACCTCAGCTTGACACGCTCTAGCCGTGGTGCTGGGGAGCAGGTGCGAGCCAGCAATCCGGCTCCCAGACTGCAGCCCCCTGGAATTACAGAGGTCTCAGGTAAGGGCAGAGTCGGGACTCCAATGCACCACGGCTGTGCAGCACGGCAACTTTGGTCCAGGGGCCGCGTGTGACCTCTCCTGGGAGATGCTGCCACCTGTGACTTCAGAATGTCCCAGGGCTTCTTAGGGACTCGAGAAACCTGGGGAGCAGAACTCCATCAGAGACGGGGGCCTGTCAAAGAGTGGACCAAAGAATTTCCAAGAAGCGCAGTGAGATCCGGAAGCTACATTTCTGAGCCCAGGTAGAGTGTTGTGACTCTGCAACAGTGTTGTTGGGAAGGGGGAGACACGAGGGGTCCACAGGTGTGGGGTTCTCCTTCTTAAGCCACAGGCAGCGCACTTGCAGCTCTGTAAATAGCAGGTTCTTCCATAGGCTTGTGGCAGGGCCAAGGGGACCCTGGCAACCTTCTTTCCCTCACAGCCTCTGCAGAAAGCCGAGCTTGAAGCTGCTGGGGACCTGGATCATCTCCAGAGCATGCGGGGAGGCTGTGAAAGGGAAGGTGACCTGGAAGAGACGCCTGGTGTCCAGCATCAGCTGCAGCGAGTCGCCGCGGTTGTTCAGGAGAGTCTGAAATCAGAGCAGAGGGAGTGACGCAGGAGACCACGCACCCAGCCCTGCGAGACCCGGGAGACCACGAAGCTCAGCCCTGCGAGACCCGGGAGAGTGAGGCAGGAGACGACGACGGCAATCCAGAGGTCAAAGGCCAGAAAAACCAGCAGCTATGCTCCTCTGGGGTCTCAGAGAGAATGTGCACTGCCCCCACATGTGCACTGCACCCCACATGTGCACTGTACCTACATGTGCACGGTACCCCACATGTGCACTGTACCCACATGTGCACTGCACCCCACATGTGCACTGTACCCCATGTGTGTACTGTATCTACACATGCACTGTACCCCATGTGTGTACTGCACCTCATGTGTGCACTGTACCTACACGTGCACTGTACCTCACCTGTATACTGCACCCCACATGCACACTGCACCCCATGTGTGCACTGCACCCCATGTGTGCACTGTGCTCCACGTCGTGAGTACTGTACCCCACATGTGCACTGCACCCCACATGTGCACTGCACCCCACGTGTGGACTGCACCCATGTGCACTGCACCCCACATGTGCACTACACCCCACGTGTGCACTGTACCCGTTTGTACTGTACTCCACATGTGTACTGTACTCCACGTGTGCACTGTTTCCCATGTGTGCACTGCACCCCACATGTGTACTGCACCCCACGTGTGTACTGTACCCCACGTGTGCACTGCACCCCACATGTGTACTGTACCCCACATGTGGACTGCACCCCATGTGTGCACTGCACCCCACATGTGCACTACACCCCATGTGTGCACTGTACCCCATGTTTGTACTGTACTCCACGTGTGCACTGCATTCCACATGTGCATTGCACCCCATGTGTGCACTGCACCCCACATGTGTACTGTACCCCACATGTGTACTGTACCTACATGTGCACTGTACCCCATGTGTGTAATGTATCTACATGTGCACTGCACCCCATGTGTGTACTGCACCCCACATGTGTACTGCACCCCCCATGTGCACTGTACCCCACATATGCTGGAGGTTACTGGTACCCTGTCCTGGCTTGGTGTCTCTGTCCTGTTCCTTCCAGGACTGAAATGGATCCTTAAAGAGAGATCACTGTGTCTTGGAACTGGTATACATTATACCTGCATGTTTGTTTGCTGTTCTTTGTGCGTGTGTGTATACATGCGTGTGTGTGCACGCACGCACGCACGTGTGTGTGCATGCCCATGTGCTCTGCATGCACAGGCACGTACTGTGTCTGCAGGTGTGCGCACAGTCATGTGCACATGTGGGGGCCAGAGCACAGCTTTGATTTTACCCTGTTCACTGTTCACTGGCTTTTGAGACCCAGTGTCATGGGTCAAGAACTTATCAACTGGGCCAGGCTGGCCAGCGAGCCCCGCAGACGCACAGTGTCCACTCCCCAGCGAGCCCAGCAGACGCACAGTGTCCACTCCCCAGCGAGCCCCGCAGACGCACAGTGTCCACTCTCCAGCGAGCCCAGCAGACGCACAGTGTCCACTCCGCAGCAAGCCCCGCAGACGCACAGTGTCCACTCCCCAGCGCTGGTGCTGCAGGCAGTACCGCCACCCTGTCTTTATGTGGTGTTGGACGGCGCTCAGGTCCTGGCACTTCAGCAGCAGCCATTCCAGCCCAGAAGGCACCCCACGAACCCTGGGCCACAAGGGCTCACCTGCACTTTGCGCACGAAGGACGGGGTCACTCTTTTCTCAAAGTCATCTATGGGCGTGTATGAATTGAGGATCTTTATGATCTGCAATATCACAGAACGAGGCGTTAGACGGTGAGAAAGGATGACGCTGGCCATGACAAAACAGTTCTGGAAGTTTCAGGGCCACTGGGAACCAAGAGTGGTCACTTCACACTATCATTCATCTGGGAACTGCTTTATCTACTCCCCAGAGAAGAGAAGAGAAGAAGTGGAGGTTGAGAAGGCGGCTCATACAAATCACCTAGTTAGACAACCAGCCACAAGGACCTCTCCCCGCCGGTTCCCACCCCCGATTCCCTGCCTCTCACATGAGGAAACAGCACAGATGCCCGTGAGCCTCAGCCCTGGAGTCTGCACCCAAACACTCCTGACAGGGAGGACCACACAGAGTCACGTGCAAACATGGGGAGGACCACACAGACTCACGTGCAAACACTCCTGAGGGGGAGGGCTACACAGACTCACGTGCAAACACTCCTGAGGGGGAGAACTACACAGACTCACATGCAAACATGGGGAGGACCACATAGACTCATGTGCTCCACACACTGGTTGAGCCAGGAAAGGTCACAGCATGACTAGGACTTGTCCTGGAAGCTCTGAGAAGTGCAGCCAGCCTGCTCCCCTGCAGGGACCTGCCGCTGCTCACCTGCACAGCTGACAGGGAGGTGCAGCGCTCCTGAATCTCCTCAGCGTCGCTGTCGGTGACCTTCTTCACCTGGAGCAGCCAGGCTGCCTGCGACAGCGGCTCCAGCGTTTCCCTGGCCAGGCTGTGGGGCAGGTTCTTCTCTTTAAGCCATTCTTCCAAGTAGCTGATGTTGCACCTGGGGGCAGCCAGAGGCGCAGACGCACTCAGGGGAGAGCACCGAGCCCCCCCCTCTGTGTGTGCCAGGGGCAGCTCAGGAGGCGGTCCGAGCCAGAAGCCAGATGTTTAGGTCGGCACCAACACGGTCCCCAGGATTGCTGAGCGTGAGGCGCCAGCAGCTGTGTGGGGAGCAACACACCCCACCTGGCACTGCAGTGGTGACTCTAAGCGGGAGCGGAACCACTTTTCAGAGAGAGCCAGAGGAAGCAGGGCCGGGCCACAGAGCTTCAAGGCCGGGCCCTAGGACCCGCCTTCCTCCAGCGAGGCTCCGCCTCCTGGAGGTGCCAACGTTCCCATCCATGCACGGCAGCTAGGGGGGCATTCATGAGTCTGGGGAGACAACTTACTTCAAACCACAGCAGTGCAGAGAGCAGGTCCCTAGAGTTCACCAGCACAGATGCCTGCTTGGAGAACCCTGGGGCACCAAGAATTCTGCCCCTCCCATCCCCAAGTAGAAAAGGTAGGGCTGGCAAGACGACCTAGTGGGTACAGGTCCTTGACTAAAGCCTGGCAGCCTGCGCTCGATCCTGGGCCCCTTGGAGGAAGGAGAGAAACAACTCTGAAAACTCGTCCCACCTCCTTCCACCTGCAAGCTAATGAGTGAACAAATAAAAGCCTTCAAAATGTTATTGCGGTAACTAGGAGATAAAGTTCTGTCTATTTAATTGCTCATAACAGGAGCAAAAAGAATTAGACAGCAGGACAATTTCTGACCCTTCTCCTCCTGAAATGGTCTGCTCCCTCATACTTAAGGAAACCCAAGAGCTGGCTATGTTTGAGTTCTGTACTGGAGCCAGTGTCCCACTGTGAACCCGGGCACCCGCCGCACTTTCCTACACACTGATTTTACTTTTCACTGGCTCCTGTTTTCCAGAGATGACCAGCACTGGCCTCAGGTACAACAACCCTGGAAAACCAGAGTTGAAGATACTCAAGTATTGGTTCCCACGGCAAGCTAGTAGTTCCCACGTTAGCAATGGGGCAGGAGGGGTGGGCGTGGGACCACAGCCAAGGTTTGACAGCTCAGAGGGGCCTGGCCTCACCCATGGGATAGCCTGGCCTTTGGAGCATTTACCTGGTGGCCTCAGAGTGGGTCAGAGCATGGAACCCTGCTGGCCCCCCACGTGGTCGGAGCATTGGGCCCTGCTAGCCCCCCACGTGTCGGAGCATCGGGTCCTGCTGGCCCCGTGTGGGTCAGAGCATTGGGCCCTGCTGGCCCCCCACATGGTCAGAGCATGGGGCCCTGCTGGCCCCCCACGTGGTCGGAGCATTAGGCCCTGCTAGCCCCCCACGTAGTCAGAGCATGGGGCCCTGCTGGCCCCCCATGTGGTTGGAGCATTAGGCCCTGCTGGCCCCCCATGTGGTTGGAGCCTCGGGCCCTGCTAGCCTCCCATGTGGTCAGAGCATTAGGACCTGCTGGCCCCCCATGTGGTCGGAGCATGGGGCCCTGCTGGCCCCCCTCATGGGTCAGAGCATGGGGCCCTGCTGGCCCCCCACGTGGTCAGAGCATCGGGGCCCCGTGGGTCAAGCGCTCGGCCTGCCCTCCTCGGCCAGCTCACCGTATCTGCATCCCTTTCCTGCAGGAGCACATGTCTTTGCGCAGGAACAGGCTGTTGAGGGTGACGGCCCCCACCAGGTAGAACAGCTGCTTCACCGCCTGCCTCACGAGCTCCGGGTCCAGACCGTTCTGGCACATGGTGCTGTAGAAGTAGCTCAGCTGCTGCAGGACGGAGGTCATGGTGTAGGCGTCTGTGTCGTCTATGCTGGACGAGCGCTTCCGGAAGCCGGTGGGCTTCAGGCCAGACATGCCCTGCAGACTCTCATACTCCAGCATGCCGGGCACTGTAGAGCAGAAGGTCTGTTATGTGGGGCCAGCTCAAGCGCTGCATTGCGGGGGCGTGTGTGTGTGTGTGTGCGCGCGTGTGTGTGCGCGCGCGCGCGTGTGTGTGTGTGCGTGCGTGTGTGTGTGCGCGCGTGTGTGTGCGTGTGTGTGTATGTGTGTGTGTGTGCACGCGCGCATGTGCGTGTATGTGTGTGTGTGCGCGCGCGCGCACGTGCGCGTGCGTGCACGTGTGTGTCAGAGGGCACTGTGTGTGCCTGTGGAGGCCCAAGGGTGACTTTGGAAATTACCCTGGATTGCTTACTGCCGCTTTGCTTTGCCCCGGATGTCTGACATTTTTGTATAGGATTCGGGATCCAAACTCAAGACTTTCTGTTTGTGAGGCAGGCTTAACCCCTGAGCCATCTCTCCAGCCCAGTATAAGAGATTTCAAATGGGACTTGAGGAAATACTCAATGCAGCCACATGAATAATGTCAGTTCTCCCAAGTTGTTTCCTTCAGGATAAATAATCCTCCAAGAAGAAAACTACCAACAGTGAACTATTCATTCATAGAATCATTTTAAATAAACAAAGAATTAAAAGACAGACATTTATGTACTCATGTTTACTTAGTTTTTCAGACTGTGCTATTTATAAAAAGTCTGTTTTAAAAGGTCTCTGGGACCGAGGATAGAACTTGATGGGCCAAGTTCTCGTGTAGCATGTGTGAGGTTCTGGGTTTAATCGCCACACACTGGAGTGCTGGCGCATGTCTGTAACCCAGCTCTCAGGAGGTGGAGGCAGGACTGGGGACATGGCTCAGGGGTTAAGACTCTGCCCCACAAACAGAAGGACTTGAGTTCAGATCTCTGATCCAATGTAAAAACACCAGGCAGAAACGATGGTGATGGCCTGCATTTCCAGCCCTGGAAGGTGGAGCTTGGGAAACCCTAGAGCAAAGCAAAAAGAGGATAGAAGCAATCCAGGGTGATTTCCAAAGTCACCCTTGGGCCTCCACAAAGATGCACAGTGCCCTCTGATATACATGGACACACACACGCACTCATGCACGCACGCACTCAAGGAGGTGGAGGAAGTCAGGTGAGCCCTGGCTGTTCAGTGAGTATGAGATCAGCCTGGGCTACTTGAGATGTCTCTAAAAGCAAGCAAGCTCCCGAGGGCACCCAGGTCTTAGCATTGCTATGGATACCGTCTGGTCCTTAGCTCTCTCTCACCTATTATGGGTTGGATGCTGTTTTCCATCACGAGGATGAACTGATGGTACACTCTTATGGCCACGTCGCTCAGAATCTGTCTGTACTCTGACAGGTCGAAGTTGCTCAGGCAGTGCTTGTTCTGATGTGGGCTGTTATGCTTCATGAATTCCTGAAACCAGTGTTGTGCATAAATAACAGAACACCACAGACGTGCAGGAAACAGACACCACCCACACTGGGGATCTCGTAATCGGCATCTGGCACAACCCTTGCTCCGTAAACCTAGTGATTGCTTTGTTCTCTGAGAGCGCTGGCAGTTTAGGGTGTTAACTTTCTGCAGGAGGAAAGCAGCAATGGTTGTTTCTGGTAACATCGCTGTGCTGCTCACTTCTTGTGAGTACTCGCCCGTGAGCCCGGGAAAGCAACCCATGAAAATTCACAGGACAAAGTGTGCAGCCTCCAGTCTGCAGGCACAATGACCACATCACCGCGAGGCCAGACGGAGGGCATATTGTGAAGAGTGTGCCATGGGCTGAATCTCCTCACTTCATACGCTAAAACCTGGATCCCATGCCCATACGGTGTCATTGAAGAGCCACACATTCAGACCGGGGCTGCACTTTAGGGTCACAGTTCTAAAACCCAGAATGTTCTCATCAGAAGGACCCTGGGATCATCCATGTTCCCCTGGGGCTGAAACCCAAGGAAATCGAGGCCCAGCACAAGCCCCAGGCCCACGGCCTCTTCTCTGCCGAGCACCCAGGAGTCCAGCAGGCAGTGGCCAGGGCTCCCGAGGGCAGCAGGAGTCCAGCAGGCAGTGGCCAGGGCTCCCTAGTGCGGAGCGGACCAGAGGCGTCCTGTGAGAAGCAGGCTGCGGACCTTGGCGAGCCGCCTTCTTACCTCTTCCCCGCTGTACTGCTTCAAGCAGTTGAGGAAATGGCAGGTATTGGAGAGCCAGAAGGACAACATCTCGAAGTCTTCCACGTGGTCCTCGGGCAAGAAAAGACATGTTGGACTGTGGTCTTAGCTGCCTGTTTAGTTGTCAGACTTTGGCCAAAGTCAAACCTTCTGCTAGTCACTAAAATATTGAGCAGATTCATACTGCAACACTGGCCTGCATCCATGCAACGAGCCGCAGCCTGCAGGGAAACAAGGCAGAAGCAGGCGCCGCAGGGGTGCGTGGGACACTGTTTAGTGACTAGCCACGTCCCAGATGACTCAGCAGACAGAGCTACGGAAGCCCGGAGGTGAGAAGAGAGGAAAGCTCATGAGCAACACTGGGGTACAGGGCTGGAGACTCAGGTTCCAGATGCCCGAGGAGGGTTCCCCTAGCGCGGAGCAGGAGGAGGAAGGCCAAGGCCGAGGGGACTTGAGGCCCTGGGGTTTGGGGTCCAGGAAGGAGCTGGCGAGACTTGCAGAGGCTTCCGTTTCACCAGCAGCAACTGGTTTGCAGAGCGTCTGGGGCCAGCAGGGTGGATGCCGGTTGCCAGGGGCGACGGGGCTTCCAGGAGAACTAGGACTTTGGCGGCCAAGTGAGCCTCGTCTGGAGGTGGGGTGGGCAGGCCAAGAGTCCAGAAAGACCGAGGAAAGGAGCCCGACAGGCGGCATCCGAAACCCTGCCCAGAGGGGCTGCACACCCTGGGGCTGTGAACCTCTTGGCAAGTGAATATTTAGCTACAGTTCCAAGGAAGCAAGACGGGCTACGCCATGTGCTTGTGACTGAAAGAAAATACACATTTGTCTTGCTTTAAGAAAACCCAACGTGTGAAAGTGGCAATTTCTAGAAGTCTCTTCCGAAACACGCTGGTGTTTCCATGAATTCGATGAGCTTGACCTGAGACAACAGACTGATTCTTGGGACAATCTGGGTCCTTTTTCCTCTCCGCCCCCCCTTTTTGGTTGTAGAATTACCATACCCTGACTTTCCATCCATCTACCACCACCTTATTCTTTCTCTTGCTAGAGATCAACCTCTTCTAGAACATACATTTTGCTAGGAGTGAGGAGGTCCTCCTTCAGCTTTGACATCAAACATTCTCCCGTGAATCCGTGTTTCTCTTTCGGTGGGTCCCACAGATCGCACGAGCACTGGTGGTCACGATGCCTAGAAACCTGCACTCCCAACACAACTGTGAACGGGCGACGATCCTGAGAGACGGAAGCAGGCTGGGTGCCAACTCATGTGGCCAGCGGGTCCCACGCTCAGCAGAGACATCCTGCTGTGTGGTGGCAGCGCCTGGGCCGGGATCTGGAGGCCGTCTGTCTGTCCCCAGACCCCAGGCTGGACAGGCATTGCCTGAGTGCCTGTCACTGTGTTTGTCACTGTGGAGTGTCCAGGTAAAATAAAACCTGGTAACTGAGAACGGTCCCAGGCTGGTCGTGGCTAGCCTGAAGCAGGGCCGTGAGTTCGCTCGCAGCCTGTGGTCACAGTCCTGCTCTGTCCCTGCTTGCTCTTCCCGAGCCACCGCAAGGAGACGCTGAATTCAGATGGCGACTCTGACTTGTGCTCTTCAACACATGAACTCTCCTGCGGTTCCTTCCCACACAGTAGCAGCCCATGGGGTCTGGCTGCCCCATGCTGATGGGGACAGCCAGGGAACTGCGTTCAGCGAGCTGGAAAGACAGCGTGGAGGGAACCTCCCTCCAGCCTGGACGGCTCACCGGAAGGGCGGTGAGAGAGTGGTGAGGGGTGAGGGAGAGGGACTCCTTCACCTACGGTCACAGCCCATGACATCACTAACCTAGCCGACGGCTCTCCTGCTCGACTCTCCTGCTGGAGGAGTAAGTCATAACTTGGTTGTGGGGAAACCAGTGGAATGGAGGGTCGTCACTCACTTCTTCCCATTCCTGCACACGTCCCTCATGCCTGAGAGGTAGGGAGGGGGCGACCACCAGCCGACCTCTCCCCAGTGAGCTTTGTGGTCCCAGGCAGCTCCCCCTGCATCTTCCCCGCACTTTCACTTCTTTCCCTGTCGGGCCTTGAACGGGTCTGCATGGCCTGTCTCACTGACGACCCCACGGCCCCTGCTCATCCCACCGTGACCCCGCATCAGACTCCATGCCTCGGCCCACGCCACGGTGGGCGCCCTACCTTGACCACCTGCTTGATGCCGTCAATGGCGCTGTTCATCAGGGACTTCAGCATGGGGGCGTCGTTGAGTGAGTCCGCATAGCGCACACACATGAACAGGATATGAGCCGGCAGCCCAGGAATCATGTTCACCACCACGCCGCGCGGCTTCAGGTCTGCGGCAGAGTCCACAACAGGCTCGGCTGAAGTTGACTCTCCTGAAACTCGTGTGGCTGTGCTCGGGCCGTGCCTGTGTGCACAGGGGTCCCCCCCCCACTTTCTCTGGGTTCTGATTTTTGCTTTTTTGGCAAAAAATACACAGGGGTCACTGCTTCTTGCATATCTCGAGGGTGGAGCATTTTTCTCTTTTAAAAAGGCTAGACGGGAGATGGACATCGCAATTTTCTTTGGTGAGGAGGCTCGGGATACCCAATGTAAGCAGGATCCAGCTGTACTTAGGGGAGACTGGCTGGCCTGCGGGACAAGAGAAGCCGGAGAGGGACGAAGAGGACAGAGAAACCTCACAGAACAAGGGACGCAGCAGGGCCCCCACGGCCGTAGGAGGCAGGCACTAGGGACGGGTGCCTGTCACTCTGCCCCGGCCAGGGTCCCTTGATCCGAACTATCTCCTGTTGCTTGTTTTGAACAATGTGTGGCGCTGCCTTCAGAAGGTGGGATGAGGTCACCGCGGGGTGGGGGGTGGGGAGTTGGTTCTGCTGCTCTCCTGCTCTCTGTCGGCTGTGATGTGAACAGTCTGCACCACACGCTCCTTCCACCTCGAGCTGAGCTGCTGCCACGCTGCCCCTGCATAGAGATGTCCTGGGAAACTACGTGCCCTCAAGCTGCCCTCAAGCTGCTTCTGCCAGGCATTTGGAGCAGCGATGATAATATACACTGGCGCTCAGGGGCCTGCCGGGGCCGTTCTACAAAGGAGGGAAGGAATCTTCCTATTTAAAGGTCTTGGACCAACCCGTGTCTGACACGCAGGGCTCCCCTCCTTTAACAGGGTCATCTGGTCAGCCGTGCTGAGGGGAGACACAGGCTACAGAAGAGGTGACAAAGGAGTTGGCAGAGGGAAAGCAACACAGACTCCAGGCTTTATTACCAAGAATGAGGTTCTGAATGAGCTTGGCTTCGTCTTCTCTCTGGTATCCCAGCATCCCAAGGTACTCTCTGGGTCCTGAGGATGGGCGCATATTGCTGGCTGCACGCAGAGGCAGATCGGCTATGGAAAGGAAAACCACGCTCCTTAGTTTCATAGTGAGGCTGCTGCCCGCTGCCTCCCCACCACCTCCCTGTACCTCCCTGCACCTCCCCACTCCATCTCCTCCCTGCATGTTCCTGCACCTCCCCCTGCACCTCCCTCCTGCACCTCCCCTCTGTACCTCCCTCCTTCACCTCCCCCCTGCATGTCCCTGCACCTCCCCCTGCACCTCCCCCTGCACCTCCCCCTGCACCTCCCCCTGCACCTCCCCCTGCACCTCCCCCTGCACCTCCCCTCTGCACCTTTCCCTGCACCTCTCCCCTGCACCTCCCCCTGCACCTCCCCCCTGCATGTCCCTGCACCTCCCCCTGCACCTCCCCCTGCACCTCTCCCCTGCACCTCCCCCTGCACCTCCCCCTGCACCTTCCCCTGCACCTCCCTCCTGCACCTCTCCCCTGCACCTCCCCCTGCACCTCTCCCCTGCACCTCCCCCTGCACCTCCCCCTGCACCTCCCCCTGCACCTCCCTCCTGCACCTCTCCCCTGCACTTCCTCCCTGCACCTCCCCCTGCACCTCCCCCTGCACCTCTCCCCTGCACCTCCCCCTGCACCTCCCCACTGCACCTCTCCCTGCACCTCCGCACCTCCCCCCTGCATGTCCCTGCACCTCTCCCTGCACCTCTCTCCTGCACCTCCCCTTGCACCTCCCCTTGCACCTCCCCCTGCACCTTTCCCTGCACCTCTCCCTGCACCTCCTCCTCCACCTCCCCCTGCACTTCCCCACTGCCTCCCATCCAGTCATTATTTATCCATCCATCTATCCCTACATCATCCTTCCATCCATCCATCATTCATGCACTGATCACCCATCTATCAATCACCCACCTATTGATCATCCATCTAACCATCAAACATACATCCATCCATCCGTCAACCCACCATATATCATCCATCTGTGCCTCCACTATCTATCCATCTTCTATCCATTCATCTGTCCTTCCATCTTCCTGTCCATCATCCATCCCATCCATCCGTCCATCCATCCATCCATGCATGAATCATCCATCTGTATCCATTCATGCACTCATCTATCTATCTGTCCTGTCTTCTTGTCCATCCATCCATCTATCCATGCATGAACACATGCATCTATCCATGCATCCATCCATATCCATCCATGCATCTACCCACCCATCCATCCATCCACCCACCCACCCATCCATTCGTCCATCCATCTGTCCTATCTTCTTGTCCTTTTATCCATCCATGCATCCATCCATCTATCCATGCATGCACACATGCATCCATCCATCTATCCATCCATTCATGCATGCGTCCATCCATATCCATCCACTCATCTGTCCTTCTGTCTTCCCGTTTATCATCCATATTCATCCATGCATCTATCCAGTGAAGGCAGGAAGAGGAATGGACAGCTGTATTCTGAGCAAGGAAGGCTAGAGAGAAAAGAGAAGTCAAGAACTAAAGTGCGATAAATGTAACTGAGCAAAAGACAGGCAAAGGCCAGGGGCTCTGATGCAGAAGGAAGAAAGGGTCAAGGTTGCTTCCCACAGGCCTCAGGAGGATGATCCGCCCCTTCTCCCTTCTGCGCTTCTCTCTTCTAGAGCACACTGGAATGCTTTCTGACCCTGGGTATGCAGCGGGGAGAGAGGGTCAATTTCTAAGCAATCAATCTGATGCTCATTCACAATTTCTTTTTTAAAAGCAAGAATTGACAGAGGAAGAGGTTGAAAGCACTTGGTATAAGCCGTCTCCTGCAATGACCACAGTGTAGCTATTCTCGTCTGCGGTGGAGAGCTGTCTTCCTGCCTAGAAGGGTCTTTCTTTAGCCTGTCGCTAGGTTCCAAACCGGACCACTTAAGAATCACTCCATTTGGGTTTGTCTGCTTTGGACCAGAGAGGAGAAACACTCGCTTTGGGGAACGGGGACCTTTGCTGAGAGCTGAGACAGGTAGAAATCAGTTCCTACCTTTTTCGATGGACTTGGTCAGAGTCTTGAGTTGATCTTGCAGCTTTTTAATCTCCCTGTTCTTCATGTCCAGCTCCTCTTCAAGATCCTTCAGAAACCAAAAGGACCAGAGACATTATCTCGGAAGCATCTTTGTTTCCTTTATGGACTTTATGGAGAGGTCTACACATTGCACGAACCACCCACTTCACACAGTTAGCTCCATGGTAGCATTGCCAGAGACAACTAATAATTACACTGTCACCATTATCTAATTCCAGAAGTTTCCACTGCGCCCCAGTAGAAAACCATAGCTTTTAGCTGTCTCTGGTCCCCTGGTCTCTTCTGGCCTCCAGGGGGGTCAATAATTGATTGTTTCTGTAGATTTGCCTGTTCTGGGCATTTCAAACCAGTGAAATGATCCAAGATGTGTCTTATGTCTGTTTCTTACACATAACAATGCTTTCACGAGATTCATTGTGCTGTCGCATGCATTGGTAGCTTGAATCCATGGTTGAATAACATCCAGTTGTGTTGATATGCTACATGTATTTAATCTATTTCCCTGGCTATAAAGTAATGTCCCTCATAGAGAATTTAAAAGTACGAATGTGGAAATGAGCTCCTTGGATGTCAGAAGAGGAAGCAGAGATGGTATTCAGACACCTGGGTCTGGTGGTTTTGCCTCTCCTTCCAGAGAGGCAGGTGGCCTTAGTTTGGCTCAAGCACCTTCAGGGCCCTAGATATCTAGAAACAATTCTCAGAGGGGCAGCGACTATTTCAGTCTTTTTGAAAAAGACCACCTGTCCTTTTGGTTATTTATTTATTTATTTATCTATCATTTTTAGGACGGGCCCCATGCAGCGCAGGCTGGCCTCCGACTTGCCGTCTGGCAAAGGGGCCCGGGGCATGTGCCGCACTGCGCAGTGTGTGAGGTGGTGGAGATGAACCCAAGGCTTCGCGCACCTTGGACCAGCTATGCCAGCTGAGCCACACCCGGGCCCGACCTCCTGTCTTCTGCGATAGGAAGTGGGGTATCCTGGGGGAGGACTGTGGTCCACAGCTGACAGTCATCTGCAGTGTGCGGGGGTGTCCCCTCCCAGCCATGCCTCACTGACAGAGCCATCTACCACACACGGGGAAGCTTCGCTCCTTACCCTGTGTTCCAGGGTAAGCTGAGAGCCTTCCCTCTGGAAATCACCTCTGGGGTCATCCTGTCCTTCAGGCCCCTGTGGGTGCACGGCCGCCTCCTGCAGCGCCCACATGTTACCCAGCAGCCTCTCCCTCTCACTGCTGTGCATTTCATTCTGGACTTCGATGGCCCTGGGAGAGGGACAGGGACAGAGGAGCTCAAAGTATCAGTGGCCCTCATGCGACTGCCCACGGGCTGCCAAGACAAAAGCGCCTCTGCCAATTCCCACGGGAGCACCTTCAGGGGATTCCCACGGGAGCACTCACTTTGTCTGGGCACCTTCCTCTTCCCGGGTACAGTGTAGCTGAGTGGACAGCCCGTCTAGCTTTCCTGTGGGAGAGGGCTGTCAGCTGCAGTGGGCTAGCTCAGCCTGTTCTGACTGGGGCTGTCTTTTACTTTATTCATCAGGGGTTCACATCTGCATCCAGCCACAGATCAAGCTTTGTTTTGGTCGAACTACATTTAAATGCCTAAAACCATTGTTTAAGGATGCTGCTATTTCAAACAGCAACTAGATTTCTGAATTTTCTTTAAAAACAGTGTCTGGGCTGGCGAAATGACTCAGTGATTAAAGCCTTTGCCTTGAAAGTCAAAGGACCTGAATTCACATCCCCAGATCTCACATAAAAATGGGTGGAAATGGCAGTAGCTGTAATTCTGGCCCTGGAAGGTGGAACTTGGTGAACTCAGTTAAGCAATAAGGAGGTAGAACAATCGAGGATGATTCCCAGGGTCAACCTTGGGCCTTTACACACACACACACACACACACACACACACACACACACACACACATACACACACGCACACATATGACACACACGCACGCACTGAGTATCTGACAACACCAGGGCCTTCACTGTCAGACCCCAGAGGAGCTTGGAGGACACTCTCCCCGCCCTCCCATTTCCCCTCCAGCTCGGTCTCGCCTGTCACCCGCCTGGGTCTGGAAGACCCGCGCTCACCTTGGTGAGGGGCTTCCTGTGCATTTATTTCCTGGCTTAGAGGCCATTTCTAATGGCAGCGCAGGGACCACCCAAGTACCTCTCGTCTGCTCCAACTGCTCCTCCAGGCGGGCCTCCAGGTCTTGTTTCTGTTTCTCCAGCTCTGAGATTTGCTGTTTTAAGTCTGGGATCATCTTGAGAGATCATAAATATTAGAATAAGGAATGTTTTCCTCTCTGACCTTTACAATCTCAAAGGCAAATCCTTTAAACTATCTGTACTCAACCTGTGGCGCACAGGAGTGTGTACAGAGGCCAGCTGTAAGTGGGCTTGACTGACATTTATTTTTGGTCTCCAGGTCTTAAGAAATCCCAGCATGCCCAGAAGTTGTGGTTCTCACATGGTTATACTGGGAAGGAAAGAGGTGCACTGTGGGAAGGAGGGGTGATGGGTCGGCCCATCAGGCTCTTTAGTCCAAGTCCATAGGCTGTCCTCAGGGAGGCGGGGGATAGGGAGTCATCTCAAGGCAATTTGAACTCCAGGTGGCGCACTCCTGGGGAGCTGGTCCTGCAGCTGTGTGGGACGCCTAGCGTCCTTTCCTTTCTATTAGACATTTCTTGTGTGTGTGCTTCCAGCACATGTCTGTGTGTGAGGGTGTGCACATGTGTGTGCAAGGGTGTGCACGTCTTTGTGTGAGGTGTGTGTCTATGAGGGTGCATTCATATCTGTGTGTGAGGTTATATATGTGTGTGTGTGGGCATGCACGTGTGTGTGAAGATATGCACTTGTCTATATGTGAGGGTATGCACACCTGTGTGTTTCTTGCACATGTATGTGTGAGGGTGTGCATACCTGTGTAGGTTTTCTACATATTTGTGGGTGTAAAGGTGTGCACATCTGTGTATTTCCTGCACATGTGTGTGTGAGGGTGTGCACATCTGTGTGTGTCCTGCACATGTGTGTGTGTGAGGGTATGCACACCTATGTGTCCCCAAGGACAGATAAGGACACTGGGTGCTTTCTCCATCACTCTCGGCCAAGTCCTTTGAGACAGAATCTCTCCTGAAAAAGCTCACTATTTTTTTGGCTAGGCCGGAAGGCAGCCAGCCCCAGTGATCCTGTCTCTGCATGGGGCATCCGACTCGTTCCTGGAATCTGAACTCCATGCACCAGGCTTATGTACCAAGCATTCGTGACCACGGAGCCACCCCTCAGCTTCTGCATGCACGTTTCTCAGTGTCTCCCTGTATATCCAGACGGGTGAAAACAGATTTTCTGTTGATAATCTGTGCAGACCCCCGAGCCCGTGAAGCCTGGAGAATGGCTCACTTGCTGAGCTAGCTGAACTCCTCGTCCAGAGCGCAGGCTGTGAAGACACAGGCTCAATCCCAGCTACTGACTGGGGAGCGGCCCTGAGAGTCCCCAGTTCTCCGGGGTTGAGGCTGAGAAGGAGTCAGAAAGAAGCAGAGAAGGAGCAGCTAGCGAGGGAGGAAAGCCAGGGAAGTGCAACGCTGGGATCCAAAAGAACAAGACGGGGGTGGGGGGGTGGGGGGGTGAGCTTCATCACAGGTCACTGGGGCCTTGAGGCGGAACCTGGCGGCTGCAGAGACAGGGAGGCAGGACCTCCGGTGAAGGCCATGGACTTGCTGAAGAGATGGAGTGACCGCCAGCAGTCTGGGGGCGGCAGCTGGTGTGGGGGCGGCAGCTGCCAGCGGTCTGAGGGTAGCAAAGGTTTTTTTTTTTATTTTACTTTGGTGAGATGAAATCCTTGAGGCATTTCTCCACACCAGCAGGATGAGATAAATGCAGCCAGAAGGAGAAAGTCCCTGATCCTGGAGATCTGCAGGACAAACGGGCTGAGAGGGACGCATGCAAGCTTCCGCCTTGGTTGGACTTTTCCCAGACGCTAAAGCCTGGATTAAATATATAAATTCAACCTCCCTTTCCCTCTTCCCGAGGATTTGGTCATGTGGTAATTGAACATTCTCCAGTCCAAGCAGTCTCCAGCCTGGATCGCTTTATAGCTTTACCTTCTGACTAGTATTTCATTCCTAGACCAACAAACACATTTAAATCCAGTGTGTGGCTGCAAAGACTGGTGACGACGAGCAGCGTCCCCAGTGCTGCGGCCGTGCACAGGCCATGCACAGACGCACCATGTTTTCTGACGTCAGCCTGGTGACTTGGTGCCGGATGCTCTCCTTGATGTCCGTCTCTTCTCTGAACAGTTTCTGCAGGTGGTTGATCTCCTGACTTAGATGCACGACTTTCAGGTTTAGGGCTTCGATCTCCTTCTCGTAGCAATCCTTCTGGGACTGGAAATGGCTCTCCAAAACACTGCAGGGGAGGGCCAAGGAACAAGCCCAGGGTCTTAGCTGTGCCGGCTGAGGGGTGTGCGTGCAGCACTCCAGGCTACTACGGCTAGTGTCTCTTCCCGGGTACACAAGGCCGGCTGTGGACATGGTGACAGGCTGGGATCTAGGTGGACACGCTTTGATCCCCCAGTGGAACCCCAGAGCAGTTTCTCACCGAGTTGCTTTCTTCAGCCCTTCATAGGCAAACCAGAGCTCCCCGTCCTCGTTCAAGTGCTCCAGGCCTTCTGCAGAGAGCCTGCACGATAAGGGAAGGAAGCAGGAGTGGATGCTCCTTCTGTCACTCACGTTTCACATGGTGTGTGTGCACATGTGTGTGTGCGCACGTGTGCACATGTGTGTGTGCGCACGTGTGCACATGTGTGTGTGCGCACGTGTGCACATGTGTATGCATGCAGGTGTGTGTGTGATAGTTAAGCACAGGTGTCAACTTGACTCTTGAGGGTTTGAGCTCTGGGCACAGATGTAGAGAGTTGATGGTTGAGTTAAGCCCAGAGCAAACCTGAAGGAGATTGTCTAGCTGATGGGGAAGACCCAGCCCATGGTGGGTGGGATTAGGCCCTGGATAAATCAAGAGAGCTGGTTGAGAGAGTGGGCATCCTTCTGTTCACTTGGCCAGACATGCTGATCTGGCAAGTAAGGATTGTCCATCTCTCAGCCATTATGCAGTGATGGTGTGGCCAGTTCCCTCAGCCCTGGTGTTGGTGTGTGCTCTCCCGTCAAGCTGGACTATGAACTGTAACCGGACTATTGTAAGAAAGTAAACTCCTTGTTCTCTTAAGCTGTGTGATGGTCATTTATCAGCAACCATGCAGGCGGACTGCAACAGAATTTGGTACCCAGGAAGTGGGGTGTTGCTGATAAATCTGACTATGTAGACTTTGTGGCTTTTGAACGGTTCTGCTGGACAAAGTTGGAAATGCTGGAGAATTTTCATTTTGTGGATTTACAAATACCGTTCTTCGGCGTTTAGTGGGCCAATTGCTGAGAGACATTGTTTGGGCCCAATTTGTGATGAGGGAAACAAGGACTTTGGTAAAACTGAATATAAAGACGATGGACTGGTTTGCTTGACAGAGGAGAGCTGTGTTGGCAACCTTGAAGGTTTGGATGTGCAAAGGGCAGGCTGTTGGACAAATGAGTATCAGTGAAGGAAAACCTAGTGACTTGCACTGAGACAGTGGAGGACGTAGAAACCACCGTATGGCAAGTTCGTGGTTTGAAAGCTTAGATTCCTTCAGGGGGCGAAAGCCCAAGTTAAAGCTGTTTCTTGCCCTTTGCAAGTTTGGTTGCCTAGAAGAGAGGCTTTTCCAGCGTCAGCACGTTGAAGTTGGTGCAGCTGTGGCTCCAGTGGACTAAGCTGCGTTTCAACCTCGCTTCAGAATCAGGCAGCGTCCCTCAGGTGATGCCAGAACTGTGGGACTGCTGCTGAGGACAACTGCGAGTAGAGATTCAGCCTGGTTCAAAGGAACTTTGCTCTTACAACTTCGGGCTGCAAATAGGGACTGGGAATGCCTCGAATCTTTGAGCCGCCTTGATGAGCAGCAGAAGATGGACATTGAAGTATTGTCCATCTCTCAGCCGTTATGGTGGCCAGTTCCCTCAGCCTTGGTGTTGGTGTGTGCTCTCCTGTCAAGCTGGACTATGAACTGTAAACTCCTTGTTCTTTTAAGCTGTGTAATGGTCATTTATCAGCAACTATGCAGATGAACTGCAACAGTGTGCATGTGTCTGCATGCAGGTGTGTGCACGCAAGAACATATACATGTATTTGAGTGTATGCATGCAAGTGTGTGCATGCATGCGTGCACGTGACTGTGTGCACGAGACTGTGTGCACATGTGTGTACATGCAAGTGTGAACATGAGCTTGTGGTATGCATATGTATGTACATGTGAGCGTGTGCACGAATGCATGTGTACATGGATGCATGTGTGCACGCATATGTACATGTATGAGTGTGTGCATGCACGTGTGTGCATGTATACATGTATGGGCATGTGTGTGCATGTGTATGTATGTGCATGAGTGTGTGCATGTATAAAGGTGTGTGCACACAAGTGTGTGCGTGCATGTGAGTGTGTGAGCACATGCCCTGATGTGCCCATGCATGTGGAGACCACAGGACAACTTTCAGCATTGTTCCTCAGCACCATCCACCTTTCTTGAGGCCAGGTCTCTCACTGGACCTAGTGCTCACCGATCAGGCAGGCCGGCTGGCCCGCGAGCCCCAGGGACCCTTCTGCCTCTGTCTCCCCAGCACTGGGATACAGGTGTATGCATCGTGCCTGACTTTTCTTCTTTTTTTATAACATGTGTTTGGGGGAATGAGACTCAAGCCCTACCAGTGCTTCACAGGCTGAGCTGCCCTCTCAGCCTGCACTGCTCACGTTTGTAAATGTAAATACCTGCTTCTCACGTCTTCAATGTCATAGCTCTGGAGAAGCTGTCTGGTGACCTCTGACATCTTTTCTGCAAGGAAAGGCAGAGTCCGGTGAGTCTGTGGGCGTCGCCTCTCTTCCTTGTGACCATTCTAGGCCCCGGTTTCACACCAAGTCTCCAATTGTCCAGCCAGTGACTGACCTCTCTCCAGAGAGTCAGCCACCTTACATACCCAGCTCACAGCCGTCTAGGGACACGTGTCTGAGGCAGCACATGTCCGCAGTCCGGCCAGCAGCACCCCACGAACACACCCCGTTACCTCTCATCTCCCGTTTCTGGGACTGCACGTGCTTTTCCACGTCTCTCTTCTGGGCTTGAAGCAGCTCTATCTCCTTCTCAAACTCAGAGATGGTCTGAAGCACATGGCGACCCAATCAGGTGGAGAGAAAATGCAGTTAGGTGTTTCATCAGACAACCGTTCTTTCACCCCCCATGACAGAGGACACGTACCACGCATCCTCCCTGGGTTTCTTAGTAAAATCTTGAGCCCTGGCTGCCTGCACAGCTCGCCCCGCTACAAGCTTCATATTCAAGGTGCTGCTGCTCCCAGAACTGCTTGGTGCAGGAATTAGCTTCCCTTTGATATAGACCACAAATATAATGACCACAGGCAGTGGGAGATACGGAAGATGCTGAGGAACAGAAAGTTACCAGAACCATCTATCAGTAGATGGTCACTTGAAACCACCTTGCTGGGTTTGGCTATAGCTGGCTCGCAGCAGAGGCAACTGCAGGGTCAGGGTGAGACCAGGTGCCCTGAGTACCGGGTCCCCACAGGCATCTCTGCGGGTCAAAGGCTGCTTCCCCCCACGGCTTGGCTTGGAAGTTCAGCTGGAGGGAGATGACAGGGCCATGTTTTTGCAGATCAGATGGATAAAGACTGCGGGGGGGGGGGGATGGCAGGGGTGAGCGGCCCCTCCCAGCTATTTCCTGAACATTCCTGGCTCCAGCTGCTGGTTTCACAGCGGGAGGGAGGGGTTCAAAGCATCTAGCTGAGGTAGAGGCCTAATCCTTCTAACTGCAAGGCCAGAGGATGAGTCTTTGTGGCTTAGAAAAGTGAAGCCACGATGAATTGAAGGTTAACAACATTCAGGGTCACATACTGAGCTTGTGATGAGCTAGGATGGCTCATCCCTGGGGCCATGCTGTAAGCTGTGGGGAGCAGATGGCCCAGCCCAGGGCCCTGAGCTGCTCTCTCTAGCATGTCCAAGCTGTGCCTGCATTTACTTCTGACCTTCAGACTGACCGCTATGCAAACAGCTACAAGATGGTAGGCTACTGTTTGCCGGGAACTAGACATCCTAACACGTCCCTGAAGCCGGCATTACAGGAAGCAGGTGGCACCTACTGGTGCTGCCCTCCAAGTGCAGGTGATGAGCCTAAATTTAGGGGAGCCAGATGGCATGCCCACAGATCTGGGCCTAGAAAAGACAGATAGCTGGGCCGTGAAATTTGGAGGCGTCACGACAGCAGTGATCCCAGAAGCTCTCCCGAACAAGCAGTCACGTAAGACCGCCCCACGACGGTCACAAGGTATGTTGCATAAGCACAGACCCTGCATGAATACACAGGTCGTGCATTTAGAAGCTTGCACACTCCTTGAGGACGAGGCCGGTACAGGGACCTGGCCCATCTACTTAGTCCCCGGGAAGCACGTCCCCTATACAAGAGTTCACCGAGAGCCCAATCTGAATTCTGCTCCGCCTAATCCTATGTTGTGTGACCACACAGGCACTTCCACCTGTGCTGGGGAGGCAGCCTGGGTTATGAGACCCTGTTTCAAAACAAATAAGCCATAAACCCCCAAGGAGCCAGGGACACATAACTGATGTTTCTGGAAGGGAAGCAGCTAACGTGAGCTGGCGGTAGAGACACTCGTGGGCCGCAGCTCTTCCTTCTTATTCCTCTTTTTTTCTTTTTCCATTTCATGTGCTTATGTGGGGTGGATGAGTATATGTGTGTATACCTGCTTGCATGTATGTGGGTGCGTGTATGCTGGGGGATGTTTGTACATGTATGTGCATTGGAGCCCGAAGTTGATATCAGGACTCATGCTTCTTCCACATATTCTTTGAGTCGGGTCTTTACTCAAACCCAGAATCATATCAGAACAGGCAGCTGGCTCCAGAGATTTTCTGACTCTAGTTACAGGCAGAGTCATGGGTGGGCTGCCTCGCCTGGGGACCTGGGAGTTTGAACTTAAGTTCTTTTGCTTATACAGTAAGTAGTAAGTTAGGGGAGCAACCTCCCCTAACCTTGCTAATTGTTATTTTTTTAATTTAACTTTTTTTTTTTTTCCTTTTTATTCAATTGTGCGTGTGTGTGCGTGTGTAGAACCATGGGCGAATTCGGGAACCACCATGGACCGCCTCCACCTCCTCTTTGTTTACTCTGCCCCGGGATTCACAGGCTCCGCTCTACCAGGACCAGAAAGGCAGGCCGCCTCGACTTCCGCCTGGCATCTGTACATGGGGTCTAGGATCCGAACTCAGGACCTTCTGCCTGCAAGGCAGAGGCTTAACCCCTGAGCCACCTCTCCAGCCCCTAATTTAACTTTTATCAAGAACATTTTACTAAATTTCCTAGGATATTTAATATTTTTATGATAACTGTAGATAGCTAATATTTTTTTAATTTTTTTATTATTATTATTTATTCAACTGTGCGCATGTGTGTGTATGTGCGCGCGCGCGCGCGTGTGTGTGTGTCTGTGTATGTGTATGTAGAACCACGGACGAATTCGGGAACCACCATGGACGCCTCCACTTCCTTCTGCCCCGGGATTCACAGGCTCCGCCCTACCAGGACCAGAAGCGCAGGCCGCCCCTGCTTCCGCCTGGCGTCTATACGTGGGATCTGGGATCCGAACTCAGGACCTTCCGCCTGCAAGGCGGAGGCTTAACCCCTGAGCCACCTCTCCAGCCCCTGATAGCTAATATTTTCCATGTATGATCAAGGGATTTAAAATCTTTTTTGAGGATAGTGAGTGTAGATTTATTTTAAAAACGTAAGAGCCTTTCCAGCTTGGGCCTGCAGAATGGCCCCTGCAAAGAAGGGTGGTGAGAAGAAGGGCCGTTCTGCCATCTATGAGGTGGTGGCCTGAGAACGAGTGAGTGGGTGTCAAGAAGCAGCCCCTCAGGCGCTCGGAGAAACCTAGAAACTCGTTATGAAGGAGATGAAACTCCAGACGTGCACTGTGAAGGAGATGGAACGCCAGATCTATGCATTGATACCAGGCTCAACAAAGCTGTCTGGGCCAAAGGAACAAGGAATGTTCCATACGGTATCCGTGTGCGCTTGTCCAGAAAACCCAATGAAGACCAAGACTGTCCAAACAAGCTCTACACTTCATTAACCTACGTCCCTGTGAGCGCATCCAAAAATCTGCAGAGTCAACGTGGATGAGAACTAACTGCAGAGTGTATAGCAAAGCTGTAAAACTATCAAAAAAAAGTAAGAGATAGTCCCTAAAGTAGGAGGGTTTCTAGAGGGAATGCCATCAAAATTGTGTGTGTACGTGTGTACATGTGCCTACCAGGGTGTGTATGTGTGTGTGTGCACATGTGCCTGCCAGGGTGTGTGTGTGTGTGCATGTGTGCACATGTGCCTGCCAAGATGGGTGTGTGCATGTGTGCACATGTGCCTGCCAGGATGTATGTGATCGTGTGTGCACATGTGCCTGCCAGGGTGTGTGTATGTACGTGTGTGCACATGTGCCTTCCAAGGTGTGTATGTGCATGTGTGTGTACATGTGCCTGCCCGGGTGTGTGTGCATGTGTGTGTGCACACGTGCATGTGTGTGCACACGTGCCTGCCAGGATGTGTGGGTGTGTGGCGGTCAGAAGACAAGCTTGTGGAGCCTGTTTTTTCTTTCTATCTTTGGGTAGTACTGGCAAGCCAGCCCAGGTCACCAGGCTTGCGCTGCAAGGACCTTCATCCACTAGCCTCGCAGGCCCGTCTCTCAGCTCCAGATTTCATTGCAACTTTTAATATAGACTAAGATAAAGTTATATCTGTTGATGGTGACAAAGTGCTGTAACTTATGAATGTGAAATGGATAATTAAGTCAAGCTAATTCCATCACTTTATGATGAATATGATGATAACATTAGAAATTTATTCCCTTAGCAGTTTTGAAGTGTATAATAATCTATGCTTAACAATAGTTATCACTGGAATGAATTGTTACTCTTGTGAGTTTGCTGATAGCTTAAAGTAAAAGATTATGACAGTGTAATTTCATGTTAATATAGATATTCATCAATTTTTAACATGCTGGATTTTATATATAAGGGTTCTCCTGAATTTATTATTTAAGTTGGAAGTAGTCTCTAAGTTGATATATTTAAATAATTATATAACTGTTATTATATTTTAAACCTTACTTATTCATTTATTTTGTGTGTATCAGAAGGCACTGTATGTCCCTGTGGAGAACCAAGGGTGACTTCGGGAATCATCCTGGAATCATCCTTCTACCTCCCTCTTGCTTCGCTCTGGGGTTTCCCAGACTCTGCCTACCAGGACCAGAAATGCTACTGTTTCTACCTGACATTTTTACGTGGAACTCAGGACCTTTTGCCTGTGAGGCAGAGTCTTAACCCCTGAGCCATCTCTCCAGCCCTATAACTGTGTTTTAAAATGTGAGAAGCTAGGCTGGGGGGAAGCTCAGTTGGTAAAATGCTTGTTACACACATGAGGACTTGAGTTCAGATCCCCAGGACTCTTGTAAGAAGCTAGGTCCAGCACTGGGGAGCAGAGGCCGGAAGCTCCCTGTGGCCTGTGGGCCAGTTAGCCTGGCTGAATGGGTGAGCTACAGTGTTAGTGAGAGAGTCTGCCTCAAAGACCAAGGTGGAGAGGAAGATTCGATATTGCCCTTGCACACACACACACGTGTACACATACACATACACATGTACATGCATACACACATAGACACCTATGTGAACATACACACACGCACACATACACATGCACATACATGAACACACACATACAAGTGTACATATACACTGACATGTTCGCACACTGTGCAAACACATGTACACACATGCACAAAGACTTGTGTATACACATGCACTCACACACATAAACACACATGCAGACACATGTGTACACACATGCGTATACACATGCATGTACATGCACACACAAATGTACATACACACTGACCTGTACACAATGCATACACATATGCATACACATGCACACATACACAAGTGCATACATGAAACACTTCTGTACATACATGCACATGCACACACATGTACACACTGATCTGTACACATGCATGTGCATACACATGTGTATACACATGCACACATACATATGCTCACACATGCACATACTTGTGTACACACATACACATGCATACATGTGAGCACACATGCAGACACTCAAGTGTATGCGCACACTTTCACACATACCCACGCATATGCACGCAAGTGTACACACTGACCTGTACACACATGCATATAAATGTGCATATACATGTACACACATGAACATACATACACATGTGCACATACAAAATGACCTACACACACACACACGTACACATACACAGACACTAGATGAATATGTTGCTAGAAGCCGATTTTCAAGCACAAAGCATCGTTGCTGCTAATTGGCAGCAGCTTGGGGGCCGCACTTGGCGCTCTTGCTCCCCTCTTGCCTTTGTCTTTAATGCAGATGCTGCAGCTGTGTGAGCCCTGGGAACATGGACCATCTCTGCAGGTCGGGACATGGGGGGGTGTTATCCGGAAGCCAGCACACCCTACCTTGGCCTGCTGGCCCAGGCGCGCCGCCTCCCCCTTCCAGTGGTCAGAGGTGCCTTGCGCCTCCTCCAGCTGACACTGCAGCTGGGACCGCTCTTCCTTCAGACCTCTGACCTCTTCTCGCAGGGACTCCAGCTGCTGCTCATAATCTTGTGTTTTCAGCTCAAAACTCTTTTCCAGGAGTCTAGGCAGCAAGAGAAGGAAAAGAGTTAGCTTAGGATCAAGTCTACAGTCTTCAACTACAGCAATACATCGTTTTGAAAGCCCTGAGCTGCAGACACCCTCTCCAACCAGAGGAGCAGATGGCCTTGTTTTCAGCCAGCAGTCCATCCGGCAGTAACAATGTGGACAAGCCCAACCTAAACAGTGTCCAAAGGTGATTACCATGAGGCCGGGCTCCTGAGACCCCTGCCCCATCTGCCTGTGTCTGTGATATTCTGTCTGCAAGCTAAAAGCCAAAGGAATATGAGAGGGCTGGAGACGAGCCTCTATTGGTGCAGCAACTGCTTGGCATGCACAAAGCCCTGGGTTCAATTCCTACCACTGCATGAAGTGGGTATGGGGGTGTACCCTTGTGATCCCAGCATAGAAGGTAGGGGTGGGGAGCCAGGAGGACCAGGAATTCAGGCCAGCACATGCTACATGAGACCCTGGTCCAGAAAAAGAAGCAAAAGGTGCCAAGAGAAGGAGGCGGTAGCTTTGGGGTCTCGCACATCCGTTGTTGTTCCTCTTTCTGCACGTCATCGAACAGCTGCCTGGTGAGGTCGTCCATCTTAGCTGTGAACAGAGAACCGTCTTTGAAGTTCGGAGGCCAAGCCAGTGTTTCCAACTGTGAGAACAGTTTACTGCTGGTGGGATTTGAGTAGGCTACGTCACTTATCATGAACCAGATAGGTAGGTGACGCCTCAAAATTACCTACCAAATACGTAAACTTTGAGTTTCACTTCTAGAACTTTGGGTGGACTTAGGGGATATTCCATTTATAGAGGTTAGAAAACTGCAGAAACAACTCAAGAGGGGGCTACACTACAAAGTGGAGGTGGGGAGTTCCTTCTCACTCAGGCTTGGGTGTTGTTCCTGACCCCTGACCTCGTCTGCCCCTCCCAGGCACACTCATCAGCGCACATCACTGTATGGGCGCTGATGACCTGACGTCCTGGTCTCAAGCCACTTGCTTCTTCCTCACACCCGGGCTTCCCCTCATTCACTTCCTCCTCACACCTGGGCTTCCCCTCATTCACTTCCTCCTCACACCCGGGCTTCCCCTCATTCACTTCCTCCTCACACCTGGGCTTCCCCTCATTCACTTCCTCCTCACACCCGGGCTTCCCCTCATTCACTTCCTCCTTACACCCTGCCTTCCCCCTCATTCAATTCCTCCTCACACCTGGGCTTCCCCTCATTCATTTCCTCCTTACACCCGGGCTTCCCCTCATTCACTTCCTCCTCACACCCGAGCTTCCCCTCATTCACTTCCTCCTCCTCACCCGCGGGCTTCCCCCCACTCTGCTCCAAGCCCTAGGTTCTGATGTCTTCGGCCACAGCTGACCCAGGTGGGTGAGACCCCCGGCCTGTACCCTGTGCTCCCACGTCCCGTGCTGGGGCTGAGAACAGGTCCCTGGACAAGATGGTCCAGTGGGTGGCTGAGCCCCCTGGTCACGACGCGGCCATGCTCCCGCTGCCTGTCCTGAGATTCAACAGACCCCTGGGGTTCAGCTGAGAGCTGGGGAGCTGCAGGCAGGGGGCGTCACCAAAGGCAGCTCGCTGTTCCCTGCCGCAGGGGGAGGTGACCTTCCATCAGCCTGTGAAGAGCGGGCAGGGTTGTCTGTGCTGTGTGGCCGACCCACGGGTGACGTGGCCTTGTGAATGCTGGCATCCGTGGAAGAGCGCGTCTCCCTGCACACATGCACGCACACACGCACCCATGCACACACCCACACACGCACGCACCCATGCACACGCCCACGCACGCACCCACGCATGGTGGATGGCCCGTCTCAGCACTCAGGCTTACCCTGCAGCTCCTCTGTCTTTTCCTGCAGCTTCTGCTGAACTTGCTCTTTCTGCACCTGCAGCTCCGAGTTGTGCTTCTGCAGCTTCGCCAGCCTCTAGCAAGGGAAGGAGCAGCCTGAGGGGTCGGTCCGCCGCCCCTCCTGGTGAGCAATGGGGTCTTCTACTTTTGCTCAGCTCAGTGCCATGGGCACAGGGGCTCCCGACCTCCTCACCACAGCTGACACCCAGGAGAGCTGAACCAAGGTCTCCCTGAGCTTTGGGACCATGGGGTAGTGCTTTGTCTGGGGGTGAGGGGACTGTTCTTTGAGACCACTGTGACCCTAAAGGGAGGGGAGTATGGCTTCTCTTGGTGAGGGGCCTGCTAGGCTGGCAACAGGCAGTGTAGACACCTTGGTGGTGACAATGGTGACCAGCAGAGCCAGTGAGGCGGCAGCAGTGTGCTCGCCCCGGGGCACTAGGCCGCCAAGAGGGCAGAGGGCACCTCGGGCTCCTGCTACCAGTGTGGGTTCTGCAGGCCTTGGGAAAACAGAGGAGAGGGGACGCTGATAAAGACCATCCCCTTAGAAGGAGCTAGAATGCACCTGCTGTGTAGGGCCTATGGTGGGCGCTGGCTAAGTCATGTCACATGACAGGAGAGGAATTAACATTCAGAGAGGTTGGCGATGTGCTGCGAAGTGGTTGGCAGCAAAGCCACATATGAACCCAGGACGCTGGGGCCTGAGGGCCATCGCTGTCTTCGCTACAGGGCCAAGAGGAAAGATGCGACAGGTCCTGAGTCTTGGGCAGGGCAGGTGCCAGCAGGCCGGGCCAGAGGGACCAGCGACAGAGAGAAGAGATGCAAGCATGGCTGGCACCCCTGGGCCGAGAGCCGTCCGACACCCCTGGGCGTGAGCCGGCCGGCAAAGGGGCGTAGGGACAAAAACTGAGGTTGCTGCCCCAGCACCGCTGCGGGGCTCCAATGCTCTGGGATCCTCACGGAAGTGCTGCAGATCAGGTTCACAGAACAAGGACAACTCTGGCCTCTTCCATGACAGAGACAGGTACCCCCCCAGACCCCCCACAGAACACACTGACCTTCACAGAGTCCTGTGTCCACACACTGACCTCCACAGTGTCCCGTGTCCACACACTGACCTCCACAGAGTCCACACGCTGACTCCACAGTGTCCCGTGTCCACACACACTGACCTCCACAGTGTCCACACACTGACCTCCACAGAGTCCACACACTGACCTCCACAGAGTCCCGTGTCCACGCACTGACTCCACAGTGTCCCGTGTCCACGCACTGACTCCACAGTGTCCCATGTCCACGCACTGACTCTACAGTGTCCCGTGTCCACGCACTGACTCCACGGTGTCCCGTGTCCACACACACTGACTTCCACAGTGTCCACACACTGACCTCCACAGAGTCCACACACTGATCTCCACAGAGTCCCGTGTCCATGCACTGACCTCCACAGTGTCCCGTGTCCACGCACTGACTCCACAGTGTCCCGTGTCCACGTACTGACTCCACAGTGTCCCGTGTCCACGCACACTGACCTCCACAATGTCCACACACTGACCTCCACAGAGTCCACACACTGACCTCCACAGAGTCCACACACTGATCTCCACAGAGTCCCGTGTCCACGCACTGACTCCACAGAGTCCATACACTGACCTCCACAGAGTCCACACACTGACCTCCACAGTGTCCCGTGTCCATGCACTGACTCCACAGTGTCCCATGTCCATGCACTGACTCCACAGTGTCCCGTGTCCACGCACTGACTCCACAGTGTCCCGTGTCCAAGCACTGACTCCACAGTGTCCCGTGTCCACGCACACTGACCTCCTCCGCAGTGTCCTTGTATCTCCTGGCCTTCTCCTCCTGGCTGTGCCGTTGGGTGGTCGCTCTCTCCAGCTCTGCTTCGAGCCTCTGAACCTTGTCCACGTCGCCAGCACGCAGAGCTGCCAAGCTGGTCAGCTTCTCCACCAGCCCGTGGTTCTCTCTGCTCTGGAGAACAGAGGTCAGAGGTCAGAGGCTTGTCCCACAGCAGCTGCTCACCTCTCACACTGGAACATCTGTCTACACTGGTTGTCTGGGCGAGGCGGATTCTTCCTGAGCTAGCACCTCAGGGGCCGCATGCCCCCTCGCCTGGAGGCACACACAGGGGTACTGGAGGGCTGCACTGTGCTTCCTTCAGGAATCATGCATGGATGATATCTGAAGTGCATGGATGCATATTTGAAGTCAGGACCTTGAAAGGGATAACTCGGGCCTCGGGTGACCAGGTGGACCTCAGGTTAGTGCAGCTGGAATCGGAAGCAGAGGAAGGTAAGACAGACACATAGCCAGAGGCCGTAAAGACAAGAGGCTGGGGAGCAACCAGCCCCTCGGGTTCCGGGACTGGGCTGCCCAGCCTCCTGGACTGTGAGGCTCCGCTTCTGCTGTTCCAAGTGCTGCTGTGGGGCGGTGGCCATCGACCCCAGCCTTGGGGCACAAGTGGGCTCCCCACTGGCGTCCATTTGTCCCTATGCAGTAATGGCGCCTGCAGACCCGCAGAGCCAGCAGCTGAGAGGGAGAAATCCGCTCCGCCTCAAGTGCTTCTTATGCGCACCCTTATGAGAGTCGTGGACACAGCGGAGGGCTTTGAAGTTCAGAGCTCGAGGATCTGGCAGTCCTGAGAACTAGGCCCCCAAAGTCTCAAGGCCGGGAACTGTGCATATTCACAGCTCGCTGGCCCCGCCCTCCAGCTCCCGGGCACGGGTGTCCCTGCCCTGCTAGGCATCTACAGCACTGTGGGCAGATGAGAACACGACTGTCCCTCTGCGCTCCTGAGCATGCAGGCTTGGAGTGCAGACGTCACCTCGTGGAGCAGAGGAGGTGCCACGCCGCGGGTTGCACGGCTTCTCACAGGCGCACGTGCATTCGCAAGGGAGCGGGGCTGGACTTAGGGCCCATGTGCCCCCGGGCAGGCGTCTCACACAATGTGTAACCTGCACAACCTCGTATGCTTCTGTTTGCCGGCTCTGTGGTCGGCGTGGATGGCCGACCTTCCTGGGGGCAGCTATAATCTGTTCCATTTTGGAGATGGGGTCTCAGAGCCCTGCCTCCGTCTCCCAAGCACAGGGCTGACCACCTGGCTGGGTATGAGTCTCATTAGCAGAAATACGTGACCCTATTAGAAAGTGGTCGGAGAGGTGCTCTGGGATGCCCACCTGGTCCTCCAGCTTCTTCTGCAGACGCTGCAGCCGGTAGGTCAGCTGAATGTTGAGCACGAATCGACGGATGCTCTGGAACCTGCGTCTGGCCAGCCAGGCCCGCGCGTACTTCTGAAGGATCACCGCCTTGTGCTCCTGCAGCATCTTCAACACAAGACGTGCGGCGTGCCAGCTGGACCCCCACCGCCCTTCTCACCCGCGCCCCTGGCGCTGGAAGAGGTACCTCCTGAAACGTTCCCACTGTGCGAAACAGGAGTTTCCTGTCGCCAGCCCACGAAGCTCTGCCAGCGACTTCGGAAGCCACAGACCCACCTTCGTGGTGCCGTGGGTGTGGACAGCCCCTCTCGTGCCAGAATCCCCGCATCTAGGGGAGTCTGTGCAGCACTCCCTACAGGAGTTCTGGGAAACACATGGTTTCACGTACCTTCCGGTACCTTCTCCTGGCAAGGAAGCCCCGGGCGTAGGCCTGGATGGTGATGGTGGCCACGCGGATCAGCTGGTACAGGTTGCGGACCAGGTACCCCCGGCAGTGCTTCTGCAGGATGATGGCCGCCCAGGCCTCCTTCAAGGCCGCGGCAGTGAAGGCCTTCCTGGGGTGAGAGAGCGAGTGAGTGGGCGGGCAGCGCCCCGACTTCCACCCCTGAGCTCAGAGGGGCGTCTCAAGTCTCGCGACTCTACCACTAAGCTGCGCCAGAAAGGCTTGTCCTAATGAGACCCCCCCAAGTCATTTCCACTGCCCTGACCTGACTGTGGGTCATGACAGCACCAAGGAACCACGAGGGGCTTCCTACGCACCACCGTCCAGCCAGTCGGCCTCCATCCACACGTGTCATGAGCACACTCCCGAGTGTGAAGTGAGAGGTGGCAGAACTTTGGGGAGGCCTAGTGGAAGGTAGCTACGCTGCGGGGGCATGACCTCTGAATGGGCGGGTGTGGGGGAGCTCTCCTAAGAGTTGTTTTCTATTCATTAATAAATCTTCGACACAGAGTTTTGGGATAGGCTGGCCTTATGTTACGTAGCCCAGGCTGGCCTTATGCTATGTATCCTAGGCTGGCCTTATGCTATATAGCCCAAGCTGGCCTTATACTATGTGTCCCAGGCTGATATATAGTATGCAGCCCAGGCTGGCCTTATGCTATGCAGCCCAGGCTGGCCTTATGCTATGCAGCCCAGGCTGGATATATAGTATGCAGCCCAGGCTGGCCTTAACGCTATGCAGCCCAGGCTGGCCTTAACGCTATGCAGCCCAGGCTGGATATATAGTATGCAGCCCAGGCTGGCCTTATGTTATGCAGCCCAGGCTGGCCTTATGCTATGTACCACGGCTGGCCTTATGCTATGCAGCCCAGGCTGGTCTTATACTATGCAGCCCAGGCTGGCCTTATATTATATATCCCAGACTGGCCTCCAACTCCTAGCAATTCTCCTTGCTTGGCCTACCCAGCAATGGAATTACAGCGTGTGCCATGCGCTGGCTGAGCAAGGACGCTCTGTGTGTTCAGTCTTTCTGCAGGAAGTCATTTCCATCCCCATGTGTCTGCCGTGCCGTGATGCATCTAAGGGACCTCCTTGGGGGCCAAACTGATGGGACTGGACCTTCGGCCCCCCAAACTGTACTCCAAATAAACCTCTCTCCTTCATAAAGGATCCAGCCTCAGGCTTTTAGTTTAGCAAAGGAAAATAGGTGATAACAGCTGTTTTCTGGTTATAATGCAGAGTTTAATACTTACAACAGAGATCATAAACCATTAAAAAGCCTCACATAGTTACTTTCAGGTTCTTTACAGAAAAATTTGTCCACCAAACTAATGAACAGCAGGTGAAAACAGAGTTCTTCTTTCAGAATGCACAAAGCTGTGGGCAGACAGATTTACAAATGGCCAAGAAAGAGGAAAAGTTAAAGGACAATTTGCAAGCATACAGAGCACAGGAGAAAATCATTCCACATGGGGAAGAGCTGACACGGGGACAGAAGGCCCTGAGGGACATGCTTTCCACATCTAGCTTGTAGCCACCAATGAGCCCCTTGGGCCTGAGCATAGGCAAGAGCGGCCGCCGCTGTTCCTTCACGGTCCCTCTCCCTGAGCAACGGAAGCCCCGCAGCCCATGGCCCCACCCGACCGAGTACCTCACTGTCTGCTGTCCCCGGAAGTACTGCTGGATTGTCAAGGCGGCCTGTCGCTCTCGGAGGAACCTTCTCCTCCTGAGCCAGCCTCGCACGTGCCTTTGTATCACGATGCACCCCTGCCTCAGTTTATCCAGCCGGAGTTTCTCTAAATAGGCCACTTGTCCTGCCCTGAAGAAAATTTTCGTTTTACCAAACTGGTACTGATTAGAATCCTGGAAGAGAAGAGAAACGTCATCTGAAACAAAACCTTCCGCCTTGACATCGCATGTGGAAAGACGCAAAGAGATTCGGGCTCCAAACTGCTGTCAGTCACTTGGACAAAGAGTAGAACAGCTGGGACCAGGATCTAGAAACGTCTATTCTATTGCTGAAGAGAGAGGGAGAACTGCAAGCAGGCCGGCGCCCATCTGTGGTGTGGGAGGAGGGGCGCACTCTCTCAGTGGGTCTGTGGGACTCGTGTGGCTCCCACTGGGGGGGAGGCGAGGGTCACTTTATCTTGCTCCAGGGTTCTTGCCGTGCTCATTCCTGCACTCGCACTCCTCCTCTTTTCTGTCCCAGGGCATGGCTCAGCAGTGACTTCAGTTCCTGCTGAGGGCGCGTGCTGGGACCCGCCTGGCTTGGCCACCTCTCAGCTGACCATGCCCAGGCCGTGGAGGACTGGATCAGAGCATGGCACAAAGGAGGGAGGGGTTTGGTTCAGGTCTGCAAAGGGGACCACGCCCCGTGGAGCACATCTGCGTGGTCTATACCCACTGCTCTAGCCCGTGGGGCAGCTGACGGCTGAGCACCTTCCTTAGCCTTTCACGAGGTTCTGCCTGAGCCCTGGAGGCAACCAAGATGAGCTGCAACTGAGACACTTTGAGAAGAGCCATGAGGAAGGCAGGGCTGGCCTGCGGGAGCCCGAGGGGACCGACCTGGATGAGCCTGTGCAGGGCCACCTTGCACACCTCCCTCTTGTCGCTGAGGAAGAGCTCCTGCCGGGTCATGAGGATGCCGTAGCGACTGTAGAACTCGATGTACGTCCACCTGCAACATCAGAAGCGCTCAGCAGCTGCGGAGCCAGAGGGCAGAGATGCGGCTGCAGCCGTGGAGGTGCTGCACATGCTCTGGGTCGTGGCCCTGGCCCTGGGCTCTGCTTGGGAACGCCACCACCATGTATTTCTGCTCCCCAAATCATTTCCATCCTGCATCCCACCAATCCTTCTCCTCTCCCTCCTCCTCTTCCTCACCCCCCTTCTGTGGAGCCAGCAGAGATGTCACCAACAGCTGGGATGGGGGATGGGCGTGCTGGTGGTGTCTGCACCACACACAGCCTGTGAAGCAGTTTGGAATGAAATGTCCCCAAAGGCTCAGGTGTGGCCCCGATGCCTGTTGGAAGCCCGGCTTCGGAATGTGGTCAGATCCGGGTGCTGACTTGCCCCGAGGAAGGAGCCATATGTGAAGCCATTACGGGGAGGGAATGGAAACTGGGAGGTGGGGCTGCAGGTCCCCCGTCACTCTGCTTCCTGCCCATTTAAGCATGAGCCACTTGCTACCATGCTGCCCCTCACCACACGGCCCGGAAGCCAAGTGGCCATGGCTGAACCTCGAACACCGTAGCTGAGACAAACCTTTCCTCCCTCGGGTTGTTTGTCACAGCGATGACAGACACCGGCCGTCCCAGAGAACAGTGACAACAAGCTTGGTGCCCTGTACAGCATGCCCCTACAACATGGCAAAGTTCTCGGCACAGCTGAAGCAGATACTCTACCCCAAGAACACGCACCTGGACGGGTAGCTCTGGGCACTGATGCGGATCGTTTCTAAAACGCCACAGGCTCGCAGCTGCTGGACGATTCTCTTGGAGTTGAACCTGAAGGAAGCAATTTTATAATGTGTCAACACATTGCAGCAGCCAGCACGCGTCAGATCACCACAGCATGCCTCAGTATACCTCAGCACACCACACGTCATGTGCCAGCGCGCCACGTGCCAGCGCGCCACGTGCCAGCATGCCACGTGCCAGCGCGCCACGGGCCAGCGCGCCACGGGCCAGCCCGCCATGGGCCAGCACGCCACGTGCCAGCGCACCACGGACCAGTGCGCCACAGGCCGAGCGCCATGTGCCAACGTGCTGTAACACAGGCGGCCAGGAGGCCTGCTGCTTTGGCCGCCCTGTCGCTATCCTCCCCAGCACTCCTGCAGGGCCAGTCACTGCATACACTTAAGAAGTGACTGGAGAGTGTCCCCTCTGTGCCGCAGACCAGAGACTGGGGCTGTGGAAGGTGCTGAAAGGAGCTCTGGCCCTGAGGGAGGGATGGGGAGAAGGACTTGTGGGAGAGGCTTTGAGTTGAACTATCAGCAAGATCCTGAAAAAAGAAATGTGTGGGCTGCAGGGTTGTCACCAGCAACTGGAAGGGCAGTGGGCAGTAGGACCGTGACCAGCAGCTGGGATAGGCTAAAGGGATGGTGACAGCACCTGGATGGACCATAGGGATGGTGACAGCACCTGGATGGACCATAGGGATGGTGACCAGCAGCTAGATGGACCATAGGGATAATGACCAGGAGCTGGCATGGCAGTGGACAGAGTGACCGTGCCCAGCAGCTGGGATGGCAGTGGACAGAGTGACCGTGCCCAGCAGCTGGGATGACAGTGGACAGCAGTGACCGTGCCCAGCAGCTGGCATGGGCAGTGGACAGCAGTGACCGTGCCCAGCAGCTGGTATGGCAGCCTGCACATACATGGTCCGTGCTGCACACGAATGCAGGGACATTCTTTGCAAAGTGGTCACGGTGGTCCTCGGGCTTAGGTCTGACCCTGCTGGTGGCCCACAGAGATATCTGCTGCCTTCACAGACACGGTCCCGAGCATCTCTCGGATGCAGTGGCTGAAAGGGTCTCCACGATTCATACCCCCAGGGCTCTCTCCTTGGGCCCTCAGGCCAGACCGATGCCATGCTGGGGACACGTCTGGTCCCCAGCCTTCCTCTTACAAGTGCACTCGCATGCCCCTAGGGTCAAGCAGAGGAGCTGGGGCCCAGCTGGTCTGCCCCTTGGCTTAGAGCTGGACACGGGTAGCTCAGCCAGAGGGTCGCGTGAGCGCACGGGAAGGGCAGCTTTGTTTCCAACCATTCAGAGGCCCAGAGACAGCAGTGTTTCCAATGCTCTTGGCCAACACGGACATCGCGACGGCTTCTGAGGTGGAAGGATACTCACTCGAAGGGAAGCTTCTCGTCATTGGGCTTGATGCAGCGCACGTAGTGGGGTGTGGTGGCGTTGAGGGTCTCCATGAGCAAGTACAGAGAGCTTCGGAACTAGGGAGGGTGCCACAGGTCAAGCGGTGCTGTGAAATGAGCTAATGCTCTGAGGTCAAGCAGACCCACACGGAAGCATTTCAGACCTGCAGTTTGCTGGCGCTTCCCCCTGCCCCATTGCCCTGCCCCGTCCAGGGCCAGCCAACCTGTAGTGGGGAAGGTGGGGGTGGTGCATTGGAGCTGGGGTGGGGCAGCTCTGGGGTGGGGGCAGCTCTGGGGTGGGGGCAGCTCTGGGGTGGGGCACCGTGATGTGGGGCAGCGTGGGGTGGGGCAGCACGAAGTGGGAGCGATGCAGGGGTGGGGCAGTGATGGATGTTTCTCAGTTGTGTACACTAGGTTAGAAGAAACTGCTCTCCACAGCCAGGGCTGGGCAGTGTGTCCCAAGAGCGCCCGGTTCCCAGAGGCCAACCCCTCCCCATGTCCCTGCCCTCCGGGCTTCTGGATACCTTGCTCCCAACTGTGGTCCGGAAGTGCTTGCTGTTTGGTTTTATGACTTGCTTTGCAGATTTGACTGTGATCATCGCACCAAAGGGAGAAGAAGGAACTGGATTTTCCCGAAAAAAGTTGGCACAGAGATGAAACTGCAAAGGACAGAGAGGGTTCAGAGTCCCTGGCACAACACGGAAGCACAGTCACAACGGCCACCTAGTGAGAGGGTGTGGAGTGGAGGTCCGGGCCATCTGCAGCCCACTGCACTGGGCAGAGGTGTGGAGACACCTACTGTGTGCATTATGTTGCGCAGCCTAGCTGAGCTGGCCTTCCTCTGCCCCTGCTGATACAGGGCCTCATGATTCGGGCTGGTAAACAGCTTCTGGTATCGTCCCCAGTGTTCCTTCCTCACAGATGAATCCCTAGATGAATCCCTGATTCTTTATTTTTGAAACAGGGCCTTGTCGTGTGGCCCAGGGCAGCCTGGAACTTGCTAGATAGAACAGTGCCTTTCACCCAGACTTCCCCACCCGATGAACTGTGTCCTGGAGCTGTGAACTCAAGGGCGAGAAAGAGGAAGAGGAGGAGGAAAGAGGAGGAGGAAGAAGAGAAGGAAGAAGAGGAAGAGGAGAAAGAAGGGGAGGAGGAAGAGGAGGAGGAAGAAACCGGATGTGGTGGCCTGGCCTGAGCCTGCGGCCCTAGGATTCTGAAGGTGGAAACAATAGGGTCTAGAAGCTCAAGACCACATTCAGTTACACAGTAAGTCTGAGGCTAGCCTGGGCTACGTGAAGCCCTGTCTTAAAAAAGGAGGAAAATTGGGGTTGGAGAGGTGGCTCAGGGGTTAAGCCTCTGCCTTGCAGGCCGAAGGTCCTGAGTTCAGATCCTAGACCCCACCTATAGACACCAGGTGGAAGCGGGGGCGGCCTGCAGTCCTGGTAGGGCGGAGCCTCTGAATCCCGGTGCAGAGTAAACGAGGAGGTGGAGGTGTCCATGGTGGTTCCTGAATTCCTCCGTGGTTCTACACACACACACACACACACACATACATGCACACACGCGCGCACACACACACATAATTGAATAAATAATAAATAATAAGAAAAAAGTTTTTAAAAAGGAGGAAAATTAACATGGACCAAATTATTGCAAAGTAAAATCTTATGGATGAAACATCTTCTCAAGTCCAATAAGGAAACATTCAAGGGGAGAGAAATCCTAAGTCCTTCCTGCAGTGTTGCTGTCATAGCAGCACTCCCTTCCTGTGACACTACCGACCCAGGGAGGCCCTAGCCCGGGCTCCCGGCTACGGACATGCCCTAGACATGTCCCAATAGAGGAACCATACAGGCGGAAAGATGGACAACCAATGAGAAGCGGCCATCTAACCTGCCCCTGAGACGGACACCTAGTAAACAGTCAAATGATTGGTGGCTGTCCCCAAGCAGAGGGATGGTAACACCTGATTGGACCCCGACCCTATATAAGCCCAAACACTTCCTGATTAAAGCTGAGTCTGCAGCCACCTCGTCCTCTGCCTGCGCTTCTCGCCTGACTCCCGGGGTCTGGGTGGTGACCCCGCTCCGGCTCACCCTCGAGCCCACGAGGCCCCTGCCGTTTCCCCTCTTTCCCCCCAGCCAGCCCGGTGAGGATTCGGCAACACCTTCCCAGCATCCCTTGCTCTGGCTTGGATGTTCTTCAAGCGCTGTGCACGATGTGCTGCAGGGAAGTGGCTTCCATTAGCACGTGGAGTGAGGCGGGTCAGCAGGTAAACTGGGCACATACTGGGCAATCTGGGTTCAATTTCCAAAATCCCTTCGGCACACAAACAGCAGCATGGGTACTGCTTCTCTCTTGAATAATCACATACAATACAGATGCAGATGACACAGGTGGTATAAATACAGATGACAGAGATGAGATAAGTATAGGTACAAATGGTATAGCTATAGATACAGATATAGCTATAGGTCTAGTATAGATATAGATGATATAGATATAGGTCTAAATTAGATATAGATATTGCCAGGAGCCATAAAAAATGACCTTTTGCCCAAGTGACCGTCTTGGGTGCCTGCCTGTCTCTGTCTCTGTTTCCCCCTTTGTCAGAGAAACAAGTGACCATCTGAGGTTTAATTCATCTGCCGTAACTACCTCATCCGCCATAAAATCTTATCTACCATAAATACCTCAGTCTCCTAGCAACGTTTCCTGACTGGCCAAATGGTTTTCCCGCCTAAACCCCTGCTCTGGGAAGCCCCTTCCCCCCAAGAACTATATAAACCCTTCCCTCGTTCAATAAAGTTAGAGCTTGATCGGAACTCTCGACTTGCTCTCGTTCTTTGTGTCTCCTGTCCTTCATTTATCCTCCCCCCTCCTAGGTTACCCGGTTCTCAGAGTGTCCCGCGGGCCGGGGCAGATATGGATATAGATTCAGATCTAGATATACACATTATATATATAGATGATAGAGATATAGGCATAGTTATGCATGGTATATATATATATATAACTATAGGCATAAGTATAGATGTAGATAATATAAATGTAGGTATAGATATACATATAGATGATATATAGGTATAGATGATATAGAAATAAGTGTAGATATAGATATAAATGGTATAGATATAGGTATAGATGATTACATAGATATATAGATATAGAGGATATATAGATATATACTTATAGTGTGGAACCAATAGGCAGGCACCTGCCAGGCTTGCTGATGGCTGGGTTCCCAGAAGTTAGAAGTACAGGATTCTGACCCATGGTAAACACCAGATTACTGTCTAAGGATGAACAGTTCACATGCGACTGACTAGAGAGGCCGATACCATTCTATCTTCTGTCCTCTGTCATTTGCACATAGTAATTTACAGAGTTTTCAGATCTAAAAACATTTGTTTCTTACAATTCCAAAGTAAACACCACGTGTCTCAATGGAAATCTACTCAGCCATGAAGCATGAAATCAAAATAGCTATGCTCTGTGTTTGTGAGCTTTAGCTTGCTACTGTCCACTCTCTCTAGACGCCCCCATCCCTCCCCTGCCCCACCCCATGTAGACCTGCTGCACAGCAAGCAGCCCCCCTTGGGATTCTCCTAACCTTGCTCGCTCTCAGGGTTTCGACCAGCATGTCATAGACCGTGTCCCTGTTCTTCTCCAGGAAACCATCGCTCTGATACTCCACCTGAGCAGAGGACACACCAGAGCACTGCATCTAAGCACACACTTAGCTCTTAGGAAGCGTGAGAATCTGACCAGCACCTGCCTGAGCCTCTGCCCATCTTCCAAAGACGCATCAGCGAAGGAGCTTGCAAAGAGTCTGCTTCCATATCAGGGCAGCCCTACGAATACCAGCTAGATTTGCTGCTGCGGCTGCTGCTGCTCCTGCTGCTGCTGCTGCGGCTGCTGAGAGCCAGGCCCTGCTGCGGCTGCAGCTGGGTCTCATGTTAGCCCACTGCTGACTGCACTCACCTGTCCTGCTCTCCCACATTGAGTAAACGGCCCATAGGAGGAAATCTGGCTCAGGGCCCTTGTCTCTGGAGCTGCAGGAGGAGGCTCAAAGTGGCACGATTTCCTAGCTCAGTGTTGAAGCAGCAGGAAGGACAGACACTGCATTGCTCTCCAGCAAGATCTCAGGCCTCACTGAACACTGGATTGGGGTGTCAGTGGGGAAATGCTTGCATGGCCTGGACTCAAGTAAATGTTTGCGTGGCCTTCTCTGTGCGTAAATGCTTCTGTGATTGCTCTATGGACAAATGCTCACATGGTCTGCTCTGTGGGCAACTGCTTGTTCGGCCAGCTATGTGGGTAAATGTTTACATGGTCCGCTCTGTGGGTAAATGCTCACATGGGCTGCTCCGCGGGTAAATGCTCTTGTGGCCTGCTCCGTGGGCAAATGCCTGCACAGTCCATTCTGTGGGCAAATGCTTATGTGGCCTGCATCATGGGTAAATGCTTGCATGGCTGACTATGGGTAAATGCTTGCATGGCTGACATGATAAATGCTTGCACGGCTGACTATGGTAAATGCTTGCATGGCTGACATGGTAAATGCTTATGAGGCCTGCACCATGGGTAAATGCTTGCATGGCTGACATGGTAAATGCTTGCATGGCTGATTATGATAAGTGATGCATGGCTGACTATGATAAATGCTCGCATGGCTGACATGATAAATGCTCGCATGGCTGACTATGGTAAATGCTCGCATGGCTGACTATGGTAAGTGCTCGCATGGCTGACTATGGTAAGTGCTCGCATGGCTGACTATGGTAAATGCTCGCATGGCTGACATGATAAATGCTTGCATGGCTGACTATGGTAAATGTTCGCATGGCTGACTATCTTGCATGGCTGACTATGGTAAGTGCTTGCATGGCTGACTATCTTGCATGGCTGACTATGGTAAATGCTCGCATGGCTGACTATGGTAAGTGCTCGCATGGCTGACTATGGTAAGTGCTCGCATGGCTGACTATCTTGCATGGCTGACTATGGTAAATGCTCGCATGGCTGACTATGGTAAATGCTTGCATGACTGGCTATGGTAAATGCTTGCATAGCCTGCATCATGGGCAAATGCTTGCACAGTGCACACCCCTTCAAGTAATATGAGGTGAGGTTGGCCGCTCAGATCCCTCAGGCAAACCCAATGTAGCTCCCTAAATGTCCAGATTCTGCTCCGGTTGTGTCAAAGGAGATAGGTAGTTTTCATACATTAAGCATATAATAAAATTAAGTTAACATTTCCTGACACGTGTGTCTGCCTGTCTGTCTCTGCGTGTCTGAAAGTATGTCTGCACAAAGTAAACTGTCTGGGAAACAAAGGGGACTAACCAGAGAAGATGTGGGGACTTGGCACACATTCCATGACTCTCACACAGCATGGTGCCAGGTGCAGTGCATGTATGCAATGCCAGGTGCACTGTATGTATGCAATGCCAGGCGCCGTGCATGTATGCAATGCCAGGCGCCGTGCATGTATGCAATGCCAGGTGCACTGTATTTATGCAATGCCAGGTGCACTGTATGTATGCAATGCCAGGCGCCGTGCATGTATGCAATGCCAGGTGCACTGTATGTATGCAATGCCAGGCGCCGTGCATGTATGCAATGCCAGGCGCCGTGCATGTATGCAATGCCAGGCGCTGTGCATGTGTGCAATGCCAGGCGCAGTGCATGTATGCAATGCCAGGTGCACTGTATGTATACAATGCCAGGTGCCGTGCATGCATGCAATGGAAACTGAAAGAAAAACTGAAGTAAAGGGGCTACATGTGGGAGTCTTTACCATTACGTCATCTCACCAGCCCCACCCACCTTTATGAGGTATGGTCGCTCACTGGCCTGTAGCTCACCAGGTAAATCAGCTGACCAGCCCCACAGATACACTTGTCTGGTTCCCGCTGAGTTACAACTATGATCTGTCATGCCTGAAGTTTTTTTAAATTGTGGATTTTGGGGACCAAACTCAGGTCCACATGCTCATGAGGCAAGCACGTTGCTGATAGGGTCATCCCCCCAGACCCCTCCGTGATGGAATCCGACCAGATCAGAGATGTGCCTGGCCTGCCCCTCCCGATGTACCTTGTCAGCGAAGTGCTGGATGACGAAGGAGGTGTTGGACATTCTGGGTTTCTCGAACAAAGAGTTCTTGTTGACAAAATTATTGTACAGCTTTTGAAGCCAATTTTCATCAGTTCCATGTGGTAACTAGAAGGAAAAAACAAACCAAACAGCAAGTAAGAAAACCAGAGGTGAAAGATGACTGAGGGAAGAGGGGTGCTAACTAGGGAGAGCCTACAGCAAAACCACATGTTCAGTGGGACACACACATTGTATGTGTGTGTGTGTGTGTGTGTGCGCGCGCACGCGCATGCGTGCATGTGCGCATGTATGTGCGTGTGTGTGTATGTTCATGCGTGTGTGCATGTGTATGTATGTGTGCATACATGCATGAGTATGTGTGTATGCATGTGTATGTGCATGTGTATGCATGTGTATGTGTGTGCATGCATATGTGTGTGTGTGTAAGTGCATGTGTGTATGTGCGTGCATGTGCGTGTATGTCCAGCACTTCAAGAAGGAGCTTCTGGAAGTCAGAAACCCTCACACTCCTTGAAAAAGCAACTCCTGACAGAAGTCTGTCTTCTCTCTTTAGAGTGGCTGTCTTTGGTTATTGACAAATATCAACTGTATACACATATGGAATGTTAGTGTGGTGTTTAAATGGATATGTCTGTGTCTATTAAATCAAAACATTCTGAACTGAAGGAAAATGTCCACATCGAGACGTAAGAATGAAGGTTTTTACTGTGCATCCTCCCTACCCCTACCTCAGGAAAGTGGATCTTCAGCTTTCATCTTGACTGACTGTCTTCTGGAACCTACTCTACTAAGCTCCTTGCAAAACTTTTTTTTAAATTTTTTTATTGTTATTAATTATATTTTTATTCAATTGTGTGTATGTATGTATGTAGAACCACGGGCGAATTCGGGAACCACCATGGACCGCCTCCACCTCCTTCCTTGTTTACTCTACCCAGGGATTCACAGGCTCTGCCCTACCAGGACCAGAAATGCAGGCTGCCCCCTTTCCGCCTGGCATCTATACGTGGGGTTTAGGATCCGAACTCAGGACCTTCTGCCTGTAAGGCAGAGGCTTAACCCCTGAGCCACCTCTCCAGCCCCCAAAACTTGTTTTTGATGATGGCAATTTTGAAATTATTGGTTGAATTCAGCTCATATGAGTGAATTTCATGTCTAGACACTGGTTGCCTAGGAAATACCTGAGCTACAAATTCTTCTTAGAGTCTGTCTTGGTGCCTCTAGATTGCTGGTCCTGGTGTCTGCAAGGGGAGAAGCCTGGGGCACTGGGAAGGAGCCTGGGGCACTAGGGAGCACAATTAGAACAAACTCAGAACTGAGAATTCTAGGACAAAAATCACTGGAAAGTCTTTGATATTACAATCATTATTTGTATACAAATTTAAATCTTTGGAAGAGAAATGAACATCATGCTTAAGCATCAAAAGCCAGCCTTGGGGTTTGGCGAGATGGTTCAGCAGAGACTTCCACTAAGTCTAGGACCAGAGTTCTATCTCCAGAACCCACATGGTAGAAGAAGAGAACTTCTAAAAGTTGTCCTCTGACCACACACACACACACACATGCACGCACACACACATGCACACACACACAAACACACACGTGCGCACACGTAAAAATCAACTGAAAATAAAAGCCAGATATTCAACCTAAGCCATCAGATTTTTTTTGGAATCCTCATGGGCTGAGGCACTATAAAGATGCTCCTCCCAGAGGCTAAAAATAACAAGCCAGATCTTGGAAACTGTTCTCTGGAATCAGGTGATGTTGACTTTGCAGCTGCACCTGCCAGTGACTCAGAGAACCCGGAAGAGGAAATGTACCCCTCTTACCCCTGAATTCTTGACTGTTTCTATACAGCTTAGCCTGTGATCTGGTCTCAAAGGCCACTCCCTGCAGGGGGCTCCCAAGAGACTGTCCACCCCCCCCAGCCGGAACAGTGTGCTGAGGGTCTCTGACACCTGGGGTTTCAGGCATTCAGCGTGGACATAGAATTAATATCCAATTAATATCTAGGCATGCAGAGTGGACATAGAATTAATATCCAATTAGACAATAAGATGCTCTGAGATTGTAAATGTGGCTCCAGAAAAGATCACTGTGGCACCTGTGTGATACCATTCTGAATAGAAAACAAATCAGATACACACAGACACATATACACACACACATACACTCACACATACACACAGATATACATAACACACATACACACACATACACACATACACCCCACATACACACATGTACACAACACACATATACACATATATACATATACACACATATGCACACATACACACACATACGCACACGTACACACATACTCACACGCACACATACACATCTGCACAATACACACACATACGCACAGATACACACACATACACACGCATAGATATACACAACACACATATATACATACACACACATATACGCACATACACACATACACTCCCCCCACACACATGTACACAACACACATACACACATACACATATATATACATACACACATGTACACAAACACATATACACACATACACATATACATACATACATATACACACATACGCACACATACATACACATATGCACACATGCACACGTGCACACATACACACACATGCACACGTACACACATGCACAGTACACACACATACCTACACGCACACATACACACACATACACACATATGCACACACGCATACATACGCACACATACACACACATATGCACACATACGCACACATATGCACATGTACGCACACATACGCATACACACACGTACGCACGCATACACACACATACACATACGCACACATACAGACACACACACACATAAAAAACAATTGAAAATAAAAGCCAGATATTCAACCTAAGCCATCAGATTTTCTTTGGAATCATCATGGCTGAGGCACTATAAAGGTGCTTCTCCCAGAGGCTAAAAATAACTAGCCAGCTCTTGAAAACTGTTCTCTGGAATCAGGTGATGTTGACTTTGCAGCTGCACCTGCCAGTGACTCAGAGAACCCGGAAGAGGAAATGTACCTCCCTTATCCCTGAATTCTTGACTGTTTCTATACAATCTGGCCTGTGATCTGGTCTCAAAGGCCACTCCCTGCAGGGGGCTCCCAAGAGACCATCCACCCCCCCCAGTCGGAACAGTGTGCTGAGGGTCTCTGACACCTGGGGTTTCAGGCATTCAGCGTGGACATAGAATTAATATCCAATTAATATCTAGGCATGCAGAGTGGACATAGAATTAATATCCAATTAGACAATAAGATGCTCTGACATTGTAAATGTGGCTCCAGAAAAGATCACTGTGGCACCTGTGTGATACCATTCTGAATAGAAAACAAATCAGACACACTCAGACACATATACACATACATACACCCACACATACACACATAGATACATCCACACATACACACATATATACATATACACGTACACACATATACACACATACACCCCCACATACACATGTACACAACACACATATATACATATACACACATACACACATCTACACACATGCACACACACACACACAGAAACACGTATGCACATGGATACATACACACACGCACACACATATGCACACACATGCACACAGAAACACATATGTACACATACACACATGTGCACACACGCACACAGAAGCACACATACACATACGCACACATATGCACACATACACATACACGCACACATACAGACACATACACACATACACATACATACACACACATACACACACATCTGCACACATATACATATGCACACATACACACACACACATACACGCACGTACACTTGCACAGCAGCAAGCCTTTCAGCTCACCAAGCATTCTTCATCCAGTAATTCCAAGATGCCCATCTTGGCCTCGATGAGGTCGATCACGGGCTGGTTGTCATAGAAGTCAATCAGGGTCCAGGGGATGTCCTCCTTCATGTATTCTTCTTGTTCAAGTTTGAAGACATGCTAGGATCCAGGAGTCCATGTGGGAAATGAAAGGCAGTGTTACAGTGGACTCTCAAGGGGCAGACACAAGCTGGCAAACGGGACGGGCTGAGCTGCAATGTTGCAGCAGGAAGACCTCCCAGGACCATGCCACAGAGTTCCGTGTGGTCTTGCTGTCCCCACCAGCCTTCCAGTGCGCCAGGCAGCCCTCGTCATACATGGCAGAGGTAAAACAAAGACGGAGGAGGAGGAGCAGGAGCAGGAGCAGGAGCAGGAGAAGGAGGAGCAGGAGGGGAGGAGGAGCAGGAGGAGGAGGAGCAGGAGGGGATGAGGAGGAGGAGGAGCAGGAGAAGGAGGAGGAGCAGGAGGAGGAGGAGCAGGAGGAGAAGGAGGAGCAGGAGGAGGAGGAGCAGGAGGAGGAGGAGCAGGAGGGGATGAGGAGGAGGAGGAGCAGGAGAAGGAGGAGGAGCAGGAGGAGGAGGAGGAGCAGGAGGAGGAGCAGGAGGAGGAGGAGCAGGAGGAGAAGGAGCAGAAGGAGGAGGAGGAGCAGAAGGAGGAGGAGGACATGATCAGGGAGGAGGACAGGACACATGCTGGCTCAGGTTGACAGCTAGCTTGACCATGAAAGAAGCATGAAGGGGGAACGGCGAGGGTTCTAGAGGGAAGCAAGGAGGGTCCTCACTACAGATTCGTGGCCTGCACTGTGCCAGCCATCCCAGCAGGGTCACGCGTTGACGAACTCAAAAAGGGAAGAAAAGATAGTGGGAGAGAAGGAAGAGCAAGAGGGGAAAGAAAGAAGGAAGGAAAGGATGGGACCCCAGAGCTCGACATGTGACTTTAACCTGGTAGGGGACCAGTGCTCAGCCTTCTGGGAACACAGGCAGAGCCACTGCCTGGCCTCTTTGGGTTTCACAAGTACTGTGGGCTGAGGCTGAGGTGACCAGTGCCTTGGCGCTGGAGCTCAGGGAGAGGGCGGGTCTGGGGACACTTGACTTAAACCAAGTGAGCTTTGCAGATGGGTACAGCAATGCATCAAATGAGTTATGCAAACAATGCAGCAATGCACCAGGAGAGTTATGCATATCAAAGGCACAGCAATGCACTGGGTGAGCTATACAGTCGGGTACAGCAATGCACTGGATGAACTATACAGTCGGGTACAGCAATGCACTGGGTGAACTATACAGTCGGGTACAGCAATGCACTGGGTGAACTATACAGTCGGGTACAGCAATGCACCAGGAGAGTTATGCATCCGGTACAACAATATACTGGGTGAGCTACACAGTCAGGTACAGCAATGCATTAGGTGAGCTATACACCGGGTACAGCAATATACCAGGTGAGTTATGCAGATCAAAGGTACAGCAATGCACCAGGTGAGTTATGCACTGGGTACAACAATATACTGGGTGAGCTATACAGTCAGGTACAGCAATGCACCAGGTGCGGCAATGCAGACCAAAGATACAGCAATGCACTGGATGAGTTATGAAGACAATACAACAATGCAGACCCTATGGTACAGCAATGCACCGGCTGAGCTATGCAGACAGTACAGCAATACACCTCAGCCACAGTTGTCACACAGAACAGAGCTGCACAGGATGAATTTCAAGTACTGACACGAGTCGTTCTGGAGCAGGGAAAGGAAGGGACGTCACATGCAGAAGGATGTGCTGGGTCTTTTCTTCGCAGCAATCAGGCATATGTGGCGGGCTGGCTTTAGAGTGAAGGAGGAGATCCCACGATCCCCTTGGAGGAGATGGGAGCCAAGCTGCAGATGACGCAGTGGGGCTCTTGGGGAAGCCCCCCACCTCAGAATCATCAAGAACACAAAGCCACACCAAAACTAGCACGTAATGCACAAAGGAGAGGTTTATTATCAAGCAAGCAGGAGGACAAAATAGGCAAACAGCATGGCTGCCTCAGAAACAGAGAGGCAGAGAAACAGACCGAGGGAGAGAGAGAGAGAGAGAGAGAGAGAGAGATCTAGCTATGAGGTCTCCTATAGGGCATGCTCACGGGACCAGGAGCATGGGACTATAGGCCAGGGCATGTAGTTGGAAAAATACTGGGATGGGAGGGGGCTTGTCTCAGGTGGGCGAAAAGTCCTTGGGAGTTTATCTTAGCTGCAGGCGGGGGGGGGGGGAGGGCTGTGGAGGAGCTGCGGGGGGCTGCGGAGGAGCTGCAGGGAGCTGTAGAGCTGTCTTGGGAGGGTGGAGCTGTCTTATCTGAGCTTCTTTGTCTGAAGACATGGAGGGAAGGGGCAGCTCTAGTCGTTCTATATTCAACATGCCTAACGTCCAACACCCATGGTACCACGCTGCCCCTCCCAGGCGCTATGCCGCCTGCGCCAAGGTTGGGAGGGAGACTTAGAGCCCAGACACTGAACATGGGAGTTAGATTTTAAAACGGAGCTCCACTGAGAGTTAAAATCAATCCTTTTCATGGAAATGTCACCAAAGTTTATCATGGAAGCTGAAGGCCGAGCATCTCGCTTTCTCTGCCTTTTCACGTGGCAGGCATCATAAAACCACAAGACAAGTTTTGTGGTAGAGCAACAGAGAAAAGCTAGTTCGCACTTGTAACCCCAGAACGTGGAAGCTGAGGTGGGAGGACTGCTTGAAGACTGAGGCCAGCCTGACCCCACAGTCAATTTCAGGTCAGCTTGGGTTAGAGCTGCTGGGAAATGGGATGCAATGTTAAGACACAACCACAAGGTGGCATGAGAACTCGGTGTGTAGCTCCTTCAGCAACCAAGAACTTGGTATTTTCTGAGACAGCTGTCTTGTAGCCCAGGCTACCCTTCACTGTAGTGGAGGCTGACCTTGAACTTCTGACTCTCCTGCCTCTATCTCCCCAAAGAATCAGAAATGCTGATGAGCAAAAAGGCTGGACTGCAGCTCTCGCCTTGTCAGCGTTTCTGATTCACACGGGGCTGAGAGGGGGACCCTCATTCACACAGGACTGAGAGGGGGGGTCCCCTCACTCACACAGGGCTGAGGGGGGTCCCCTCATTCACACAGGGCTGGGGGGGCCCCGGAAGGGGGAGTCACCTACCAGGTTGAACTGTTGCTGGAGCTTCTCATTGGCGTAGTTGATGCAGAACTGTTCGAAGCTGTTCACCTCAAAGGTTTCAAAGCTGAAACAGTGAAAGTGACGAGGGAACAGACAGCGTCTGTCACAGCCCAGCACGTAGCCCTACAAGGTTTGCTGTGCTTGCTGCGAGTTTCAAGCAAACCTCAAAGCTGCCAGTTTCAACAACTAGTCAATTCATAACTCGCCCTTTCCTGGTTGTGCCCTAGAGGAATCTGGCCGGACACCATTGACCTACTCAAACCAGGCATGACACAATGTGGCAACATCATCCAACCCACATGACACTGTCCTCCATCTATGGGCCAGGAAATGACTGAGAAGTTGCTCTAGGGAGAGCCAAGTGTCAACCTGACATCCGAAGGCTGAGCTTTGGGCACATCTGTGGAGAACTGATAGTTGAAGCAAATCCTGAGCAAGCCTGTCCATCATTTGACTGATGTGGGGAAACCCGGGCAGGCAGGCAGGACCATCCCTGGGCACGTGGCTAGTATGGGGGAGCTGGCTCAGGAAGGCGGTGTTCCTCAGCGTACTGTGCCAGTATTGCCATCTGGCAAAGTGAAGTTCGTCCCCTTCTCAGCAATCCCCATGGACATGGTGGGCCAGTTCCCTCGGCTCTAAAGTTGGTATGAGCTCTCCTGCCCAGCTAACTGAGGATTATAACGAAGCATAAAACCCCCTGTTCCCCTAAAATTTTCATGTGAATTTATCGGCAGCATGCAGACAGCACGTGCATGAGAAGTGAGCACTGCTCGGGAGAGCTTAATCAGAAAACCCCGAGCCCGTGTGGGCACTGAGGCTCCTGGTCTCCCCTCTGACCACAGGACAGGGGGATTTGGCCTTTCAAGTCTGGTTTTCCCAGTTCCTGGAAGAAAAGTGAGGCCATTACCACCCGGCCAAAGGCACTGGGTGGGTGCCCGGCAAGGGCAGGGTCTGCCCAGTTTCAGGCATCATAGCTGCATCAGGGGGCTGCGGCCCAGCTGCAAACCCACGAGCCTGGAGCTACATGGGAGGCACAAATGGGCGTCGCTGACGCTGAGACCGCAGGGCCCTGCCTCATGGGATGTCCTGAGGGACCGCCGTTCTCAGCTCCACCCTGAGGTGGCAAGGGACCAAGGCAGGCTAGGACATCATATGGCTGACCCTTGAAAGCAGGGCCCTTCAGGCGAACCATCCCCTCTATAAAATATGGATGGTGCACTGTGCCCTGGCGGGCGGGCGAGCGTTCTGCTGGGTTGTGTGCGCCACTTGCTCTGCCTGTGCCCTGCGAGCAGGACCAGCGGGGTTCAGAGCACAGGGTGGCCACAGGCAGATGGTGCATGAAGGCAGCTTAACCTCTGACCCCAGACCCCAAAGACGGTCTTTGATGGTTCTGAGATGTGAGGTTCTTGCCAGGTTCAACCATGGTTCCTGACAGCCCCAGAGTAGCCTGGGGGCAGGCGGTGATAAGGAGCGGCAGCTTTGCAGGGCTCCGCGGTGCCCGCATGACGTCACAGGCCAGGGAGTGACTTTGCAGGGTTCCACGGTATTCCAGGGTCATCAGGAAGTCATGGCTGGCCTGGTCCACAGCTGGGCCAGAAGAGGACCAAAGAACCTAGCCGTGCTGAGGCCGGGTGTGCGGTATGCCCATGATGTGCTCAGGAGTGCGGAAGAGCTGGGTCTAGAGGTGACCTCAGACTCTGACCTTTGCCATGCTGGGTCCAAGCGATGGACACAGACCAGGCCGGGCATCGCGAGCCACAATCACTTTGCCTTGTCTCCAAGCCCAGGCTGCAGCAGCTGGACCCCCTGTCTAGGGACTCTCACTGTCCTTCTTATTCCTTCCAAGCTAAGCTCAGTTCTCTAGACACTAAGGGGTGTGCTCAGAGTTCACCTGGGTGCAGCGCGCTGAGAGAGACGACAGACCTGAGACAGGGGCCCCTCGCCGCGAACGCACGGCTGGGGGCAAGCTCACGATTTTACAGTCCGTGCAGAGAAGTCTAGCTTTTAACCCACAAGTCTAAACACATGGCAACAAGTTCTTGTGCGTTCCAAGCTCTCACCTCAGGTGAGTCCCCTCAGCTGCAAACGTCCCCTCAGCTGCAAACGCGCTCAGCTCCGCGCTGTCCTAGCCCTGCCCACTAAGCCCCCGCAGGGCGCAGGACCCCGGCTTCTTCCCGGCAAACTGAAGTCTCTGCAGGGCAGGGACCTTGCTCTCCACACCACGTGCTTAGTAGACGGAAACATGAAGCAATGCATTCTTCGGTGTGCATACGTGTGCTTCGCGTGGGCGGGTGCACATGCATGTGTTAAGAGGGCCTTGAGTGTGTGTACCCGTGCGCTCCAGGGTGACATTGGGAATCACACTGGGTTGCTGTGGGGCTTCCCAGGCTCCGCCTTCCAGAGCTAGAACTTCAGGCTGCCGCTATATCCATCTCGTTGTCTTTTAACATGGTGTCTAGGGATTTGAACTCAGATCCGTTTGCTTGCGAGGCAAAGGCTTTAACCACTAAGCCATCTCCCAGCCTCTGCAGGAACATATTCTTACAATGAGGCAGGCCTAGATACAGCAGAGCACGGGAAATGGGGTCACAGCCTCGTGCTTCCCCCTTGGGGTGAGAGACTTTTTAACCAGACTTTTAATTCTTTCACGGTTACTCAAATGCTTGGAGCCAGGCGAGGTAAACATTTGACTGACCTCTTCCGGCAATGCATGTGTGTTTTAAAAGCTGCTGACATGCACCGTGACCGGGCGGCCACGGCAAACAGTAACTCCCTGTGGTATCTCATCTCCTGGGACAGGTGTGGGAACAGCAGGTGCTCTCTCTGGGTGAAAGTTCAAGGGCAGGGCACTGCCTCCTCCCCCCCCCCCCCACCAGGAGCAGCAGAGCAGCAAAGATCCAGCACTCGTCCCTTGCGCAGGGAGGAGGTCACTGAGCCCTTTGTCAGCAGGGCATGTCCCCAGCTGCATGGAAGCCAAGACGGGCTCAGACCTGGGAAAGGCACAAGTGGGGCCCTCAAGGCTGCTACAGGGTGAAGCCCCTTGGAGCCTCCTCCACAGACGAAGACCAGGACACAGCCAGCAGGATTTGGCAGAGAGGAGGAGGAGACCAAACTCAGGCTGGGTGAAGTAGGGGATGTTTGCAGAATGGGTGGGACAAACAGGAGACCTTGTCCAAGCATGGCAAAGAACATAGACGTGCAAGGGAGGGACAGAGGCCTGGGTTGGAGTCAGCACAGACCTGCACATGGGCTGAAAGCCAGCAGCGTGGGCACCAAGGTCACGTGTGAACCTCGGGCTTCTCCCTCAGCGGAGCAGCTTTGAATCCAAATATAGGGGGAGTTGCCAGCTAATATGAGGATAAGTGAACAGCCAATCAGATTTGATATTCACCATTGTCAGCTTAGCATTTATTTTGTGTGTGTGTGTGCATGCGCATGTGTGTCTGTGTGCATCTGTGTATGTGCATGTGTGTGTGCATGTCTGTGTACATGTGTGTCTGTGCATGTGCATGTATGTGTCCGTACGTGTCTGTATGCGTGTGTGTGTGCATGTGTCCGTGCATGTATGCGTGTGCACGTGGCTCCTCGTGTGCATATGTCTGTGCATGTGTGCGTGTGCACGTGGCTCCTCGTGTGCATATGTCTGTCATGTGTGCGTGTGCACGTGGCTCCTCGTGTGCATGTGTCCGTGCATGTGTGCGTGTGCACGTGGCTCCTCATGTGCATGTGTCCGTGCATGTGTGCGTGTGCACGTGGCTCCACGTGTGCATGTGTGCGTGTTCACATGGCTCTTGCTTTTCCACCTTGTTGCCACTGTGTCTCTTCATTGCTGCTGCGCTGGGCAGGCTGGTCTTAGTGTCTGGAGGTTCTGGGGTCTACCTCTCATTTCCTGCACACGCGCAGGGCTCACAAAGCCTCATCATCGTGTTCAGCACTTCCGGGGGATCTGGCTGTCACACCTGTTCTCTGAAACATCCCCCAGCCCCAGCTTATTTTTCGTGACAGGTTTGTTGTCTCCCTGAACCTGGAGCTACTAGTGGGTCAGCAGCCCGAGGCTCCTCCCATGTCCCCGCTCTCAGCACGGGATCATAGCCTCTTACTCCAGGGCGGAAGATCTGAACTCAGGTCCTCATGCTTGCCCGGCAAGGCTTGTCTGACCGAACCGTTGTTATTAAAGGTGGAGAGCGCCCTGTTCACACCCATGCAAAACATAAAACGCGGAAGGAATGATCTTGCGTTGGGAACGAAGAAAGGTGGCGTCTCACCCGTAGATGTCCAGCACACCAATGAACGTGCGCTGTTGGCCCGAGAAGTGCAGCGCCTGGTTGATGTTCTCCACGATGAAGTCAAACAGGTGCGCGTAGATCTTTTTGGCCAGCGCATCCCTGGCATTGACGGCCTGCGGCCTGGTCATGGGCTTCACCACGGTCTCCGAGGAGGTCACGATTTTGCGATTGCACAGCCACTGGGCCACTTGGCTGCTCTCCACACCCAGGAGCTCGCAGAACACTGTCAGGTGATGGTCGGTGTCCTTCAAGAGCAAACGCAGACCCCGTCAGGCCCATCCACCATGCGCAGTAGCACCACCCCTTCGACTGGGGTCTGGGCCTGGCCGAGGCCCCTTGATGGGGTCCAGGCCTGGAGTAAGGCTGGGGACTGGCGATACAGAAGCCAGGCACCATGCTGACACCCACAGACCTGCTCCGGGCATGTGGGTGTGGCCCCGTCCTCTCTCTGTCCTTGTGTGCCACCCAATTTCCCTCTGGTGGGGCCTGTGTGCTGGTGCCAGGTGAGCCTGGTGGGATCCCTCTGCCCCAGCCCTGCCCCAGCCGCGCCCCAGCCCTGCCCCACCCCTGCCCCAGCCCTACCCCAGCCCTGCCCCAGCCGCGCCCCAGCCCTGCCCCAGCCCTGCCCCAGCCCTGTTCCAGCCCTACCCCAGCCCTGCCCCAGCCGTGCCCCAGCCCTGCCCCAGCCCTGCCCCAGCCCTGCCCCAGCCGTGCCCCAGCTGTGCCCCAGCTGTGCCCCAGCCCTGCCCCAGCTGTACCCCAGCCCTGCTCCAGCCCTGCCCCAGCCCTGCCCCAGCCGCGCCCCAGCCCTGCCCCTCCCCTGCCCCAGCCCTGCCCCAGCCCTGCCCCAGCCCTGCCCCAGCTGTGCCCCAGCCCTGCCCCAGCCCTGCCCCAGCTGTGCCCCAGCCCTGCCCCAGCCGCGCCCCAGCCCTGCCCCTCCCCTGCCCCAACCCTGCCCCAGCCCTGCCCCAGCTGTGCCCCAGCCCTGCCCCTCCCCTGCCCCAGCCCTGCCCCAGCTGTGCCCCAGCCCTGCCCCTCCCCTGCCCCAACCCTGCCCCAGCCCTGCCCCTCCCCTGCCCCAGCCATGCCCCAGCCCTGCCCCAGCTGTACCCCAGCCCTGCCCCTCCCCTGCCCCAGCCCTGCCCCAGCCCTGCCCCAGCTGTGCCCCAGCCCTGCCCCTCCCCTGCCCCAGCCCTGCCCCAGCTATACCCCAGCCCTGCCCCAGCCCTGCCCCAGCTGTGCCCCAGCCCTACCCCAGCCCTGCCCCAGCCCTGCCCCAGCTCTGCCCCAGCCCTGCCCCAGCTGTGCCCCAGCCCTGCCCCAGCTGTGCCCCAGCCCTGCCCCAGCCCTGCTCCTCCCCTGCCCCAGCCCTACCCCAGCTGTGCCCCAGCCCTGCCCCAGCCGTGCCCCTGTTCTGCCCCAGCCCTGCCCCAGCCCTGCCCCAGCCCTACCCCAGCCCTGCCCCAGCCCTACCCCAGCCCTGCTCCAGCTGTGCCCCAGCCCTGCCCCAGCTGTGCCCCAGCCGTGCCCCTGTTCTGCCCCAGCCCTGCCCCAGCAGGCAGCAGAGCCATCTGGACACACTTCTGCATGGACACACGACTTCCCTCCCATCTGGACCTAGGACTCTAGCTAGTGCTGCGCCTCGCCGGAGGAGAGGTTGGGGTGCTGCCATTTGTCAGTCACTGCACCCCCAGGACTCCCGTCACCTGGCAGGGGAGTGTGACTCCATGAGATGTGTACCAGCCTTCCTGCCAAGGCAGGCAGCGGTGGAGGAGGCAATGTGAGCGCCCGCCTCGCTGCCCGCCCACACTGACTGGCACCTCAATAACATGGTGCCTGTTTCTGTCACGTCTGACCTCCTCAGTGGGAAGGAGACTGGCAGAGCCCTGTCTTCCTTCCTTTTGAGAAGAAACTAGAACTCCGTGGGGGGCACACTGGGTGTGGGGGCACTGGGCGGTGGGGGGGGGCCCGCTGGACAGTGGGGGGGCACTGGGTGAGGGGGCGCTGGGCAGTGGGGGGGCGCTCAGCTAGAGGTGCTTTGAGAAGGAAACGGGAAGAGTGCTATCTAGCCTGTCACAGCCTCATCAGTTCAGCTTGTCTGACCTTCTAGGTCCCCGTACAAGTGAGGACCAATAGGTCGGGGAGCGGCCTCTTCTGTGGAGCATCTTGGGGTTCTTTCTGTGATGCAGCCTTCACGGACAGCCTCTGGGGTCAGCTCAGGGCGGCCACAGCCCTTGGCCAGAGACATGCGCTCTGCGGCATTTGAGCAGGAAGGGGCAGAAGCCCTGCTTCTCTGGGGGCAGCTCTGCCTCCTCTCGGCCTCCTCACCATCCCCTCGCCCCCTTCTAGAGAACTGGTCCTCACACTGGTGGTGGGAGGGTCCCGGTGTGAGGATGAGAGAGGAAGGACAGGCACTTCCTGGTCACAGGGAGACTTGGAAGAGACAAGTCCCCCCCCCCCCCCCCCCCCCGCTGTTCTCAGCCCACCAAGTGTGCCAGGACGTCAAGATCTCTCTTTGGGTTCATGCTGATCCCCAGCCGACAACAGCCCCTGGGGCACAGTAGGCCCCATAAATATTGGTTAAATAAAAGAAAAAACACAGTCTCGCTCCCATCACTGGAGGGGAGGAAGGGGAGGGAGGGAGGGGAGGGGAGGGGAGGGAGAGGAAGAAAGGGAGGGAGAGGAGGGAGGAAGGGGAGGGGAGGAGGGGGGGCAGGGAGGGAGGGGAGGGAAGAGGAGGGGAGGAGGGGGGCAGGAGGGCAGGGAGGGAGGAGGAAGGGGAGCAGTCCTTGTTCCTGCTGAACCAGTCTGCCCAGCCTCACACCCGCAGGTCACGGTCACGAGTCTCACGCTGATTCTGGACTCTCGCCCCCCCCCAGCCTTGTGCTGACTGAGAGCCCCTCGTTGCCCTCTCACTCCGGCCCCATGGTGACTGCGGACCTCCCCCAGCCCCTCTCACACTGACTGAGGACCTCCCCCAGCCCCTCTCACACTGACTGAGGACCTCCCCCAGCCCCTCTCACACTGACTGAGGACCTCCCCCAGCCCCTCTCACACTGACTGAGGACCTCCCCCAGCCCCTCTCACACTGACTGAGGACCTCCCCCAGCCCCTCTCACACTGACTGAGGACCTCCCCCAGCCCCTCTCACACTGACTGCGGACCTCCCCCAGCCCCTCTCACACTGACTGCGGACCTCCCCAGCCCCTCTCACACTGACTGCGGACCTCCCCCAGCCCCTCTCACACTGACTGAGGACCTCCCCCAGCCCCTCTCACACTGACTGCGGACCTCCCCCAGCCCCTCTCACACTGACTGCGGACCTCCCCCAGCCCCTCTCACACTGACTGCGGACCTCCCCCAGCCCCTCTCACACTGACTGCGGACCTCCCCCAGCCCCTCTCACACTGACTGCGGACCTCCCCCAGCCCCTCTCACACTGACTGAGGACCTCCCCCAGCCCCTCTCACACTGACTGCGGACCTCCCCCAGCCCCTCTCACACTGACTGCGGACCTCCCCCAGCCCCTCTCACACTGACTGAGGACCTCCCCCAGCCCCTCTCACACTGACTGAGGACCGCTCGCTGCCCACCGCGGTGATCTGCACGTTGCCCAGATGCAGAATGGCAGCCAGGATCTTGAAGACGTCCATCTGGAAATCCTCCTTGAAGCCTGAAAGCGACATGTCCTGAGTCAGGAGCTCGGCCTTTCTTGTCCCACCCGCGAGCGGCAACGCCCATCTTCCAAGATGTTCAGCTCCACCAGTGCCAGGCCCAGGGAGGGGAAGCGGGCCCAGGTGCACGCTGGTTCCCAGGCCAGTCTGGGGGCAGAGGTCAGCTGCGCTGAGCTAGGAGGACTGTGCGTCTAGCACCCAGTGAGCAGGGCTGCGCTGAGCTAGGAGGACTGTGCGTCTAGCATCCAGTGAGCAGGGCCGCACTGAGCTAGGAGGACTGTGCGTCTAGCACCCAGTGAGCAGGGCCATTTGCTGAGCAAGGAGGACTCTGTGTCTAGCACCTGGCGAGCTGGGCTGAGCTAGGAGGACTGTGCTTCTAGCACCCGGCGAGCAGGGTTGTGCTGAGTTAGGAGGACTGTGCGTCTAGCACCCGGCGAGCAGGGCCGTGCTGAGCTAGGAGGACTGTGTGTCTAGCACCCGGCGAGCAGGGTCGTGCTGAGCTAGGAGGACTGTGTGTCTAGCACCCAGCGAGCAGGGCCATGCTGAGCTAGGAGGACTGTGTGTCTAGCACCCGGCGAGCTGGGCTGAGCTAGGAGGACTGTGCGTCTAGCACCCAGTGAGCAGGGCCGTGTTGAGCTAGGAGGACTGTGCATCTAGCACCCGGCGAGCTGGGCTGAGCTAGGAGGACTGTGCATCTAGCACTTGGCGAGCAGGGCCGTGCTGAGCTAGGAGGACTGTGTGTCTAGCACCTGGTGAGCTGGGCTGAGCTAGGAGGACTGTGAGCCTAGCACCTGGTGAGCCGGGCTGAGCTAGGAGAACTGTGCATCTAGCACCTGGCGAGCTGGGCCGTGCTGAGCTAGGAGGACTGTGCGTCTAGCACCCGGCGAGCTGGGCTGAGCTAGGAAGACTGTACGTCTAGCACCCAGTGAGCAGGGCTGCAGCCGTGTGTGTTGGCAACACTGAATCATCTGGGGAGATGCTGGCACTCCTCTCCAATGCCATCCAATCCCAGGACCACCAGAAGCAGGCCAGTGCCCCCCACTGTCCCGTGAGCACGATAGGATGCCCACAGAGGACAACTCTGCAGGGCCATCTGCTCCAAGGACAGACTAAAAACCACAGCCTGAAAAGATGCCAGCCAAAAACACACGGAAGAGTCCGGGCGTCCAAGCCCTGGTGTTTAGAGTTCCCTCCCCCAGGGAAGGACAAGGTGCGGACCAGCATCAGGCGGTCAAGAGCCGGTGAGGAACGAGGCGCAGGAAGGTTCGGGCACATGCCCAAAGCCCGAAGCCACAGGCACAGGTAACCTAAGCCTCCGAGCACCAGGAGTGCTGGCCACGGGAGCCAGGAAAACAAGAGGCCCCAGAGGTCCGCTGACAGGGCTCACGGGGCGTGGACCTGAGCACCGGAACCGGCGGCACTGCCGTCCAGCTGCTTGGGTTTCCACCCTGTCTCCGTAACAAGCCACACCAACGAAGGCATTCGCCAGCCAGCTGTAATTTAGTGAATGCTCATACACATGTATGAAATTACACACATGCACACACACACGCACACGCACATGTACGCACACACACATAGAGTCATGTTAGAGGTGGGGCTGCGTTGGAGCACTGACTTAGACACAGGACATCGACACCTAGCACGGGATTACACGTGTACGCCAACACACCAACTTTTTGTGTGTGTTCTGGGGCCGAGTCAGGTCCTCGTGCTTGCAGGACAAACACTTCGCTGAGCATCTCTCCAGCCCTGATGACTCGCTTTGACCTAAGCAGAACACAGCAGGCGAGGGGCCAAGTGACTTTTGAGTCTGGTTCACAAAAGGCCTTGAAGATTCTGACCCTTTGCAACGAAGAAGCCAAGCCCCCCGCTGAGCACAGCCGCCCCGAGAACAGGGGGCGTGAGGAAGACCGACGGCGAGATTAGTCGAGACCAGCCCATCCAGGCCCCAGTCTGTGGCAAGAAGCCATCAGAGGCCGCCCGCCCAGCTGTCATGGCCACGGTCGCCCACAAGCTCGGCTGGGCCCATGAGGTGTAAGAAGCAGCCGCAGTTTAAGTCAGGAAGATACAGGGAGTGGCCAGGCGTTTTCAGCACAGCTAAGACCCAGGGCCACTGCCTGCCCGCTCCAGGCCTGGATCTGATCTCACGACTCGTGCAAGCGGAGAAGTGACCACCTGACCACAAGTCACTGTGTGCTGAGCTGGGAAATCCAACGACCTCCGCTCGGCAGCACCCGAGTGGGCACAGGCAGAATCGGTCTGCGTCGCCTGACGCCTGCCTGACTCTGCGCTGGCCCTGCCGGTCACGTGACACCCCACACAGCCCCGACAAGTGGCAGCTTGTCGCTCACCACGTCTCTGTACCAGGCTGGGAGCTGCGGCTGCAGCCTTGGGCCTGTGCGCAAACCAGGCGCTCCGTCCCGGCTTCCCGCGGCCACGGGACAGACCTGCTGTCTCAGCCCTGCTGGCGTGGAATTCGCGAACATAACTGAACGCGCATGATCTGCCAGAAGAGGAAATGGAATTTCTTTTTTAGCGTGTGGCTGCGGCCCTGGATGGGCGCGTGCGCCGGGGCCCACCTAGCAGTGTGAAGGTCCTCCGGGTCTCTACCATGTCGGCTCTGTCATCCACTCCCTCGATGACAGTGTTGCCTCCCATTCTCGTGTAGTTGAACTCTTCCGCGCCCCCTGGAACAGAGAACCGGATGGAGTCGCCCCCGCACAGGACTGAGGACACCCTTAGATCAGGGGCGGCCTGGGGCGCACACACGGCCGGAAGCCGGCAGGGCTGGGAGAGGAGAATCAAGAAGAATGAAGCTCACGCTCATCGGACTTTATCAAGCACTTCACAAGTTTTCTACGTGCTCCTAAGCCGTGTGTAGTGCAGAACGGAGCAGAGGCCAGGACAGCGAAGGACTCGGTGGCCCCACGGCAGCCAGCCACTGGAGGACCACACGGGCCCGACTCTGACGCTCGTGGCTTTTGTTCTTGAGCAAAACTTTTTACTACTGTGCCTTTATTCAAACTTCTAGGATCTGTGTGTGTGTGCTTTGCATGCGGGTAGGTATACCTGTGTGCAGGTACTTGAGTACGTGTGTGTCCATGGAGGCCCAAGGGTGACTTCAGGAATCACCCTGGATCACTCTTCCTCCTTATCGCTTTGCTCTGGGGTTTCCCAGGCTCTGCTTTCCAGGCCCAGAAGTGCAGGCCGCTGCCATTTCCGCTGGCATTTTACATGGGATCTGGGATCTGAACTCAGGTCCTTTTGCTTTCAAGGTAGAGGCTTTAACCCCTGAGCCATCTCCCCAGCCCATGCCTATAATATTTTTAATTGTCTTTATTAAACATACACTGAAGTTATGTTCAAGATGCCCAGTCTGGTGAGTTCACACACCCCCTTCTAAGACATCCATTATTTAAGTGGGGCTTGCTCCAGAAGTCCTCCTGCAGGGCCCCTTTGCATGTGGCGTGGTAAAGCACAGGTTTATCTTCATGTGGACTGCGGGAACTTAGACTTCCAGCATGAAAGCAGTGTCCTGAGGTAGGACCCAAACACAGAGCCACTGATCCACACAGTGCCAAGACCAGGGGGAGAACTTAGCTCTGCATCTCAGCCATCTCTGAGCTGCAGTGACTTACCACCGCACATGTGGGCTGCGGTGACTTACCACTGCGCACGATGACCAACGCTGAGGTGTCAGGGAAGCTCACATGTGCTTTGGTTAAGGACACAGAACCAGAGAGGTATCAAAGGACAGACAGACAAGAATGCAAGGCTGGGGTCTCACTACACTGAGCTGTAGTGCTGTGTGTGCACGTGTGTGTGTGGGGGGGAGTGCGGTCTTTACTCAGGTGGTCCCTGTTCAGTGAACATAATCTACTAAGAACCCTGGGGCTAGAGAGTGTTCTGCTCAGACGCCCTGTCCAGCCAAGTTCCAATCACTTCCCTTCCTTTCCCTCCCTTCCTGTTTCCTTCCTTCCCTTTTCTTTCCCCTCCTGTTCCCCTTCCACTTCCGTTCCCCTTCTCCTCCCCTTTGAAGGAAGAGCGAAGCTTCGAGGGAACTTCCCTTCGCTTCTTTCTCCTTGTCTTCTCTTCCCCTTCCTTTTCCTCCCCTTCCTGTCTCCCTTCCACTTCCTGTTCCCTCCTCTCTCCTGCTTCTTCTTCCCTTCCCTTATTTCTCTCTCCTCTCCCCTCCCCTCCCCTCTCCTCCCCTCCCCTCTCCTCCCCTCCCTTCTCCTCCCCTCCCGTCTCCTCCCCTCCTCTCTACTCCTTTCCCCTTCCCTTCCCTTTTGGGTTCCTTTCTTTATTTGGGTTTCACTAGGCAGCCCAGACTGACTGGAACTCACTGTGAGCCTGGGCTGGCCTGGAAACATGGCGACCCCCTCCCTGTGTCCCCAGGGGCTGGGATCACGGGCCTAGGCTGCCTGTTTACCGATTCCTCGATGCACGCTAGTGCCTGTGAGTCCCTCCTCATGTCTTTACACAAAGTGATTTTTTAAAGTTGTACTATGACAAAGAAATTAACTAAGGACTTAGTCCCTCCAGCGAGGAACGTTTCCTAGCCATCCATCCATCACATACCCAGCTGGAGATGTCTGAATTCCGACTGCTGTGCAGATGCACAAAGCTGATAGAAAATGTGATAGTTCCGTTCATTTTCTGACTGCAAAATAAGAAAAGGTCCCAAATTACACTAGCTCTTTACGAGCAAAAATGCCAGATTCTTGACAAGCTCCCGGACAGACCGTCTGCGCAGACAGTTCTCTCAAGGGTGGTATCCATGGTCAGCTAATGGTGGGCCATCTTCTCCACCCAGTGAGAACCACATGACCAGTTAGTGACCGAAGGGAAATGTAATTAGTGAAAACGTCCCATGGAGCAAGAGTGGCAGAAACTGTGAAGAAGTCCCACAACACCATTCAAGGCTTCCCTGACCGCCTCCTAGGCCAGAGGGAAAAGCCTTTCTCCTGACCCCGCCCCAGCTGACCCCGCCCCAGCTGACCCCACCTCTTTCCAAGGCCCAGGCTCATTGTGTCCGCTCTGTGATTGTATCTAGAGAGATAAACTTGATTTTTAAACTATAAAGATTTTTATTCCAATTAAAAACTGACAACCATTATCCCCAGTCATCCAACTCTACTGAGACAGCTTCAACAAACAGAAAAGGCAAAACCAACAGGACAGAGCCACAAACGAAAGACGCGAAGCCTTGTTCTAAGAGTCAGGGCCACGCAGGCCGTGTGAGCACAGTCAGCGCGTGGTGCTTCAGTGCTTCGGGGGATGAGGGCCAGGGACAAGGGCCTGGGGTCCCGCCCTCACCCGCCCCCAGGGCCTGGGGTCCCGCCCTCACCTGGAAGACCACTCTAGACTTCTCCAGGAGGTAGGTTCGCATGTTGGCGCCTATGATCTGGTGCTTCTCGTCAAAGCTGATTTCCGTGTATTTCCCAAACCGACTGCTGTTGTCATTGCGGGTAGTCTTGGCATTTCCAACAGCCTAGAAAACACAGAGCTCAGCTTGGCTGAGCAGAACTTAGTGAAGCCCCACTGTGCACTGGGGTAGCCTCCCTCGTGGCAGAGGCGCCGGGCTGGGGGAGGGTCATAGACTACAGAGCAGCGTGCCCGCGGCGGCTCCGGGGTCTCCAAGAACACGAGTTCTGGGCTCCATGGCTGGGGTGCCCTTGTACCCTTGAGCAGGCTGTAACGTCACTTCTCTCTTCCAGCCCCACCTGCTGTCTGTCACAATGGCGCCCCTCTGGCCGCCACGGAACACGTGTGTCCTCCCACATCCATGTGTTGAAATCTGACACCATGTTGGTACAGGTTTGGGAGGTCACAAGGTGGAGGCCTTGTGAGTGGGACTTCACACCTACGCAGAAAGGACCCTTCACAGAGACCATGCTGCTCTTTCTCGGCCATATGAGGATGCTCAGAACATGGCGTCTATAGCGAGCGCAGCCTTCGCAGAGCGCCGCCATGCCAACACGTCTGGTCTTGGATTTCCGTCACCACACTGTGAAAAACCAACGTGTGCTGTTCACAGTCCCCAGCCCTGCTCAGCGTGGCAGCGGCATCAGAGTCAGAGCATCAAAGCTCAGCTTGCAGGCACTGCAGGCTTGTCTTCCACCCTCTCCATTCCAACGTCACTGCGCTACGCCCCACCCGACTTCCTGCTTAGCAGAAAGACCCTCTCCCACTAGTCGCCTGACTGGTTCTTGAATTCCACTTCCCCTCTGCCTGGGCACTTCCCATCTCTAAGGAACAATGTCTTCCCATCCTTTCTACTCTTTTCTTTCTTCCCCGTATGTGTGTGTGTGTGCACGCGCGTGTGTGTGAGCATGTGTGTGTGATTCATTTGTGTGCGCACACATGTATGTGTGACTAGTTGTGTACATATGTGTGCATATGGAGGCCAGAGGCTGGTATCAAGAGTCATTCTTTATGGCTCTTCCACCTTCTTCTTTTGAGGCCGGATCTCTGACCAAACCAGAGCTTGCCTCGCCTGCCCGGCACTTTTCAGTGGAATCCGGGGATCTACTGCTTTTGCCTGCTCGGCGAGCACTTTAACCACTGAACAGACTCCCCATTTTTTTTTATTTATTATTTATTCAATTGTGCATGTATGCATGTGTGCGCGTGTGTGTATGTATATGTGTATATATGTATGTATGTGTGTGTAGAACCACGGACGAATTCGGGAACCACCATGGACGCCTCCACCTCCTCCTTGTTTACTCTGCCCCAGGATTCACAGGCTCCGCCCTACCAGGACCAGAAGCGCAGGCCACCCCGGCTTCCGCCCGGCGTCTATACGTGGGGTCTAGGATCCGAACTCAGAACCTTCCGCCTGCAAGGCAGAGGCTTAAACCCTGAGCCACCTCTCCAGCCCCCAGACTCCCCATTTTTAAGACAGGTTTTCACTCTGCACCCCTGGCTGATCTGCCTCGGCCTCTCAGGTGCTGGACTTCCAGGGGGACAGCACCACACCTGACCTAGAGAACCCATCTTGGGCACGGATACTAACTACACCTCCTGCCTGGGTCATTTTGGTTTCTGTTGGTATGTTTGCTGTGCAGGTGCTGTGAGCCGCACGCTCAGCCAGCAAATGTCAGCCAAACCTTCATGCTTCCGCCATGATAGAGCTTCTGGTCTAGTGGGAGACAAAATCTGAATAGTCACACAGAGTCCTCCCGGGCAGGTCAACTTCCCCTTCACGGATTCCTGTTTCCCTGTAACCCAGCTCCCCTCCTGCAGTCATTTCATTTCCCCTCTGTGTGGCTATTTCATTTTTTTTAAACATTCTTCTGTTAGTGCAGACTAATTCCATTACACTGCATAGTGCCAACATTATGCCCGAAACCAGGTGGGGATCAAGCTCCACTTTAGAAAGAGGAAGGAGAGTTCTAGAGGTAAAAGGCGGTACTGCCAGTCGAGGTCGTGGGGATCGCCTCGTTTCTGTGAGGCCTCCAGCATTGGCCTCTGGATTCTAGGTTCCCCAACTTCTGTTGCCTGAGGTGCCGTGGTGGCCCCACCCACCTGCCCCTTGGTGGGAGGAGGAGGAGCCTGAAGCAGCATCTGCCCACATGCGGGTGTCGCCGTCGCATTCAAAGCATGAGTAGCCGCTGCAAGGCTTTGGAGCGAGGGCCAAGCGGCTCTGGAGGGTGGGCTGCGGGCCGGCGGGTACCTGAGGTCTCCCCGAGATGCCAGTGTGTGGGGGTCCGTCACCTCCATCCTACTCCGGCCCCGCCTTCTCCACTTACCCCCAACAGAGGATGCCCCCAGCTCTCTCCCACCCTCGCTCCTTTGTGAGGTGGGAGCAGCTTCTGTCAGAGCAGCTGCCATGGGCGCCTGCCTCGGCTCCATGCCACCGCCTCTGGCCCTGGTGCCCCCCGCCGTGGTGCCCACCTCAGGTAATGGGGTTGGACGCCAGCACCCTGTCCTCCATGTGGGCGTTGCTGCTGGACTTGCTGACCGTGGCGAAGTACCTCATGGCGTAGCGCGCAGACACGGTCTTTCCAGCGCCCGACTCCCCGCTCACAATTATGGACTGGTTCCGATTGTTCCTGCAGAAAACACCAGAAGGCCGAGCCAGTGACTCTTCCCATTGCCCAAAGTCAATGCAGAAAGCGGGTAAGGTGTGGCCACTGGCAAGACAGCCGTGGGGACAGAGAAGGAGGTTCAGAAGGTCAAGGCTCCTCGGCCACTCTGTGCTCTACGGCAGAGACGTGCAGAAGGCCGATCGGGCAACAGCCAGATCTGCTTCTTAAAAACAAGAGGTTCTCAGAGCAAAGAGGAGATGAAACAATCCAGGGTGATTCCTGACGTCACCATTTGGCCTCCACAGGCATACAAGTGCCTCTGATACACACATGTGCACACACACACACACACGCATGCATACATGCAAGCATAGGTGCAAAAAATTTTAAAAAAAAGGATTTAGAGAGAGAGAGAGAAGAGGAGAGAGAAAAGAGACCATGGCAAATGTGTGGTGGTCAGAGGAAACTTTCTGAAAGAGGTTTTCTTTCTTTCTTCCTTCCTTCCTTCTTCCTTCCTTCCTTCCTTCCTTCCTTCCTTTCTTTTCTTTCTTTCTCTCTTTCCTCCCTCCCTCCCTCCTTCTTTCCTCCCTCCCTCCCTCCTTTTTTCTTCCCTCCCTCCCTCCTTCTCCCTCCCTCCCTCCCTCCTTTTCTCCCTCCCTTCCTCCTTCTTTCCTCCCTCCCTCCTTCCCTCCTCCTTCCCTCCCCCTCCCTCCCTCCTCCTCTCCTTCCCTCCCTCCCTTCTTTTCTCCCTCCCTCCTTCTTTTCCTCCCTCCCTCCTTCCCTCCTCCTTCCCCCCCCTCCCTCCCTCCTCCTTCCCTCCCTGCCTCCCTCCCTCCCTCCTTCCTTCTCTCTCTCTTTCTTTCCTTCCTCCCTCCTTCCCTCCCTCCTTTCTTTCCTTCCGTCTTTTCTTCCTTCCTTCTCTCTTTCTTTCTTTTCTTGCAAGCAGACAACTTTACTCACTATCTTACCAGCCTTGAGGTTTTATTTACTCATTTGTAAATAACAAATATTCATTAAAATGTTGAGACTAACTACAAGAAGGGGAACGTCTCTCATCAGCCTAGACAAGAACCATCAGTGGTCTTCCAAACACGCTTTTGTCCCTGTGTGATCCTGTGAGGTCCCCGAGGCCAGTGCCCAGGAGAATGACCCACTAGGAGCCATTCCTGTGCCCCCCCAGCCACCTCCCTGTTCTGAGGAATTTCAGGCACGTGTGAGGTGCTCTGTCCCCCAGGACTTGGTGCTCTTCCTCAACATGTGAGGGGTCAGAGAACAGTCTCTAGAAGGAAAACAGGGCTCAGTGTCGCACCACGGCTTGCAGCAAGTGTAAGTTTAGGCACAGTGAACCATGATGTTAGAAATAGAGGGAATTGTTCTGAACCCAGAGACCAGCCGCAGCTGGCCTCGGGGGACAGCCATCCCAGGCCATGCCAGCAACTTCTGCACATCCCACCAACACAGGAAAAAACATTTCAAAGGCATTATTTTGAGAGCTATGGTTTTTCTAAATATATTTTGGAACATATGTGCTCTATAAACCTACACTTGCTGTTACATAATTCAGAGATTCTAAAAATGCACCAAGCGTTCATGCAACGCCTGTGAGCTAGTGCTGCCCACGAGGTCGGCACAGGGTGAACATTTGGATCAAGTGTTTGCAAAAGTCCTGGGCACCTGCAGCTGTTTGCAGTTGGGAAAAGCTTGGGTTTGGTGAAGGACTTGACCCCGGGCCCAGCACACAGCTTCCTTAGCCCTGGAGGAGCCTTGGACACGGAGCTCCGGGTCCGATCCTTTCATTTCAAAAAGTGGGGAGGAAGATGGTGACAGGAGGAGGATGTGTTTCCCTCAGGGCTGCGTCTCTCAGCAGCCCCGGGGAGCAGCAAGCTAGTCCTCCGTAAGCGGCCTTGCTTCCGTCCCGTTACTTCAAGGCTGCACTAGGCGCAACCCTGAGGCCGATGCCCACACTGTGTTCAGGGTGTGCTGCGGTTGGACGCCATCTTGCTTTGCTGCAGGAGAAGCTGCTAATCTCCACCCACCCTCACGGCTATGTGGGGACAGGCTCCCTAATGAACAGCTGTGGGTTCCTGCCTTGTCCAGCCACATAGGCGTCCTGCGAGCCGTGAGCCCTGTCACCCATTGGGTGGCCTTTCTCCTTGGTCTCTGTGACCAAGTTGCAGGGGGATAGCTGACTGCCAACTTGGTCCTGAGGATGGGGGTCTCGCCCAGAGCAGGAGAGTCTCTGGGGGCTTGGAGAGGGTCCAGCGCAGCGTCACAGGGCCCACCAGGCTTCCCTACAGGACAGAACCAGGCCTCGCGGGTGTGGCCACGCTGCCTACTGTGAGCAGAGAACGAGCCATGGGCACAGGTCCAGTCCTGTGCCTCAGTTTCCCTTCTATAAAACTGGGGCCACCCTGGCAGCCAGCAGGTGCCTAGACAAGTCGGCTCCTGTGACAGCCACCTGCTGCTCTCTGTGGGGGCCTCTCCGGCCTCACTTGCTCCTTAGGGAGCCCACCCCAGACAGCTCCCCATGAACGCAGGGGATGCCGGAGCCGCAGGAAGCTACCTGGCCATCTGCTTGTACGCCTCTTCGGCGACGGCGAAGATGTGAGGGTCCATGTCGCCCATGTTCTGCCCGCTGTAGGCGTGGATGATGGCGTCGCCGTATATGGGCAGCTGCTTGTAAGGGTTCACGGCCACCAGGATGATGCCTGGGGGGAGAGATGCGTGACGCGTCTCCGCAGCGCCGGCTCCTCCTGGGGAGGGGCTCTCTGCACATGCGCGCCCACAGGACGTTCTGTGCTCCCTCACCCGGTGCACAGACTCGCTCGGAACCTTCCAGAAGGCAGGCCTTAGGTTTCAGCGCACCTTCTCGCCCACTGCTACACCCCATGGGTTGGAATCTCAACCCCTGTTCCTATGTCGCTGGCACCCAAGAAGGGCTCAGGGGATAATGAGGGCCAGATGTGGACCCTTGGGGTCCCGTGATGGCCTCAGTGGAATCGAGGCTGGAGCCGATAGTCCTGTTGTCGCCCCCGACCGGGACTTCCCCTTTACCCGTCCCTCACACACGCCCAGCGGGTGCCGGTACCCCAACTCCGGCGGAACAAACTTCTGTTCTTGGTTAAGTTTTCCAGCCCCCGGTCTTCTGTCATAGTGACAGAAAGTAGACGGGGGCTATCTGTCCAGCTCTTCCCAGAAGCTCTGCTTCCCGGAGCCTTTGCTTGACTTGAGTCTGGTCACCTAATTGCTGAGGGCCAGCAACTCGCCTATCGCTGCAGGCCTGAGGCAGCGCCCCTCCTCCTGTCCTTACCGCTGTAGGTGTAGATGAGCTTGGACTCGGCAAAGCGGACTCTGAGGTTGTGCAGCACCGCGGGCTCGTGGAGGTAGCTGAGGGCCGTGAGGTCGTTCTCGCCCACCAGGATGTCTGGGTTCCGGAGGGGAGGCAGTGATCCTGGATCGACGGGGTAATCCAGCTCCTGCAAGTGAGGGCGGAACTGAACTTCTGGAAAGACAGGACTTTGGGGGTCTCTCCTGCCCAGCTCCCACTGAGGTGTCACTCAAACTACAAAAGAAATTTTCTTTCCCCAAGTTATATTGAATTCTGTATTAATTTGTCAGAACTGACATCTTCATGCTGTTATTGCTGCTCTCTCTCTCTCTCTCTCTCTCTCTCTCTCTCTCTCTCTCTCTCTCTCTCTGTACCAGAGGGTCTTTGAGTGTGCAGGCGCCTGTGAAAACCCAAGGGTGACACTGGGATCATCCTGCATTGCTCTGTCTCCTTCTGCTGTGCTCTGGGGTTTCCCAGCCTTGCTTCCCAGAGTCGGAGTTGCAAGCCGCCATCTCCACACGGCGTTTTTACGTGGAATCTGGGATCTGAACTCAGGTCCTTTTGCTTGTGAGGCAGGGTCTTAACTCCTGAGCCATCTCTCCAGACCAAGAAACTTGCTTTCGAGGGAGGATCTTACTGTCAGCGTATGCTGATCTCAGACACGTGGACCTCCCGCCCAGCCTTCTCCATGCTTGCATGGTAGGAGAATGCCACCGTGCCCAGCATGGCCAGCTTAGGGACTTTCAATAGAGCGACATGGAAATAACCTTCAAGGGCAATTCCTGGAGAATGAAAAGTGAGAGAGCAGGACACTGGCTGCTGGGCCAAGTCCTCTCTGGGCCTTACTTCTGCGCTCTGTGAAGAGGCCCTGGGTCAGACAGAGCAAGGGGGCTCAGAACTGAAGCGGTTCCCATGAGCAGTGACCAGGACACAAAATCCCAGGGCCCCGCCCCACCCCTCCACCCCTGCATGTAGGGCTTCCACTTTACACCAGTGCCCAAGATGGCCGTGTACGGGGTCCCTCTGCCAGGTGACCGTGTGCGGGGTCCCTCTGCCAGGGCACCTCCTTGCGGGGTCGCTCAGTCCCACTCTAGGCTACTGGGTCCGGCTGGGTCCCCATACTTGGGGGGGCACAGTCTGGAGGCCGTTGCAGGTGGCAGCCGCACAGGATCACCCGCATGCTCAGCTCTTGTGTGCACCTTTCCTAGACTGAACTCACTGCCCAAGTGGCTGCTGAGCAGGATGTGAGGTTAACACCCTTATGGCCTTATGGCTGTTTGGAGGGCCCCAGGGGACCGGACCCTCCAAACAGCATGCCAGCCCTTCCACTCTCGTTCCATGACTGAGAGGGGCACAGCCTCTCAGGGAAGGAAAGGGCTTGAGCAAGGCCGCCCAGCCAGTCCATCTCTTCCCACACCGCCCATTCCAGTTATCTTCCGTGCCCTGGGTCCTGCATGCTCCACACACTTTGCAGAGCTTCCTACAGCGTAGGGTGTGGCTGCTCCCAGGAACCCTGCAGAAGCCCCGCCCAGAACACAGGTCCTCCCGCCCCATGTCTCCCATGGGGCTTGGCCAGCGGGTGAACAAGTGTCCTGGGAGGTCCAGGGTGCTGGACAAGCGTCCTTAGACTAGCTCCCCCTACTGTCAGTCATCAAGGAGGGTCTGCAGAACCCAGCCCTGTCAGAGCGCTCCTCCTGCCACACTCCTGTTCCAGGGTGGAGTCAGGAAACACTTTTCCTTCTTGCGGGGACTTTGCATTTGCCATGCTTCAATTTTTCTATTTTAAATCAACAACCTATTCCCTGTTCAGCTGTCGTGTGCATGTGTGCATGCGTGCGTGTGTGTGTGCGTGCGTGTGTGTGTGTGAGAGAGAGAGAGCAAGAGAGAGACATCCCGTCTTGGGGGATGGGAGAATGGAACACCAGGTTGGCATGGGGGGCAGGGAAGAGGAGGAGGGAGATGACATTCTCTTACATAAAGCAGGCTTTGTCCTCGGTGGTGCGAGGAAGGGTTAAGGTAAAGAATGGCTGGCTGCCTGCCACCTCCCGGCCTCCCTAGTCAGGAGAATGCCAGGTGGAGCCCTGCTGACCCGGCCTGGGCAGCTGCTGCCTGAGATTCTTTCCCCCACCCCCACCTTGGGCCCAGCCACCTATCAGATCTCCAGTCAGTACCAGAACCTGAGCTGGGCTCCCAGCTGCATGGAAGCAAGGCTGTGCTCTGGTGGGCTCCGTGCCCGCAGGTGCACACCGCCATGCTTCATGACCTCCACGACGTGGGGTGGCCCCTTCCCATGGGTGGGAAGCGAGGGACGCGAGTGGCCAGACTGACTGACTGACTGACGCTGCAGCACATGTCCTGAGAACCAGGAAATGTCTTCCAAACCCAGGCTGCGGGCTGGAAACGCTGTCTCTCTGCATGCTCTGTCCAGACTGTCAGACTCTAATGTCATGTGGGGTTTTCTGGGCTGGTACCCCATGGAGCACAGATGCTCTGTCCAGCTCTGTTCAGAGGCGTGTCACTCGGAGGAATGGACTCTTTTTAAAAAATTTTTTTTATTTATTCAATTGTGTGTGTATGCGTGTGAGCGTGTGTGTGTGTGTGTGTGTGTGTGTGTGTGTGTGTGTGTGTGTGTAGGACCACGGGAGAATTTGGGAACCACCATGGACTGTCTCCACCTCCTCCTTGTTTACTCTGCCCCTGGGATTCACAGGCTCCACCCTACCAGGACCAGAAATGCAGGCCGCCCCTGCTTCTGCCCGGCATCTATACGTGGGGTCTAGGATCCGAACTCAAGACCTCCCGCCTGCAAGGCAGAGGCTTAACCCCTGAGTCACCTCTCCAGCCCCAGAATGGACTCTTAAGAGACAAAATATTCAGTTACTTCCCATGAAAGGTCTCAGGCAGCTTTGAGCAGCTGCCAGAAAAGCATGCACCCCGAGACTCACTGCTCCGAGTTCTGCTCTCTGGTGCCCATGAACCAAAATGCCAGACGACTTTTCAGCACCTGGCAAACATGCTGAGCACCTGAAATGCAGCAGAAGCTCCGGGTGTGGAGACTGGCACAGACCCCAATGCACTAGGGCAGGTGACTCATGCTGTCCCCAGAACTCTCTGCACCCACTTCCCACGCCAAGGGGCTCTCACCGTGCCATCCTCCAGCAGGAGCCGCAGGACACTGTCGCCAGCTCTGTAGTCCTTTGCGATCTCAGCAGACTTCCAGACCTCGTTGGGATCAGGAACCCAGACCCTGTTGTACTGACCACAGAACGAGGAGTGTAAATCAGCACTCGGAAGCCTAAGCACAGACCGTTGGACCCCCAGACCCAGCAGGTTTCTTCCCAACAGCAGGGTTGTTGGCTGCAGGGAGACTTCAGGGCTGCAGAGCTCAGTCCTTAAAGTGCTGTAGGTGTGAGCTCAGTCCTTAAAGTGCTGTAGGTATGAGCTCAGTCCTTAAAGTGCTGGAGGCGTGAGCTCAGTCCTTAAAGCGCTGGTAGCATGAGCTCCGGGACTGAGTTTCACCCCTAGACTGTAGTCCTGGCCTTAGGAGGCAGAGGCAGGGGGATCCCCAGAGCTCACCAGCCAGCTTAGCAGAACTCAGAAACTAGGAAGTTAGAGAGCTTGTTTCAAAAAAACAAGGTAGATGTAGAAGGACTTATGAGGTTGACTTTACACACACACACACACACACACACACACACACACACATGCATGTACTCCTGCTTGTGCACAACGATGTGGTCCTTACCAGCATCACTTTTATATGCAATGGGACTCCAGAGCTCATCAGTATGCTAAGAAAATGCAGCTTGGAGTAGGAAAGAACCGGAGTCCTTAACGGAAAACAGACAGGAGTGCTTTGTGATAGACTAGCAGCAGAGGGAGCCACGCCTCTGGTGGGCTACAGGACTCGGAGCCCGGCACTTAATTCTGTGCCTCATTGTGTGTGTGTGTGTGTGTGTGTGTGTGTGTGTGTGTGTGTGTGTGCGCACGCGCGGGCGCGTGCAGAAGAGGACACTGTGGAGGCCCAAGGGTGACACTGGGAGTCATCCTGGATTGCTCTACCTCCTTATTGTTTTGTTATGGGGTCTCCTAGGCTCCGCCTTCCAGGGCCGAAAATGCAGAAGCCTCCATTTCCGCTAGCATATTCACATGGGATCTGGGATCTGAACTCAGGTCCTTTTGCTTGTGAAGCAAAGGCTTTAACCCCTGAGCCGTCTCTCTAACCACACCTCGTTTTGTTAATCTATAAAATGGGTGCAAAATCTCCTTCACTGAAGGTAATTGCAAGAGTGTAGACTCTTGGAGTGGGGAGATATCTTAACTGCTAAAGTGCTTGACTTGTAAGTATAACCTGAGTTTAAGCCCCAGAACCTACATAAGTGGTGTGTGACACATGCTTGTGAGTCCAGTGCTGCGGAGGTGAAGACAAGCAGGGGCGAGTTGGTCTGGCTCCTGGGCCAATGAGTGAGACCCTCCCTCAAAACAAGGTGGATGGTACCTGAGGAGAAACAGAACATAAACATAACACCTGTGTGCATGTGTGAGCACACATGAACATACGTGTATGTTTGCAAGCACACAAGCACATGCATGAACATTACATATGCACGCATACACATGAAACATGCATATGCACACAAATACATGCCTGACGTAGATCTCTGGTCTGCATACATACATGCATACAGGTGCATGAATACAAGCGTACAAGTGCACACACACGAACATACACATGTGTGCTCACACAAACACGTGTATCACACATATGAACATACACTTCACGTGTGTTCATGTATGCACACATATGAACATGCACATGTGCGTGCACAAACACACACAATTACAAACACACAGAGTGCAGACCCCTGGCAGCAGAGGGACAGAAGCCACTTGAGTGCACGCGCAGCCGCCAGTTCAAATAAACAACTCACGCACTCAGAATCTGCACCAGATACGACCTGGGTCCTGAGGACAAAGGGAACCAATGGCTCTGTGAACCTCTGCTTCTCCCAGCCCAGAGGGCAACGCTGGCCTGGGGCAGCCCAGACATGGTGGTGCCTGGGGTGAAGCGACCTCACCCTCATGGGCTCAGCTACAACAAATTAAGGCATTTGCATTTTCTTCCTTATGACTTCATATATTGTCTACGATTGCCTACATTATGTTAGTAACCAGAACAAACAATGGATATCTTTTGAAAATTGCTTAATACATGTATAATGCAATTATCAAAATGTATGTCCATGAGAAGAACTGAATTCAGCTAGGGCAGGAGCTGATGCAGGATTTGATGCAGAGGCTGGGCTGGGCAGGGGCTGGGCAGGGGCCAGGCAGGAGCTAGGCAGGGGCTGGGCAGGGGCCGGACAGGGGCCGGGCAGGGGCCGGGCAGGAGTTAGGCAGGGGCTGGGCAGGGTCCGGGCAGGGGCCAGGCGGGGGCTGATGCAGGATTTGATGCAGGGGCTGGGCAAGGGCTGGGCAGGAGCTAGGCAGGGGCCAGGCAGGGGCTGGGCAGGGGCTGATGCAGGATTTGATGCAGGGGCTGGGCAGGGGCTGATGCAGAGGTGGGCAGGAGCCGGGCAGGGGCCAGGCAGGGGCTGGGCAGGGGCCGGGCAGGAGCTAGGCAGGGGTTGATGCAAGGGCTGGGATCGTGGTGTATGTCTGTTGGCTCAGAGCTCGGGAGTTTGGGGCAGGAAATTTGTGAACTTGAGTCCAGCCTGGGCTACACAGGAAGATATTGCCTCGATGGGGGAGACAGCCAGAGAGAGACAGAGTGAAAGAGAGAGACAGAGAGAGACAGAGACAGAAACAGAGAGACAGGCAGCAACAGAGAGACAGAGGCAGAGAGAAAGAGAAAGGAAATATTCATTAATATCAATAATTCTTATTTATAATGTCTAAAACCAGAAACAGGCCAGGCTATAAAGTGTTCATAATACAGAATTGAATTAATGACTAAAGAGCCAAAATAACCATAGTGTGCTCACGCAGCGGCCGTCACTTATGAGAGACAGAATGATCTCCTAGCATACTTGAGAGCAGGGCCGAGTTTCCAACAAGGCATGGAGGATCCTCGCCAAGGAGCTCATGTGGCACGTGTCCCTCACAGAGCGTCGGTCCAGAGTGACCCACTCTCGGAGCGATGCAGAATGGTAGTTGCCCCCGAGGCTTGTGAGCTCGGGGAGGAGGCAGGCTGGGGGACCTGGTGGCACTGCCACGTGAACAGTGTTTGCACTCGGCATGAACATGAAACACTTCACAGCCTCTGACGCTGGAGACTTGAATACGCTGAGGCTGTGCGTTTTACTCTGAACTGCTTCAAGCAGGGGGCGGAGCTTGGTCTGGACCGAAGGGTAGAAAGATGGCCAGGCGCATCAGGGAACAAGAACAGAGAAACGGCGTGCTCGTCCTGGGTAGAGGTGGGGACCGATGCTCACCGGAGAGTTCTCTCAATTTAGTTTAAGAGTTTATTGGAAGAAATAAAAGGTAAGAAAAAAACAGAAAATTGGTGTCCAGAATATATAAAAAACTTAAAAAAGCACCAATAAAGCAAATGACCTAATAAAGAAATGGACTACTGATCTAAATAGAGAGTTCTCAGAAGAAGAAATATAAATATTTGTATAAGAAATATCTAAAAGAAAATGTTCATCATCTGTAGCAATCAAGGAAATGCAAATCAAAGCTATTGTATGTCCATCATACTCTAGCTAGAATGGCTAAGATTGAAAAAATCAAGCGACAACAGCAAGTGCTGGTGCGGATGTGGGAAGAAGAGCCTCTGTCCCCTGTTGATGGGGGCATAAGCTGGTTAAACATCAGACACAAATAATGGTTATTTGCACTGCTTTAATCCTTGACAGTTAATAAAGACAGATGTTAAAATATGACATGAGACAGTGAAGTCTTCAGACAGTTTGAAAAAGATTGAGCAAAGAGGAGGGGGGGAGAGAGAGAGAGAGAGAAAGTCCTGGGACAGAACGGACAGAGCCAAACATACAGACACACCTCTTGGACACACACAACCACCACACCCAGACACACACATGTACACATATTGTTGCCACAGCTACGCATTTCCTACCCGAGACCTGCTCTTAGACGTGTTTATGGAGAATTGCATGAATCACAAGCGGTTACGTGCTGCCTCCTTGTCTATCAAGACCTGCTGGGGACACTGGGGACTGTCTCAGCTGTGAACAGAGAGCCTTCTCGAGGTGGCATGATGGCCGCAGTGGGCCGTGTGGTGTCCTGAAGGAAGTCCGGCTGGCGGCTGGACCTGAGCTCCGTCCCCAGACCTTGCACAGGAGCCCGAGGCTCTGCAAGCCGCTGCGAGATTCTTAAGCCAGACAATTTTTTTTCCATTTTACTGCTTCTCCAGCTCAAGCCCAAAGAGGGTAAGAGTTTGTCACATACCACAAAGAGTCTCAAAGGACCAGGATACCTCATGCCAGACCTGGGCCTCCTCGCTGGTGAATGTGGCCACCCTCCTGGCAGCCCAGCACTCTCCTGTGAGTTCTGGGTTTGTTACCATTGGCAGTGATACTCAATGGGGGGCAGCACTCCCATAACGTGAGCTGAGGTCCCAGGGGACCGCAGCTGCCAGTCCTGGGGCCTCTGCTGTCACTGGCCGCTGGGCACCTAGAGGCCGGCGCTGAGGCCCAGTCTGCTGAGCAAACACAGAGACATGCACTCAGCTCCGTGGACACTCCACCCATCTGTGGACACTGCGTCCCTCCCTCACATTCCTCTACCCTCAGGCAAGGCTCAGCTGGGGAGAACCCAACTGCAGCATTTAGATAAATATGCCCAGGCTGGGCAAACACTGAGCAGCGCTCACATGACCCAAGTGCTTCCGTCCTGGGAGGCGGAAGCCTCCACACTGGGCTGCTGGACCAGCCTGCCGCAGGGCCAGGCGCCAAGGGGGCACTTCCCGGCGTTGCTGGGCTTCCTTCTGAAGGGGCCTGCAGAGCAAGCAGACGCAGGCCACAGATGCCGTGCCTCTCCCCTCCTGAGCAGGCCTGCAGCTACTCCTGCCTGGCTGTTGGGACCCAGCAGTGCGGCTACCCGACCCGGCCCAGCCTGGCACATGTAGCTCCCAGAGCTCTGGCCTGATGCTGCCCTCCCCACTCAGCCTCAGCCAGTCTCCGTGACATGACCCTCCGTCTCTTCCCCAGCTCTGTGCATGCCTTGGATAGACCACGGCAAAGGGAGTGGCTTAGCATTCTCACTTCTCAGAATCAGAAAACGCCTTAGGAGGCAAAACAGCAACTCAAAGACAAAACAAAACAGAAACAAAGCCCAGATCTTCCTGGGCTCCCCTGAGCACTACTTCTGTGTGCATGCATCGGATTCCTCCAAATTCAGACAGGCAAGACTTGAATCACTCCACTGGTGCCCACGCATGCCCCAACTTACTTCCTTACTTTGAGACAGGTCTTGCTATACAGCTGTGGCTGTCTGGAACTTGTAGCCTAGGCTGGCCTCAAACTCAAGGCAGGCCCTCCTGACTCAGCTTTGTGTGAGGGTTACAGGTGCCACTGCCATTCCTAGTTTTCTGACTCATTTTCTACAGGCTTCATGCTTCCTGGGGGTAACATGTATGTCTTTGGGTGGGTGAGCAATGGGTATGGAGCACAAAGCCCATGTTGCCCCGGTGTAGGTTTCTGAGTGCATACGAGGCTTCAGGGTCGGAACACTGTGGCTGCCTCTACGCAGGGAACCAGCACTGCTATCTACCGCCCAGGAGCCCTGAGCACAGCCTCTGCCTGAGGACAGGCCTGAGTGCCGGTAGCCTCGGACCGTCTGCTGATTCTGAGGTTGGGAGTGCATGGGGGAGTGTGGATGTTCTAGAAAAAAATTCCTTATGAAAACAAGCTCTCTAGGAACCACTCAGATGGCTGTGCAAGCCAGATAGCTCCCTCCTCATCACAAGCTAAGGACAGTATGGCCAACTGGACACAGGGTCAGCGGGAACCACTATCAAGACCCCTCCTCTCTCCTGTCTATCCAAGTTGGTCTGTGTGTGACTCTTTTATACCAGTTTCCCTATGGGGTGCCTGCTACCCAGGAGACATTTCATCAATATGTAAAGTGCAAGGCTCTTGATCATAGTACCTGTTCAGGAAACATTGTTACTTAAAACAGATTAATCAACAATAGAATCTGATCACAAAAAGATATCTAATGACAGCTCAAGAATTCTCTTTTACTGTAGTACTATGGAAAACAGAAGCACTGCTGTGTACTGGCAGCTCACAATGTCACTGCTAAGAGAATTCTAAAGCAGGCAGAGGGCGAATAAAACACTGCTTTTCAAACTCTAGCCAATGGTTTAAATGCAGAGAGGGAGACATCCTGTTGGGTTTGACTTTGATACTACCAAAGTATGAGAAAAAAGTTTGCTTAGTCTCCTCCCCTTGCAGAATTATTTACGGTGAATTTTTACTATATAATCATTTACAATGATCTTTTACTGTAAATCGAAAGCACACATGCCTAACAATTAAGGTGGGAGGCAAGTGTGAAGGGGCCTGTATCCCAAGCGCCTGTGAAGATGAGGCAATCTCAAGTGCTGGACGCCATGGTGGGCCAGACGCCCCAGCCCGCCAGCGTGGGCCACGGAGGGCGGCCCGGGCCAGCCGGGGGGCTGCGTAGTAAGAGTGAGTCTTAAACACAAAGCAATACCAGCCCCCCACAACCATCACTAGACACTCCAGAAATTAAGTTCAGGCACATGTGTGCAGAAACTGATGGATTCTAGGGATTCCGAATTTGAAGGGCTCCAGGTTTTCCCCATTGGGCGGTGAAGGATCCGTTATCCACCAACTGCCAGGCTGTGTTTCTGGCCCTCTGGCTGACTTGGGGGAAGGTGGAGCCCTGGGCCCCTCTGGAGGGCTTCCAGCGTCAGGGCCGCGGGCTTCTCGGAGGTCGGCCGCTGCTACAGGTGCGTGGCCCTGGGCCCCGTTGACGGTGCGCGGGACCAGGGAGCTCACCGCAACTTGCGCTGCGCGCCCTCGGAGGTTGCTCCGACCCAGGGATGGCGGGAGGCGGGAGCCGAGGCCACGCGACCAGGCAGCAAGGGGACGGACGCCCCGGGCGGCCGCAGCCAGGCCAGGACCGCCGTCCCCGCTCAGATGCGCCCCGCGCCCCTACCTGCGCGCCCCTACCTGCGCGTAGAGCTCGGCCACCGCCATGGGCCGCCCGGGTGCGGGGTGCGGACCCGGCAGCCGTTCCTGCGACACGCTGGGTACCTGCGCGTCCTGCCAGGTCACCGCTGTGCCATCTTGCCCAGAAGTTTTCCAGAGAGCCGCCGCTCCCCGTCCCGAGGGCACAGTCAGGGCGGGGAGCAGCCCCGGGATTGGTGGCACTGGCCGGCCGGTTCGCGCGGCCATTGGCCGGGCCAGGTAACAGGTAGGTGAGCCCGGGGGCTGCCGCCCAAATCGCCAGGCGCAGAGGGCGGAACCACCTACCCGGAAAGCTCTGCGGAACTTCCAAGGGAGGATGGGGTACCACTCAAAACCAGACGTGGGAACGGGCCGCCGTGTTTTGTGAGCACTGGAAACTTGTTAAAAAACTGGATGCGCGACTGGTGACCAGACCATTTTTTCAGTGAGGCGCTTGTCTGCCTTGGCCCTCCTCGCCCACACTCGAGGCTACTCCCCCGGGGTGTCCGGGTGCCTGGATGGCACTGCTGCTGGCAAGCCTCCCCCGGCTTCCTAAACTCCCTACCAGCGGCCGATTGCCCTGGTTCCCAGCGCTACCATGCGGCAGAACTTGCTCTACGCATTGGGAACATAGCCAAGACGCGTGGTTCCTTTGGAAGGAAGCCCGAGGTCCAGCCCTGAGGCGCTCGAGGTTGCCCCTTCTCCAAGCTCTCCACAGAGAGCTCTCCACGCCGTGGACCAGTTTCTTCCTAATTCCCAAGCATTACCACCTCGCTATTTTCAACATGCTTAAGCTTCTGCACATGAAGCTACGAAACTTTCACCACACGCTTTGTACTGCTGTGGAGCTGGGTCCCCGCTGGATGGGCAGCGGTAGACTTGAGTCTCCCGGGTTGACCTTTGCCAGTGGAAAGCACAGCCTTGCTGAGGACTGGGGTCCCGGTACTGTCAGCAGTTCTGGCGCATGAGAGCTGGGTGGAGGGACCTTCCGCCTCTGGTCTGTACTCGTCTGGTCTGGAGCCGGCCTCAGCAACACTTAGTTGGAGGCCAGGCAAGAAGTGCCAACTTTTAGACGCTCCCAGAAAGACCACTCACCTGGGAGCTGGGGGCAGAGGGCACCGGTGTTCTTGCCAGGAGGCTAGAGATGCACTTCTGTCTTGTTGAGCTGGGAACCTGGAGCGTAGGGTGAGGGGGAAATTTCGGTTCAGATAACAGAAGATAGCTCTTATCAAAAATGAGTACTTTTTTTTAATAAATCATTTCCAAAGACTAAACTGGTTAGAGGGCTTGTTTTGAAATATTTTTTGTCACTTTCCCTAGAGAATGGGTGCACAGAGCTCCGGATGTGGTTGGGCCGAGAGTGGAAGTCTTAGGTCTCCTTTCCAAGTTGAGATGTGTTTGGTTTCCTGAATGGCCTGCGTGGTGCACGGCCTGCCTCCAGCACCTCTCTCCAGGCCAGTGTGTCTTGTCTGCTGCTCTCCTTCCGTTCCATGAAGTTGCTTATAAAAGCTGCCCTGGGGCAGGCTCAGCTGGTGAACCTGTCTGCAGCGCAGACACACCCAGGAGGATCTGAGTTCAGATCCCCAGCACAGAGAGTGGAGTTCAGGGGACAGACTTCCTTATCTGGGACAGGCCTAGTTCTATACAGCCTGCTCTCCCCCACTGCCTTCCCCAGTACGGGGGGGGGGGGGGTGGAACTCAGACCCATTCCACAACAGGCAAGCATTCTACCACTGAGCTACTGTATCCAGACCTTGTTTTTTTTCGAGACAGACTTTGCCCTGTAGCACAGGATAGCCTTGCAATTTTAATAGTCCCGCCTCAGGCTGCTGAGTGCTGGGATTCCAGGCACACAGCACCCGCACAATCTTACCAGCATGTTCTTGCCTGTGGTCTCCATTTCTCCAAGCTGAATTGCTTGTCCCCAGGAGATTTTTCAGCAGCGCCCTGCTTTCTATTCCTGTGTCCCTTGGCTCCGATGCCTGCTGTGCCAAGTGGCTGGCACAGTGTCTGTGAGGTCTTATGATGGACTTCCTAGCTCCCTTCCCACAATGTCCCTTCTAGTCCCAGCAGCACAGTGGTGGTGCTACGTGGACGCATTTCCCATATTCCCAGGTGTCTCTGGGTGGCAACTTCATGACAGAGTCCTTCCTGTGTGTCTTTTTTACTTGCATCTCTGCACAGTCACCCTGACAGGAAAGACCACCCTGGTACACAGCAGCCCACTTTCAGACACATGGCCCAGTTCCGGGGTCACACTGGTGCCGTCCTTTCTCTCCACGCAGGAGAGCAGATCACTGTCGACACACCCGCTGTCCCTTCCTCTGGTGAACCCACAGCTACTTCCAGCATCACATGTCTTGTGGTGAGATGAGGTCCAGAGAGCTGGTCACTGAGACTCCATCTGTCACATCACTGGGACCACTGACCAGGGGCTAGAAGACAGGGCACGTATGAAGTGACACTTCTGAGCCCCCCCTCCACAGCTATGAAGGAAGCCCGAAGGAAGGAAAGCAAACCATCCACCCCCACGCCAAGGAAGACACATCTTCCCCTGTCTCAGCCCTGGTCTCCAGTTGTGTTAGGAAATATGTTTTCTTCACAGTCAAGCTGGCCAGACTCCTCTATGTCCCAGAAAGAATTCCAAGAGTGAGGGGCTTTCTTTTGTGTGGGTTGGGTACTCGTGTGTGCAGGCGTGCGTATAAGAATGCACTTCAGTGCACATCCCGGTGATGGCCCACGGGCGACGTCAGGGATCATCCTGAATTGTTCTGCCACCTGGTTACTTGCTCTGGGGATGCTCAGGCTCCACTTCCCAGGGCTGGAATTATAGGCGACAGTCACATCTGCCTGTTATCTTTACATAGGACCAGGATCTGAATTCCCTTGGGTCTTTTAGCTTGCAAGGCAAAGGCTTTAACCCCTGAGTCACCTCCCCAGCCCTGAGAGAGGGGTCTTTACTACAGAAAGAATCTCGCCTGAGTTTCCAATCTACCTAGGAAAAGAAACTGCCAGTGTTGACTCCTGACGTGCCACACCCAGTCCCCAGGGGTAGTGACTACTGTCATTTCCAGGCTGTTTGCTACCCTGGGAAGTCGTGGACAAATGGGTTTCATCAATCAATACGCCCTGGCGTGGAGATGGGGGGAGTACACAAACTACAGGAGACCCTTTTTCACATCACAAGTCCTGAGGATGGGACAAATCAGCCAGGAGCATGCTTTCTTCATCCGAGCTGGGCTGCTGCTTACTCTTTGATTGTCATCCTTCGCCGTCCTCACACTACATTAAAGTTCAACCTCAGACACACATCATTCAAGTCCAAGATTCTATTCCCAAATCCGCATGGTTCTGCTTCTGTCAGAGAACCCCAGGATATTTAAGCATGAAGAAAAGAGGCTATCTTTCTCAATCAACTTTATCCATCCGCTTGGCAGATGTTTGGCAAATTATTTCCTACTGTTTTCCAACTTTTAAATTTCCAGGACATTTCAGGATATCCTCATAGGAGACTGTGTTTCACACTCACTAATCTCCAGAAGAACAAGTTATTCTAATTGCTTCATAATGTGGAGTTCAATGTTGTGACTGCTGGCTGCAGTAACAGCTGTACCTTCTTGCATTTGGGAGACTATGACTTACCCTCGTTTCCAGAGAGCCCAGTCACATGTCCTACGCCCACTGGGGACTGTGAAGGATGATGGAGCGCAGCTTGCAGCAGACGTCCCAGGAAGAACTCTAAGGATGCGTGGTTTTCGTGTGTGTGTGTGTGTGTGTGTGTGTGTGTGTGTGTGTGTGTGTACGCACACACGCACTTTGCAATGGTTTGGGTATGAGGTCAGCAGAGCCACAGAAAGCCACCATCTCCACTCAACAGGGAATGCGGCAAAAAGCTGGTAGCACAACTGTCCATGCAGGTGTCCTAGCAAGGAGGTTGTCAGAGGATAACACTGGGAAAGACTGAACAAAAAAAGATCCTGGAATAGAAAATCAAATCCTGACAAGCAGAAAAGCAAAGGGAAAAAGTAAGAATCAACTGGGGAGATGGAGGCATAGAACGACCTCGGACACAGCGTCGTTAAAAACCAGTTAAATGAAAACAAACAACATGCGAGGCGCTGGGGTTATACACACAGATCAAGCTCCTTCACAGCCACATCTTTATTGAACAAGTTCTGTCACAGCTAGAAGAATACAGTACCGAAGACAGGTTCACACCAAGCACAGCGTCAGACAAGTATAATCTAGAGTGTAAAGTCATTCTGATACTGTTTTGGCATTAGGGGATACCCAGTGAAAAGATACCCAGTGAAAACCCACGCTTCAGAGGTTTATCAATATGAGGTGAATTATTAACATTCTAAACAATTTCATGTGTGATATGCAAGAATGGGGTTGGTACAAATGTAGTTAGTTTTAAGTGCCTTTCACTTCTAGGTACTTCTGCCTCCTCCCTAGTGCGTGGACACGTCACCTAATGACCTGAGAGACTATGTACATCAGAGAGTTCTTTCCCCAGGTCCAAGGAGGAAAAGCATCCGTTCACAGCAGTGCTCATTTCACTGTGTTTGAAAGGCACGTCCACACCATGGTATTCTAACAGCTACAATTAAAACAAGGAGTTAGATGCTGTGCGCTCATTTTTGTACAACACTGTTAGAGCAATTTAAGATTTCCAAGAATGTAAGAAAGTCACAAAAAAATTAGAAATGATAAATTGCAGCAATATACATCCATATTGAAAAGATAAATCACAATATGTTGGAAAAAATAATGGTACACATGATTTAAGGAGCTAAGATTTAGGCTAAGGTCTGATAACATGCAGAACTAAGACATTTGAAACTGCTGACTCTGAAAATGCATTAAATATGCATAAAATATGCATAAAATGCTAGCTGGCAAAGTACTGAATTATATATACCAATTCAACCTTAAAGCAAACTGAGAATCTGCAACTATTGAAGCCTATGGTACAATACCAAGGAATGTGAACCGTTTTCAGATGTTCTGTGATCTAACATCTATTAAGCTAATGAACATTTCTGGCTCTACCAAATTATAGAATAAAATGTGTATCAATGAATATGCAGACCTATTTTATACAGTACTTTTCAGTCCTTGATCTACTGAGAATGTACTCTATTCTGAGGTTAATTGTGTAATTTAGGCTAATGCAATGGATTAGAACTTTCAGAACCGCCTCTCTATTTTCATGGTGTGGTGCTCTTAGCTTTAAAAGATGTTCATAAACATTTATTTGGAGTTATATTTTTATATTTATCGAGAAAGAGCATAAAACAAGACATTCAAAAATTACCAACATTCTAACTTATTTCTATACTTCTTCCATGCAAGTTCATTTGTTTACTTGTGACAGTCTCACTAACTCTGGAACATTCTCAAAACCCACATTTCACTGGCTACGAGGCTGTTGCTGCTCCACGATTCTAAGCTCTGTTCGGAAATGAGAAGCAAGGGAGGAGAGAGTAGTAGGTGATACAGGAGAAGTAAGAAAGCAACTAGTGGTAGGAAGCTATCCCAATCTAAATCCTCACAAACCTCTGAGACACGGCCCGGCGTTCCTCACAGAGGACAAGTTCTGGAGAATGTAAGGCAGCTCTAAAAGGGAAGGGAGCAAGGGGTAAGGCGACCCTCACAGCACATCTGAGAACAATCGCAGCGCGCTGACCAAGAACAGGGCCACAGCAGCGTCTAAGCACACGGGCGCCAGAAGTAGCGCCACAGCTGCCTGCAGCACGCGCAGGCTTGTCCAAGCTCAGAATACGGTGCCTGGTGAGCAGCCTCCGAAGTCCTAGCACTGAGCCCCTGCAGACAATGCACTGGACCGGGGAGGGAGGGTCTGCAGCTGCAGGTCTCCGCAGGCCGCGCTCACTTCTGAGGCCCTCGCTGTCTCCTGTCCTCTTGACCCTGACGCCCTAACTTCAGCGCCTGCAGCCTTCCAGGGCTCACTGACCACGACAGAGGACTTGCCTGGTCCAGCAGGACGACAGGACGCGAGTACGGACACCGGTCTCCCCAGTTGCTGCTCTGACCTGTTTGTGCCGCATGTCAGGTGCCAACTCTAACAGAGAAGAGCGCCTCTTGCTGGTCTAGGGCACCTACGGCACCCGGAGGGGCAAGACAGGGCCTCACGACCTAAGTCCTCTGGTCACACACTGGAGCTCCCGTGGGGGCAGTGTCACTGCCTGCGGGCAGGGCCCCCCTCGGCTCTGACCTGACCACCGTCCCCAGACCTCACCCCAGATGCCCGGGAGTAATCTGTCTGCACTGCTGTGAAGAGGTGGGTAACAAGGAGCGTGGGTGGGGAGCACTCCCTACTCAGGTACTTTCCACACTACTGCCAGCAGGACCTGTGGCGCCACACATAAGGTTTGCTGTTTATCCCAAGAAGACGCTTGATTATGGCTTCTGAGGAACTTACACCTGTGTGTGTAATACATACACATACATACATACATATGTATGTATATATATGTATGTGTGTGTGTGTATATATATATATATATATATATAGAGAGAGAGAGAGAGAGAGAGAAAGAGAGGGAGAGGAGAAATATTGTGTAAGGAGTTCTCAGGATGGATTGCAGGTCCCCTCTTTCCTAGCAAGTTCTCACAACAATGATGACACCTGGTTTCAAATCAAGCCTCTTCTCCTATGCTATTCGAGATAACTATGTGGCCTCTCCATACAGAGCTGTTCTCTGTGGCCACGGAGATAAAGGAGTAACACGGCGTTCATCTCCCAGCACTGGGCTCTGGGCTATCTGTGTCTTTCCACCTACAGCAGCAGCAGGCAATGTGTTCAAATCTTCCCAAAGAATCATGCTCTATACTTTGTGGGTTTTATTCCCTATTTCTCTCTCCTCTTCAGAGGTGCTCTCAGGCAGTTGGAAGTCTTGGCCTAAGTCAAGCTGGAAGGGAATCTGCTTCTACACATCCACCCTGCATGCCTGGGGCACGCGCTGTGTCTGCAGGAAGTGACCAGGTCACTCTCGGGAAGGGCTGCTGGACAGAGCTGTTGTGGTTTCCAAGAACCCCTCTGAGCTTCAAACCCGGTATCATTGAAGAATTATGAAAAAGACAGTTAGCGATCATGTGAGCGGCGTGTGCGCTGTAGAAAACAGCAATGCATGGAGACGGGTCAGGTGGAGCCCCAGGAAGGCAGCTGGGGCCGCTGAGGACGAGCCTGTCAGGCGTCAACACATAAACTGCAGTGGAATCAAGGGGACGGGAGAGACGCCAAGCCTGAGGGAGTGAGTGAGGGTCTGAGGCTAGGGGAGCACTCTGGCGCACCCCTCATGCCTCCAGAATCGAGCAGTGTGAGCAGGTCTTGAGGTCCCCGGTTGTAAGGTGTCTCATCAGGACTAAGTATCTTCACATAAGCAGGAGAAGCCAGGTCGGAGCCCCACAGCAGGGGTTCTGAGGAGCATACGCGACTGCAGCCTGGGATGGCAACCGCCACGTTCATTGGCAGGAGGGCTGGCCCAGGTGTGAACAGGGGCTCCAGCACTTGACAGCAGAAAGACACAGAACACAAGCAGAATCACAGGGCACAGAAACTTTAGGACACAAAATGTCTAGAGCAAGAAGAAGGGCCGCGGCGCGCGGGTGCGCAGCCTTGAAAACAAGACTCTGGACTGAGCTGGGTGCAGGGTAGGTCCTACAGGGCATTTCCCTGCGCACTCCCACCCACCCATGCCGTTAGACCGATGCGCTCAGTTCTGATTAAATGGTTTCAGACACTAACTGCTCATTGAAACCATGGTGACAACCCAGGGAAATTTAGGGAATTTGGTTGAATTAGTGTTTATATTGATGTATTTACTGCAAGTAAATAAATGCATAAAAATAAACAAAGAGATGGGGGTGTAGTTCAGAGGCACAGTGCTTATCTAGTGATCATGAGCTGTGTTCGATCCTCAGCACCACATAAACAAAAACAACCCCCCAAACAAACAAAACTGTAAGACAATAAAACAGTATATCATGTAATAAATATTCTTTCAGCTAATTGACTTTCAAATAATATATTAGTACTTTCTAAAAGCACGTATACCTGTACACTGAGAAAAGGCTGCAGCTGCATTGCCTGTGACATAACTGCACTCACTCTGGGGGACTGACAAGCTCCAGACGCCGTCTCTACACAGAGGGTGGGCTGCTCTTGGAGCAAGCACTGAGAGACCATCAGACAGGAAGGACCTGAAGAACCCGTTGCCCAGCCCTCTTATTTTATAAACAAGAAAACTGAGGCTCAAATAACTTAATAGACAATAATCCTCTTTAGTAAAGCATTTATCACTAACTTCAAACTGTTTCAACTTCCACAAATAAAATTGCATATGTTTAAATAAGAAGAGTTATCATTGTAGACCATCTAACAGTTAAATTACATAAATCCATGATTTTAAGGAATAGGATTTCACTTCTGTACATCCGAGGGATTATTGTATAAGTTTTCCAGGAAAGAAATGGAAGCTATACCTAATTAGAATTTCAGAATGAAACTTACAGAATCTGGTTCTTCCTGTTCTAAATCTTCTGTATAAATGCAACAATCATCTAACATTTCTTATGTAAGTCTTCAGAATGTATTTCTGCATGAGGTTTGTAGAGTGCACAGAGGCATCTGAGAACACTTACTGAGGCTGCAGATCCTAAGAACCCTGATTGACTATTTATTATACACCTTTGCATAACTTACAGGATAATTAAAGCTTCAAGATCTGAATCGTGATGTTCTGACAATCCTTTCCAGATAATCACTGAAGTTACTCTTAATGATTAAGAAGAAACATGTCAAGGTTAGAACTGCAGGAGTTTGACCTGGTAGATGAAAGACAAGTGACTTCACACGACAGGCCCCTGATGTCCTATCCAGCCCAGGGAAAGTTGATGAGCACACAATGAACACATCTGAACACGGGCAATACCAGCGATGGCCGCTGTCTAATCGCATGCTAAATGCCAGCCTTTGTTCAGCATCACTGCATGATCCCAGCATCTGCTACTTGTGCAGGTGAACCTGGAGATATCTGCATAAAATCCAGTTTAAATTGAGCTGATGAACTGTAAACAGATGGTAAAAGAGAAGCTTATCACTGTAGTGCCTAACAAGAACATCACTTACATTTAAGGAGACAGTATGTAGCAGCAATTTAAGATGCCTGCTAAGCTACAGTACAAATGGGTGCCTATGCTATGCAGCAAGCCAACATTCTTTAATATCTCTTTATCATAATGATATGAATAAGAAAGTTATCTGATCAGCAGCTTTACATATTGCCAGTTTATTTTTTGATCCAGCTTGACATTATCAACATAATAGCTGACATGATATGTATCTGTGGTAATTCTCGTTGGCGTCTCCCTACGTAACAACAGTTTATATGTGTAGAATTGAAGATTGTATGCCGTCTAAATGCAGGGTTGAGGACGTGATGCTAGAATCTGAAGACTCGCTTTTTACCCCTTCTTCCTTTCCTCCTTCCCGTCTTTCCACCATGGTGCACAGGAGCTCAGGACAGCCAGCTGATCGAGGAGGAATGCCGTTCAAGTTAAGCAGCACACAGGGGTCTCTTTCCAAGATGGGGAAAGTATTTTAGGAGATCTCCAGTTAATAACTTCTTGTTTGAGAGATATTTAGCATTTTCTTTTTAAAATGTATTTTCAGTAACTCACTAGAAATAATGTTCTTTCTCCAGGTCAGTGCCGGCTTGATCTCTTCAGACCCGTGTAATGAAGCCCAGACCCAGGCTGGCTGGGATCTGGATAGTTTCCAGTGCAAGGGAGGATGGGTTGAAGGGAAAGGTGACTGGGAAGATGTGCTTAGCGTCCATGAGCAGCTGAGGAGAGTCTTTCCTGTCTCGTAAACGCACCTGAGACAATTAAGAAAAAAGAACAATAATTTTTTCTCAATTTGTAAGATATTCTGCCAAATTATCTACCAAAAACAAAACAAAACAAAAACCCCAAAACAACTCCAACTAATTGCTTATTGTTTTAAAATCACTATAAACTGGATGAACTCTAAACTGTTATAAAAGGCTAATACACTGTATAATAAGATGGTAAAATGTAAGATAAAAACACATTATCCTTCAAAAACATAAAAATTCCATTCAAAAGCTTGTGTTGGTGATTCATGACAAAGAAAAAACCTCTTACCTGTATAGTGCGGATAAATGATACAGAGACTCTTTCTTCAAACTCGTTGACTGGTGTGTACAAGTTCAATACTTTGACAATCTGGGAAAACAAAGTGTTTAAGACTTTTGACACTATCAAAAATATGCTGGGTACTTAGAATCTGATGACTGAAGGGCTGGCCACGCCGTTCTCACTTCTGCTGAGAGATGGACTGGGACAGAGAAGAAACTGAAGGGCGTGTTTGACTCTGAAGCTTTACCAAAGGAAAGCAGTCATACAGCATTTTAGGGAGCAATAAAAGTTTAGAAAAATATTCAAATGGTCCAATTCACAACATGAGAAAGTAAAAATGTCCCCACTCCCCACTCCCCATCTCCCCAAACAGCAGCTGTGAACATGTCCTAGGCAGGCGTGTCCACAGCACTGCTACACACATATCTGGCATGTGTTACTTTTATACAAATGAAATTATGTATTAATACTCTTCTGCAACCTGGTCTCCTCACATAAAAGTATGACCATATTAAAAACAATAGGATTAAACATTATTTACTTTAAAAATCTTTTAAAAAATCACTTTTAGAAAAGATAAGTTATTAAAAAAGGACACAAATAAAAATGAAGGCTTTTAAAGAAAAAATTTAAAACTTTTTATCTATCTATCTATCTATCTATCTATCTATCTATCTATCTATCTATCTAGATATCTAGTGTGTATCAGAGGACACTGTGTGTCTATGGAGGCCCAATAGTGACTTCTGAAGTCACCCTGGATTGCACTCCCTCCTCTTTGCTTTGCTCTAAAGTTTCCAGGCTCCGCCTTCCAGAGCCAGAAGCACAGGTCGCCATTTCTGGTGGCATTTTATGTGGGAGCTGGATCCCAACTTGGGACCTTATGCTCAAGAGGCAGAGGCTTAACCCCTGAGCCATCACTCCAGACCAACCTCTAAAGAATATTTAGCCAAGCAGAGGACTTGAAGTTTAAAAATGTCAAGTTAATTTCTGTTGTAAAATGCCTGTCTTTTTTTTTTCCTTTGGGAAGAGGGGTCTGAGACAGGGTCTTGGTCAGGCTTGCCCGGAACTCACTGTGCAGCTGGGCTTGTAATTCTCCTGGGAGGATCTATCAACAACAAACCACTGTCTATGTAAACTAGAAAGATTTTAATTTTCAATGCCTTCTTTCTTCTAAGGCACAAATACAAGCAATCCAGATGAAATTCACTGGGCAACACGCACAGAAAGACACGTGAGCAGGAGGGGGACTGGTTGGGAAGAAGCGTTTTGAGGGAGAAAAGGAGTGGGGCTGTGTAAAAGAGTGCGTCACCCATGAGGCTGTCGGACAGAAAAGAAAACAACTAGGCAAAAGATGGTAAATGGCACCTGACCTCTTGCTGCGGCTGCTGTTGTGCCCCAATACCCTCTCCATCATCTTCCTTAGATTCAACTCCTAATGACACCTTCTGAAGAAGATGGACCCTGCGCCTCACTTCCTGTAAGATGCTTACATAGGATTTGCTGGAGCTTTATGACTAAGTCAGCGGGAAGCATCTGTTTTTCCTACTACTGCAAGGTCCTTGATGGTTGAGAGCTGCCACTATTTATTGAAGTACTTTCCTAACAAGTAAGTATGGCACTTTGTGACTGGAGTTCAGCTAATCATTTGAAGAACTGAAAGAACAGAGTTATCTGTGTTAAGACAAAGAAATCTAAAGAACCATTAAACAACAGAAAATGGCTTTATGGACTAAAAGCCACGTAATATGTTCCTGAGAGCAGCGGTTTTGATTGTGCCCTGGGCCCAGGAAGATAGACTATGCACCCATGAAAACAGGAGCTTTGGGGGTGCCCCAGGGTCTGGGACACAGACCACGCACCCGAAGGGCGACCCAGCCTCCTCAGTGGCTGCCCCGTGTCCGCGCGGGGAGGACGGCCGTACCTGGGCGGTGGTCAGGGCGCTGCACATGGAGCAGATGGCCTCCGCGTCGTCGTCGGCCTTCTTCTTCACCTGCAGGAGCTGAGCGGCCTGGATGAGCGGTTCCAGAGTCTCTTTGGCCCCGCTGTTCATGAGGTTTTTGTCGCGGAGCCATTCTTCCAGCTGACTGACATTGTATCTGTGCAAGACAGAGTGCACGGGACTAAGGAGTGAGGGAACGTGCAAATATGCTCAATGCTGTCATAAACGTCTTAATTTTGTGAATGTGGCCTTGTCAGTTACAATGACAGGTAGTATTTTTGTTCAATTTTCTCAAATCTATTCAGCCATGCTTTAAAATGTATCGTTATAAATAGTCATGAACTTATAATTATAATTATATAAGACTGAATGACAAGAGAATATTAATGTTAGAAGATGGAAACCAAGTTATTATAAAAAGGACTTGTAAGAGAATTGATAATCAACAGAACAGATACGGCTTCTCATACAATTTCAGAGTTCCCTCTACATGGAAAGACTCAATAATCCTGTCCACACCTTCTCCTCTCTGGGCAAACTCCATGTTCTCTTCCCTGGGTCAAGCTGCAGACGGGCTGAACGAACAATCAGACCCCCTAACGCACGCCTTGTATTCAAGGTTTTTTAGGGAAGACCTGCGAGTCTGTGAGGGCCTAAGGATGGGGGAAGAGACGGGTGAGTGAAAGCCCTTTGAAGACCTGAAGCTCTCAACTGGGAAAGACAAACACAGATGCAGAATTTAAAGGACACATGACGGCTCTCAAACCAGCACTGTGGTATACGGACACGGCCAGCTGGACCTCAGTCATCAGGCAAGCAGGAAACGTTAGATATAAGTGGCGGCTTCAGCCAGGCATGGTGGCTGTGATCCCAGTACTCACTCATGCAGGAGGGTGAGGAGTTCACGGTTATTCTTGACTATGAAACAAGTCTGAGGCAGCCTGTGCTAATCAGACTCCGTCTCAAAAATCAAATCGAAGCAGCCCCCCACCACCCTGCTCAAGTACTCTACAGCTACAGTTAGGGGCACAAAGACCTGCGTGAGATCAAGCCAGTCAGCATTCCAGCACGCGTGGGGGAGGGGCTCGTGGGGGAGGGGCTCACGAGGTTTCGCCTGCAGCTGAGGAGTGATTGGTGATTGATGGCTGCTGAGAGAGGGAGAATCATTTTCCTTTAGGGTTTGTGTGCTGCTAGGCCACCCGTATTCCAGTGGATGGCTCCATATCAGCACACACGAAGGTGGGAAAGATATGTGGAGAAGTGGGAAGGGGGAAAGGAGACATGCTCAAGGCACAATGTATACATGTCTGAAGTTATGAAAGAGTAAGAAGTATTACTTGAAACCAAATCGAATCAAACCAAAACACAAAATACCAGGGCCAGTGCTCTCGTGACCCAAGGTTGATGCCTGGGTGTAAAAGTGGAGGGAGAGCTAACTTCTGGAAGTTATCCTCCAAGCGTCATGTGCTTGCGTGGTGCACACGCATCTTCTCATTCTCCCCCTCTCTCATAAATAAGATGACTTTGTACACAGAGCAGAGTTTACAGAGAAGGAGTATTTTTTTGAATGAAGATAATATCCAACAGTTAGCAATAAGATATGGGTCAGAATGGAAAATGTGAAGAACACTATGGTTTCCTGAATAATTCAAGATTGTATGGGAAACTCCCTCCCTTTCCCTCTTTGGTGAATATTCTAGTTGCTTTAGAATAACTCTGGGCCCCTGTCATCACCCACGTTACAATAAAGAGGTGGTGGTGAAGAGTGGTGTGCGGCACAGAATGCGGCTGCTGGGCGTGGCGGCTATGATTGGAACCCAGCACGGGGAAGCTAAGGCACGAAGGACCGTGAGTTGAACTCAACCGGGCTATGCAGTGGGACCTTGTCTCAAGCCAAACGTAAACTAAATAAACGACAGGGTGCAGTGTTTCTTAAAATTCAAGTTGTTAATAAAAGACCTCTTTGTACGTGTTCTTACTGTTTTAGGTACAGAAAGGCATTTCACCAAAATAGATCTTTGAGAGCAATCAAATATTAGAAATCGTCGTTATTCTCTAATGTTTTCCTATTGTACAGTCAAAACACACACAAAGAAGAGAAAGCAAGTGTTTGTCTGTGTGCATTTTTGCACAGCCCTCCACTCCTTCAAAGGGGACTTCAGAGTGGAGCGGGGCTCCGCGCCAGCACGGAGAGGAGCCTGCTGGTCAGGCAGGGACCGGAGCGAGGACAGCCAGCTAGAGCAGCAGCTCCATGTCCTCTGGCCTGCAGCACGGCCGTGCGGACAGGGCCCCAAGACTGGCTTGCTCACCTGATCTGCATGCCTTTGCTCCACGAGCACATGTCCTTCCGCAGGAGGAGGTTGTTCAGGGTGACGGCCCCCACGATGTAGAACATCTGCTTGGCCACCTGCTTGATCAGCTCGGGGTCCATGCCATGCTGGCACATGACCGAGTGGAAGGAGTTGAGCTGCCGCAGAATGGAGTCCAGCGTGTAGGTGCCCTCATCGGCAATACTGGAGGTTCGTTTTCTGAGCCCTGTGGGCTTCACCCCAGACACACCCTGAATGGTTTCATGCTCCAGCATGCCTGAGACTGCAAAAGTATTTCAACTGTTAGAAGACAGAGGGAAGACTTTTCATGAAAACAATTACATGCACATATACAGCTCACACACATGCACGCACATGCATGCATGCACACACAAATGTGCACAGTTTAGGAATGTGATCTAAGAATCAATATAGTGGATAAAAGAACTTCATCAAAAATGGGTTTATGGGGGCTGGAAAGGTGGCTCAGGGGTTAAGCCTCTGCCTTGCAGGAGGAAGGTCCTGAGTTCGGATCCTAGACCCCATGTATAGACACGGGCGGAAACAGGGACAGGCTGCGTTTCTGGTCCTGGCACGGCGGAGCCTGTGAATCCCAGGGCAGAGTAAATGAGGAGGTGGAGGCGTCCATGGTGGTTCCCGAATTTGCCCATGATTCTACACACACAGACACACACATACATACATACATGCGCACACGCACATATGCACACTTTAATAAATAAAAAAATTTAAATTTAAGAAATTAAAAAAATGGGTTTATGGATTAAAACTTTAATGAAAGTAATTTTCTTAAATAATCTTACAGATACATTTCCTAAAATAGGAAGTGGCAGACTTGGTGACAGAGTAGCATGTGATAAATAGGGTGAAGTGGAGAGGATGGTAGCAGTTAAGGTTAAGGTAAGTATTCTGTACATAGGATCACAGCAGGTAAGGAAAAAAAAATCCAAGAAACGCATGAAACCATATGTACCCCAAAGGGGGGGGGATCAAAACTAAAGCTAATGAACTTTTAAAACAAGACTCAGCAGAGGGTGATAATGTGGGTGGAAAGCTGGGCTCCCACAAAAGCAGTGAGACTTTGGGCCTTAGTTTCTTTACATACCGTGCTGCCCCAACCCATGGCTCAGTGCTCCTCAGAAGCGCGTGAGACCCACTCCCTCTCTAGAGTCCCTCAAAAGCAAAGATAATAGTCCATGTTTACATTTCTTGTCTTACACTTAGCTTTCCCGTATCTCAGTGACTCAAGCATTTGCTGTTCTTGCTGCTAGATGACTGGAAGACAGAGACAAACGGTGGAAGAGCTCGGAGCAACCTTCTTGTTCACCATGATTGTGAGCAGAAGTAGTCTGGTGGGAACTGGCCTTCTCTGTGCATTACCTACTGTACTCTGGCCAGCACCTAGACTGCTTCAAGCCATGACCTCTGTGGGGACAACAGAGGAAACTGCCACCTTGACAACTGCCTGGGTCTCTGTGGCCTGTGCAGGAGCGGGAAGCCCTGGAGCTTCAGAGGAAGGGGAGAAGGCATGGACAGGAGGGGGAGGGAGGAAAGCTCAGTGGAATCTTAAGAATCATGATTTACCTGAAGTTAACAGTGTGGTAACTTGAAAATAATCACACTAAACATTAGCATCCTGCACTTAGATGAGCCCTAATTTCCACACAGACAGATATATAAGCAAGCGCAGGCATAGTATGAGGAGTCACACTTCACTCAATGCATTCAAACATGCACACACTTACCAGCCACTCAGCCACTGAGAAGCTACTGCTTTAACAAACTGCCTTTACACGTGTGGGAGAGCACGGGTCAGTGAGGGCGCGAGACAAGCAGAGGCTCTGTTCTCGCTGCCACAGTGCCTTTCAGCCCTGGCACCATACATCAAGGCCAAGTCCTCCATGTCTCGCTGGCCTCTGATAGACCCTAGGAAGTCCTGTGTAGCAGCGCCTACCTAAGTTTGCAGCATTTCTGACATTTGGACAAGGGACGAAACCACTGCTGGCCCCAAGACGTAACCGACCTCAGAGAGAAGCACTGGCTGCGGGGTGCAAGCAGCGGCTTCTCTCGGACCCAGCGGCCAGGCTGTCTTTCTACTCTCCTCTCCACAGGGACACAGGCCTGAAGGGCATGCCCTGCTGTCATCTACTGGCAAGCACGTGTGATGGACACCATGGTGTTCGGGGACACTAGTCTTACCTACCGATCATTGGCTGAAGGATGCTCTCTAACACCCGCACAAGTTGCTGGTAAATCTGAATAGCCAAGTCGCTTAGCACCTGCCGATACTCAGCCAGGTCAAAGTTGGTGAGGCAGTGTTCATTCTGGCGAGACGTGTTGTGCTTCATGAAGCCCTGGAGCAATGACGAAAAGGTAAGCAGGGCCTCCGACCGCTTCACTCACCTTCACACTCCTCCCTCTCTCCCCGGGGGTCCTTCTCTTCCGCTAGGTGTCAGGACAGCCCCTTCTACTGCAATGTCCTGTCCTTATGTCATCTCTCCCTTCCACTCTGACTTCTGATGATCGATACTCCTGACAACCAAGATTGAAGGCTTTGCAGCATCAGTGGTGATGAAACAGGCTGAGAATTCAACTGAAGAAAACAGATGCAGGTACCGAGCACGAATCTCCTGACTTATACCGTGCAACTCATGCGATGCGCCTACCCAGCTGCATAATCTTGAACCAACTTCAAAGATGCTGGCAAATCAACGGACAATTTCCTTTTATTAAATTCTTGATAAACACACTATGGCGCATGGTCAAACCTCAGCACACCATCTTTCAGGAGCAATTGCTAAAAAGGAAAGCTGGCCGCACAGGTCGCGCTTCTTACATCAGTCGTTCGCATCTGAGCTGATGCTCACTGTGCGCTGAACAAAGGCAGCAGCTCACTGAACGGATGTCGGCCCCAGCCGGGACTGCCTCCTCCAGTCGACCAGCAACACGTCTCAACACGGAGCGGAGCAACACAGCCCTGGCCTTTCCCAGCGTCCTGCTCTCAGCCTTTCCCAGCGTCCTGCTCTCAGCCTTTCCCAGCGTCCTGCTCTCAGCCTTTCCCAGCGTCCTGCTCTTTTCCTCCAGTGTCCTGCTCTCAGCCTTTCCTCCAGCGTCCTGCTCTCAGCCTTTCCTCCAGCGTCCTGCTCTCAGCCTTTCCAGCGTCCTGCTCTCAGCCTTTCCCAGCGTCCTGCTCTTTTCCTCCAGTGTCCTGCTCTCAGCCTTTCCTCCAGCGTCCTGCTCTCAGCCTTTCCTCCAGCGTCCTGCTCTCAGCCTTTCCTCCAGCGTCCTGCTCTCAGCCTTTCCCAGTGTCCTGCTCTCAGCCTTTCCTCCAGCGTCCTGCTCTCAGCCTTTCCCAGCGTCCTGCTCTCAGCCTTTCCTCCAGCGTCCTGCTCTCAGCCTTTCCTCCAGCGTCCTGCTCTCAGCCTTTCCCAGCGTCCTGCTCTCAGCCTTTCCTCCAGCGTCCTGCTCTCAGCCTTTCCCAGCGTCCTGCTCTCAGCCTTTCCTCCAGCGTCCTGCTCTCAGCCTTTCCTCCAGCGTCCTGCTCTCAGCCTTTCCCAGCGTCCTGCTCTCAGCCTTTCCTCCAGCGTCCTACTCTCAGCCTTTCCCAGCGTCCTGCTCTCAGCCTTTCCTCCAGCGTCCTGCTCTTTTCCTCCAGTGTCCTGCTCTCAGCCTTTCCTCCAGCGTCCTGCTCTTCCTCCAGCATCCTGCTCTCTTTCCTCCAGCGTCCTGCTCTTTTCCTCCAGCATCCTGCTCTCTTTCCTCCAGCGTCCTGCTCATCTTGTCTTTTCCTGTCATGACAGGAAATGGTAGGACAGTCCTTTGCCTCTGGCGCTGGACAGTGCCATTGATGGGCTGCTCTGCCCACCTTCCTGGAAAAGGCACGAGTGAGTTAAGGCTGCAGATTTCCAAGGTAGGCAGACACAGTCCATCTATACTTAGCAATCTCAATATTGTAATTAATAGCTTTTTATTTTACGACTGGATGAAATCTATTCAACAACCAATGAATATATCACTATAAACAAAAGCAATGTGAAATTTCAGACACCCCTCAAAGATACACTCTTGATTACATTTTGCTGTCGATTAAGGTGCTGAGGTGAGCTAAAATTGATTCATTTTTTTTTTTAAATACATCTACATCCAATTGTAGGTCTACAGAGAACACTATAGTACCTGAGTTTCCTTTCTGGTAATTACCTGCCAACAGATGTTCTTGGTAGATAACAAGCGTCAGGAAAGCAATGAATTTCTAAACCACCTCTGATTTTGGACTTTGAAATGAATATGATTAAAATATTTTGGTGCTTTTAAAATTTTTTTTAGAAAGGTTCGTGTAGCACGTTGGTTTTATAATCAAGACTTTCTTACCTCTTCTCCACTATACTGCTTCAAACAGTGCAAAAATCGGCATGTGTTAGAGAGCCAGAAGGAAACAGTTTCGAAATCATCACCTCTTTTCTGAAAGAGAGAATAAATCTAAATTAGTCTTATCTTACGAGAAATGGAACTCTGAAAAAAACTCTAACAGACGCCAAGGCCCACTGTAGGGTCGCACCTTCCCGCCGAGCTCGGAGCTACTTTTCCTCCATTAGAAAAGCAGGTATCAGACGGCTCACTCGGCCGACACGGGCTCGCTCACTGGGAGCGAAGGGAATCGAAGATAATATTTGTACTAAAGAAAGTGAAGAGTTTGAAGCACTCAAGTGCCCATCAGCCTAGACGTTTCTGAGAATGAACCTGACACGGATAGCCATGGAGTAGACAGGGGAAGCTGGACGGTGCTTCATTAAAATGGCCCAGGATGACGGGATGAAGAAAACACTTGTACTTGAAAACAATCACTGGCCCTGGGAATGATTTTCAGGAGCCAGCTGGGGATTTCTGTGAATGAAACCAGTTCCTGGCTTAGATCCTGAGAGAGCCACAGGATCATCAGGGTATGGCCAGACCCCTTCCTGAAACCTTTTGTAGGTTAACTTGCAGAAGTTCACATGAGCACCGGTGCTTGGCGTCATGTTCTTAGAAGCTATTTTTAGAAAATCACATATAATACATGTGTTCAAGACCAAACAACAGTTTTGAGACACGGTTTCATATAGTTGAGGCTGGCTTTGAACTCCTGATCCTCTGCTTCCACTTTTTAAGTGTGCTACCACTCCTGGCTCACTACATTACAGCAAAGCTTGGCTTCTTAGAAGTAGTGGGGGATAGCTGCCTTTGATCCTTGGCAGCAGCTTTATATAGTATAGGTATACTGGAGCAGGGTATACCATAAGGAAAGATTGATTTTTTTACAGGACTGTTTGTATAAACCAATACAATTTACCTCCTAAAGCAAAATGAAACTAACTAAAACCCTTAAATTTTGAGAAATGACACTAGGAAAAAAATCCTAGATATTCATGACGACTGAGTTCAGGTCTTCAAGTATCTTTACGGCACACTAGCCATACCACATGACAGTACTCTAACTATACCATTGTTGCAGTACACTAGCTATACCATCTCTAGCATTATACATATGCCTGTAATTCTCTCACACCAGAAAATCACCCCAGAGCCTGAATACAGTTTAATTAAGAATAATTTTGACCCTTCACATGTCTGGGCTCACCACTCCTAGTGCAGTGTCAGGGCTGAGCTGGCAGAGACCAGGAGAACAGACTGGAAGGTGGCACTGGGACATGATGGTCAGCAGGACAGGACCACTGAGGTGCTGGCCTAGACCATCCTTACTATGTCTACACAGACCACGCTGCAGAGAGCCTCAGAACACAGAACAGGAAGCTCACAACTGCGTCTCTACAGAAGTATCACCAGGACCCTAGAACACCCAGCAGACTCCAAATCAGTACCGAGCAGCTGACCACACTACCCACCAAACAGGAGCAGACATGACTTCACTCCAAAACAGTTACTAGGGGCTCCAGGCTATGCTCAGCTGCTTTTAGACAAACTAACTATAGTTTTTAAAAAATATGAACAAAAAATGTCCTCTGTTTTATTAAAGTGAGATACTCTACATTACTGCAAATATACCTCTTTGGAAATTAAAAACTGAATGGCAACCCTAACCAAATCAAGTTATTACATCAAGTTTGTCAAAATAATGTTTTTTTACAATTAACATTATTAGGTTAAAAGCAAATAATCAATTACTGTTAACTCTGTCTCATAGAGAAAATAAGATGAACTTAAAACTATCTGCACTTTTTTATTTATCAGATAAAATTAGATTCTCCACTTGTCTAGTTATGCTGTTTGAGGACCCATGCCCAAATAACAGCTGTTAAAATCAAAATGGATACAGGACAACACACTGCAACTCAAACCATAGATAACAGGCAGTGCACATCAAAATGTAAACGGGATAAAAAGGTTATTATGCTGTAGTTATGACTTCTTTTTTTTAAATTATTATTATTTATTCAATTGTGCGTGTGTGCGCATGTATGTGCGCGCGCGCGTCTGTGTGTGTGTAGAACCACGAACGAATTCCGGAACCACCATGGACGCCTGCATCTCCTTCTTGTTTACTCTGCTCCGGGATTCACAGGCTCTGCCCTACCAGGGCCAGAAGCGCAGGCCACCCCCACTTCCGCCTGGCGTCTATACGTGGGATCTGGGATCCGAACTCAGGACCTTCCACCTGCAAGGCAGAGGCTTAACCCCTGAGCCACCTCTCCAGCCCAACTTCTTTTTAACCTTTAGTATGCTATGAAGATTAGTCAGACTAAACAAATGCCTCTTGCAATCGGGTAAAGAAGAAAAAAAATTTATCTAGGTGATAAAGAAATAATAAATTTGTACTCCATCTTGTATCAATGTGCCCCCGATTTAAAAAAGTTGCACTTAGAACACATTCTGATTTTCCAATGCCAAGCTTCTAGGAGTTTGCACTTTAGCCATCAGTGTGGAAAGCTGACGTGCAGAATAGAGGGCGGCGGGGAGCACGGACAGTGTTCAGTGAGCGCACAGGGCTCTGTGGCTAATGAACAGTGTGCGATGGAGTGGAGAGGGTTGGATGACACTGTCAAGATACATGATGCCAATAACTACACATTTTAAAAGTAAAATACAAGTTTCGTGTTATATATATTTCACCACAATTTTCCCAAGAGTCCACAAAGGCATTTAGATTTGACAGTCCACATTGAGGGGCGACTTACCTCCATCTCCCACTGAACTAGATGATCAGAGCACCCAAGGGAGCTGCAGCTCCCTTGAAACGCTGAGCCCAACTCAGCAGGTTGTTCAGAGTCAAGGTTATGTGAGAGGCATGTGAGTGCGGAGTCAGCAGACCCCCCCTCCACGCTGGGCAGTCAGCGCCCCGCCCCATGCTGGGCAGTCAGCGCCCTGCCCCATGCTGGGCAGTCAGCGGGCTCCCCCCCCACGCTGGGCAGTCAGCAGGCTCCCCCCTCATGCTGGGTAGTCAGCGCCCCCCACACACGATGGGCAGTCAGCGGGCCCCCCCCCACGCTGGGCAGTCAGCGGGCTCCCCCACGCTGCTGCCGTCTATCTCCAATCCCTCCTGTCTGCCCTGCATCCCTGGGCTGTTTTTCACATGGAAGCAGGCATTTTAGGAAATAGAAAAATCAGGGGTTGAGTTGGTGAAAGAGAAAATTTGTAATATTTTATCAGACATCTTTTTATGAATAAGCAATACTTTACTGAACTTGATGTTCACCTTAACATCAATATCATATTCCTTACATATAGATCACACATTCGTGTGTGAATGTGCAATACATAATCTATACAATTTCCATTTTAGTTCCAATAAAACTTCAAAGCGGGCTCTGTTTATGAAGAAATTGACTCTACGATTAAATGTAATAATATTAAATTCACATTGATTTCTAGGAAAGTACACACGAGACAGTGCCACAACAGCCAGAGGTCATGACTCTGAACACTGGTCCTCAGTGTGCAGTTCTGAGAGACTGTGGAATCTTCAGTGGTCACTGGTGGGAGAGTGCGAGGCTCACTGTGCAGCCCTGCTTCTGAGCAGTCATTACATCCTGGTCCGCTGAGAAGTGAGCAGGTACGCTCACAAGTACACTCACGCTCCTGCCGTCACATAGAACTGGCCCCCACCATGTCCCGCTGCCATGATAGCCTCACAATCTAAATCCCAAGCCAAGAAAACGAAGTAAGAAAGGCCTTCCGCAAGAGCTTCTATTAGCCAGCGGTCACAGCACCAGAAAAGTAACTGATGCAAGTAGATCAAAAGAAGTTTCTTTTCCGAAGTGAGAGTTTTGAGTTAAGACTGGAAAGTGCTTCTAACTAGCAACTCTGCCCACATCCACGCCAGCCACAGCACCTCCGTGGCCTGCCATCACCAGCACTCGCAGTGAGTCTGAAACAGGCACCAACCTTCAGTACTTTTTTGATGCTGTTAATCGTTGATGTCAGCAATGACCTGACTTTCTGGTCATCGTTCAGATAGTCCGCATGTCGAACGCACATGAACAGGATGTATGCTGGTAGTCCAGGAATCAGATTGACAGCCACGCCGCGTGGCTTTAGTTCTGAAAAGAGAAAGAAGGAAAAAATAAAATTATGCAACGCTGAATGCCTTTGGGAGGCATCCTTCGTGAGATTAAAAGAACAGTTGTGTAAGAGCTCAACCATTCAGGGCCAATAAAAAAGCAGTAGTTAACAGCTTGTTAAGTAGGCGAACTGTTGAGTATGGGAATGTGCTGTGTGAGAGATTCTATTTCCTGCTTTGACTTTTTCTTTGAGTCCAATCTTGGGCATTATGCTGCCCTGATGGCTGTGCTCAGGCGCGCATAAAACGAGCCTCTCCAAGCCCAGTTCCTGATTCTCATGGGACCTTCTAACGGACCCCCCACCCCCATCCCACTTTGATTCCCTGTGGCACCTGCTCCTTCTCACAGATCCATCTCAGTCTCTGATTCCCCACGGCATCTGCCCATCTAGTGGACCTCTTCATCTTGGGTTCTGTTCCCTACAGTGTCTACCCTTCTAATGGATGGCTCCATCTTGGTTTCTTGTCATCTCTCTGACTCCTTTCTTTTCTCACATCATGTCTAACTCATCAATGGCCCTACAAAATATACTCAGAATCCAGCTACTGCTCATAGCAGTTCTGCCCCAGTCTCGTCCCTCCTGGATCGCTATGATACCTGGTTTCCTTCCCTCATCCCTCCTGGATCGCTATGATACCTGGTTTCCTTCCCTCATCCCTCCTGGATCACTAGGATACCTGGTTTCCTTCCCTCATCCCTCCTGGATCGCTATGATACCTGGTTTCCTTCCCTCATCCCTCCTGGATCGCTATGATACCTGGTTTCCTTCCCTCATCCCTCCTGGATCGCTATGATACCTGGTTTCCTTCCCTCATCCCTCCTAGATCACTAGGATACCTGGTTTCCTTCCCTCATCCCTCCTGGATCGCTATGATACCTGGTTTCCATCCCTCATCCCTCCTGGATCACTAGGATACCTGGTTTCCATCCCTCATCCCTCCTGGATTGCTATGATACGTGGTTTCCTTCCCTTATTACCCAGATAGTCTCCAAATAGCCATAATATTTCCTTAAAAAAAATGTCAGATCAAATCAATTTTGTTCTAAGAATCTTCTAAAAGCTTCTCACCTTACCCACTTACAGAACTCCAAGCCTTCGCCACGCCCCGTTCCTCTCTGGCCTTGTTCTTCTGCCCAGACTGCTCACTTTGATGTAGTCACATGCAGCTCCTTGGCGCTGCTGAATGTGTTGGACCTGCCCACAACCTAGGGCCTACATCTTGAATCTGTTTCTGCTTTAATACTACTTTCCAGACAGCAGCATTACTTGCTCCTTAGTTTCTTTGGCCACTATGCAAAAACCTCTTCATTAAACAATATTTCCTGGCATTTTATGTAAAGCTATAGAATTGTCTTTATCCCCTTTGCCCTTCAAACCACTGAAAAATCTGTTAGATGAAGATCACGTTGAAACTGAAGCACCTCTGAATCTACATGTAGTATTCAACTTAGTGCCATAAACACAAGGAATGTTAATGAGGAGCAGCTACCCAGCATGTTTCCGTTACTTGGCCAGGGAGGAGAGAGCCTTGCAGGCTGATGTAATTAGTTATCAATCATTTGTAGCTATAAGAGAAATATTACCACTTTCATTTTCTAGCTCACGACTTCTGAGTGTACTCTTTCTTTATCTTCCCTGGGCCCCTCACATCTAGCTAGAGCAGCAGGTTCATACTTGGGCCTAATGCTGCTTCTCTTTTCCATCCTTTGCCAGAATTCTCCCTTATTTTTCTATTTCTGAACTATTGTTCTCAACACATTTAGTTATAAACCTTCCTAGGAAAGAAAAAGTAAATTTGGAAACTAAGTGGACTAACAAAAGTGTGGTATTCAACTGTGGTCTCGGCTGGAAATCCTTGAGGTGCACTCGAGTTCTCCCTAGAGACTGACTCAATTCCTCTGGGGTGAGGGGTTATCAGTAGTTTTCAAGAGCTTCTTTACTGGGCTGAGGGTATAGCTCAAGTGCCTCGTGTTCACCAAACCCTGAGTTTGATTCCAAACAAGGAAACAACACACACACACACACACACACACACACACACACACACACACACACACACGAAACCACAAACTGGACTTGGTGGCAGCATATATATACAGCCTTAGCACCCACGGAGCTGACACAGGAGGCAAATTCCAGGCTGGGTCTCGCTATACCACAAGATACTGTCTCCAAACCAAATCAAAACCCAAACCCAAACCAATGGAAGCTTCCTGAGATGATCTTGATGTGAACCAGAGCAGAAAAGTCTGGCACTGTCCTTGCACCTGTAATGCAAGGGTTCTGCGCCACGGCGCTGTGCGCACCACGGCGCTGCAGGGCACAATGTATGACTATAGAACCCTCATGCCTACAGCCTTAACAACTCAGACGACTAGGGATGCTCACTCCCAGGAGTTCAAGATACCTGGACAACGCCATGGAACCTTGTCTGAAAAAAGGAAAAAGAAGGAAAGGGGAGGAGGATGGAGAAAAGAGAACCCGACCGAACACTGCAAACACTACTGGCATGTTCTTCCTCCACTGACGCAGATCCGAGAGACCGTGTGCCCCGCACAGAAATACTTGCCTAGAATCAGGTTCTTAATGAGTTTCTGTTCGTCCTCCTTCTTGTACTCCAGCATTCCTTGGAAATCCTTTTCTTTTCTGGGAATGTTGACTGGACGAATAGGCTCATCAATGATCTGCCCTGGAGAAATGTTCTCCATCTGGCCCACTTCTCGAGGGAAAAAAAGAGGAGATGTTTTCTGGACAGAAAAGATGGCAGGGCTGCATGCTGCTAGAATATCAAATGAACTTTGTAACGAACTTCCTACATTTACCATTTAGTTATCCCTCTCGAAATTTTTTTCTGCTAAAGCTGGGGAAATTAAAAGTTTTAAATGGTAATATTTCTCTTATAGCTACAAATGATTGATAACTAATAACATCAAATAACTATCCAGAAACTGGTAAAATTTTTGTTTGTTTTGTAATAAGGTTTACACTGTAATAAGATTAAATGTCATCGAGCCACAATATTACCAAAAATCCCTAGCCTATATGTTTCAGCATCTTTGCCAACTACTGATTAGTAAAGACTAATCCATTAGAAGACTTCGGCTTAAGACATAATCTGAGCAGAGTACGGGCTTGTGGTCCAGCACCTGGGAACGCAGGCAGGAGAATCAGAGGCCCACGGTTACCCTCATATACAGTGAGTCTGAGGCCAGCCTAGGTACCACAAGATCCTGCTTCAAAAGCAAGCGAACAACACAAAAAAAGAAAGAAAAATATTCTAGAAAGGGGCAGCAAAAGTACCCTCAGCTCTAAGAATCCAACTGTTAGAAGCCAAGGAGCTTTGGCCGCATCACTACCATAGTGCAAACCACGTGATTCCTCTAAGAAGTATGTGTTCACACCAGTGGATGTGGGGACACCTAGCATGACACAAGGCCTTTCTCCTGCTTACTTCTAGTCTCCAAAGAAATCCTGAGCAAATGACGTTTATTTCCTATGAGTTCCTAAATGTTACAGATTTGTTTGCTTTTAATGGAATGTTAGCAGTTCTAGGATGAAGTTTCCAGCACTGAAGTACACTAACACACTGGTCACTACGATCGACAGCAACTGCTACTGAAGATCTAAATTTGGCTAAAAAGGAGTCTCTAGTTTCACCAAAGTTGGGAACTGAGTTGGAAGCACATGGAACAGTAACACGAGTTATCACGTGACTGCGGAGGTACTTGTTAGCAAGCAGGGAAATGGGAACAGCTGACGCCAACGTGAGTGACCGGCGTCTGAATCTACTGTCAATCAGATCGGATGCAAGCACGGCTGAGGCTGCCGCGGCTGCTGCTGGAGCACATTGGTACTTCCTGCATCATTCCAGGCGATTTTCTGTTAGCACTGAGGAGCGGCTCATGGACAGGTTATCGTGGGGAAAACAATACCTGTGTGCACGCTTGCTCAAGGTGGCACGGAGCCTCGTGGTGCGAATCACACACTGGAGCTCTCGGCGCTGGCTGGTAAAGTCACCACCATCCACCAATGCTATGACATCTAAAGAGCGATTGGATTGCAAGTGGATGAGGCCATCTTCCACAGCCCAGGCTGACACTGCACGCTGCAGCCTGGAGGCCGCAGGACTAGCTGCAAACTGCAGATCCCTGTCCACAGCAGTGGACAGAGAACTGCTTTCTGTCACTCTGTAGTCAGACTGAATACCGCCAGCGCTGAGCTGAGCCCCTGCCGTGCTGGACTTCTGCTGCATGCGAGGAATGAAATAATAAACCTTTGCCGTAAGTCACCAGTTAATCAAGGCCACAGAAATTATATCATGAGGGGACACCTCACATGTATGGTTTATCAGTAAAAAGAATATATTTGGACTTCTTGTAGCACAAGAAGTGCTACTGATTTTAAATCTACTGATTTTTAAAAACCTAAGAAAGCATTAATTATGAACTATGCCTTTCATAAAGCACAAAGGACAACCACTTCCAATTAAGCTACAATGTAACAATTATAAGATAACATTTGCTTCCTCTCTAGTTAAGAATGTTAAATGTGAGGCGTGCGGCTTCAGAAGATGATTTGCCACGAGCACGCTCAGTAAAGAGGTGTGAGCTAAAAGAAAGCTTCGCTCTACTTTTGTAAAAATCTCAAAACCAGAATATTTTGGTTCTGTTAAAAAAAAAAAAAGACAAAATTTGTCATGCATTAAAATTTTTCTCTTTGCCTTTGAACCTCTCCTAGGAACTCAAAGTTATATATAACTCAAATAGATGGCTATCAGCTCACAGTGCTACTTTATGTAGAAAAATGTCAACCTTTATGTAGCCCCAAGAAAACAAAGCAGAAAGAGATAACTAAGCCATTGTCCCAGTTTTCAAATGTCTGAGTTGGTGCTATAGCATGATGACACTACAGAATCCGTGTTGATTCTTAATTCCTACTGCAGCAGTCGTGAAATATGAGGTCCCAGAGAGCTCGTTACGCCTTCCTGCTCTCCTCTGGGGGGAGCAGTGGGAAGCAGCGCTTGCGAGGCTTTCAGTCTCTTAAGCTGTGAGAAATGCATTTCCATGCTGGGGTAGCAGAGTGCTCTGGCCAGTACTTTCCTTCTAGAACTTGCGACAATCCACATTATGTTTTCTATATTCTTTATGAACTTGAAGGAAAATATTTCTAAACTTCTTTGTCCTGACAAGGGAAAGGAAATCTAAAATTTTACTTTTCCTTATGTTGGCACTAGAAAGATTTTGATCTTTTTTTTTTTTAATTTTTTATTATTATTTATTCAATTGTGTGTATGTGCGTATGTATGTGTGTGTGCGTGCGTGTGTGTGTCTGTATATGTGTAGAACCACGGACGAATTCGGGAACCACCATGGACGCCTCCACTCCTTCTTGTTTACTTTGCCCGGGGATTCACAGGCTCCGCCCTACCAGGACCAGAAGCGCAGGCCGCCCCCCGCTTCCGTCTGGCATCTATACGTGGGATCAAGGATCCGAACTCAGGACCTTCTGCCTGCAAGGCAGAGGCTTAACCCCTGAGCCACCTCTCCAGCCCTGAAAAATTTTGATCTTAAGTTAATCAAGTAGAGAGATTCTCTAGGAAAAATCTGATCCAGGAGAGAGAAATCAGTGTTCCCCAGAGGCCTGTTCTGCTGTCTAATAGGCAGAATGCTTGGTAAGGCATTCATGTTCTCTGGATTTAGCAAGTTTTTTTCATATAAGAAATAATTGGTTTCTAGAGCACTTAGAGGTCTAAGTTTAAAAAAAAAAATTCAAATGTAATCCCCACTCTTAGGTTAAAATACAGTATCATGAAGTTAAGATTTTATAGTATATTCCATTTAGCTATATAACTTCTGCTAAAATTAAATATGTTGGCATTTTCTTAAAAAAAGTCTGTTAACTTTTTAAAAATCTTAATCAAATACAATCCACAGGAGAGGAAGAAGTGGTGCTATTTTAAAGCAAAAAAACTAAGTGTGTTGTGAATCTTTAGTTATTATAATGTGCTCTGGTGTACAAGGCTGCCAGTATTTTCTACATAACACGGGATTTGGGGATGAAGAGAAGCATTCGTAGGGCCTGTCAGCTCTACTCTCTAACTGGACAGAGATGCGCACATGTCCTTGGCCAGCGCCTGTACACTCGAGTCCATCCCATAGAGTCCTTAGCCTCTGGATACATGACACCTTTGCAAATAGGCTTTCCTTAGGAATGCCCGTGTCTGGTAGAACCAATTCCATCACGGATGTTACTTTTAGCTTAATCGCTAAGTTGGATTTCTAATTGATAATAGCTAAAAATTAGCAACACCTTGAAGCGTTCTCAATTATCTCTTCAATTAAGAACACGTTTCACAGGCTTTGAGATGGTGCAGCGGGTAAAGGCGCCTGTCACGAAGCCTGTGCTCCAAATTTCCCCGTGTCCACATGGTAGAAGGAAAGAACTGACCATCACGTGAGTGCGCCTCTTCCCTTAACTCAGATAAACAAATACACGTCAAAGAAGTGTTTCGAGGAAGACTGGTTAAAAACATAAAATATTTTTCTAAATTTACTAATGTTGGCAAAAGAGCCATTATTTAATAATCTTGCAATTAAACTAAAGGCAGGGTTTTTTCCCAGCAAATATTCTGTTTCCTTATCACCTCTCAAGACCTAATTACTGTCCTGTTTTGTATACAGAGTTTATGGAATTAACCCAGATGTTTAAGAAATGCAAGTGAGTGTCATTAGCTGGTGTGCGTGATCTACAGTTTTAAAAGTTTTAATTAATGAACCATGTAATGCTAAGGGACTATCTGTTTAAAATGTGGCTAAAAAGTGATCTTTCTGACAACTAACAACCATTCAGGCATTAGTATATTCACCAAGTAGCATCCTTTTTGAAATAAGCCTCCGTGCTTTGAATACTTTTGAAGCTACACAGGAGGCGGCATCTATGTTTAGGAAGCTGTTAGTCTTAGGAAGTCGATATTCTAAAATATGACACAGTGAAAACTAATGAAATAAAACAGTGAAAATGTAAACCAAATGTGCACAGAAAACAGGGTGGTAAGATCGGTGGGAGTAAGGCTGCTTTCGAGGATGTGACTTCGGACCCAGAGAACAGCAGCAGATCACGATGAAACAGTCATGATGGTCTAGAGTGGTGGAGGAAGGAGAACCTCACCTGGAGTTCTCTGTGATTCCTTCTGAATATCCAACTAGGGGAGAATCACACAGACACACCCCGAGAATAACACGGGTTCAGGCTGAGCGTATGATTTTTGGTCAGAATGATAGAGCGTGTATAGCATTGAAGACAATTTTGTCTTTGAAACTGTGTCTCTAAGACGCTTTAAGCAGTGAGGCGGTTACTGAAACGGGCGGAGTCTGGCTTTCTCTCGTCAGTGCTGGATTCCCACCCCCATGCAGCAGAAGAGCAACAAAGGTTCTGAATGAATACACACTGACCCACTCGACCCGACTAATTTGTTCATAAGAACAGTAATTGAAATAAATGGTTATTTCTCTAGGAGATCTTCCATCAACATACAGAAATAACTGCATATTTTTGAAAATGTTATTTATCATTATAATTCATGGTTACATGATTTAAAACTTTCCCCTCCATTAGACTGTGAGTTCTCTATCCTATTCCTTGTCCTGTCTCGAAGAGCATCAAGCTGCGGGCAGCGTTATTGCTGTGTCCTCAGTGTCAGGTTTCAGCTCATTCACTCTAAGTCATGCTGGACAGCGCAGTACCATCTCCACGGACCACATGGGGATGTGAGGACAGAGCTCAGCACGTGGCTAACGTCTTGTAACTGAGCTAGGCTGATGCTTCTTGCTCTTTCTGCTTGTAAGCACCATGTGGAATCTGGCATATTCAAGACATTCATTAGATGTTTGTTGAATGAATTTTCTAACTTCTTATGATGGTGAAAAAAACTCCTTCCCACTTCTTGGAAATTTCTACTCCATAAGTCAGGATTATTAAGTCACTTTTTATAAAATTTCCCCATAATTCACATGCACACTTCTGTCAGGTTACCAATATAACAGTAGCAATGTTCATAGGAACATGGTTATACCTTCTAGCTCACCAATCTTTTTGGCAAACACTTTCAGTTGCTTTTTCAGTTTCCGGACAGTTTTGTCTTGTTTTTCAAGCTGTTCCATCAAATCCTAAAGACCAAAATGAGAAATACATCAGAAAGATCTAACGGGCAGGGAGGGTAGACAGACAGCACAGGCAGGGCACTGTTAGTCTCGCGCGGCAGCTGAGAGGAACACGGGTGGAGTGTCCACCTGGCTCTGACTGGAGGGAAGCAGCTGGAAGCTGGTGCTAAAACAGACAGTGCAGAGAAGCCTTTGCAGCGTGATGGACACAGGCGCTCTGCAGTCGTCCAGCGACTCACGGCCATCAGTGGGTATTGTGCGTACACGGCTTCCACAGGTGACTGGTTTCTGGTGAATGGAACTAAGTACGGATGAAAACAGCAAGTTTGCAGGAAGACTGAAGGATGGCTAGCTACTTAGGTGTCTAAGTACTGTTTAGAAGTCTTATATTTTATATAGATTCTAAATTTAGCCTTAAAGCTTAAAAAATGAAGAAGTTTGGGAAATTAAAAAGTAAATTTTAAAAAATCAGAGAAGAGGATAAGGTGTTCTCTGCTGTCTGGTGGAATGGTGAAGGTCTATAATCCCAACACTTGCCCAGTCAAGGCTTCTTCAAGGCCAGCCTGGGACTCCTTGCCTCAGCAAACGAACCAAAAGTTTTGTGTTGACCAGGGTCAAAGTAGCAGATAGTGTAAGATGCACATATAATCTTGCAGATGACAAGTGTTTAATGCAAAAAGAAAAAACTGCTTAAGGATAGGGTAACAGCGTATGTGACTATTGACTTTATTTAAGGAAGAATTCTCTCAAATCAGGCGGCTGGGCACAATAACCAAGAGGAAAGTGGACGAAACTAAACTAAGAGCTTAGAAAGGAATGAGCCAGCGAGGTTGGTCTGCCGATGTCATCTATGTTACGGAGAAGAAAAGCTTTACAAACACAAATGCTGATTTCCTCTCCAGCTTGGAGAGGAGTGGGTTCAGAGACCGGCCAGCGAGACAGAGGAAGAGGTGAAAACACTGCAGAATGTTAGCTTGTGCTTCCTGGTTTTACTTGATTTTTCCAACATAAACTGCTTCCATCACACTGTGAGCCAAGGTTAGCAACACACTGGCGCAGGACTGGGGCTAACATGGACACCAATGGCTGCAGGCAGCCGTGGACAAACGAGTTTCGTGAAAGCTTTGGAAGAGAACTCTGGGTAGGGCAGGCAGCAGCGTGCTCTTCAGTTAGAGTGAGCTAGAAGCAAGTGCAGAAGACAATGGAAAGTATTTACATACAATCATCCTTTTGTAAAGTGAAATCCGATATGACCGATACTTCTTAGGGTCATCTGCATATAATTCCTCAAAATACTGGAAAAACAGGCACAATGGAATTTGTTTCTTGTGTCTTTGAGCGAATGCCACCACTCAGCAAGATTAACTTCAAGATACTTTAAATATAAATGAGACACTATCTACTCCAAGGTTCTGATTTGTCACACATCATCTGTTATTTTCTAGTATCATGGATTCTCACACGGATTGTATGCTTTCAGGTTGTTCAGCAGGTCACACAGGCACTGCCTAGTTGCTTGGTCCCCAGCTCTTGTAACCCTCCCTCAAGCATGCTCCCTCCTAGACTGTGGTACTGCTCAGGCCATCTCAGGCAGGAGAGACCTACCGAATGATGGAAGGATGTCCTGCACCTACTCCTGTGGGGCACTGGGCATGTTGGTGGGGGCAGTGCTGAGGCCTAGAGCGCGCATGCTGGAGGAGAGATCAGCCCCTGCCTGTGCCGAGGCAGCAGTGGGTGTGGAAGTTATGCAGGGCATGGAGGCCACGAATACTACGCTGAGACCCCCTGCTGCAAGTGCTTGCTGAAGAATAAACAATTAAAACTCTACTCTAAGGAGAACGTGTATTATTTCGCGTCCTTGACTGAGTCCATTCTTCTAAACTAGTAGCCGGTTTAATGGCGAAGTGTGCTCCTGAAACTTGAAACTCATTAATCAGACTCTTCTGGCTTAGGCTATGGGAGCTGAATTCACTTTTATGTTAGCTATAAAATTTGCCAAGAATATTAATACCTGCAGATAGGGCTCAAAGGAAACACTCCATCGACTCAATGAACAAACTCTAGGAACCTGCCACTCAGAAGCAAACCTACTTCATGCATTCATATAGCACTTGAAAATAATCATTTGTAAGCAAAGAATTTGTACACCAATCAGTGTATTAGTCCATACAATAGTCAATTCTTAATCATCAGTGCACTGTTAGTTTACTTAAGCAACAAGCGTAGAAACCAGAATGTTAAGAATATTTTGTGGTCCAGAAGACTTCCCGACAAATCAGTAGATTTCAAGTAAGATTCATGAAAAGAGTCCAAATTTTACCTTTCCCAGTCCCTACTTTCCTACTTCATGTATAAAACAGAGTGGAAGGAGAGTACCTTTGGGTTTTGCCTACATAAAAAGTGGCTGAATAAATGAAATTAGAGAACTACTTATAAAAAATTGCTAATGGGGTTAAAGTGCTCTCCAGAGAAAACTGAACATTTTATTATAATTGAAGGTCTTCATTGTAAAAAAGACACAAATTGCCAACAGTTTCAACTTTTCTCGATCATCACCACAGAATAGATTTCGTATAAAAACTTAAAATTATAGTCTTTCAAAGATTTTTTTTCATGCACTAGGTGCTTCTGCCAAAATTAAACAGATTTTTAAGAATAGCAAATGTGCATTAAAGCTAAAACATGATAGAGAAAAAAATAGCCCAGGAAACAAAATTAAAGGAACAAGGAAAAAGGAGTGTCTTGGACTCTATGCTAGAGTTTGGAATCTGTCAAGGGGAAAAACAAAACCTTCCTCACTTTTAAAGCAAGTTCTACTTAGAAGAATAAAACATGTGCAAACTTGAATTCTGATCCCTCCTTGTCTTAGGACCTCCAATGTGTCGCCCAGGGGTCTTTCCTAGCTTGTCTGCAGACAGGCGGGATGACCTCCTCACTGACTCTTGGGGTCAAGTTGTCCCCAGTTTCAGAGGTGACAATTATGTAACAACCTTCTGGAATGGCAAAGACTTTGCAGCTGAAGTGGGGAGAGGCTGGCCCCTGGGTCTCCCTGCTATCAAAGTCCAGCAAGCAGTTTGACAGATCCTTCCAGACCTTCCCGGTCAGGTCCCAGAGGGTTCAGATGCTGCAGAGACTTCTGGGAGACACTCGACCTAGCCACATCCTGTCCTTTCTACCGACACATTTATATTCCCCTTACTGTCTATTAGGGTCAACAGAAGGGTGTTTTCCCAGTAACAACAACCGCCATGTTGGACCAGAAAGGAAGCAGACCACCCCGCAGGGCCTGGCGCTGCGCCCCTCACCAGGTTCTCGTTGGTCAGCCGAGTGATCTCGTGCTGTAAGCTGGCCTCGATGCGCGCCTCGGGGGGCAGCTGCAGGTTCTGGGCCAGCAGCTGCTGCTGTCGGTTGTTCTCCTCCTTCAGGCTCTGGATCTCCCCGCGGAGAGCCTCAGCCTCGTTCTCGTGGCTCCTCTTCTGGGACTGCAGCTGGGACTCCAGAAGCCTGCAGGGAAGCCACAGAAGGTTGAGGGGAGACGACACCCAAGCCCCCACCTAGCAGGCCACTGTGCGCTCTTGAAAGACCAGGAAGAGCAGATGCCCGTGGACATCTGTGTGTCTTCTGACTTGTTCGATGTCTTGGAATTCAAGGCAGAGATGGAAATCAGAGTGCTCACCTGCGCCTCTCTAAAGTGTGCAGTTCTCACTCGTCTAAGCTAGCAAAGACCGTCTCATAGCAATCTAATCAAATATACCTTAAATAATGATAACTGCGTGATGATTTGGGGCAGAGGCTGGGATCAGTGCCCCATTTTTACAGTGAATCTTATCTCTGAAGGACAGAAAAGCTTGCACTCTGCATCATATAAATCTACCCAAATCCAAGCTGATAGTTCTTTCATTTCATAGATAGATACACAGAATTTTAAGCTGGCCATTTCTCTCGCCATAAACTTACCTGTCAGTAACAGAACCCTGACAAGGCACGTTCTTAAGCTATTAAGTACTAATAGGAACAGCAGTGACTACTGCTTCTGAATGCGCAGGCAGCCTGGCTGTGCTCAGAGCAGACCAGAGCACTGGCAGTGAAGGCCTCAGAGTTGGGGTTCTACCCTTCATCATGCACCTCCGCCTAGTCATGACTTTCCCAAACTTAACACATTATAATCAAGAACTAGCTAACATGAATAAAGAAAGGGCATCATTCAATTCTAATTCCTTCAATCATTAACTTTTGGATAAAACTCACTGATGCCACTTCAAGCAAATTCTCAATAGAAGACAAAATATTTCAGATACTGTAAAATTTCAAGAGAATTTCAACCAGTAATGCTGTAAAATTAATGACAATGGCTAGAGTTAGAACAAACAAAGCAGAATAAGCAGAAGCCCCTTTAACAAGCAGTATAAGTACTTTTCTTAAAAAAAGACAATCACTAAAGTTGAGTTTTATAAGATTTCTACATACTCCTATGGCAAGTGGATGTGTTAGAGATGTTAGCTTACTTTTCTTCTCTTGGGCATATTTATTATGCTTACTTTGAGTTATTATTCTGACACACACACACACACACACACACACACACGCACGCGCGCGGAAGCTCTCATAGCTCAACATCTGACCCTCATAATGACCATAATGAACTGTGCACTTGACGCTGCTTTTAGGCAACGAAACAAGCCCGTGATTTCATAGGCCGTTAGGTCTGCAAGTCAAACACTGAGGAGCAACGCTCTGCACCCTGAGAGGCACTGAAGGACTGCTTTCCTCTGAACTCCAGAGAGAATCACAACTTCTGAGTTTGCAAACGCTAGAAAACATCACTGGTGATGGGAAGCATCTTATATTCATCTGCTGTCGTCTTTAGCCTTAGGAGTAGCATCACTTACTGAAGTTTTTTTTTTTTCTTTTGTTTTTGAGACAGAGTCTCATGTAGTAAAGAAGGTTTTAAGAAGGTATTCGGCTGAATGTTCTGTGTCTTATTGAAGTTAATTTACCCAGGACAACAATAAATACATAAGAAATGTAAGAGTTAAAGTAATGAGGCAGCTGTTAGTAAGAAAGACAACAGATCAGTAACATTTGGTTTTGAGGAGACAGATATAACCTGTTGGCTTGTTTTAACCCTTCATAAACCAGCCACAGCTCTCCGTCCTCATTCAGCGCATGACAATCCATAGCAGATGATCTTCCATGCAAAGGAACACGATGCAAAACACAAAGGGATACAGGATGGAAATGAGGTGATGGTGGTCACAAAGCACACAGTATTTTACTAAGTGAATAAAACGCCGTTATTAATTGCAAATTACAATATTAACAAAAAGTTGTTTTGGTTAATTAAAAATGGCAACATGTAACATCACACACAAAAGAACAAAAATTGAAAGCAAATCAATCAAGGACCTTAAATTTCCCCTTTTGAAAAAATAAGGTATTCCTGGAAGAGACAGATTCAGTTTTCAGTGTTTTCTGCAGTTGACTGAATGATCTTGTATGTTAAACATAAGAGTAAAGGCTAGCCATGAAACACATACAAAATAAAACTCCAGCTGTTGTCTTCTTGTGACAATTTTTATAGTCTATTTAAAAATTAAATTTTAAGTTTTCTGGGTAAAATTTTGTTCTGGCTTAATAAAATTTGATTCTCATTTAAAATTTTGTTTTAAAATTTTGAATATGTATCATAAGACATCAAGTTCTCAGCTTTATGACACAATTTAAACTTTTTGTCGAAATGAATTTTAAGAACTGTGGAAATTACTTTTATATTAGAGCTGTATTGCCCTTTATCAAAAGTGGTATATAGTCAATAGACAGTGGTAGAAGTGGTGATGTTTCTTCTACTGAGGATGTAAACAGTACTGATGTACTGATGTCAGACACTGACCTATGTCCCTGTCACCACTTGCCACACTGCAGGGCTGCACAGCTGGTCAGGACGCACGGCTGTCAGGAAGTAGTGGAGCCTAGCACTGGGTGATTTCAACGTTTGGGTTCTAGATCTTGCTAAACTATTTGTTTCTATGCTTATAAAACACAAATGTAAAGGAATTCTCTTCTATTTTCACCTACTGTCTACCCCATCCTGCTCTTCCTCACACTTGCCTCACGATCTTGAAGCAGCATCCAAACATTGAACCATGCATTCACAGCGACATCTGCACGCCACAAGGTTAACTGTTCCAATCCCAACCGTACCACCAAGCTCAAGTCGTCAGCCACTAGATTATAGCAAAGATACTTAATTGGCCTTCACATTTTTAATTGTGTTTATCACACTTTGTTCTCCAATATAGCAGTAACACTCGCTTCTCAGTGTCAGCACAACACTCTTCTACTTAAAACCTTTCACATGCTTCCACTATCTTTAGAATTCAGTCCAAATTCTCCTGGTCACCTCCAGAAGCCTATGATCCGTCTGACTAGGGATTGTTCTATTCCTAGCGTGTGGCATAAAAATACAGAGCAGGATCCACTAGATCTGGTTAATGAGCACCCCAATGGGTAGATGGATAGTGGAATATTGTTATTCTATAATAACGTATTCTTAGCTATAAAAAGATGTTTATAATTTTCCATCAAGTTAAAGGTTACAATTGACCAAGTATCTTTAATAAGCAATCTCTACCCTTGCCTGTAAGTAGATGAGAATTATATTTTGCATGGCAAATGTATTTAATATATTAAGTGTTTTACATATGCCACTTCTTATACTACATATCAAGAAGGCTGCAGTTCCTAAACTCTTTCAAATCAACACACTGAACAACACCCAAATCATGAAAGGCCCATCCTAAGATGTTTTCTTTGTAAGACAGCTCCCTCCAGGCTAGGACCTTAAGTAGATCAAAATAATTCCCATTATAGTGAGTAGCAGTACCCCCAACTCATCTCATTAGTAATTACGCAATTTAATTGGGGTTACCTTGAAAACTTTAGGTTCTCTCTGAAGATCAGCTGGTGTCTAATAAAGCAATGAGTAAAACTGACTTCCTGATCAAGAGGATGACTTCAAGAATAAAGGTCAATAATGGTTAAGTCAAAATGAAGAAAAGCATCAACTTACCTGTTTGTTTCTTTCAAGCCAATGTAGGCTTGTGCAATTTCACCTTTATCTTTCATTTTTTGTACATCTTCCAAAAGTATTGTTGAATCTGTCATTGTATTCTAAAAGGAAAAGATGCATTTCTCTATGACGATGCGACTCAGTAAGTCTGCATGATATACCACACATCACATTTTCCCTCCAGTTAGAGGGCTGTGTGCTTCAGAGGGCCCTCACCCCTTGGGAAATCAGTATCTACTCTGCTACACCAGAGGGATCTCAGCTCCACTTCTGAGGTGGCCTGACACACACTGCGAGGTCACGAGACTCCAGAGCAGTGCTGTTCCATGTTACCTAAGAAACACGCAGACACATGTGCATATAGAGCACATGTGACCCAGTGAGGCAGCAGTCTAATGGGAAACAAAGAGCTGTGTTTGCTGTGACTTTCTGGTCAATTACACTGAAACCAACACCCCCCCCCCAAAATGCTGAGAAGTCCCAGCATGCAGACAGCTAGGGCAGGAGAGCCATGAGCTTGAGGCTAGCCTGGTCTGCATCATGTTTGCCAGGGTTACATAGCAAGACTCTTTCTCCAACAACAACCAAGAAAAAAAAAACACAATACAAAACAAAAACCTGAAAATCTGACACGAAGTTCATTTTTCACTAAAAACTTAGTAGTTTTAGGAGGCAATGGAGGCAATATTCAGATGATACACTTTATAAAATTAATAGTCTTAAAAATTTACATGCTAAGATATGTCTCAGGTTTCTATATATGCTGTTATATATATTTTATATATCACATATAAGATGGAAGGATTCAAATACTTTTCCCATCTACACCTAGTGCTAGTGAATTGTTTCTCCCTCTGACAAAGCAAAGAACAAAATATAAGCTTTTGAAATACACATCTGATAGGTGAGAATCACTAATATCACACCTGATTCATGAGGTGCCGGAATGGAACCCAGGGATTTGTGGGTAACAGTGAGAAGTCTACAGGTAGAACCACATCCCAAATATAACTTCTTTAGCCATGTTTCAAAAATATTTTGGTAGATATTTCATCTAAGTTTTTTTTTAAATCTCACCTAAATTTTTTCTCTTTCCCTAATAGGAAGAAAATCTTTCCATCACATAAAGGGATATTCTTAAATTTTTAAGACACATGAATAGTAAGTAACAAAGGCCTATGTTTTTCTATCACATAATATTACATGTACACTGTGCTATTTGAGAACTTCTATGGAGTGACTTTGAACTTCTGATAATTAGGGAACTTGAATTAATTAGCTAATCCAAAGCTAGGGAAAGACATGCTCTTCATCAGCTGTCTGGCTCTCTCCTTATTCTGCCTCCCTGGCTAGGAAGTGGTATTTCCAGATGGGATTAGAATTCCCTGTGGCATTAGGAAACTTTAGCCGAGTTTGTTCCCTATGCCTATAACGAAGTTCTCAAGGGTTATACCATGCACAATGTATTCCACAAACACCTTTCCCTCAACAGCTGAAAACAAGGTTCAGTAAAGAGATCTTTGCGACTTCACCAGGAGTCACGTTTCATTTTAGATACAGGCCTGCACTTGGGGAGAGGAGAGTGGCAGAAAAGAAGGCCAATCCATCTGTGTGTGCTGAAAGGAAGGTTTCCGTTTCCAGCAACCATGTGGCCCGACAGAGCTACCATAGGGAGCTAGAGCGACCATGAGTTAGTCCTGGGCAGCCTTCCAGTAGCTAGAATGGAAGAGCACCTGCAATAATGCAAGATGATCAAATGAAATCTGAAAGCTATAAATATAGGGCTCATATTTAGATTCAGTTAAATAGATGTCAATAATATATAAGAAGTTGGGCATAGTGCTCATATCTGAACTGGAGGATCAGGAATTCAAGGCCAACCTGTGTTACATAAGACCCTGTATCAAAACAAAACAACTAACACATACCTAGCACTCACAAGTATCAACTGCATATACTGAGTGAGACCTGAAAGCTAATATTAGGATTGAACAGAAATATTTATGATTACTTATCTATACATTTGTGTTTATAATTACCTTGTCATCCTGAAATTTCCAAGTTGGCAAGCACAAAAACAAGAAAATGAAGAAAATACCAACCTTTAGTTTCATGAATAAACACCATTACAGAATCCAGATAAGAGCTAACTGAAAAGTCATGAAGTACTTCCTCTAAAACTAACTCTAAATAAGTTAACATTTATGCAATTAGTGTAAGGGGGCCATTAACACATATTTGTGTGGTAGGAGCTCCTATTTCTAAGACCTGAAATTCTTTCCTGGGTTGTTTTGGTTTATTGGGTGGAAAGTAGTTCTGAGTATATGAGGCGATGACCCTCCTGTCATACATGGCGCGGCTTTTCCCCTAGGTCTGTGAGAACACTTGTCCAGGGGAAGTCTCCCCAACTCTCCCGGCAGGACTGGATCACGTCTAACTCACTGGATGTTGTGCACCACTGTCTGCAAAGTGGAAACCGAGGGGAAGAAAGTGCTGGAGGTTGGGAAGGTGCCAGTTAGTCCTGGGCCAACATCTCCAGAACAGATGTGGTGTGTGTGTGGAGGCTACGGGATGGCGGCCGGGATCGTTTAGACAGGGCTGGCCCGCTGGTGCCGATAAGCTCTGGATGGACTGTGTGCGCCCCGTGAGTGTGCACGTGTGGTTCCAGACCACGTGTTGTTAATCATGGTGTTTTACAGCTTCTTGCTTCATTTTTCTTTTCCAATTTTACTTTTCACTCAAGGGTCTTATGAAAGCATCAATCATCCCTCATAGATAAATATCATTATTACTTTATAGATTAAAAAAGAAAAAGAGTATTAATTTGCCACAAGGGAGTGGGAAAAGAGTTCTGGCTCTGGCCTCTGTCCAGGAGGCAGGCAGGACCTTGTCTTTTAGGCCCAACGAGGTTCAGTCCTGGACCCAGCTGAGAGTTTTAGAATAAGGAAACCCATCTCTTTCTGAAAATCCACTTCGGGGTAGATTCACTTCCAGAATGACTTAGTCACATATCTTGCTTTTAGAATTTGGTATTTTCCACACCAATGCGACCCCTGAGTGCGAGTTGAGTTTACCCAACAAATCTAAGGTGCACATAGGTCCCATTCCCAAGAGAAGTCCTGTCTGTCACACTCTCCAGGCCTCCACTTCCTTTGTGCTGTGGCATTTTCATACGGTGTGAGGGGCAGTGGGACGCCTCATTCTTGTGCACAGATATGGGTGAGGAGACAGGCAACTCTCAGAGATGATCACTCACATTCTTTGGGGATAAAATGAAAGAAAGTGCTCCCGCCCCCCATCACTTGGTAGTGCTGGTCTCAAGTACCTGAAGGTAGGAAGTGACTCCAAGAGCCACTTTGGTAACAGCCGCCTTTCTGAAACTGCTGTGACGTGGAGGAAAAGGAGCAGAAGAAACGCAGGTCATCCCCAATCCCCACGCCAGCCACGCGCTCTGCCTACCTTGGGCTGGATGGCCTCTTTCTGGCTGACCAGCTGAGACCGCAGGATGAGCACTTCCTCCTTGCGGACATCCAGCTCCTCGCTCACGGAGGTCAGCTGCTCCATGAGGACCCGGTAGGCAGGCGCGCCCGGAGCCGTCACCTCTGGGGCGCCCTTTTCACTGAGGGCTTTGCGCAATTCATTCAGCTCATTTTTCAGTTTTTTGTTTTCTGACTCCAGTTCTTGACGCTAAACAAGGAGATTAAGAAAAGTTCAGTGTTGTCGCCCTTAATTTTGCATTGAAGACCTCAAGTTCCCCCCGGTTAGTAGAGGAATTCTGGAACAGGACACAGAGCCCTGGTGAATGATGTGCCAGGCGCAACTGGGAACTCGGCCTTGCAGATTAAGGTGTGACATCAGTGAACTGGCAAAGTGAACGGCACATGACATCATCAACCCAAATTCCAGAGGCAAATCTACCCTGGTCAGCTCAGGGAGTGCTCCCGAGCTGGGGGGTTCTGAGAACAGGCTGTGGGGTCAATCAGTCCTGAGTGGCTCAGGTTCAGACTTGAAGACCCGCTTCCATGACACAGCATTTATGACAGGAAACAGTGAGGGCCGGAAGTGCTGCTAAGACAAGCTGGACCTCTGTCGCAAGCTTCAGTTAAGGTGCGCTCTGAGGAAAAGACAGCTTCGACCAGCTCTCCTGAAAAACACGGTATTTCAAGTGTTGGGCAGAAATTTGCAATACCTTGAGGGATTCATATTCCAGTTCTGCACCTCTAATCTGTGGTTTTTCTTCTTCCTGGGAAAAAACAAAGAAAAAATTATACCTGACAGTGTCCTGCAGGGCAGTAACAGGGCCCCGGCCTTGCAGCCGCTGGCCCCGGCCTTGCAGCTGCTCACCTCGGCCTTGCACTGCTCACCTTGGCCTTGCTGCGCAGCACCTGCTCCTCCTTTCGGTCCAGTTCATCCTGCATCACCTGCTTCTCCTGCTCCAACTCTGTCACTCGCTTCTGCAGCTTGAGGAACAACGACATGTCCAGAGGCACCTTCCTTTCACTTGGTTCCTAAAGCCCAGAAACCACAAGTCACACGAAGCCAGCGGAACACACGCCAGTGAGAACTCTATGCAGAGTCCAACAGCCAAGCTCGCGGGGCGGCAGGAAGGTTTTCTATAGGAACTGTTCACAGTGACTTGCACTATACTTTAGGCAGGAAACATGGGATTTTTGAGGAGATAAAGTGCAAGGATATATTGATATTAGGGAAAACTGAGTAACCAAAACATTTATAACCCTGAATAAGTTGAAGGATGATCTGACAGAATTTTGAAAGTATCAACTGACTGAATGTAGAACAGAATTACAGACTGATGTGATAGCCCATGTCGCAATGCCAGAATTTGGGAGTATAAAGGATTAGGCGTTCAAGGACATGTACTTACATGTTTGACCTGCCTCAAAGAACAAATAACCAATCAAACGAAAAACAAAAAATTACAATAAGCTGTAAGATTAAATAAAGGTATGGTAATTAAAGAAAAGGGAAAAAATCTTCATTCTGGAAATTCTGAGGGTACTAATAGTTTTATCTTATTGGGTACAAGCTTTAATTTTTACTTATTTTGGGGGAAGGGAGCTTGAGACAAGGTCTTACTTAGACCAGGCTGCTCTCAAACTTTATGTGATTGAGGCTGGTCTTGAATTCCCAATTCTTCTTCCTCCACTTCCAAAATACTATGATTAAAGGCATGTATAAATATGATCATGCCTGCTTTAAAGTTTCAAATTGTAATAAGGTGAGAGGGAGAGAAAATTTATTTAAATAGCTCGTGTAATTCTTAAATAATTAGCAAATCTTACTTTTTCACTTGCATACTTTAAAATGCTTATTTTTGTTTTTCTGATATAAAAGTAAAATGAAGGTCTGTAGAAGATTTAGAAAATAAGAAAAGTACAGATGAGAAAATGCAGATATAATCCCATTTCCTGGGAAGGGGCGGGGAACAATACAGTATTTGCCCAGTCTTTTTCTGTCAGTAGATTTAAAGAACTAGATCATCATTTCACTTCAATTTCTGTCTTTTAAATTTGGCATTGTATATAAATTACTTCCCAAATTTATAATGTGCTTTTGTATAGAAGGTAAAGCATCAGTTGATTAGCTATTGCCTAACTGATGTGCCCTGAGTTTCTAATCAGCTATTGAAGTGTTATAAAAATAATCATTCAAATACATAAATATCTAAACATTAACATTTTTCAGTCTGGAAGCTTGTGCTAAAACTTACACATCCGTCAATAACCGCTACTGTGCCTGTAATGGCGTAACTTGAAAGAAAAGGCCCCGGTGACAGTCCACAGATGTCAGTGTTGTTTTAAATCTAGTCTGTGGATGTTTCAAACATAAGGTTGAAAATTTTTTCTGTTTCTAGAAATTTTATGCTCATTCTGAATAGTGCTTAGTTGAATGCTATGCTAGTTCTAAAAATGGTCTAAATAGCCAACAAACTAAGAAGTAGCCACTTACAGACCATCAAGGAATGCTCCTATGTATACCTGGGTGTTTTTTCGTACAGATCACTTTCCATGTCAGAGAAAGTTCAGATGTGGGGCATGCGTCTATCATGAATAAGGATCACAAATCTAAGGCCACCCTGGGGTATAATGAGGTCCTGTGTCAAACAAAAACCCTCCGCAGAACCAGAATGATTTCTGCATATTCTACAAGTACTGGTATGTCGGCTTGCTTGCAGTTAAATAACACTGGGAAGCAGGGCTTATTATTTGTAACAATCAAGGGCAAAGTGCTTGTGTCTTTTATAACTTACATCAGCCTGAACTGAGTTCTTGATAATTTGTCTTCTCTTCCTCCCTCCCTCCCTTTCTTTCCTTTCCTCCCTCCCTCCCTCCCTCCCTCTCTCCCTCCCTTTCTTTCCTTTCCTCCCTTCCTCCCTCCCTCCCTTTCTCCTTTCTTTTTTTTTTTCTTCTTTTTTTTTGTTTGTGTGGGGTATGAATCAGAGAGTACTGCTTGTCCCTGTAGAGGACCAAGGGTGACTTTGGAAGTCATACTGGATTGTTTCTACCACCTTCTTGCTTTACTTTGGGATTTCCCAGGCTCTGTCCACCAAGGCTAGAAGGGAAGGCTGCCACTCTTTCCACCTGGCATTTTTTTATGTGGGACCTGGGATCTGAACTCAGAACCTTTTGCTTGTGAGGCAGATTCTTAACCCTTGAGCCATCTCTCCAGCCCTAATCTATGCTTTCGGTACTTAGACTCTATTAAAGTGCAAAAGGAAATTCTAAAGGAAATTATTCCCATCAAAATTTACTAAAAATTAAAATGAGTGGCTAGGGATATAGCTCAGGTGGTAGAGTACAGGGTTACCATATACAAGGTAGGTAGTTGGTTCAATTCATAGCATCAAAACAAACAAACAAAAAATTACAAGTACAACAAAAAAATATGCAGAAAGTGTTTAGGCGTACAGCTAAGCGTGATAAGCTACTTATTGAACATACGGGCCATTGATTGCAGCAAGTTCACTTATCTTCAGGGGCAGGTATCTAAAACGTACCTCTATCCTCTGTGGCATGTCTTCAGCATCTGCTACTTCAGAGCTGAAAGTGTACTCAGACTCATTGCTGCTGTGGGTGGAATCTGTTCTCTTGTGTCCGGGCTTAGGCACATTCTGCAAGACAAATGATCCACGTATAATTCATGAGAGAGTGAACAGCATCTACCTTGATGTGGTTGTAATCATCACTCGCCGGCTATACTATATCCAAAAATGTATGCTTCGGGGTTCTATCTTGATCAAGTTCCCCCTCATGGAAAGGGATGTCAGTCTAAGGACGGTTACAACAGCAGATGCCGAGACCAAGGTCGGTGAGCACTAGTGCTTCCTCCTCCCCACCCACTTCTTGTCACGGTTCCCAGACTGGGTCTCAAGCAACAAGGATGACCTTGAACTCTTGATTCTCTTGCCTCTACTTCCCAACTGCTAGGATGACAGGGCTTAAGTGAGGCAGGGGACTGAACTCTGGCTTCAGGCATACTAAACAATCCTACCTGATCTATACTCCCAGCCCATCTTTGAGTTCTTCGAGTTGGAGTCAGTCAGTCACACCGGGGACTATGTCATGTCCTGAACATGATGTTCCATTCAAGCAATGCCTTTAGTACTGTGTTTAAGCAAAAGCTACCAGAAAGTTCATAAGGCATACTGGATGATACATATAGTCATTTATACACGGGGAATGTTCCTATAGATGACTACAATTTCTATCATTGTCACATGGAGTGAATCTGGAACAAACAGTGAGAGGATGGTGATTCGGGGTGGGTGATCCAGTGCTCTAAGACTCCTCTGAAGACCCCTGGACTACTAATTTAGGCCCAGACAAGAGCAAATCATATTTACTCCACTTTGAGTGCTTGTTAATTAAAGCTTCTCACCAATGTTCACAATAGGGTGGAACATTGTGTACTTAATAAGCTGGTTGTGTCACACACACACACACACACACACACACACAAACCAACAAAGAGGTCCAAATAAAGCATAAATCAAAGGTTTGTGGTAAGGTTATTAAAAGTGGGCAAGCACTGGAGAAGTAAGATGGCAGAATGCTGGTATAGCATGCAAGTGGCCCCAAATTAAAACAACTACTACAATAAGAACAAGTAAGAAGAAGGGAAATACCTTAAGCTATGAATAAAATGAATGATACCATCTGTTTTCAGTTTATCCATTTGGTTTCATGGTGCTGGGACTGGCAGTCAGGGCCTTGAGCCCTACCACTAAGCCACACTCCCTGCCTTGCCACTTCTACTTAACGTAGCTTTGCGCTATAGGGCAGTGCTTCGGTTTGAATCTGAAATGAGTAAACTAGCTGGGTAAGAATCCCAAATCTGAACTTTCTTGTTCTATAGGCAAGTTTGTCATCATTAGAAAGGCAAAGGTAACAACAGCTGTCTCATAAAGTTTATGTGAGGATAAAGTAAGCATAGTTCCTGGTGTGCCACAAACAGTTGGGTTAGCTGCTGCTATGGTCAGCTCCCTTGAGTGAGGATATGACCTCATTCTCTCCTGTTGCACTGCTATTCAGTCATAAGGGCATATGCCTGACTGGAACATCATATTCTTTTTCAAGATCTGTGCCTCTTTCTTAGCTATCATTTTACTACCTTTTCTAATGGGATTATCATTGCTGACATGTTAGATCCTCTCTATATCCTGGAGTTAATCTGCCTTTAGACACTTCACAAGTCTAGATTTCATTGGTTCTATATACTTTCATTACTAGATTTTTAAAATATTTAAAAAATATATTTTATTTATTTGAGACAGTGCAAACACAGCATGCCCAAGGTGAAGATCAGAGGGCAACTTCTGGAAGTCAGTTCTTTCCTTCTTCCATATGGTTTCCACATTCAAACCCAGGTCGACAAGCTTGTGAGCAGATACTTTATCCACTAATAGTCACTGGCCAGCTCTGTTTTGAGCACAGTTTCACTATGTAGTTTTACTGTGTACCCCCGGCTGGCCTTGAATTCAAATCCTCCCACTTTAACCTACGAGTATTGAGAGCTGCCCTGGAATACCTCATTGCTTTTGCATCTATAATCCCTGGACATATCAATGTTTTTGAAGAGAAATTCTGTAATATTTCTTGTACTGCACGTAGGTGAAGATTCTGATGGTAATGACTGCTAACTTACTAGTGTTCTGGCACTAAAGTAAATGTGAGTCCAGTAACAACTATTTGATTTATTTTTACTTATTGTCATAGTTAAGCACAGGTGTCAACTTGACTGTTGAGGGTTTGAGCTCTGGGCACAGTTGCAGAGAGTTGATGGTTGACTTAAGCCCAGAGCAAACCTGCAGAAGACTGTCTAGCTGATGGGGAAGACCCAGCCCATGGTGGGTGGCATCAGGCCCTGGATAAATCACAGAGAGCTGTTGAGAGAGTGGGCATCTTGTGTACACTTAGCCAGGCATGCTGGTCTGGCAAGTAAGGATTGTCCTTAACTCAGCCATTATGTGGTGATGGTGTGGCCAGTTCCCTCGGCCCTGGTGTTGGTATGAGCTCTCTTGTCAAGCTGGACTGAGAACTGTAACCAGTAATCATAAGAAAATAAACTCCTTGCTCCCTTAAGCCATTTGATGGTCATTTTTCAGCAACCATGCAGATGAACTGCAACACTTATGATTAAAAATTCTCATCTTAAAGGAAGCAAAAGTCAGGAGTGACAGCACATGCCTGTAACCCCAGTACTCGCATAAGTTAGACAGACCCTGCTGGGGGAGACCGAGAGCAGAGAGAGATCCTGCTGGGGGAGACCAAGAGCGGGGAGAGACCCTGCTGGGGAAGACCATGAGCGGGGAGAGACCCTGCTGGGGGAAACTATGAGAGGGGAGAGAACCTGCTGGGGGAGACTGAGAGCAGGGAGAGATCCTGCTGGGGGAGACCACGAGTGGGGAGAGACCCCACTGGGGAAGACCATGAGTGGGGAGAGACCCCGCTGGGGAAGACCACGAGTGGGGAGAGACCCTGCTAGGGGAAACTATGAGAGGGAAGAGACTGGGGGAGACTCACCACCACCAGGCTCATCTCCTCCTTGAGGTCATCATATCGCTCTTCCAGGCGACTGAACTCATTCAGAAGGTTCTGGTACCTCAGCCTTTCATCATTCAGGTCCAACTCCAGTTGTTTTGTTTCTTCTACTAGCTTCTTTTCCATAGTCTCTGAAATGAACGGAGATGTGGAGGGTCAGGGCAGTTGGGGAAGGGGAGACGGAAGCCCTGACACAGCCTGGGAGCAGGTGCAGGAGATGGGAGCAGAGTGGCTTCGAGCAGACACCAAGCTGAGCCTGCTGGGACACAATGAGGACACTGCTAGTTAAATACTCACGGCGTCCCTTGCCTCTATACCTGAGAAAACTTGTCCTAGGATCTGCTATAACTGTATTTAAAACTTTCAACTATATTGAAAACAACAACAAAATGGGGGTGGTACAAAGGCCCACCAGGTAGACCCCTGTGCACAAACCAGGCAACCTGAGTTCAAGTCTACATGATAGAGAGAATGGAATTCCAAAAGTTGTCCACAGACTTCCACATATACACCATGGCACCTAGGCACTGCTTGCTCTGTCTTAAATAAACAAATAAATAAATACAGTTAAGAACAAACAGAAGGAAGACACAAATACCAAAGATGACTTCGCAGAACACAAGCGTATAAGCAGGTACGCTGATTTCTAGTTTCTCTGAATGGAATCTGACTTTTAGCACCACTATGAGCTGTGAGACTATCTTGTGAATGTAGGGAGAAAAAAAAGTTATAGACCTAAAATGAAACCGTATGTTCACTAATGATGATGATCACTTAGTGAGCTCCCACACACACTACAGCCTTGGTTCCACCCAGTTCCACACTGGTTATAGGACATTCCTGCTTGTTTTTGAGACAGGATCTTGCTTTGTAGTCCCGGAAAACTTAATACTAGCTGAGCAGCCCAAGCTGATCTCAAACATAAAACACCCTACTGCTTCAGCTTCCTGGGTTCTGGATTACAGGTGGCTGTTGCCATGTGCAGTTTACAATAAACTCTTGATAAATCGTTCCTGGCACTGACTAGTAAATAAAGCATGTATTTTTTTTATTCCAGTGGTATTCTATTTTAGGTTATTCATGAAATTCTTTTGCCATCTTAATAATTCCAAAAGTCATTCAAGAGAATGTTGACTAGCAAAGAAACTGGCCCTCTTACTCTACAGAGTTCAACTGTCCCATTATTCTTCGAGCACACTGAAGTCCCCGTCACAGAATCACACATCCATTTCTAACCAGATAAAATGCCCAGGCTTCACGTGCTATGCGATTCACTTCTCTGCCATCTTTCATGTGTTACTCAAGGAATCCCAACTTCCCCATCTAGCCACACTGCTGTCTTTTCTGCTGCCAGTGGCTTGCTTTGCCAAAGACATGGTCTGAGGTTTGAGATTTGCAGCTTGCTGCAGACAATATAAAACTCAACAGCCTCAGTTCCCTATTAGACATCTTAACTCACTGACTCGACCAGCTACTTTGCAATATTTTTTTTTATTATTTTATTCAATTGTGCGTGTGTGTGCGTGTGTATGCGTGTGTGTGTGTGTGAGTGTGTGTGTGTGTGTGTGTGTGTGTAGAACCACGGACGAATTCGGGAACCTCCATGGACGTCTTCATCTCCTTGCTTACTCTGCCCCAGGATTCGCAGGCTCCGCCCTACCAAGACCAGAAACACAGGCCGTCCCCGCTTCCACCTGGCATCTATACGTGGGCCTAGGATCAGAACTCGGGACCTTCTGCCTGCAAGGCAGAGGCTTAACCCCTGAGCCATCTCTCCAGCCCTACTTTGCAATATTAAACTCTAACTACACTGCCCTTCCCTGGGTCAGTGTGAACTTGCCGTCTGCTTCTAGAGCTTCACCATCCTTTCTGGCAGCGCTATGGAGAGAGGCAACAAGGTGGAAGGAGACACTGACCCCTCTGATAGTTGCTCTAACTTCCACCCATACACATAGCATGCATGACAACCCTAAAATACGTGAATAAGTCAAACATTTAAGGTAAATAAGTGCCCCCATTAAGATGAGGACAACTCATGTTTTTCCTTCCATTTCCATCAATTACTGATGTTTAGATCTAAATCTGCAGATTCCATGTGTAATATATGAGTACCCCTTTTGTTTACCAACATTCTAATCAACCTCACAATAAGCTAATAGGATAGATAAATATACATATCTGCTTAATTCTTTAATTAAAAAATTAGCCTTTTTTCATTTTCAGTTTGGTATCAGGGTAACTGATCTTACCAGAATGATACTTGTTGTTTTAGCAGAATAAATTTTTTAAAGTCCAGAAAGGCAAATGCTCCATATTCTCACTCATTAAAAACTTGATCTGGGCTGGAGAGATGGCTCAGGGGTTAAGACTCTGCCTCAAAAGCAGAAGTTTCTGAGTTCATATCCCAGGTCCCATGTAAAAAATACCAGGCAAAAACGGTGGTGGCCCACACTTCCAGCCCTGGTGGGCAGAGCCTGGGAAATCTCAGAGCTAAGCAAGGAGGTAGAAGCAATCCAGGATGATTCCCAAAGTCACCCTTGGTCCTCCATAGGGACACACAGTGCCTTCTGACATACACACACACACACACACACACAAAATAAATTTTAAAAAACCCTGATCTGATAGAAGAGAGTAGAATAGTGGCCACTAGGGACTGGGAAAGTCATGAGAGAGGTCAGAAAAAGGCACCAAAACACAACCAAAGGAGGAATTCCAATAGTTCATAATCTACTAGAAATAACTAGGAGACTGAAGGAGTCTACAAATAAAAATGACAGATTTTGGGCCTAGAGAGGTGGCTCAGAGGTTAAGCCTCTGCCTTGCAGGCGAAGGTCCTGAGTTCCGATCCTAGACCCCATGTATAGACGCCGGGCGGAAACGCGGGCGGCCTGCGTTTCTGGTCCTGGTAGGGCGGAGCTTGTGATTCCCGGGGCAGAGTAGATCAGGAGGTGGAGGCGATCCATGGTGGTTCCCGAATTCGTCCATGGTTCTACACACACATACACATACATACACACACACATACATACATGCACAATTGAATAAATTATAAAAAAATGACAGATTTCAAGGAGATAGAAATTCTGAATACCCTGATTTCATCATCACATGTATTATACATCTATCACATTATTTTATTATTTCCCATAAATCTTTACAATATTAGCAATTTAAAAATATGTAAGTGGCCAAGCATGGTGACAAAAGTCTGAAATTATAGCAAAGCAGGAATACTCCAAGTCTGAAGTTTATAGTGCGTGCAGTGACACGCAAATATATTTACACATAAATTAGCTCAATTCCTATTACATCAGTTCCATGGTTCCATGTCATGTACACTGAATAAACTATTGTTAAATTATTTTATTTACTGTATGTGCATGTGTTTGAATGCAAGTGTGTGTGTGTGTGTGTGTGTGTGTGTGTGCGCCACAGCACTTAAGTGGATGCAAGAGCACTCTTTCCGTCCTGATCTGTGGGGATCGAAACTTCGTCACTAGGCTTGTGCAGCAAGTGCCTGTACCCGCTGAGAACGAACCCACATTCTTCCTTTTAAAACTTGCATTATGACATCCCTGAATATGAGTACATACAGAGAAACCAGAGACCAAGTCAGAAGCTTACTTGCTAATTCCACCAAAAGTATTTGAGAATCTTGTTACTTGTGACATAAATTTATTGATTTTAAATTTTAAAAAATATTTAAGTTCTAAGCAACACTACAAACTAACTTACAAACTTAAGTGTGAAGTCAGCCCACGAAAGCCTTACCTGTCATCTCCTTAGCCTGCTCCACGATGCGGTGATTGAGAGCTTCTTTCTCCCGCTTCAGCAAAGTGTTTTCTTCTTTCAGGCTGGATACCAGCTATAAAACGAAACACTCAACTGGGGAGGTTGCAATGGACAGCGACCACACAGCCATCACTCTCTCTGTGTTTCACCCACACCACCTGAACTTGGCTCAGGCTTACCCTCTCCAGAGGCCTTCCTGAAACACTTTTCCACTAGAGAGAGCCCTTTGCTCTGGGCTGCAATGAGATTTCAATGAGACTCTGCATTTGCTTCCTTATTAAAGTCCTTATAAATCTTTACTTTCTGTCTCCCCTAACAGATTAGAAATCCATGCAGGACAAGGATGGTGATGCCAGTTGTTTTACTTTGTGCCTTGAACTTAAAGCAGTGGATTGGCATCTAGGAAACATTTCTTCTCAAAGCAATCTTATATCATCATCATCATCACCTCACCTGACACCAGCAAACGGTGCTCATCTGCACTGTGGTTTACATGGCAAGACAAAGAAAGCTAAAAACAACGCAGAAAACTAAAGTCTTAGAAGTCCATTGAAGATTTGCCGATACTTCTGCCTATTTTTTTTTAAAAGGAGAACTTCCTTGTAACTCCCTTTATGAGTTTAGTGAGTACTAGATAGACTTCATTCCACAGTTATGCGAGCATCGGCTCGTGGAGCCAGCAGTAGACTTACTGCCACAACTGCATGCTTCCCTTCGTGGGATCTGTTGGTGTATGAGTAGCTGAGAACTATTGTTGCACTGCATTGACAGTGTTAATATATAGGAACAGTTGTCTCTGCTTTTCCTCTTTTTCCATATTATTTCCTTTAGCCTTTTATGGAAAACTATTTATTTAAGGCCCTTATGTCAGTCAGACCTACTTAATAAGTTCATATTTATGAGTTAACTCTAAAATTTGGATAAAGGGGAAAAACGTAGTCATCTTAAAGCAAGATGCTGTCACAGGAGGCTTTCAAGAACATTTTCAAAGGTGATCTTAATCTGTTCCATCCCATATCAAATACATTCGGGTTAGTCCTGTACTACAAATATCTGGGTCGACTAACAAATGCATTTTCATAAACTACTAATGAATATAGAGATGGTTTAAGATTGCTTTCTTCCCGAGGTCTTTGTTAAGAGCAAGATTATTTAGAGTTTAAATTCTAATTAAGGTAACATGTACAGAGTTACATGCAGAGAATACAAAAGGATTTAAACTGTATTGTGACAAGAAAGACCATGAAAAAAGCCATCAAGTATTTTATTTCATTAAGAAACAATTTTGTTTAAATTCTAAGAGATCTTTCAAGGTGTAAATTTATCTAATGGATTTGGACATGTCAAACCATAAGATACTGAATTTTGAATTTAGAAATCCTGTTGTCTTTGTCTCAAGCAACAGAACTTCGTTAGAAATGGTCTCTTCACAAGCTTCACAGAGACTTGCTTAATGGGTTGCGGCAATTAGCTACATGCCAACACGACAAATGAGGGCTCTGACTTCCATACGTGCACCTGCGCACATACACTCACACATCACACTCATACACACACGACATGCACCTGCATACACACTCACACGTCACACTCATACACACACATACGACATGCACCTGCACACTCACACGTCACACTTATACACACACATACGACATGCACCTGCACACACTCACACGTCACACTCAACATCACTCATACACACACATACGACATGTACCTGCACACACACTCACACGTCACACTCACACACACATACAACATGCACCTGCACACACACTCACATCACACTCATACACACACATACGACATGCACCTGCACACACGCTCACACGTCACACTCACCATCACACTCATACACACACATATGACATGAACCTGCACACACTCACACGTCACACTCATACACACACATACGACATGCACCTGCACACACACTCACACGTCACACTCACACACACACGACATGCACCTGCACACACTCACATCACACTCATACACACACATACGACATGCACCTGCACACACACACATACGACATGAACCTGCACACACACTCACACATCACACTCATACACACACATATAACATGGACCTGCACACATATACATCACACTCACACACATACGACATACACCTGTTCACCTACACTCACATGTCACACACACACACATACGACATGCACAAACACACAAAAACAGTGCATAGCAAGCACTATAGTATGAATGTGTCCTCTACATGCCACGTGCTGGAAACACAATCCCTAAGTTTGTGTGCTGCAAACAGTTAGACAGACAGGACCTTTGGGAGACGACTAGGTCGCGGACAGCAAGTCCTCACGAACAGAGCACGAATTACTCAATTATTGTCACAAGATGTCCCGGCCTGTTATGGCACAGCAAGAAGATCCTCGTCAGATGCCGATGCCAGGCTCTTGGATTTACCCACTTCCAGAACCATGGCTAGAAAAAACCTTTAATCTTTATAATCATCTAGTCTTCGATATTTTGTTACAGCAACAGAAAAGAAGGTAGGATGGTAGTTACTCAGCTGTCTCATTCTTGAAATCCTGCTTTACCTCTGTTGCCATTATGGTTGCAAAGCTCTGCTCGAAGACCTACAGTTTACTCATGAGCACAGGAAGAAACGCCTGGTGCATTAGCCTGAATTGTAAACCTACGTCAAGTTGTAGTACACTGTTGATTAAAATGAATATAGAGTCATGTGGGGTAAGTCGAAATGGCTGAAAATATACTTTGAATGAGGGGTGACAGAGGATGTGCACTGCACATCACTTCCTACCTGCTCCGTTTCTTGTTTGTATCTATCTGCTCGCTCTTCAATGCATTTTTTCTCTGTCTGAGTTTGTTCCAGGTCTTTCCGGAGTTTGGCAATCTCTTCCTGCAGACTAAGGACCCGTCCAGTAGCAATTTTAGCTTCCTCTTCACTAAGTTGAAGACGTTCTAAGTCATTTCGTAGTTTTTCAGTCTCAGAGTTATACATTCCTTCCAGATTGATCAGTTTTTCCATGAGGCATTTGTAGTCTTTATTCTTTAAACATAAACGTAAGTAACAGTAAGTAGGCGCCCACTGACAGTGTGCCCAAACACACACCAGATTCTTCTTTGATTCTTCTGCTTTCTGAGACAAGATCTTGCTGTCTCATAGCCCAGTTGCTCTGCACCTCATCCTATGGACTAAACTGGTCTTAGCTTTGGTTCACAGACATAAGGCTGTCAAACCCACTATATGAGTGAATTTCTCACTGTATCACACAGCCACATTAGTGATGCTGAAGCAACTGTATCGACAAGTACCCTGTTAACACTGACCTCAAGACACATGGACCAGGGCACAGAGAGGATGCACCTCCTTTGTGTGAAGAGTCTATAGGATGCTGCACATTTATCACAGCCTGATAGGCATGAAGAACAGCACAACTGACTTTATTTATATGCTATGCAACAGAGACAGGACTGCACACTCTTAATCCAGAGACAGGGGGATGTATACTTGCTTCTGAAAATGGAGAGATACTGAGAGCAGGTGCTGAAGCTAGGTGACACAGTGCCATTCCAGACACTTGGAAGGCTGAGAAGGAATACCGACTGTAAGCTTGAGGCTGGCCTTTGCAAATTAGCAAGAGCCTTTCTTAAAATTAAAAATAAGGCTGAGGATATGTACACATATTTGTGTTTGTTGTCTTCATTTGAAAAATGTAAATTTCATTATTGTGTGAGCTCATACACGTGCATGATGTGTGTGCATATGGGTGCCTGTGTGGCACAGTGCATGTGTGTGGGTGCCTGTGTGGCACAGTGCACACAATAATTTTGTGAATCTCCTTCTTTTTTTTTTTTTTTTGAGAGAGGGTTACATGGGGGATTGGGGGGTATGATAAAGTACTTGAATATGTGTGCCTATGGAAGCCGAAGGTGACTTTGGAAACCATCCTGGATTGCTCTCCCTCCTTAATGCTTTGCTTGGGGATTTCCCAGGCTCTGCCTTCCAGGGTCAGCGTTACAAAGTCCTATTTACGTCTGTCTAGCATTTTTTAGCAGGAACTAAGAATATGAACTCAGGTCCTTTTGCTTGTGAGGCAAAGACTTTAACCACTGAGCCATTTCCTCAACTCTCTCCTTCCATTTTTATGTGGGTTCCAAAGACAGAACTCAGGTTGTGGGGCAGGGCAAGTCATTTTGCTAGCCCTTTTTGCTTATTTTTTGAGTCTAATTCTCACACTGTAGCCCAGGGTAGTCTGGAACTCACTATATAGCCCAGGCTAGTCTTGAACTTGAGGCAACTCAGCTTCCAGTGGGATAGATCTAAAGGCATGAGCCTCTACATTAAGTTTACAGGTGAGGATGTTAGCTAGTGGCTAACTGAACATGTTTGCCGAACACGTACATGGACCTGGAACTAATGCTTAGCACTGGAAAAAAAATCAAGATATACTGATAAAAAAATGCATAAAATAATAAAGTGTCAATGATAAAAATATAAAAATTAAAAATAGAAAGATAATCTATACCAAAGAATCACCATTTTCTTTTTTTCCTTTTTCCTTGTGTGTGTGTATCTCTGTGTGTGTGTCTCAGAGGGCACTGAGAGTGACTGTGGAGCCCCAAGGGTGACTTTTTGAATCACACTGGACTGTGCTACCTTCTCCTCGCTTTGCTCCATCTTTCGGGGCCAGAAGTACGGACTGCCATCGTTTCCACCTGGCATTTTTACACGGAATCTGAGATTTGAACTCAGGAATTTCTGCTTGCTAGGCAGTTTTAACTCCTAGCCATCTCTCCAGCCCATTCTAAAAATCTTTATTTTTAGTATTTCAAAATTCCTCTCGTGTCATTCTGAAAACCTTTCTGTATTATTTGACTGCAGCAGGGTGTGCTGAGCGCACGCTGTAGTGCAGCGCACACAGGTGGTGGCAGAGAACAAGTTAGTTCACTTCCAAGTGGGCTCTGGGGATTCAACTCAGGTCACCAGATTTGCCACAGATGCCTTTGTCTGATGAGCCATCTCACTGGTCCTCATTCAGAAAGCTCTTCTGATAAATCCCATTTCATTCTGACCCATTTTCTTTTACGTCATTTGCATGCACTAAAATACAACTGGGCAATTACTACTAAACAATCCAGTTTCATCTCTGTAATAGACCTGGGGTTCTCAGAAGCATGACTGTCATCCTGCTTCTTTTGCATTGCAATGCTAAGCTGTGGCAAATGCACCCTACCGCATGTAATGAGTGAAAAGAACAGGGCGCAGTAATCCCTGACCCACAGGGCCGGACAGGGTTTGGGTTAGGGTCAGGGCTGGGGTGTCCCTTCGCTTCCTAAGAGCCATCACAGAACACAATCCTGTGGGCAACCGCAACACAGCCATTCTGGGGACGCCGTGAACAACATACCTGCTCGTCCACCTTGCGCTGCAGCTGCATGATCTTGTTCTCCATGCCAATGTGGAGTTTCTTGTAGCGCTCCACAGAGCGAGCCTCAATTTTGAGCTTCTTCAGCTCGCGCTTGGCCATCATCCGCCGGAAGCAGCACTGAAGGTAAACGATGGCGCGCAAGCTCCTCTTGTAGTGTGTGCGAGCCAGCCAGCCGCGGACCCGCTTCTGGATGATGACTGCTTTGTGCTCTCGGAGCATCTGCAGAAAGGGCCAATAACTTAAGAGGTCAGCCTACATGGTCCACACCCCAAAAAACACCTAGCTGAGAGCCCACGTGAGAGAAAGAGATGGATCGAAGATGCTTTCTGTGGATTATACACAACGGAGATATGAAGGCATGCCATTTTTAAAGCATTTCAAAATTAATTTATTTCACTTTATATAATTATTATTTAGTTTTTTAGAATTTTAATTTAATTTTTCTCAAGTGCCTATGTGTGCAGCAGAGGGCACTTGAGTGTGTGTGCCTGCGGAGGCCCAAGGGTGACTTCGGAAATCATCCTGGATTTGATCCACCTCCTTTTGGCTATACTCTGGGGTTTCCAGGAGCAGAAATACAGGCTGCTACCTTTTCTACCTGGCATTTTTAGGTGGAATCTGGGATCAGAACTCAGGTCTTTTGTTTTTGAGGCATCTCTCCAGCCCTCAAAATTAACTTTAAAAGTAATTCGAGAAACATGTACGAAAATGTGCTATAGAGATGATTACATTTGCAAGCAGTCAAAATACAAAGTACAGATTATAAAAGGAAAGGAATTCTATAAAGAAGGAAAGAAATACATGAGGTTTCTTATTGGTGTATAATGTCTGATTATAGCAGATCCTTCTTCTAAACCTAACAGAGTAAGTAAGTTCCCTTTGAACTGTATGCTATTAAAAATTAAGAAGGTCTGGAGAGATGGCTCTGGATTACGACTCTGCCTCACAAGCAGAAGAACCTGAGTTTGGATCCTGGATCCCATATGAAAACGCTGGGTTGAAATGGCGGTGGTTGCACTTTCGGCTCCGGCAGGCAGAGCCTGAGAAACCCCAGAGTGAAGCAAAAAGAAGGTAGAGCAATCCAGGATGACTCCCAAAGTCATCCTTAGATCTCCACAAGCACATACAATGCCTTCTGTTACATGCACGCACACACCTACACACGCACGCACACACTGCACACATGCCCATGCGCCCCTAAAAAATAGACAAAAAATTTAAAATTAAAAAATCTTTATACCACTTTAATGGATGCTAGGCTTGTGCGTGACGTCATGAGGGAGGCCAGCAGGCTCACTGTGTGCTAGGCCTGTGCATGGGGCCAGCAGGCTCACTGTGTGCTAGGCCTGTGCATGAGGTCACGATGGAGGTCAGCAGGTGGTACAGACAACACGTGAACTGAAAGCCTATTCCCTGTCCCAAACAAAAAGGTGATACCCTTGTTTGCTACGCCTAAGTATGATTTCCTAGCACTGTTTCAAAAATAGCAGGCATATACTGTAGATTTCAAAGGTGAATGGGAAAGAGCTTTAAAGGAAAAAGTAAAAAAGGATGTGAAATAAACTAATCTTTCAATTAAAATTTTTCTTTTAAATAAACCATGGTAGTCTTTTAAATTTGCATATATCTGAAACAGAATAAAAAGGGTTGCCTTATGAGATAAAAATCTTGTCACTAAATAGTATTAACCAGAGACTATGTAAATATTTTTTAAAAAGGACAGAGAAGAAATTATTAAGTTTTAAGAAGGTTGAAAAACTTTGAGGTCTTTCTAAGTGTACAATTTTATGAAAACGTGCATGAGGCAAATATTTAAGTGTTATACTCTTGATTAAGCTACCTGTTGGTAATTATCGTAAATGGACACAATTATCTTTTTTTAATTTTCTGAAATGCAAAAATATCTGAAATAATCTATTCGAATAGACAGCAATTTAATAGGGCTACTTAAAGAACGGTTCCCACTTTCAGGAATATGAGGAGAGAATGCCAATGAGACACTGTGTCTCCAGAAGACACCCCGAGAGAATAAAGGCTGAGGCTGGCAAGGGGCGAACGCAGCAAGGTCCGCAGTGCAGAGTCAACTTGGCTACACAGGTGGGAGGACCGTTGGGGTCGCATGAGACCCTGTCTTAATCCCCTCCTGGCTCACACCCCGAACATTAATTTAAGCCATCGCCTGTAGAAATACTGATAGGTTGTTTGAGAGACTCAAGTAGAACCTTCAGTCAGACAGAGGCGCCACTGGCAGAGCCCCTCCCTCTCTGCTTCTTGCTTCTGCTCCACGGTCATCATCCTGCCCTCACCTCCTGAGTACTGGGATGAATGTTAGCAGCTGTGCCCAGAAGAGCGGCTCATTCTCAGCCTCATTTTTCCCACCGAGTACGTGAACGTCTGTCTATATTTCCTTTAAGAATGCCCAAATCCGGGCTGGGGAGATGGCAAGCAAAAGGACTTGAGTGTGGAACCCCAGAGCCCATCTACAATAGCTGGTGGATATGTCAGAGGCCTGCACTTCCAGCCTGAAGGTGGAGCCTGAGAACAGGGAGTAAAGCAATAGAGGCAGGGCAACTCTGGATGATTCCCTGGAGTAAAGCAATAGAGGCAGGGCAACTCTGGATGATTCCCTGGAGTAAAGCAATAGAGGCAGGGCAACGCAGGATGATTCCGGAGGTCACCCTCAGGCCGCCAGAGGCACCTACACTTAACTGCTCTTTCACACACACACACACACACACACACACACACACACACACACACTCACTGGCACACAGAAAAAAGAGCTCTTAAATCCTTTCAAAGAGAACTTTGAATCTCCAGCTAGACAGGAAGCTGACAGGTTACCCCCGGTCTAGACATAGGTGAGCTCTCCCTTACCAGCCACTCAGGTGGGCTACTGCCACACTAGTGACCAGAAATACAATTTAGACGTTCTAGGAGAGTACTAAGGAATACAGGAAAGAAACTGGTCTATCTGACAGTCAAGAATGAAGCCTTTTCCACCCCTGAAATCTCACACTTAAGTAGAATCTCGCACTTAAGTGTGAAATCTCACACTTAAGTGAAATCTCACACTTAGGCAGAACAGAGAAAGAGACACAGATAACTGTCTTCAAATTCCTTCAAACTGCAGCAACTAAATATGTGCACTCAAAGCCAAGCACTTTAAAAACAAACAAACAAACAAACAATCCACAGGGCCTCATTTAATGCAGGCTGAACCTGACCTCACTGTGTAGGTAAGGTGACTCTCACTTTCCTTGGCTATGGTTGATCATAACTTTCCCAGCTGAGAAACTATCTTTCTGTTGTCTTAAGCAACAAAGTTTGTGGCTTTTAATTATACATTCCATTTTTTCCAAATTATGCAGAAAAGGGCAAAAAGGAAGTAAAATTTCCTTTTCTATTGCCTTGCTAATAAATGTATGCAATTAACACTTTAAAATAACTTCAACTATTGATTGTCTCCTTAAGGCTCCTGTGTCTATAGCAGTTCTGTGCTACTTTGTAACGAAGTGAAGAAAGCTGAGCCCACTGTCTTACCTTGCGATATCTATTTCTGGCCAAGTAGCCTCGCAAATAAGCCTGAAGAACCACAGTGGCAGCCCGTCTAGTCTTGAACCTTCTGCGGGCCACATACATGCGCCAATACTTCTGAATGACAGTTGCCGCCTTGGTTCTGCGCAGAAACTTGGCATAGCTGGCAAGAAAAACAGTAATAGTTTCAGAAAAGTCAGTATCAACGTAGGAGGCATTGTGATTGGCACATCCATTTTGTTATTCCTTAATGTGTATGGTAAATCAGCATTTCTGTTTACTTCCATGGATACAGGCAGTCGCAGTTTAGCAACTTCTGCACCCATTATCTCACTGACGCTTTCCTAGCCATGAGATACACTTTATAATCAAGTGAAGCTCGGGCCGGCACTGGAGGAGCTGCGTCTCCTTCCCACCAAGGCCAACGCGCACGGCACACCTGCGCTCACCCCACCCGCTGCGGAAGACCCGGCTCTTCTGCAGCTGAGGACACGGTCGTCACCACTGGCTCATTTCCCCTCAACTCGACGGCCTTTCTGCAACCGCACTGCAGTCGGCTGCTCCCCAACACTACACGGCCGTTCTCAGAGGGCTCGGCTTGGGACGGTTTGCATTTGCACCTCATCTCTTCAGATTCCTCGTAAGAGAAAAAAGGTAAATTCTAGGGACATGAGTTAGCAATGATTCAGAGACTTTTTGAAAATGAATCTGAATTATCCTAAGTCTAAGTGAAACTTATTTGTCTCCTAATTAATCTGCTACCCTCTGACGTGCAGAAGGCGTGAAGCTCCCTTTGGATCTGCCGATGAACAGGACACGCTCGTTGGGAGGCCCAGGAGGTGGCAGAGACACCCACCAGCGGGCCTGGTAGCCCCGCACGAATCTCTGCACAGTGACCGCCGCCCTCTGCAGGCGCAGGTATTTCTTCCTCAGCAGCCAGCCGCGGATGGTCTTCTGGATCCGGATGCAGGCAGCCCTCAGCTTGTCTGCCCTCAGTTTTTCTAAATAGGCCACCTGACCAGCACGGAAAAAGATCTTCGTCTTGCCAAACTGGTATTTGTCCTTGTCCTATTTTAGGAAGAAATTATATATTCAGAAATAATGACTTTATAAAAGAAATTTAGGAGAGAAAAAGTAACTAAAAGCGGAATCAACAAGGGATGAATCTATCAGCTAAAACTTGGGCTATACCACCATTAACTAATGGAGCCAGATTCTTGATCTTACCCAAGTTGAGTAAATAGAAAGAACTTTAAGGAAAACTGTAGCTTGAGAGTTATTTTCCAGAATTATTCTACCTGGAATTATTATCTGAGGCCCAAAGCTGTGGGGCCTGTGCAGCTACTGCTTATGTCTCTATACATCTCAGCGAGATGGAGGCTGACACTCCCTCGACTGACCCAGGCTGTAAGAGAACATCGGGCTGTTAGTCCATGAACAGCTGAGGGGACAAAAACACCAGTGAAGACTAAGGCAGGAGAAAAGCACACGAAACAGAACATTATCAAAATCAAATAAAATGCAAGTGGTCAACAACCAGAAAATAAAACAAAAATCACCGGATAGTTACATTAAGAGTTAAGTTTCTAAATACTTATCTCTTTTGCTTCATAGTATCTAAAAATAAAATTTTATAAATGGGTTTAAATTTTCTACAAATTGCAAAATTCTTTTATAAAACATGTATATTTTATACATTTATATAAGTGTATGTATTTATATATAATATATTTTTGTTCAGAAGCAGAGCTAAGTAGCAATAGATAGGCAAACATACATTTAGGGTAATTCACCTCATGTATAAGCAAATTATCAACCATTCTTATAGCAAAAGAAGAATGAAATTTACATGTAACAAATTTACATGTAACTAGTTTTCTTCTAAAAGAAAACTAGTTTTCACTTCGAGTCAATAACCTTTTATACATAAAAACAAAAAAATTAGAAACTTCTACATGCACCTAAAAAGCTTAAATTGATTTAATAAAGTGTATACAGTAATCCTAGCTAGGTTGCCTCCCACTGCCCCACCTCAGCTTGGCTGCTACCTCTCTCTCTCCGTGAGGTTCTCGAGTCTCCTGGTTGAGGAGGGAAGGGGCAGAACCATCTCAACTTTCTTTCCACGTTCCCATCTGAGCCCAGGTTAGAAAGGAATTGGTCCAAATTCAAACGACACTAGATTTAAAACCTTCCGTGAATCTTAGATTATCCAAGACTTGGAAATCATTGATTCTTAATGTGAAGTCCTCAGACAGCATTAGTACCACATGGGAGAATGCTAAAAATGTAAAACATTGGATGGGGATGAGGGAAGATAGAGCACCTGCCTAGTATGTGCAAAGTCCTGAGTTCCATTCTCAAGGCAGAAAAAGAAGGGGCTGAGGCTGTCCAATGATTTGGCCTATCCCAGACCTGTCAGATCAGAAATTCAGAGCGCTGCAGGATGGCTTAGCATGTAAAGGCATTTGCTGCCAAGTCTGATGACCTGAGTTCAAACCCCAGAGCCCAAATGGTGGATGTAGAGAAACTTCTCTGTGGGTTGTCTTTCACTGCTGTGGCATGTACACATGCTAAGCACACAGACACGTAAATAATGTTAAAAAACTGAAAGCAGAAATACAGGGAAGGACCAGCAATTTGCATTTAATAAAGTATCCAGATGACTCTGACGTGAAGGGAAGTCTGAGAACTTCTCAGGACTAGCATATCTCTGTAATATAAACCTGTTTCCTAACAAATTCGCTACTATCTCATACACAAATCTTACAACTGCAAAAAGCTACCTTACTGTTTTCTAATCAAATCCTATACATTTCTGTTTTTTCATACTTGCTTCCTACCCATTCTTCGGAGCCTGACTCCTTATCTCATGACACTGTCTTCCTTCTCTCAGCTGACGTCTCTGCTTCCTTCTGGGTCTTGTCCTGATCAGCCAGCATGTGATATGAACACTACTCTTGAGCTTAGCTCTAAAATGAAAATGTGGGCTTTCTCTTAATATACTTGGTGTCTTCCACAAGTAAGTACTAAGTAAATTGTTACTGATTAATGACCAAACTCTCTACAAGGGATGTATCTCAAGTTTAAGTCCAGCTCTTAAGATTTTTCCTGACAGTGGACCATCATCATCCTTGCTTGTTTAACGTCCTCACACAGTGAGCCTCACTAGACCTCTGAGTTGGTGTTTGAAAGAGAAGTTTCCAGGACTTTCATAGATCACAAGGTCTCTGGCTAATATCTGTTCAGAAAAGATAAGTAAAACCTTCTTACCAATATCAGTTTCTCTAACACATTCTTGCACGTTTGTTTTCGGTCTCCCAGCACATCTTTTTGCTTCATTAGGACACGGTACCGACTGAAAAATTCCTGGTAGGTCCACCTGGAAAATAAAATGGCATTAGTGTAAAGATCTAGGAACCTCTCCCACAAGGCTCCCTTACATCTGACACGGCTGGCTCACCGAGAGGGGAAGCCAGCTGCGCTGATTCGGATGGTCTCCAGGACCCCACAAGCTCTCAGTTGCTGTACCGCCCTCTTCTCATCAAACCTACACAGAGGAATCAAAGTCATTGGCTCGTACATAGCAGAGCTGTCACCTCTCCTCAATCAGTGGATGAAGAAGAAAATTCAAAAGATGGACTGGTGATCAACATAGCCACATGTATTACACAAACTTTTCATTAAGAAATACATACGTGAATGGAAACTTGAAGTCATTCGGTTTAATACAGCGCACGTAATGAGGAGTAGTGGCATTAAGAGTTTCCATAAGTAGGTGAAGGGAGTTTCGGAACTATGTGAAAAAGGGAACAAAGATAAAAATTTTCCCAGAAGTCAAAGACAACGTGAAGCAATTCAAAATTCTCTTCCTTTGACACCAATGGAAATGATTGTGCAAATTATGAATTTAACCCATCTTCAGAAGCAAGCTGTTCCTAAAAATGAGAGCCACAGGTTTCATTTAAACTTGCCTAAACTCTACCATTTACATATTTATTCTGCCAAATATGCATTTGCCTTTCTTCTACCTGTCTCCTATGTTTCTTTTAATATAGATTTCTGTAGCTTCCTGTAGCAATTACATGTGACTTTCAATTTAATTTTGCTGTACAAAATTGTGAGAAGTAACATCTCTTAAAAGATTATAGGCATGAGTAGAGAACTGTCAAGGACAACCAGAAGGGTGGTATCATTAGGGACATGGGACCAAGATTGGAGGCTAGGACCCATGTCAGATCCTAGCCTGCAAGGAATAGTTCCCATTCCCCACTGGGCAGAAAATGCCAAGGAAAGAAAGGTCACTTCCTAGTGCTAAAGGAGCTGACTGAGATGCTTCACATATACAGAAATGAGACAACCAAAGAACAGGAAAAGACGGCAGTGCTCTGAGATAAACCGTATCCATCAGAAGAGCAGAGATACAGAGAAAATTACTTTGGGAAAGGCTAGTGAAAATCATGCGTCTGGGGCAAGTGAAGCGTGAGTGGACAGCGTTTGCACAGTGGGCGCTCCAGATTCTCCTCACCTGGAGACCTCAGCAGGGAGGCGGCATGACCTGGAGGGCTTTTGCAGCCAAGGCTTCCGCTGGGCAGTGGGGAGGAGCCTGCATGCAGCGCTGGGCAGAGGGGAGGAGCTGCATGCAGCAGCAGCTCCTGCACTTACCTGGAGCCCCACAGTTTTCTTGTGTTCTTTGGCCATCTGGCCTGGACGTCCTTTGGTGGGCTTTGCAGAGGTGCGCGTGAGGGGCGTGCGCCCTGAAGAGGAGGCGGAAGTTGGACTGATGGCTTTTTCATCATCTTGGAAGAGTTCTGGTATCATCTTAAACTGAATCAGACAGTGACGGGAAGTTACACTCTAGAGCCAGCAATGCCAGCACTCGGAAGTGGAGGCAAGAGGATCAGGCCAGCCCAGACACGAGACATGTCTTAAAAAACAACCTTTCTTTATGTAGCTGCTGTTGGAATCACAGAAATGATAATTCTGTGTCACAAGCCAAAAATAGAAACAATCAATGCCATGAAGTATGATTCTTCAATCATAATTGAAAGAAAACAACTATACCCAGACTTGAAACCTAATTAATCCACAGGATATGACCACACTAATTATACTTCTGGTTCTGAACTACAATTATTTTATGAGCAAAATATTAACCAAAGATCTAGCTTATTATTTTTAAGTTTATTATTATCTCGGTTTCACAAAAAAAAGTCAAGTAGTAGAGAAAACAAACAAAAAACTAGTACGAATTTGCAAGTGTATTCTTCCCTATCTATCTGTCTACCCACTGACTGACATGTTAAGCAATGACTCAAAAATACCATTGAGCTGGAGACAACTCCGTGAGAAGTAAAGTGCATAAATCAGGCTCTGGGTTCAAGCCCTTCTGCCAATGAAAATCTCAGTAGGAAGGGTTAAGAATAAGCTTTCAATATTGTAAGTTTAAAATTAATCGTGAGTTAGTAACTTGTGTGCATACATGAACACTGTGTGTGTGTGTGTGTGTGTGTGTGTGTATACACGCGCACACATGCATATGCTTGCCATGGCACACATGTGTACAGCACAGGTCAATCTTGGGCGTCCTCCACTGTATTCGAGGGAGGGTGTCTCTTCCGCTGCTTGCTGCTGTGTGGCCAGGCCAGAGGACCTGTGAACTTCCAGGGATCTGCTGTCTCTGGCTCCCATCGCACTTAGGAGCAGTGGGGTCATAGACGCATGCCATTGGCTGCTGCTACACAGGTTCTAGGGGCACTTAAATTCTGATCACGTTTATGGGGCACACACTTTACCCACTAACCTCTCCTCCCAGCCTATGAACTATTAGTTTTTAAAGAAATAATTTGGATTGTATAAAAAAGTAAAAAAAATGCTGTTATCCTGTTTGATTTATATTTGACTTCAAGCAATTCAGAACTTTTGCATTTTTGCTGTGATCAAATTGTTATTCTATGAAGTCACAAAAGACTACTGAGAAATCTACTTTATAACAGGTAGACAATATTAGTCAATATAGCTGGGAAAATATAGAACAAAATTCAAAATAGCTTACAGTAATGCGGATAGATAGTTGCATCCTTATGAAACTGTTGTTATATTCCATGTAGACAAAATCAGATCTTTGTGTAAGCCAAGTTACACTTGCAACTACCAATTACTAATCTCATCTCAGGTTATTTCTAGGAAAAACAATCATTTTCCTATGAAAGTTTTTTCACCTGAAACAAAGTCATATGGGTCCATTTGCTATAAATATACAGGTTAAGAATATAGTTTGCTGGAAAGAGTGCTTGCCTAATAAGCGCAAAACCCTACAGTCACAAAAAAGAAACAAAGAAAAAAACAAAGAAAAAAGAAAACCAAAACTACAATTTGTGTATGAATCATAAGGGAAACTTAGGAAGTAATCCATAAGTATGACATAATAATAACTACTTGTTAAGCACATGAACATATTGGTGAGACAGCTCTTGATGACACAGCGCAGGCCATCACTTCCCAAAGAATCATATCATCAGTTACCAAAACTTCACTTTTACCTCTTCATGGAAAGGTTGGCAGAACTGGACAGTCACAGCACATTTACCACTAAGGGTTATAATTATTTTAATATCTACCAGAAAAGAGCTTAGGTTCTGGAGTATGCATATATAATGGTGGGATCACACTTAAGATATTCTAAGTTAAAGTTCTCAACAGATTTTCTTTTCTTTTAAATTACTTCTGGGGCTGGAGAGATGGCTCAGGGGTTAAGTCTCTGTGCTTTGTATGCAGACAGTTCTGAGTTTGGATCCCATATCCCACATTAAAAAAACACCAGACAGAAACAGCGGCGACTTGTACTTCTGGAAGCAATGGAAAGAGAAGGCAGCGTAATCCAGAGTGATTCCTGCAGTCACTGTTGGGCCTCCACAGGCACACACAGTGCCCTCTGATACACACACAGAGACACATACATGTGAGACAGAGAGATAGAGAGAGAGAGAGAGAGAGAGAGAGAGAGAGATGATAGATGGATGGATGGATAGATGATAGACAGATAGATGGATAGATAGATGTTTGATAGATGGATGGATGGATGGATAGATATATGGATAAATAGATGATAGATAGACGATAGATAGATGATAGATGGATGGATGGATAGACAGATAGGTAGATAGATGGATAGATGATAGAGATAGATAGATAGATAGATAGATAGATAGATAGATAGATAGATAGATAGATAGATAGATAGATAGATAGGATAGATGGATAGATGGATGGATAGATAGATAGATAGATGGATGGATAGATAGATAGATAGATAGATAGATAGATAGATAGATAGATAGATAGATAGATGGATAGACAGACGGACAGACGGACAGACAGACAGAAATAACATTTTTGCTAGGTCTAGTGCTGCATGCCTATAATCCCAGCTCTTGGAAGACCGAGGCAGGAGGACATGAGTTTAGTTTTAAGTTAGCTTGGCTGTGGCCTAAATAACAAAGCTCTTTTTTTTAAAAAAGAAAAAAAAGTCAGGTTAAGAGAGAGAGAGAGAGAGAGAGAGACTCTTGACTAGATAATACTTAAAGAGTGGAACTGTGAAAATTTAGTCTCACATCCACCTTGTAAAAGAAAAAAAAAAACTTTGACTTCTATCAGCACTTTGACTTATTTTCTATGGCCAAAGCTAGAATTCGTCCTTTTGTCATCTTTATAAAATCTCATTCCAAAAACAAGAGTTGAAGTGTCTGTAGATTATTTCATTGAAGTTAAAAATTTTCTTGAGATAAACCAGAAAAGCAGAGAACCAGTCAATAATCTAGAATGGTCTGCATGAAGATTTCTCCTCTTTAGTAGGACAGAGGGGTGACCAACCTAAAGAAGAAGTGCTGCCATACTTTTTTCCATCTGAAGTATTTTTTTACAGCACACTGGAAACAATGTTTCCAGTATTTATGCTTAAGAAAATAAATTCAAAAAAAAAAAAAAAAAAAGAAAATAAATTCAAATCATTTCCAAATGCTTTTGCCATACTTGGCTCTGAACCCAAAAATGTTCCAGAGATAAATCTGCCTTGGATGGAGTGCCCAGGGATATGCTTCCAGTTCACAGCAGAAAAGACGTGAGAGTGAGGACGCACCAAGCAGCAATGACTTCACATGGAGCTGGAAGGTCACAGTGCAGTGCAGTAAAGAACAGGCCTGGACTAGAGGCAAACGTGGAAACTTACCAGCCATGACTTCTTTGCCCCTCAGTTGTCTCCTCTGCCAACATGAAAACAATGCAATACCTCATCTTTGTGAGAATTAGCTGTGTTAACATCTGGAAGGAATTTAGTACAGGGCCTGACACATTAAGTGTTACATATCTAATCAATTAAAAACTGTAAGCTAAGCTGATTTTGTTAGGAAAGTCGTTATTACTGAAAAGCTAATGCCTAAGTAATTAACATTTTATTAAATAGATTTGGATTAGAGCAAGTCACTCTAGTTACCTTGCTTGACTTAAGGACTTTAATTTGTTCCTCAAAGACGGTGTCTTTATTCTTTTCAAGAAAGCCTTCACACTGGTATTCCACCTGAAATCACATAAAAACAAAAAACTTCTTAACTGAGAATACTTTTAAAGAGACATTATCACAGCAGTAACAAAACTCATTAACTCTCAACAGACTGGTATTGACAGAAGTAGGAGCAAGGCAGCCCACCCTGCGGTGAGTCAGGGTCACAGGCGCAAGGAAAGCGAAGCGCTTCAGCTTAGACCAGAGCGGGCCAGGAGCTGAGAGCCGAGGGAGCCCCGACTCACAGCATGTGGACTAACTAACCAGCAGCATGTGGACTAACTAACCAGCAGCATGTGGACTAACTAACCAGCAACATGTGGACTAACCAGCATGCTGTCTTTAACTTCCTGGTTTTTCTTGTTCTTCCCACCGTGGAACTTTGGGGATTTTTTTTTCTCTCATCCCTACAGGGTTGTTTATTAACCCTGGGCTTGTCCTCTGCTCCTTTAGCCAATCGGAATACTCTGCATACATTCAAATTAACCAGATTCATCTCAACTCCATGTCTAATGTAGATACAGGCAGTACCACTAATCCACAGTGCAATTGGCAACTCATACAGAGACCCGCCCACTTCCTGCTACTCTCAATAATGCTGCTTGCTGCTTTCTACTGTCTTCATGATAATGAAACAGTGCACTCAGACTCAGTAAACTAGTAACAGTCCCGTCAGTCTTTTTTATGAAATCAGTACCACATCTGAAAAAGTACGTCAATCCACCATATCACTCCTAGGTATAAACATGTATTCCCAAAGACCTCTAGGTCCTGCGACTGACATACCTGCACATCCACATCCACAGCTGCGCTGTTCACAACTAAGAAATGGAACCACCTATATGCCCATCAACAGATGAGCAGATAAAGAAAATGTGGTGCACATACAATGGAGTTTTATTCATCCATAATAAAAAATGAAATCATGACATTTGCAGAGCAGTGGCTACAACTGGAGATCAAGTTAAGTGAAATATGCCAGACTCAGAAAGTAAATATTTGCTTTTCCTCATGTGGATCCTAGATTTCAATTTTCATGTGTGTGTCTGGTTATGTGGTCATGTGACTAGAAAAGGAATCATGACAAGGGAAGAACTCTTGAGGCAGGGAGGGAAAGGAAAAAACCAACAGAGGTGATAGAATGTGTGACATCAGGGTAGAAGAGGGTTTCAGGGGTAAGTCAGGACAAACAACAGGTGGGCTGCTGAGACAATTAGAGGAAGGGCAGGTAGGAACAGAGTCTGTAAGAAAACGCCACAGTGAATTACTACGACGGGTAAAGTGGTGCACACCTGCACCCCCATCACTGGAGAGATGGGGACAGGAGAATTGGAAGTTCAAGGTTGGCCTCAGCTAAGTAGTACATTTGAGGCTAGCTTGAGCTACGTGAGACGTTTTATGTGTAGACATAAAAAAGATTGTTATATGCTAATCTAAAAAGTGAATGAAAATAAATAAAAATGTTAATTCTGTAGGGGAAGAGTGATAGTGTTGGCTGATTAATTGTGCCCTGAGTGATTTCTCACTTACAGTAGTAGATGTGTAAGTTACCCTCTTCCCTGTGGCCAAGGGAGCATCTTCCAGGCTGACCCAACGTGCTTCCTAAGCCAGACACCACCCACACCCAGGACTGCTTCTCTTGGGAGAAGAGCCCAAGTGGGGAGACTGACTGGGAAGAGGTGAGGAGCTAGCGATGAACCGGAGAAGACTGGCAAATATTACATAATTTGGTACTGTGCCAGTACTTTTCCCCAAACCCAGGGACTTCAGGGTTATCTCTCAAGGGTCTCTTCATGCCATACTATAAACCCTTCAGGTGGCTTCAGTCATCTCAGTGTTTCTAGCCAGGATTCAGAAAACCCTCAGTCCATGAAGAGGCCTCCAGGAATGTCACTTCAAAGTCTACCCCGCAAGCTCCTTGAAATGTAAATCAATCCCACAGCTCTTGATTTGCAAAGTAAACCACAGAACTTATGAAGCAGCATGTCTTGCTTAGTAAGGAGCCAGTGACTCAGTCCACATATCCATTCTGAAACCTTCAAGACAAGCAAATTCTGGAATTCAGAATTCTGAATGCATTTCCAGATGTGTTATGCGCCCATGTCTTTCTTTTTCCCTGTGGTGCTGAGAACTGAGCATAGGAGCTCACACCTTCTAGGAAAGTGCTACAAGAGAGCCATGTATGTATGTATGTATGTATGTATGTATGCATGTATGTATGTATGATGTATGTATACACACAGACAACTCACACACACTATTTTAATACTTCTATTAGAGTTAAAGGCAGTCACTTGCACCATGTATTACATATTAATATTTCTTTATTGATTGAAACATGTAAATACCCACTTTAACTGAGCTAAAGATTATAAATAATATGTCAGTTCAAGTCAGAGATCAGGTTCGGCTACTAAACAAGCTATGAAAATATTTTTTGTCTTCAGTTTCCTGAATTTCAAGTTTGTAGACAAAATATTTTAGATCTATTTTGCTTCATGTACAACTTAAAGGAAGTGGAAATGGCTTTAAAGAAGCAAGCATCAAAAAGAAAAAAATCTCTTGATTATTGACTTCTTAAAATCATTCAACTTAAAGTATTAAAAAAGAAAAAAGATATAAAGCTTCCTTACTTTGTCAGCAAAATGTTGGATGATGAAAGCTTTATTTGACAGACGAGGCTTTTCAAAGAGGGCACATTTGTTCAAATGTGTGTTATACAATTTTTGGGCCCATGTGTCATCTGTACCTTTAGGCATCTGTATTGAGGGGAAAAGAAAAAAAATGACTGAATACTAAGGCTATTCTGATGCATCAGCTTTACTTATTAGCCTTTATATTCAAGTTAAGAATTCATTTCTTTCTTACAGGTCTCAAACCAAATAAATGCCAATGACGAATGTGACTGAGGTCTTCCCGGAGGCCAGCCCAAGTCTTGGAGTGGCACCTTGCCTACACCAGGAGTCATCAGACCAATAGTGACCTTTTTAAAAGAAAATTTTATTCCTTGACACTTTCATTTATAAATATAAAGAGTTTATGTGTCTTCACCCGTTACCACCCAACCCCATTTCCCCTCCTGTCACACTTTCTCCTTTCCAGCCAGTCTCCTTCCATGGGGCCCACTGGGTTCCACGGGAATGTCTGTACTGGCAAGTGCCTGATTGCTGGGACACAGACAACTTGCCAGTGCATAGATTGTTAAAAGACGCTCCTTTTTTCCTGTCTGCCATTAGCCTTAAATAGTCGTGATTTTTTTTTTAAACAACATAGGACTCAGAAGTTAAAGATGAAATAGTGTATCTATTATGTATGTTTTAAATTTTTTTGTTAAATAAAAATTACATCTTATATTGTGAAATATTAATGTATTTCATAAGTATGAACTGATGGATGGTCTTGCTACTTCCTCCAACTTTATAAATTTCTTTCTGTTTTGAAGACATATATGCATGGTTCATTCTATATGCTGCTAATACTGTTTTTCTTTCTTTTTTTAATAATAGTCTCTCCTACTTATGGCTTGTTATTGACTTCTGGCTATTATGACAACTGCCATATTTTTCTCATACATATATACCTTCAGTGCTCTTGCAAGAAGTAATAAAGTGGGGGATTCAGCCTTTTTTTCTAATCTGCTGCATCTTTTCCAGTAACAATGAGCCAATTTTAAAATTATAGCTATTCAAAACTGTCATTCAAAATATTTTTTGCCTGTTTTTTGCATTCCTTTCAATAAGTTTTATTGCTAAACAAAACCCATTAAATATTAGCAAATTAAGAGCAAAAGTGATGAAAGCCACAGCAATTATATCCAATGTCAAGTTGCAATTAGTTGAAAATAGAAGGGAGGTCTCTTGGTTTCACTTTTAATCTAATGTCCCTTCAGCGTAAAAGTCAGCATGACTCAACTTGTTGCCACAGTGATATCTCAAGGTAGCCTGATCATTCCTGCTTGGACCCACTTGTCTTCTGGCTCTAATGTATCTGTGTGACAGTTCTATACTTACCTTGCACTCCTCATCTAGCAAGTCTAGAATGCCAAGTTTAGATTCTATAAGATTAATACAAGGCTGATTATCATAAAAATCTATGAGTGTCCATGGAATTTGTTCCTTCATATATTCCTCTTGTTCCAACTTGAAGACGTGCTGGAAAAAAGAAAACAGCATCAATCGCTGGATGATTATTGTAAAGAATATTGCTAAGAAGCCTATTTCTATAAAATATTAAGATACCAACACAATGGGATAGTTCACAGCTTCCAGCAGGAACAGTCTCATGGGAGAAGCATGATTTACACAGAAAAAGACACCTACATAAACCTCAATTATACGATGTACTCTGAACGAGCACATCTAACTACATAGAATATTTTTAGCGTTTATTTTTGCTTGTGTTTTCTCAGTATGCAGCCTAGGGTACATACTCAGACTCACAATTCTTCTGCTTCAGCCTCCCAAGTGCTAAGATTAAAGGTATGTACAACCACCTGGGTCTGCGAATGTTTCAAATAGCTGGAAAATGCAGCAATACCTGTGATTACTTTTAATGTATACTTCTGAAACTACACTATGCATTTTTGTTTTAAGTTATTGTACAGGGCACTAACATGGGACATGAGAAGGCCTTAGCAATGATCAACTCTGCAAATGAATGCTCCTCACAGTACCGAGCAAGCAGTGCTTCCGGCATAACACAGCGGTTCTCCTAGCAGCTGTGTGCGCGGGTACAGGTGCCTCAGAAAGCGGCTGCTCTTTTCTGTCTCGACTGTTGTCCTGGCCCCCACACCTAACTTTCCTGGGCTCTCGTCACTACTGCACACAACTGCGAACACCAGGAACCCTCATTTCTGCTAAAGGCTCAGTCACCATCACATCACTGCTTCTCAGTTCCACTCACTCTTAATCATAAATACGGACTGAGGGCCTACTACATGTCAATCACTGCTCAAGATCAAAAACAAACATGGACGCTGCCCTTGTAAATTGGAAGATAGAAGGGAAATCAAATAATCGCAAAGACTGCATGTGATGACTGCATAAAGCAAAATAAAGAGCTGTGAGAGCGGAAGTCATCATCCTGTTTGGATGCAGGTGATCAGGAGGTTTCCTTGTGGTCTGAGCTCAGAACATGGTGGGAGCCAAGCTGCTCCCCGTGGATATAGCTGCTGCTCTAGGCAGTCAACACACAGCTCTAGTCTCACAGATGCAAACGACCCCTATTTCTACTTCAAGTTTTCCCTTTTCTTTGTTTCTTCTGTCTCCTTTGTTTCTTTATGTAGCTTACTACTTTTCTAGGGGGGAAACAAACAGCTTTAGGATCAATGGAATGACTCAACAGGTAAAGATATCTGTATACATTCTTGGTGACCTAAATTCAGTTCTTGAAATCAATGTTGTGGAAAGAGAATCAACTTTAGAAAATTGTCTTCTGATCTCTCTATACATGTGTTGCTATGGCATGGGGAAAAAAGTGGCTTTTCTGGCTATGACCAGGCACTACCTGTTTTCTATGGCCCCAAACTCAAGGATGATAGATTTCTAGCACACATACTGTCCTCATGCACCTGGGACTTTCTTACTATAGTCTATGCTTACACCAAAATCACTCTTGGTTCTTTTGCAGCATTTGCAGTGTAACCAACTGTGTTAATCCTTAGGAAAATAAGTCACCCACAAGTACTTACACCATGCTAAAAAGTAGTTCTCTTCTTCTTTTGCTAATTAATAAAGGAGTGGGCTACCATACATCAGCGGGGTTTTCTGACTGACGTACTATTCTAAACCAATGGATTTCATCTATTTAAAGACTTCATTAATTTATATGCAGTCTCCACACTAACAACAGAGGCATGTTCTAGACCTAACACAGGCTTTCTTCTTATATATAAACCAGATTTTCATCTGGTTTGAAAAACTTCTTTGGATCTCAAAATTTGTGGATGTTTAGTTGCCAAAGAAAGTGGGTATAAAGTCCAACATGGTAAGAGACCTTTAGTCAATGAAGTGATGTCGTCCAAGTCTAAACATGCTGACCACACTGTCTCTGCTGCCAGATGCCCTGAGCTACAGATCAGCTAAGGGAGCAACACTACCAACCGCGGCTTTACTGTGAGACTCTACGCTCCTGACCAGACGACCACTATAACGGTACTCTAATACTGGAGACTTATGAAGAAGAAAAAAAAACTGTCGGAGAGACTTACTTTCTTGGGCATTGGAATTAGAATTAGGCACCTAAGAATGAGGTTGAAGAAGCAAGACAGGAAGACGGTGTGACCGTCAGGAGGGTGGAGAAGCACTATGACAGCTGCTGGTGCGCAGGAAGCTTCGGGTGAATGAGGAATGGAAACCTCGAGGTGTGAAAGATGCATGCAGACTAGAAGGAAATAGGCCATTGGAAAATAAGGGGGGTAAGAGTGAAGAGGGGGAGAATGGAGCACCTGCACCGGGAGAATAAGGTGCAGTGGAGGAAGGTGTGTGAGAAAGGAGAGGAAGCAGCAGGTGGACAGAAGCAGACCTGGAGACATGCCATGCCACACACAAGCTGCTCAGCCCATAAGCGGCTGGAGGCCTCTTCGTAGTTCCAGCCACTTTGTGCCAAAACACGGTGGCAAGATAATGCTATGGCACTGACTAAAATATTAAGAAACTCAGAATAACCTTGAGAAGTGATAAGGTCAACTGGTTTCTGACAGGTTTTTATCAAGATTCCATATGCAGCCATTTTATTGTGGAAACAGGAAAAGGTTTTTAAAATCACTTCTATATTACCTCACTATGGCATACAACTTAATTTGCTAAAGAAAGATGGTTGAAATATTCATTAAAGCATATACAATATTTTTAATTAAGTACTTTAAAAGTCTTTACAACTTTATTCCCATCCTCCAACCAATGGAATCAGCCTGTTTATACACAAGAACTTTAACAACTATTGATTTGAAACTTTATTTTCTCTTTCTTTTTATTGCAATGCATACGCACCAAATTTTAGAAGTTTATATCATTTTCATAAGAAAGAAAAGTTTGAAAACAAGTACCATAGTACCATTCACACAGTATTCTATCCAATGGGAACGTCCTTCTTTCTATGATTCAACAAATCTGAACATTATTTGAAGACTTACCCAATCAAAGGTCTTCGTGTCTTCTTGGGAACTGGAAAAGAAAGCTTTCCAGCACATTTTATTGTTTTATACTATTATGACTAACTCTTTGCTGCCTGGCCTATTTTTGGTTTTTGGTTTTTCCATGTGTATGTGCATGTGTGTGCACGTTCACCTGCACAGGGAACAGGGATGAGTATATGCGCAGTTGTTCTCGTGTATGTGACACAGAGAAAGAGAGAGAGAGGCTCAAAGCTGACACTAGGTGTCTTGATGACTGACCGTGGCAAGATCCAGGGAACCCAGAGTCTGTCAGTCCTAGCTTGTCTACCTAGCCAGCTTATCTGCGGGTCCCGTCTCTGCTCCCCAAGAACTGAGACTACAGACGGTAGCAACCACATCTGTCTGGCTGTTATGTGGGTTCTGGAGATCCGAACTCCAGTCTTTATCCACTGAGCCAACTCATCAGCCCAACACAGTCTATTCTGAGGGAGACTTGATTCCTCTAATACAATGAATTTGATTTAAACTGGCTATGGTGGCACAAATTGCCATCCCAGCACTGGGAAGCGTAGGCAGGCAGTTAGTTCAAGGCCAGTAAGGACCACTCTCAAAATGTTCATTGCCATTGCCTTCAACAGCTTAGTCTGCTGAAAAAGAATTTTTGAAATGCTGATATTTAGTTCTGAGATCTTGCAAACTCAGCCATTACTGGTTAAGGTAACCATAACTTCACATATTATTAGCTTCCAAATAGAAACCAGATAACTCTAGGCTCAAAGGTTACTAACAAACTCTTGCATCTCATAATATTTATCCGAAATATTCATTATTCTCAGACAAGGGCAACCATCAAGCACTGTTTTTAATCACCAAGTCCTTGTGTGTATGTGTGTGCGTGCGTGCATGTGTGTGCATGCGTGTGTGAGCATGTGTATGTGAGTGCGAGTGTGCACGTGTGTGTGTGTGCATCAGCTACTTTAAGCCTTAGATGATTGTCACAACTTGGGGTTTACTCAAGGGATAAGGGTTTACTAAGAATAGGAATTCAGAAAAAAACTTATAGCAGAATATTCAGGAAAGAAAATTCTTACCATGTTGAACTGCTGTTGCAGTTTTTCATTTGCATAATTTATGCAAAACTGTTCAAAACTATTTATTTCAAACGTTTCAAATCTGTAATATCAAAAAATAAAAGATTAAGCATTGGTTGTAAAACAGTGCAAATGTTTATTAAGTTTAATAAAAAACAGGAAAGAAACATTTGTTTAAAAATAATTAAAATGTATGCATGTGGAAGTGTGACTTTTTTTTTACATGTGAGATAAAGGGCGTAAACCAGAAGGGTGGAACCCGCTGAGCAGCAGCTGACAGAGGTTTCAGTCTGCAGAAGTACTGGGCTCCAAGTGCATAAGGCCTACTCATCCCCAAGCAGGAAACTGGCTAACGCCGTTCTCTTGCTGATTTGTAGACTCACATGGTGACACACACATAGAAGAGGAATAAAAATAGTGCCCTCACAGGGCTCTTGTAAAAGAAGAACCAGAGAATATAAAAAAAAAAAAATGAACCCACTGTTCAGAAAGTTTTTATTTATTGTGTGTCTGTGTATCAGATGCACTGTGTGTGCTCGTGGAGGGCCAGGGGTAACTTTGAGAATCGTCCTGGATTGCTCTACCTCCTTCTTGCTTTGCTCTGGGGTTTCCAGGTTCTGCCTTCCAGGGCTGGAAGCACAGGCCACCACCATTTCTGCCTGTTTTTTTTTTTTTTTTTTTTACATGGGATCCAGGATCCAGACTCAAGTTTTTCTGCTTGTGAGACAGAGTCTGAACCCCTGAGCCATCTCTGTAGCCCCAGAAAGTTCTAACAGTTACAAAAGGGCCAGAAAAACAAACTGGCAAATTAAATTAATTTTTAAAAATTCAATAGTAATTTATCACATGGGAATCTGAAATCCAATTATTTCTCTTTATTAGTTTAGTAAATCTTCTCTGGAGTTGAGCTAATTTTTGCTTGTTTTAGTTAAAAAATCTTAAGGTTTTATACTTTAAGGACCCTGCTCTTCTTTCTTCGCATTATGCAATGGTACCTCCGACCTCAGACACTTATGAACTGTTATGGAGAGGGTCTGCCTGCAAGAGAAACTAGTGACACTCAGAGTCACCACTACGAGCCGCCCTCTGGCAGCACGTCCGCCGCTCACCCATAGATGTCCAGCACACCGATGAAAGAGTGCTGCTTGACAGCTGCACGGAGAGCCTGGTTGACGTGGTCCACAATCCAGTTGAAGAGCTTTGCGTAGATGTGCTTGGCCAAAGCGTCTCGGGCATTGGTGGCCTGCAGCTTGGAGATGGGCTTGATGTATGTCTCCGTGGCAGTAGCCAGCTTCCGGTGGCAGAGCCAGTGACCCAGCTCTTCATAATCCACTGCCATGAGGTCACAGAAGATACTGAGAGGTTCGTGCTTGGGCTGCCGAAAGAGAACGTGTTATTTCCCATGGCTAGAGCGACCACAGGAGAATTTCTGGAGAAATGTGAACAAAGAAGTAGTAAAATTCAACAATCTCTTTATCACACAAGCATCACTCAACCGTGATCTGTGACAATATTCACAATTAGCCACAGGTCAGCATCTATATGCATTTTGCAAGCTCTTGTAGGTTTTGTTTTGTTTTTTTAATCTTTCCTAGTTCTTCATAGATTGTCTTGTCCATTTTAGGGCATATTCAGTCATTCGGTCAGAAATTAACCAAATCAACAAGTGCTGCTGAAGGTCCACTGTGTGTCAGTGAACAGACATGGCCTGTCTCTAGAGCACACAGCCGTCAGGTGAAGGAGTTGGTGCTCAACGGTGCCTCTAGAGATGAGATGCTGCAAAGGACACGGTGCGAGAGTTCACGTGAGTGCAGTGAGTCACCAGGAGAGGAGGAGACAGCTGCCTCACGGTGTAAGTGGAAGCTGCTGCAGGGTTAAAGGGGCAGGAAAGTACTTTCTCTACCAAACAGCTGTAGCAGTTGGGGAAAATCTGCACTAGGAAGGAAGCAACTACTAGGCCAGACTGAAGCCGAGTGAGGGAGAAACGTGTACGATGAAGTCACAGAAACAGGCAGAAACTACCCTAGGAAAGGCCCCTAAAGTTTTGAAGCAGAATGTGATGCACTTGAGTGACTTTTTGGATGAGAACTTCTTTAATGAGTTATGCATACTTGATCCCTAAAATGTCTTTCATAGGCTGTGTGACAGAGTGCTTGATGAGAACTTATTTAACTCAATGCACATTGGCACACTGCAGTCTCACGCCTCCTGCGTGCATCAGTGCATGGGGCAACATTCGTGGGCCATGCAGGGAGTACACGGCAGTGAGGCATGAGATCCAACAGTCTCATGCTGGTTTACATTAGACTAGCAGGAAGTTTGGGTCTCCTGACGGTCTCCTTTTTGGACCCTTTGCAATAAGCAGCTCTTCCCCCCAAAATCACTTGGAAAACAATTCACCATCTTCACTAACGGCAACCATAAATGAACATAAATAAAGACAAATGAAGTAATGATGTGTGTCACAACATAAATAGACTTTCAAGGATCACATATGATTTAGTTTCTAGTAAATGCTGAGCACGGGAGAAGCATGTGTGCACATGTACCCTGGAGGCCCCATGTGGATGCAGGATCCTGTCTTTCTGTCTGGCTCTCCACTTGGAATAATATTAAGGCAGTCTCTTAATTAAGTATCTCAATTTGAACCCAGAGCTTGCCAGTCAGCCAAATTTCAGAGTCAGAGCTGCAGCAGACACAGCAGCGGCACATGGAGTGACCTGTGAGAAGTGGGGTGTCAGCGGGCAGGCGGGGAAGGCCTCTCATGCCGGGGACAGTACCCCTTTGCTGCAGACTGCTAAGGGACATCTGAAACTTCAGACAGCATTGACCCTTCTTATGTTAGTTTGAACTTATAAGTAAGCACAGTAAGAGATCAGCAACACAAAAGAACAATGGTAATAGTATCTCAACACAAGCCAAATACAAGCCGGGTGAGGGGATGGCACTGCCCTCAGGGTAGCCGGGCAAGGGGATGGCACTGCCCTCAGGGGAGCCGGGCAAGGGGATGGCACTGCCCTCAGGGAAGCTGGGCGAGAGTGGCACTGCCCTCAGGGGAGCTGGGCGAGGGGATGGCACTGCCCTCGGGGAGCCAGGCAAGGGATGACATGGGATGTCATGACTGGTGTTCAGGCGGACACGGGCAGCGGTGACCGAGGTCACGTACAACATAGCAGGACCGGGGACTACCACGCTGAGAATGGCATTAAGGTTAAACCTTGTGTTTATCTACAGAATTTTCTACATACTATTTTCAGAACCAAGTGAACATAAAACTAAAACTGACAATGCGGAAACTACAAATAATGGGGAAAATACCACAGAGCAGTCAGCTCAAAGCAGTGGGAATACCTGAGGCAAGGTCCTGACAGCTCCACCTTCTGAACGCCTCGACCTTCACCTCACTTTCCCTCACTTCATCCATCTTCTCTGCCTCTGTCTCTGTCTCCATCTGTCTGTTTCTGCCTCTGTCTCTCTCAATCTGTCTCTATCTCTGTCTCGATCTGTCTCTGTCTCTGCCTCTGTCTCTCTCAATCTGTCTCTGTCTGTCTCTGTCTCTGTCTCACATATATGTGAGGGAGATTTCATTTTGTGCATGTGCTGGGTGGGACTCAAACCCGAGGCTTGCGCACATTAAACCCTCCCTCTCTGTGTCCATATCCTTACACTGGGCGGTTCTACCTTCAAAAGATGGTGCACACACATTTAAGTCAAGTAAAAGGGATAAATCACTTTCTTACTACCACTTAGCTCTTCCTAAGACTAAGTTCTTTCAACGATTTCTTCAGTAACTTTTAAGTTTAAGCCACATTATACCTTCAGAGTTGAAGACACAAAGGTATCAACTCTTGAACCCTATCTGTGCCATGGGCCAGATAAACTTTTGTCTCCAAGCACAACATGCAACTTTCACATCTAATATGGCGCCCTCTGTTTACAGAGATCTGTCCAAGCTCGTTCATTCTCCTGTCCTTGCTATTCTCCTCCACCACTGTCACACCACAGGAATTAGAGCCTATATTCTTTATTTCTTCCAGTCTTATTTTTTTATATCTCCTGGTAACGTCCTACAGACTTAAGTACATATATAAAGAAACGACAAAGTGCCAGGAGGGGCACTTAGGAGGCAGAGGCAGGAGCACTATGAACTCGGAGGCATCTCTGCCACAGGGCTGGGAATGTGGTTCCGTGGCAGAGCATGTGCTGGCGTAGGGAAGGGCCAGGCTGCAAGCAAGTGAGCGACACTAAGGCATCAGCTGCCGTGACATGAAGTTTGTTCTGAACTTACAGGGATCGTGCAGCTGTCTGAATCTCGAGATGCAAACACAACATTGCCCAGGTGAAGAATGCCAGCAAGTATTCGAAAAATCCCCATTTGGTAAGACTCACTAATTCCTGGAATAGAGCAAATGCACAAATGACTATTACAATGACAACAAAACATATCAGAGAAAATTTCAAGTCTGCCATGAACTCTTGAACACTGCCCAGTGCGGAACCTCCACAATGAGCCAAACACGAGATGTTCTCATCCACGCGGACACTGCTACTTAGGGGCCGGCATCACAGGCTCCATGTAGGGTGGTGATCTGGTGGTGGATTGGCTCTGCTACCAATCTGCCCTTATACAGGCAGGAAATTTTTACTCTTCCAGGTCTTGGTTTCTTGTTTGAGATAAAGAAATATTTTCTTTCAAGAACTTTTAAAAATATAAATGCAAGGCCTGATGACTTAAGGACACATGGCAGGCACTAAACAAATGACACCTCACATTCTGGACATAGGTATTTATCAATGTTATCTGTCAGTGTTCCCTGCTACAAAAGAACCCTGCAGCCCTTAGCACTTCTTGGCTTGCTTTTAACTTTCAAGCTGACTGGCTACATATCAGAGGCCCTAAGCTCAGCGCCTGCGGACTGGCCTTCTCCCCAGGCTCGGAGGACCCATCCATGGCACCAGCACAGGACCTAAGCAGTCAGGATGAGCGTGCCTCTGGAGCTATTAGATCTGGCTTTGTTTTTAAGTAAAGAAAATAATTTCTAGAATATTAAGCAAAATCATGTGACAAGAAGCAGAAAATTATTCTAAAAATTATTCTAAAACATACAACACAGGGCTGGAGAGGTGGCTCAGGGGTTAAGCCTCTGCCTTGCAGGTGGAAGGTCCTGAGTTCAGGATCCTAGACCCCACGTATAGACGCCGGGTGGTAAGTGGGGGCAGCCTGCGTTTCTGGTCCTGGTAGGGCGGAGCCTGTGAATCCCAGGGCAGAGTAAACAAGGAGGAGGTGGAGGCAGTCTATGGTGGTTCCCGAATTCGTCTGTGGTTCTACACATACACACACACACACACACACACACACACACACACACACACACGCACAATTGAATAAATAATAAAAAAATTAAAACATACAACATAAAAAACTGAGAACTCGCGTTATAATGAATGCCTTTGCTTTCTCCTGCATTATTTTTCCACATTCATAATTTGGTCCTATAAGTAAAGCAGTGTTTTTTCAAGTTTTCAAGGGAGTCACCAGCAGGCCTGTTGAGTACAGACCGCACCTGAGCAAGCTGGCAAAGGCCTGAGCATCTGCATTTTTAGCAAGTTCCACAGATATTCTGGACTATGCACTTTCACTAGTGATGTTTTTAAATTAAACAAAATCACTTGAGGGTGTGTCTCAAAATGCCAATAAAGATTTTCAAAATGTTTATATAATCTGAGGTTTTAAGAATCACCTCTAAAGTCACACAGCTCTAACTATCAATAACCAATTCACATGTAGACCTAAGATTTCTCAAATCCCAGAAACAAAAACACCAGAGCAGTTGCGGCAACACTGAAACACATGCACCACAGACTCTGTCAGCACGACAACCTAGCCATGCTTCCAAGCCACAGCGTACCCTGAACAACCAGCTATCGTGGAGGTGCCTGGAAATCAGTGTGGTAAGACCATGTCTCAGAAAGCAGGGCTTGAATCAGCTTTGTGGAGAAGGAATGTGCACAGCACAATATCCCTGGACCTCAGCGCAGTTCAGCGCTTGGGGGATCACGAGGTGATGCCGTCGGCACCATCTCCTGCAGACAGCTCTAGGAGGCTGCTGCTCACGCCGAATGTGCGCCACAGACTGGTAACTCTAGAGTATCACTGTCATCTTCCTGCTGCTAGAGACACAGGACCAACAGCTGGGCTCTGCTCCAGCTTCTGATTCTTGGCTGCACGCATCAGCATGTCGGGAGAGCTCTTGCCAGTGGGCTGGACATGCCTTATGCAGAGGAACGTCACTGCGGCCAGCTGGCCAAAATACTGAGCCGGTTCTCTCCGTCTTACCCACCTGTCCAGCAATGGTTCCTCTCGCTGTGGGCGGGGTCTTCCCACAGCAATCAGGTAATCTCCCACAGGCTTGCTCAGGGCTGGCCTCACAAACAACTCCCTAAGATGTGCCCCAAGACTCGTTCTTCAAGAGTCAAGCTGGCATCTGTAACTAACTACAATATCCAACAATGCTTACTACTTAACATAAAGCCAAATGATACTCCAAACCAAGGCTTCTGGAGCCAAATCCATTCCTGCCCACGAGAGCTCCATGCTGAGATGTATTACCCAGCAGCGTGCAGGCCTGCCTCGTGTGCGCCATCTCTCTCGAGTCGTCCACTCCGTCAATCACAGGGCTTCCTCCTTGCTTCGTGTAATGGAAGCTGTCTGCACTTCCTGCAACGAGGGGAAGAAAGTTTGAATTCTTCCCTCAGCATGTTGATGGCAGCATGCTGGGGAGCGCCGGGGAGTGTGGGGGAAGCGCTGGCTCTGCAGTCTGCTTCTAAAGAATGCTTCGGCGTAAAACTAAAATGCCAGCTATCCAGAACTTTCCTGCAGGTTTCCAAGCACCCGGGAAGGATACGTAGAGTGGAGACTCTCGCACCCACACCTGCCTTGAGCAACGTCAGCGTAAAGCCATCCACACTGTATATATGCCCACTCAACCCTTTCCCATCCTTATGGGCTATTCTGAAGCCAACGACAGACCTTCAGGAATCATTTTATTCCTAAACACTTCAATATGAAGTAAGATATTTTTGGCAAGTAAGTCTGAGAACTCAAAATGAACAGAAAATATCAATATAATAAATGTAATGTCATATTCATACCTAATCGTAGCATTTTAAATTCAGGTAACTTTGCTGAAGCACAAAGCTGGTAGAAGATATGATAGTTTCTCTCCTCTTCTGCCTTTGAAATAAGAAGAGTTAAATTACATCACTTTGATCTAAAACTAAGGAAATCCTATCATAACATACATCTCAACGTTTAATTATCTCAGTAAAATCCCAAATGCTTTTAATACTTATTTGTGGCTGTGAAAACAGAACTCACAGGATTAGTGCAAGCCGGCCCCACGGAGCATCCCCGAAGTCCTAGCTACCTGCAAATTGAGGCAGGAGAATGGCTGAAACCAGTTCTCTGAAGCAGCCTGGGCGACACAGGGCAACGCCTCTGGAAAACGGAGCTTGAGAACAGTGTGTGCTGCTGAGAGCAAGTGTGTAAGTGGGGTTCAGGGTTGGCTGCGGCTTGGCGTGCAGCGCTGGGGCTGAGCGGCCGCGGGCCGCAGTCTCACTAAGTGAAGGCGAGCCTGAACTCCCTCTGCAGGCTGGAAGGCCTTGAACCTGGGATCCTCCTGGCTCAGCCTCTCAAGCTGGGAATTCAGACTGGAGCCACCAGGCTTGGCTTAGCTGTGTTTTCTGAATTTGTGCTACAGTCCTGAGGGACCAGTGATTTGGGAAAGTTAAAATAAATTTTTTTTTTACAACACTCAGTACTGTTTGCTAAAGACCATATTTGCTACATTCATGCTCCTCTTGACTTTGCTTTGACCGAAAAAGACTGATCTTACCCTTGTCATCTTTTGTTGCTGTTTGCAACAAATGCAGAAATATACAACATGGTTCATATTAGCTTATGTATTTTAAAATCAACAGCTGTTTTATAAAATAAATACAAATCTGAGGTCAGTTTTTATTTTTTCCTGAGTCTTCTTCCACATACACACCAAAAAACAGTTGCCGTAATAGTGTGTGCACAAGATCTAATTACGAGAGTCGGTCATTCTGTTCTCCAGAGCATTCTGTGCTCCACAGTGCGCTTATTGAATAAACAGTAGTATCAATGATGTTAAACTCAGTTTTGATGCATAAAGGGGTTATGTCTAGCTTCACAGACACAGAGGACACTGGACAAACCAATTATCACCCATGCAACTAGGAAGGCACAGGGGCCGAGCACAGGAGCGTTCTGGTCACCTTTGTACAGGAAGGACAACACCTGGCCTGCGTGGTGGGCTGCGATTCATTGCCCGGGGCCTGGGAACAATCAGAGCTGAAGGGAGGGTCCATGACGCAGCTTCATGAGGCGTTTAGCCTCAGGGTGGGACATGGACTGGGCGCTGATGTAGCTGCCCTAGGGTTACCCAGACTCCTGTAATGAGCCCCTCAACCATGCTCTGTGAGCCAAATACACTCATTGGTTCACTAAGTTGGATGTTGGTGAACAGTTACTGTGGTGTGTCATTGCTGCCTTTGGTGTATTTGACACCAAAAGACATCTGTTCCCATCTCCCTAGAAACAGTTCACATAATACCAATTATATATTAACCTGACAATCCAACAGCAGTGGCGCATGCACACGTGCACGTACACACACACGCACCACACACTCACAGCACACACACACACACACATACACACACCTTACCTGGAAAACCACTCTGGATTTCTCTAAAAGGTAAGTTCTCATATTGGCACCAATGATTCGATACCTCTTATCAAAACCAATCTCAATGTACTTCCCAAAACGGCTGCTGTTATCATTCCTGGTTGTTTTAGCATTTCCAATTGACTAAGAAGCAAGAAGGAAAACAAGGACTTAGAAGTTCAGTGCATGGCATTGAGCCACGGTTCCTCAGACAGGAAACACCAGAACAGATGACAACTCTCTAAACTGACTGCTTCATGACCCGAGTTAGTTCTGCCCTAGCAGCACACGCGCCCGCTTGGCCTGGAACTAGTCCGTGCAGAGGGGCGCACCAACTGTGGGTAGAAGGCTGCTGCTTTAAGACCAGAGCCCACAGACGTCACAGGCACTGGGGCAGGGAGGCAGGGCGGGGAGGAAGGCCGCCCCTCTCCTAGATGCCCAAGGCAAAGATGCAGCCCACCTCCAAAGGTCTGACTGCACCCTGTGAGAACAACTTGTAAAGAACTTCCTGTCGCACTAAACATCTGAAGTCAGAAGTCTCTTTTTCCTGGTGTATATGTCTGTAATTTTTTTTTTTTTACTTTTTAACTTTATTATTACAAAGAAAAATTTAAAATAGGAGCAGACTTCACAACATTGTATAAGAAACAAAATTCTCAAACCATAAACAGAAATGCAATATCATAGTGCATTCCACAACATATAAAGACAGAAAGTCAAAGGGACTCTGCTCTCTCCAAAAATCAACCAAATCCGTAGTTGGAAGAAATTATTTCAAAATCTTAATTTTGAAACTGGCACAGACACGTGTTCTTCCTGAGGGTGGTTGGTCAGCAGCCTCTCCTATCTTCCCATGGCACACCCTCTCAACTTCCTCTGCTAATGCTGCTGGAGCCTAGCAGATGGCTGGCTGCTCTGGGCACCGTGCAGGCAAGAAGGCACGGGTTCTGTTGCGAGCTGTCACACGGCACTGCAAACCAGGCACAATTACCTCCAGCAGATTATTGCAAGAGCCACTGGCACAGGGTGTTTAGCTTCATTTGTGTTTGGGTGGCAAATGCTTGACAAAGGGAAAGAAAGGAACAAAATCATGCTCATTTGAAATTTGACCATGAAAGGTTTGCTTCTGCCTCTCCTAGCTAGTTTTTATTTCCTGAAACTTTATTTTCTTCCAAAACTTTAACTTCTCTAAAAAGCCACACTAATAATCAGTTCTCCGCCTACATTTTAAAACATCCAGTTCTCGCATAGACAATTCCACTAATTATTTAGAATAGGCATTTGCACTTTTGTATGTCCTTGACTTTGGTGAACTCATTTCTGTTTGTGAGGTAAAGTCTTACTCTGTGGCCCAGGATGCTCTGAATTTCAAGCTGGCCTCAGTGTCATGGAGACCTCTGGCCTCACACTTCATTACACCTAGCTAGAACTTACTCTTGAAAGTACTTTTCATAGTATTTCCTTTTTCAAGAGCTTATAAATATCCTTATAATACACTTATAGAAATAAAATAAAATGCTATCTCAAAGTTTTTAATTTAGATTTGGGAAAAATATTAAAATGTACAACTAAATAGGCTGAATTAGGAACAGAAAATGAACTGTGGGTAAAATAATGAACTTTGCTTATACTTGATAAGGAATCCTATACTTTGGAAAGAAGATAAGTAGAACTCAGGACTAGGAAATGAGTAACTTGTATTTCTGGTTCGGGGACAATAGATGAGAACGAACTAGACTAGGAAGGACTTTAAGACGAAGGACGTTATCCAGTATTGGAGGCAGTAATTCTTTTGGTAGGTTAAAATGCAACATTTCCTATAGTAAGGCTCGTTAAAGGCGTCTACCTTACTGAATTTGTGGTGTTCCTAGATTTCTTAGTAACATATAGAAAATACTCCTTGGTGTCTGGAGACCTAAACTTTCTCACATTGCTGTATCAATGGTTTTCTAGTTGTTTCTTAGTAAAAGAACATAGAAGAAGGCCGAGTTTGGTGCTATCTCACCTCCATGATGGGGTTGGAAGCCAGGACCTTCTCTTCCACGTTGGCCTCACTAGCAGAGCCACTTACAGTTGCAAAGTATCGCATGGCGTACTTAGCGGAGACCGTTTTACCTGCCCCAGACTCTCCGCTCACGATGATGGACTGGTTTCTTTCATCTCTGTAAAACAAACACGAGTGACTGCCAGTGCCACTCACGCCCGATACGCTCACTTCTGCTCTCACGAGACAACGGCATATCGCGCTTCTGCCAGTTCATAAATGCAGCAATGTGGAGACAAACAGCATGAAGACTCCTAATAAGAACAACTACCTATAAACTAAACGGAAAGAGAAGGTATGTGCTATCAAGTTATGGATGGCTCTGGGCATCCATTCATTTCAAACACTGCTTGATTCCTATTGGCTCACTTTCGTTGTCACATGACATTGTCAGCTACGTCCCAAGAGACAGGGAGCATTCTTTGTCTCTTCACGCACACATAAAAGGAATTTAGAAAGACGATCTTTTTAATTAAAATTACAGAATTATGGGGCTGGAGAGGTGGCTCAGGGGTTAAGCCTCTGCCTTGCAGGCGGAAGGTCCTGAGTTGGGATCCTAGACCCCACGTATAGACGCCGGGCAGAAGCGAGGGTGGCCTGCATTTCTGGTCCTGGTAAGGCGGAGCCTGTGAATTCCCGGACAGAGTAAACAAGGAGGAGGAGGAGGAGGTAGAGGCGTCCATGGTGGTTCCCGAATTCGTCCGTGGTTCTACACACACACATACATGCACACACGTGCACACACAATTGAATAAATAATAAAAAAAATTACAGAATTATTTGAAATAGTTCATATTGTCAATGTGAGCTAATAACTTATGATTTAGCATCTTCCACAAAACTCTTGCTTATAGCTCCAGGAAAAAAAATCCATTTGTTGGCTGGTTTCACTCAGATATGTCATTACATTCCACGTCTGAAGATGCAGTGATACTATTACTATTTTATATATATATTTACTTATTCTTTATATATAGAGAGAGTCTGTCGTGTAGCCTAAGCAGGCCTCGAATTTGCTATATAGCCAAGGGTGGCCTTGAACAACTGATGCTCCTGCTTCTGTTTCCCAGGTTCTGGGATTACAGACATGTGACACCACACATACTTGCAACCCTATTATTAACAAGAATACAGAAGCTGGGCTGGAGAGGTGGCTCAGGGATTAAGCCGCTGCCTTGCAGGCAGAAGGTCCTGAGTTCGGATCCCAGATCCCATGTATAGACGCTGGGCGGAAGCGAGGGCGGCCTGTGCTTCTGGTCCTGGTAGGGCGGAGCCTGTGAATCCCAGGGCAGAGTAAACAAAGAGGAGGTGGAGGTGTCCATGGTGGTTCCTGAATTCGTCTGTGGTTCTACACACACACAGACACATACACACGCGCGCACACATGCACATACATACGCACACACACACAATTGAATAAATAAAAAAAAAAGAAAGACAATCCTTATTAAAAAAAAAAAAAGAATACAGAAGCTATCTAGGATTTACCAAACACTAACCTACTCGGAACATTATCTCATACTGCATCTGTAATTAAACTTAAGTGACTCAAAAATTCTACGGATGAACTTGCTTACAAGACCGTCCTTCCTTTGATGTCGCATGCCTCTAATATCCAATTGCTAGTCCAGAACCAAATGCTTGATGAACGTGTATTGATAACAAATGAACAGACCATATGAACACCTAGTTTACGCATACATATCCCTGACTTGGTTGTAATTTCTACCAGGAAAGCAGGAAATTCCCATTTTTTGAAGTGAGTCTGGTAGTCACATTTATTCTACCGAAGCAGCTGAGCAAAGTTTGAAAGAGATTTTTTAGCAGAAGTATTGTATAAACACAAGAGAGGGAACTTATTTTATTATAGAAGATGGCCCCTTTTTAAAAGAGATTTGCTCTAATAAATATTTAACTGAATACCTATGATGTGCCAGGTAGTGTGCTGAATACCTCAATTACACGTCGAATGAACCATGATCTGTGTTCTCATGTGGTTGACAGTCTAACAGAGAAGGCAGATTAGCAAAGCAAAACTGCTGCAATGCACAGGGAGAAGATCCCTGGAAATGACAACCGAGCAAGGTTAGAACAGCAAACAAGAAAGCAGAACTTGGGGAGGGAAAACTTCAGGTAAAAGTATAACATAAATGAAGGCTCAAAGCCTATGAAATTAGGAAAGCACAGATAATTCAAATTTTGCTGGAAATGGAGTAACAGATAAGTTTGAAGAGCTAAACAAAAACCAAATCCACGTGGCTTCATATGAGCTGTTAAGGAAGTTGAACTTTGCTTGGTGGTCATGTGGTGCCACTGCATGAAACACTATTCAAGTAATAAGTCACTCTGGCCACACCCCAGGGTCACAGTGGCCAGGGCTGGATTGAAAGTAAGATGAGCTTGAACACAGCTTGTGGTGCTCAGTGCTGACAGGAGGATGAGTTCAGATTCCAGAGCTGCAGATCAAACAGTTCTTGGTAATAAAGTTTCAAAGTAGAAATTTAGTTGTTTTTTTCCTTTTCTTTGAGAAAAAGAAGTGGTTCCCGGCTTTGCCGTGGGTGGTATTCCCAGCCAGGGCTGATGAAGTACATCCACCCCACACCAGGGCTGGCAGCCGTCCCTGGGTGACGCTCACTTCCACGCGCAGGGGACATGGCAGAGTGATCCACTCTGCTGTCACACCTGTCCTTACCAAATGACCTTGAACCTCATGTCAGCTTCTCATCTTACGAAGGTAAGATTCCATCTCAAAATAAGAAGATGTCCTCAGAACCAATGTTTCCAACGTGTCAATCAGGAAAGATGTTTCCAATGTGTCAATTGGGAAATACCAGCAGTCTGGATCACTTCTGTGCTTTGATCAGAAAAATAAATTTTCCCAAATTCAATGTGACAAATTGTTACTGTAACACATGACCATAACTTGACAACTTCTCCCAATATCCCTTCCAACAGCATCTAGAATGAAGAGTCTTATAAAAAATAGTCTTACTGAACACAAAGTCTAGATGGCAATGCCTTTGAGAGGTGATGGATACATATTCTAGACTGTGTTGCCTATGAGACACGTGATCAATACATTTCTAGGCTGCAATGCCTTTGAGAAGTGATCACAAAATGTCAAAATTTAGAATTCCTTCATGTCATAGTTAGATACAGGTGTCAAGCTGACAGCTGAGGGTTCAACTTCTGGACACATCTGTAGGGAGTTGTTGAGTAAGCCCCGAACGAACCTGCAGGAGAGTCTACTTGATGGGGAAGGCCCAGCACAAAGTGGGTGGGACTGGGCCCTGGACAGGTGAATAAACACAGAGAGCTGGTTGAGAAAATGAGTATTCTCATGTATATCAGCCAGACACGCTGGTCTGTAAGTAAGGACTGTCTCTTTTTCAACATTACAGGGAGACAGATGGTGTGGCCAGTTCCCTCTGCCCTTGGTATTGCAGTAGGCTCTCCTGCCAGGCTAGATTAAGACCTGTGACCAGACAATCTTAAAGAAAATAAACCCCTTGTTCCCTTAAGTTGTTTGATGGAAATTTATCAGCAACAATGCAGGTGAAATACAACCTACATAATAGCCCTTCCTTTTATATGGGGAAGAGAAAAAAATATTAAAGGCAATAAAATAAGAGACAAGAACACACACATATAGCCACAGATATGAAGCCTATATCAGAGATTAATTTTCTTCTACAGGATCCTGTGACCAGCAGTTTTTATATGTTTTTAAGGGAACTTTATTTTTACTTTTTGACAGCAAAGTCTCCTTTTTATCCCTAAGCCTAATGAATTATTCCAATGCATAAGTAAATCATATTTTATCACCGAATAAATCTCTCTGAATCCAGATTTTTTTATCTGCTATGACTTGATTAAGTGTTCCCCAAAGACTATTGGCAGGTGCTAGTCTTTAAGATGTCGCCTACTGAGAGAAAATCGGGTCACTCAGAGCATGTCCTTGAGGGAATACTGAGACCCAGGAACCCTGTATCTCTTTGCTGTGTGCTCAGAGAAGCAGGGCTGATCAAACCTTAAACCTCTCACCACTGCGTCCTGTTTAAAGTGATCATCTCGGCTTCCTAGCCCCTCATGACACTCCAGTGCCATGAGTCTGTTTCTTGTTCCTTGCTGAATTCCATGCCTAGGCGCCGTGAGTTCTCATGGAGGCGCCCTAGCCCCTCGTGGCATTCCACTTCTGGAGTCCATGAATTCCAACCTTTCTCTCCTCTAATAAACTCTACCTTAATTTTCAAAAAAATAAATAAATAAAAATAAATAAAGTGATCATCTCAGCCTGTCACAGAGCTGGAAAGGGAGCACAAACAGAGGACCCCAGTTCTCATTAACACCTTAGTGCAGCCCCCCCCCTCGGCCATATACCTTTAAGATCAGATGGCATCTGAGGTCCCCTCAAAGTCTAAAGCACTATGCATCGAAAGTGAAAACTGGCTCCAGGACTGATTTATTTAAACACTGGCCTGGCCACAGCCAGCATTAAACTACAGTGAATTCCTGGCATGAACAGCAACATTTTCCTTTTGTAGGGTCTCCGAATCAAAGGGAGTCAAGATCAGTAAGGGGCTACCAGGAGAAAAAAGCAACATCATCCGTGGTTTGAATTTTAAAAATTGTTTTGTTTTTGTTTCTTTTAAAGAACTGGTGACTGAAATCACATCTTCCAGCAAGCGCATACCTCTGAGACAGAGCCCGGTCCCATCACTCACTTTTAAGTTAAGTGGCAGGAAATAGAAAACCTTGTAAAAATCAGTACGATGACGCTTTGGAAATACCTTTCAGTTCCATATGGTCATAGCAAGAAAGGATCAGAGGACAGATGGAAGTAGGGAGCCAAGCGGTAAGAAAGGCAGAAGATAAGAACCCAGGGGAAACAAGAAGTGTCTGACAAGATGGAAAGAGATAAACACTGGATAGTGTAAAACAAACATACAGTTTATCCACCTTTTCTACTCTTCTGAGCTGAGGGCTGGTTTGCTCCTTTCACAATCTTTCAAGAACTTTTCCTTTCTGGGCCTTCAACACGGCGACACCAGAATCAGGTCCTGCATCCCTGTGAAGGACACACCAGGCTGGAGCATCCTCACGTGATCCTGGACTCAACAGTCCTCTCCAAGGCTTCTACTGATCCCAAATGACCAGGAATTGGGTGTTTTGGAACAACCTTTTTCTGTTCCATTCAGTGATCAACCTGTGGGTTCTAAGGTGAACTGAAAGCTTCCGTCTAAAAATAACTTTCTCTTCTCTTCCACCGAGAACGCAGCCACAGGCACTGAGCACCTTATGAAGATTACAGACTTTATGGTCACAGTCTGTCAAGAAAGACTAAAAAGTGCATAGCTAAAACACTTTGAAAGATGTAGGTTTGCAGGTATTTAATAATCTCTTGTCAGAAGGTATTAAGCTTTTCTAAATTATTTTCATTCATTAAAATCAAAAGACATCATTGCTGAAGACATTGCAGATTGTGATCACAAGCTGGAAAAAACAAGCTAGAAACGGTTTCCTCCCTGGTGGCCAGCTGTCACAGCTCCTGAGGTTGCTACACACGCAGTTCCTAGGGGAAAGCCATCGTTTCAACTGTAGATTCTGTGAGCCACAAAACCCCTACCCTGGCAGGAGGCGAGCACCGGGGCAGCCATGGCAAGAATGTCGTGTGGTGACTGACCATCTCTGGATGAACTTGAGGCCCATTCTGCAGGAGACTCCTGCCTGGTCCTGTGAACCATGCTGAGAACTGTGGATGGGGAGAGCACCGACCCGTGGGAAGAACAAGCTACTGCTGCTTTGCTACGTGGGCATGGCAGCAAACTGCCCTCTAACAGTCATCCCACAGACCAGCCTTCTCCTGCAAAGTTGCCTTTGCAAAGGCACTGAGTACTGAGCACTAAACACTGAGCACTGAGCACAACTGAACATCGGACAGTGGGCATTGAGCACAAAGCACTGAGCACTGAACATCGGACAGTGGGCACTGAGCACGGAGTACTGAGCACAGAGCACAGATCACTGAGCACAGAGCACTGAGCGCTGGGCATGGAACATGGAGAATCACAACTGGCCAAAATGCAGAGGACACATGACTATGAAACGCTCAGTCCTCAACATCTATGGCACCCTTCTATCCCAAGGCTAATGCAAACATCAGGGAGGAGGGGAGCAAGAATGCCAGAGTCAGAAGGGAGGAAGGAGCGCCACCAAATATTCTGGACACAGGCTGCTGCATGGCGAACGCACTGAATTCACGGCAGCTGTATTTTCCTCAACATGATCTGCACAGGATTTGACCTATCAACACCCTAATGGAAGGGGAGAAGACATGAAGCACCCCCTACCATGGACCACCAAGGGTTAGTGTGGGCTGCAGGAAGGAGAGTTACGTCTTCAGTGGCACATGCATGGTGCACCAACCATCCTCCACAAGTGCCCAGACACATGGCACTCACTGCGAGCAGCCCTTACCACACACACACAGACATGGAAGTAGGACGGAGGTGGGATGGGAAGAAGGCTTTCAATGGGAGAAAAAGGGGGGGTGCGATTGTGGAACAGGTGGCAAAAACTATTTAAATTAATTATATTCATGTGAATAAAATAAAATAAAGAGATGTGTTTGAGTGTCACATTGACTAAGGGTGGAGTGCTGATGGTTAATGTTGACTGTCAACTTGAGGGCATTTAGAATCACTCTGGAAAGAAAGCTCTGGGCACGTCTGAAGGGGTTATCTAGATTAGGTTAACTGAAGTAGGAAGCCCCGCCCCACACACAGGCAGTACCTACTGTGCCCGTGGCCTGAGGCTTACCAGGAAAGCGAGTTAAGCACCAGCACTCATCTCTGCTTGTGTCACTGATGCAGTGTGACAGGCCGCAAACCTGCCACTGTGACCTCCCGACACAAGAGAACGTACTCTCAGATGGTGAGGCAAGTTAACCCCTCCCTACTCCAGTAGCTTCTATCAGGCACCTGTCACGACCACGAGGAAAGTGACACAGGGAGGAGAGATTTATTTTGGTTCAGGACATCAGTACATGTCACTCGGCTCCTTTGTTTGTGGGCGATGGGGAATCACGGCAGAGAGCATGTGGCAGGTGCTGACCGATGGCAGCCAGGAAGCAGAGATAGCATGAACGGGCAGGGACATATAAACCCTCGAAGGACATGTTTTCAGCGACCTATTTCCTCCAACCACACCTTCAACTTCAGTAATTTGACTATGAACTCGTCAGTGGGTTTATCTACTGGTGAAGTTAGTGACCTTACTATTCAATCTCCTCTAAAAACACCACCATTTGGGTTGGAGAGATGACTCAGGAGTTAAACCTTTACCTTGCAAGCAAAAGAACTTGAATTTAGATCCCAGATCCCACGTGACCTGCACTTTTGGCAGAACCTGGGAAACTCCAGAGCGAAGCAATAAGGAGATAGACCAATCTAGCATGGTTCTGAAGTCACCTTTGAGCTCCGCAGGGACACACGGTGCTCTCCTATACATATACCCACACCACCCACCAGAAATACACATACACACCTACACACACAACACCTACCAGACACACACACACACACACACACACACACACACAGATCACCACCATTTAGAAACCAAGTCTTCAACATATAAACTTTGTGACCAGGTTATATTTAAGCCATAATACTTTTCATATACAAATGTAAGTTCAAATCTGACTTAGAATTGAGGAATATCTGTACAAAATGACAAGAGTCATTTTCCTTTTAGCTTATGAATGGACCTTAGGGTACTGGAGCATTCAGAAACCACGTAATGAAAGAGGGGCTACCCTAAGAAAAGCTTGGCAATAAAATCAAATAAAAACCCAACAACATGAAAAGAAGAGTGCAGACATGATACTTCAAGATGATAAAGAACTTACATTCAAATTCTACTTAATTTTTAAGTGCTTTTGCACTTATCGACCAAGGTAATTTCAATATCTGAATGAATCAGGACAGATATTCTGTTCTCCTCTTGAGCTTGCCCAAGGCTGACAACTACTATACTAAGACAGAGCGACCTACTTCCCGTTTCCTGCTACTAGCTCCTTAGCATGGTCTTTCCTGTACTGGGAAGACAATCCCATGGAAGAAAGACAACAAAAACATTTTCCAGAACACTGTATCGAGGCTTCAATGTGAAGGGCCTCCCACTGGCTAGGTATCTGAATATTGGGCCCTACCTGGTGCTACTGCTTGGGAAAGTTTTGGAATCTTTAGGACAGGGAGTCTCTCTACAGGAGGTATGTCACTGAAAGTGAGCGCGACGGAGGATGGGCAATCCAGCACCACTTCCGGTTGAGTCTCCTTCTCTCTGGCGGCTGACGCAGGTGAGCCTGTCCTGGGCTTCTGTCGCCCGTCATGCCTTCTCTACCTGTCATCACGCATTCTCCTCTGGATCCATAAGTCAGTAATAAACCCATTCTGCCTTAGATTTTTTGGGGGATAGGGAGTTCCAAAGTATTTTATGATAGTAACTGAAGAGTAACAGAATTGCCAAAATAAAATTCCCTGACCAAAACAATTTTAAGGAACAACATGTTGATTCTGGTTCAAGTGTGATAGCTCGGTTCACCCCAGCAGAGGAGGAGGCTGCTGGCGTACTGCATCCACGCCAGGAAGTAGAAAATGACAGTGGTTTGCGCTTGGTTCCCTTTTTCCTTTTTAGTCAGTTTGGGACCCAAGTCCAGAAAATGGCGCCATCGAATCTCAGGATGTCTAGGAACTAATTCAATCAAGACATACAACACACCCCCAATAGCGCGCTCAAAAACTTGTCCTCTAGGTGGTTTCAGACCTCTCAAGTTGACAATCAATATGAATCACTATGAACCCAAGAAACTGGAATTTCCTTAGGAACATCACGCTGGGAAAAAGGGGGGGGGATAAAGCCTGGCCAGATGGCCAGACACTAGAGGAACTTGTTTCCCAGAAGGATTATGAACTTGTCAGACCACCTTGCAGGAAACACTGGGCCACGGTCAGTGACCAGCGAACAGGACAACTTAACTACACAGACGCTGGTCCTCTACTAAAACTAAAGCTTCAAGCCGGGACCCCAAAGATGGACTTGGAGTGGGGCAGACACTGGATCTCGCCATCCCTCTTCTCTATGTAGCTATATTGAAGAAGTCACCTTTTTACTTATTGTTTAACTGGCATATTAAGGACAGATGACTAACCTGATTTACCAGGCCAAGACTCTGAGCCTGAACAACTCTGATATCATTTCTGACATCATTTCTAAGTATCTGTTTGCTTGAGAAGGGTCCCCAGTGTTGAGAATGCCTATACCGTCACTTCAACCAAAAAAGATCTAAAATGAAGCACACCTCCTTACCCCTCACTCCACATGTGCACATTCACAACTTGCTCCTCCTGAAATCTCATCTCCAGAAAGAGAAACACTTAGTTTCTAGCTCTCAGATGAAATTCTTGCCGTCGCCCCAGCCGCTGATTCTCTCTTATCACATAATCAAGCTTTCCCCAGTTCTATCTTAAAAACATATCCAGAACCCATTACCATCTTCTCCAGCATTCTCGACTAAATTACCACCTCTCGCTTAGAACACTGCAATAACTGCCACCTGGTTTCTGCCCTTGCCTCAGTCCATTCTTCAGTTTCGATTGCTTCACAGTTGGTTTTAATGTGATTTCAGCTGACATGCAACTGCACAGTCAATGAATTCCTACCATCCGTTACTCAGATTCGCCAGTCATCTGCTTGTTTTACTAATCTGCTTCTTCTACCCTAAAACTTTTGGGGACATTTTGAGTGTAGGTTGCAAATATGAATTCTTTTACAACTTTTAGAGTACATTTCCTTTGGATAGTTTTGTTTTTACATATTCACAATGATCAAAATCAGAAAATTAAAGCCAGAGAGGGTGGCTCAATAGGCAAAGGCACTTACTGCACAAGCTTAATGGTCTGAATTCTATTTTTTACACTGAGCAAGAACTTGTTTACTCCAAGTTTACCGTTAAACTTTCCTTCTTACCTAACAAACGTAACACCTATCCTTGCCTAGTCACAGGAGCATGCGCACCAAACACAATCTTTAAAAGCACCATATTCCTCTTATAAATTCTGAGACACACTGGCCCAAGTGCTTAGCAGTAATCATCTACTCTCCATGACTTGGCAAAGAAGAAATGACCACATGTAATCAGAGCCATGAGATAATACAAGCTTCTACCGACCTTGCCATTTGCTTGTAGGCTTCTTCAGCTACTGCGAAGATATGTGGGTCCATGTCACCCATGTTCTGACCACTGTATGCATTAATGATATCTTCTCCGTAGATGGGCAGCTGCTCATAGGGGTTGATAGCTACCAGGACTATCCCTGGAGGATATGAGGAAGAGGAGTCAGTGATATCCTCAGAGGCATGTAGAATTTGGTAAAGTAATACAACACAAAACTTTCTTTTAATTTAGTTCATACAAACTAATAAATCAATAATCAAAATATATCCTTGCCTCTTTAGATTATTATGCCCAGTCCTGATTAAAATGCTATTTAAAATCTTGATTAGGTTGTTAAAATGACTATAGCCCAGCAGCAGAGCTCTTATCTACTGGATGCAAAGCTTTGAGTTTACTCTCCAGCATGGCAAAGAAAGTGAGAATATTTTAACTAATTTATATATTTTCATATTTAGTAGGAAATCTCACTTTAAGAAATTTACTCAATGAATAATCAGAGATCCAAAGAGTCCTCTTTTTATCATACTGATAGTCCTAACACTGAAAATGGAAAAAAATATAATAAAAAGAGAAGAGTTGAATGCATTTTGTTATTACAAATCCACATGATTATTGTATGACTGACATAAAACACATGCTTTTTAAAACTATCAAATGCTGCAAGAAAACGCCTGCAATTCCAGTACTTGAGAGGTAGGTGCAAGAGAACTAAAAGTTCTAGATCAGCTCAGATTGAGATCAATCTAGAATACATGAGATCATGTCTTTAAGAAAAAAAAAATCAGAAAAACCTGATATATGTGCAAAAATAAGAAAAAGAAATATTTAGCTAACAGGTAAAAAGAAAGGTTAATGTCAGGGACACTGTGGTATAAAAGCTCCTGAGAGGAAGAGCCGCTGCCTGACTCAGACAAGATAGTGATAAAGCACCGCGAGCGCTCAAGCAAGAAGCTGCGAGAGGACGACACCCACATTGGACGGCAGGGTCTTCAGGAGGAAGGAGCAGGGGACAAAGGAAACACATGAGAATAAGAGGAAGAAAAAAGAACAGACAGGTGGGTCCGCGATGAAGCGTGGAACTGCACACACAGGCCGAGATTTCGCTCTGGAAGATAAAGAGCATCGAGTGGGGTCCAGCGGCAGGAGCAAGTTCCTGTGACTCAGCTGCAGATGCACGAGACTGAACCTCAGCAGCAACGCCAGTCCTTGGACATCTCCTCACACGCAGTTTTTGTAAGAGACAAAGTAACTGCTGACTTTGTCGCTGGGTGTGGCTATGACTTGGGCAGGACTCAGCAGAGGAGCCGGTTCTTCTCATTTTTAGGAAAAGGATGCAGATTCACTGACTACTCGGCAAGAAATGTAGCCCACTTGGTGAATGGCAGCAGGTCTTGAAGCTCTGCAGCGATTTCTGTCTGTAGACAAAGGCTGAGCACAGCTGGCTGGCTGCCCAGTACAGCATTTCTCCTGCCACATGCATTAGGGAAGTGCTCGCAGCTCCCTCCACAAAGCACACTTACCGCAGTAGGTATAAATGAGCTTGGAGTCCATGAAGCGGACTCTGAGGTTGTGGAGCACAGCAGGCTCGTGAAGGTAGCTGAGGGCTGTGAGGTCATTTTCCCCAACCAGTATGTCTGGGTTCCGTAGGTGAGGCAGCTCCTTGGTCTTCGGGTCTAGACGGTACTCCAAATCCTGAGAACGCAAGACACAGCATCTGTAGCAATGTGCCAATGCACTTGGATTATTTCCTCCTTCTGACATGCTTCTTGGAGTTAAATGCACTCACTTCCTGGCATTGCTCTAATAGTACATGGTGCTGCACTATTCTATTTCCTGATTATGTCATTTTTCATGATTTTATATTCAATGTCTCTTGCTGGGTTACAATTTATTTTTTCTTCTTTTGCTCTTAATCACTTTATTTTTTGAGGCCAGGTTTTACAATGTACCCGGTCATGCTGGCTGCAAATATGCAATCTTCTTGCCCTAGGCATAAGCTACCACACCTAACTTGAACTATAAATTCTTTATAAGTAAATGTCACAACAGTCCAACACAGTGGAGAAACCACAACAGTAGAACTAAGAGTCACACAGTGAATGCAGCAGGTTAGAAACACAACTGATCTTAAACTCTGTGGTGACTTTGTGGCACTAGCCTCTGTCAATGATACCATTATTAGAATACAAAGCTGGGTTTTTTTTTTCATCAACTTAGTAAATAAAAATTACTAGGTTAGTTCAAACTTTAAGTTGTAATTGGGATAAGCAAATTACAGTAAGCTTACATATTTTAAGTTCCTTCAGTTTACGTTAATGACGAGAAAGGAGAAGTAAAATTCTTACCTTTCCCTCTTCAAGGTGAAGCAGAAGAACTTTATCTCCAGGTTTATAATCTTTGAGCAACTCTGCTGACTTCCACACTTCCTCCGGGTCAGGAATCCAAACTCTGGCAAACTAGAAGACAAAAAGAAAAAATGAACGAGAAAATCAACAAATCACTTTACAATATGACTTTACTTAAAAAAACAATTTATGGGGCTGGAGAGGTGGCTCAGAGGTTAAGCCTCTGCCTTGTAGGCAGAAGGTCCTGAGTTCGGATCCTAGACCCCACATATAGACGCTAGGTGGAAGCGGGGGGGGGGGGGGGGGCTGCATTTCTGGAGCCTGTGAATCCCGGGGCAGAGTAAACAAGGAGGAGGTGGAGGCGGTCCATGGTGGTTCCCGAATTCGCCCGTGGTTACAAACACACACGCATTCACGCACAATGAATAAATAAAAAAAAATTAAAAAAAAACAACTTATGAGAGATAGCCTCGGGCCGCTGAGATGTCTCCATGTGAAAGACACTTGCTACAAAGCCTGACAACTTCATTTGATCCCTGCAACCCAAGAGCTAGAAGGAGAGAATAGACTCCTGCAAGGTGTCCTTTGCCTGCTGTATGCAACTGTGGTGAGCTTAAGAAAGAAAGAGACAGGAAGGCGGGAAGATGGGAGGGAGGGAGGGAAGGAAGGAGGGAGGGAGGGAGGAAGAGAGGGAGGGAGGGAGGGAGGGAGGAAGGGAAGGAGGGAGGGAGGGGAGGGAGAAAGGAATTTCTTTCCCATTGTGAGAACTTCCGGCCTATTGTGGAGGTAAATATACCCATAAATCTCAGCACAGAAGAGAGAAGCAGGAGGATCAGAAATTCAAGGTCAGTCTCAGCTGCATAGTAAAAATCAAGGGCAGACCTGACTACATGAAATTGTTCTCAAAAAAAAAAAAAAGAATTTTAGCTGATGTGAAATTTGTTTGTTGTTTGTTTTGTGAGGCAGGGCCTTTTTTTAAGATTAAGTAACAGAAAAACAGGTTAGTCCCAGAACCAGATCATATCCAACTGTGCCTAAGAAAGCAACAGACCACTCCCGACCAGCCCAGAGGTCTGAGGAAGACTCTGAGCAGCCCCCCAGCCTGGGGACGTCTCCAGCGAGCAGAGCTAGCTGCAAGTCATGTGACAGCTCTAGGGGTGCAGCGTCCATGAGTCTCACCCAGGATGAGGTGGACTTGCCGGTGAAGTGCTGCCATTGGGTCACCCCTGCTCCCATCAGTAACCCCAGTAAGCTCAATAGTCCACAAGCTGAACTTCAATGCAGTCATTACTTTGGTCTGTCATTGATTTCCTTTCTGGAGCAAAGAGATATTTGTGTGGCGTCTCCACAGGAAAAATGTCGCACGATGATAGCTAAAATTAAAACTAGTCTATGCTTTATATAGCAAATACCACCCAAAATATAATTTGGGGCAAAAATTTGCACATTCCATCTATTTTCAGAGAGCTGTGTGGTGATTCAGGATCACTGTCACCACTGCATGGCAAGGTTTAAATTAGAATCATATATTATGGTTTTGTCACTTCAAATGCTTGCTGATTTCCCAGAGATGCCCCATGAACCATTTCTGTGGGGAGAAGAGAAATAAGTTTGTGACTTTAAGCCACAGATAATGGTTTACAAACTACTATTTATAATTTTTTGAAGAGTTTTGTAATTTTAAAAATTAAAAACACTGTTATTTAAAGCTTATTCATAAAGATGAATGGAAATGTATTTGACCAGTGATGCATTGTGCTTGCAAGAGCCACAATACATGAAGATGCCAGATGGTCACCATGAGGCCCCAAATCTCAACTAGACATTTTCTTAATCTAAAGAACAAAATATATCAACATGAATGAATTCTACAAACACTACATCAGGGAAAAAATCCTATTTGCTTCAACTCTTCCATAAGAGCTCTCCCTTTAAATCCTAATGCCCAGTTTCACAATCGGATCACAATTCAAAAGAGAGCGTGCTGGAGTCTACTGGAAAAGGGAGTCACGACCACAGTTGATGTGGACTGCACTGAATCTGGTCTCTGTCCACACATCCTCTGTATCCTCATCCACGTAAATTCACTTCTATGTCTAATTGATTGATGGGTTAGTCATGTTTTATACAGTGTCAGGGAACGAATCCATACTAGAAAAGCACTGTATCGCCAAGTTAGTATCCTCAGTCCCCACATCCATTTTTTAGTTGGAGACGAGACTCACTAGGCTGGCCTGAGATTACAGGTGTGCACCATCCCAGCCAGCTAGATTTCATTTGTGTGCAGGAGTATGTGCATGCGTGCATGTGGGGTCAGAGGTCAGTATCAGGCATCTTTCTCTGTTGCTTTCCACCTAAGTATCAGTATTTACGATTATTATTTGTTTGAGACAGGGTCTCTTACTGAACCTGGAGCTCGGGACTCAGCAAAACTAGCTGTCCAGGGAGCTCTAGGGACCGCCCTGTATCCACCTCCCCGGAACTGAGATCACCCATGCAACCCTGTGCCCAGCTTTTTACATGGTAGCTGGGGATCCAACTAAGATCCTTATGCCTAAACAGCAAACACTTTTAACTAAACCATCTTTTGAGTCCTAGATTTCATTTTTTAATAGTTGCCAGCATACCAATTTACTTGGGGCTTCAGGCTTAAGGAACATTTGGAGTTAGATGTTACATATAAGACTACTTTTCTGATGAATTATGAATGAATGATATTCGAAGTACTAACCATGAACAAGTTCTGGAAGCTTGTACCAGGACCAAAGGCTGGTAGAAGAACCTTAAATGATTTCATGGTGAATTTAAAGAGGAAAGAGAACAAAAGGAAGCAGGTGAATGAGAGTTGGAAGATCTGCACTCCAGGGAATTTAAGTGTCTCCAGGGAGCGAAACGCATCAGCTTGCCCTGTGCGGGGTGCGACGTTACCTTCTGCACTGATGAAAGCTTTTAACCCATCAGCCTGCCCTGTGCGGGGTGCGATGTTACCTTCTGCACTGATGAAAACTTTTACCCCTACTTTTGGGAAACTGCTATGACAAAGGGCAGTAGCTTCCAAATGACATATCTCATGACTGGTAATTAGGAAAAAAATGTTTGGAAAGTCTCCTGCAATCCTGGCATATAGAAAACTTAGGCAGGAGGACTGCAAGTTTTAGGCTATCCTGGGCTACACGGTCAGCCCTGGGCTAGTGAAGACTGCAGCCTGAGCTCTGTCTCCAAAACAAAACAAAACAAAACAGGCACCGACTTTCAGTTTTGCCAAGCACTACCCCAACACAGGAGAGTAAACAGTTCTTATAAACAGGTGGGGTGGGAGGGAGCTAAGTCCCTTCCAGTGCCACCAGGAGACATTAAAGTAAGATAACCTCACCTCACCATCATTTTATAAAGCAAAGGGCATTTTAGTAATCACAGCAACACCCCAATCCCATGCCATGACCAAAGGGCTTCATGATCTGCCCACTCGCTCTGTCCTCACAGATCATTCTATGCTTTCTTTTCCTCACAAGCCTTAGGACGATCTAACAGTTTACTGTTAATAAATTTGTCAAAATTGTAGGGGCTGGAGAGGTGGCTCAGGGGTTAAGCCTCCGCCTTGCAGGCGGAAGGTCCTGAGTTCGGATCCCAGATCCCACGTATAGACGCCGGGCGGAAGCGGGGGCGGCCTGCGCTTCTGGTCCTGGTAGGGCGGAGCCTGTGAATCCCGGGGCAGAAGGAGGTGGAGGCGTCCATGGTGGTTCGCGAATTCGTCCGTGGTTCTACACACACTCACACACACACACACACACACACACACACACACACACGCACGCGCGCACATACACACGCACATGCGCACAGTTGAATAAATAAATAAAAAATTAAAAAAAAAAGAAAGAAAAAAATTGTAAATAAAATTGCTAATAAAATACAATAATAATTTTTTTGAGAATTAAGGTAGAGTTTATTAGTAAAAAGAAAGGTTGGAACTCACGGACTCCAGACGTAGAGTGCCATGAGGAGCTAGGGCGCCTCCATGAGAAGCAGAAATAAAACAGAGCTCATGGCAATAGAGTGCCATGAGGGGCTAGGGAGCCCATGAGAACTCACAGTGCCTAGGCACGGCATTCATGAGGAGCAAGGAACAAGAACTGGAGTGCCATGAGAGGCTAGGGAGCCTCCAAGAGAAGTAGGCAGCTGGAAACAGACTCATGGCACTAAAGGGCCTTGAGGGGCTAGATCGCTGACAATAATAAAATTTATTTCTACATTATTGTTCATTTACTTATTTACTAACTCCATCCCCTCATTGGTAATATTGGGACCTAGAACAACATCTGAGAAAAAACTGTAAAGTAGGTAAAGAGCAACTGTGTCCTCTGGCAGTCTCTTGGGAGTTCCATGCAGTAGTTCAGAGTATGATTATGAGTGTTTTTTTATAGGATGATTTCTAATGGCATATATTAAAAGTTTATTTAAATTTATAACTTTTTCCTCAGATACACCCTGAGCTGTGAAGTATTTGTGATGATTTTAAAACTTCATTCATTCAATAAGCATTTCTGCGTAGCAACTGCTCCAAGTCTTCCCAAAGTCAATGTTTTTGTAACATTCTCTGGAATGAAGTATAACTGATATTTACAGTCATGAAATTACACATTGCCTTGACTGAGGAAACGCAGGGGGGCAAATGGCACGAGGAGCTCTAGGGTGACTGACTGCGCCTAACAGGAGGAGACTGAAGTCCTGTGGGGTCTGCACTGGTCACTCCTCCAGTGTGAGGCCTCAGCACAGACAGAAGGGGGCCAGCGCGGCGCCGGAGGCGAGATATTTATATACGCCCTGGAAGCAGCTTCCCTCTCCTAACCGCTGTCTCTGAGGAGAGTGTTCAAGGAGAAATAGGTCAGAAACGTCTATTCTTACCATTGCCTCCTTGTGGTTCTTTTCCATTTCAACTATGACATCAGTGACAAGTGACCCAGAATCAGTTTGATTTGGGGTTTAAGGTCCCCCAAATCTCATTGTGACATTCCTGTGTTACTTCCAGTTCTGCACCTCGGCTCTGAGGGGTAGGGCTGAACCCACCCAGCCGCCCCAGGAAGCAAGGCGAAGAGAACAGGCCCCCAGATCACAAGACACACCTACCACGGACCGCGGCAGACTCCTAGGGAGACCAGCGGGACTACACGCGGCCACGGCACAAAGAAAGGGCTGGCGCAGGCTCTCTGTCACTTTAAGCAAGGGTCGTTTGCCAGCCCTGCTCCCACGACTCCTCCCCACTCTCATTGTTTGTGAAAGTCCCTCAAATATCTCACCGTATACAGATCTTTTCTCTGTAGTTATTTATGGATCTATCTACCTCCTACGTCAGATAATATGTTCTCTCGAAGCCATCTCTGAATCCTCTCCAGCTGGCCAAACTCCCGGGGCACAGTTGGGAGGCAACACAGACCTTGTGCCTTTACCTAAGAAACAGGACGAGATGAGAAAGGGGGGGGGGGCTTAGCCACAGGTTTACTGGGTGCCACACCAAGGTTTAAGGCACAGAGCTGGTTTGAGACAGAAACTGAGTCAGGGACTTGGAACAGAGAGTAAGTGATGATGTGGGAACTAGTAAGAGAGGAAAAACAAAGGTTTGGGATTTGAAATATATACTATGAATTAAGCAAAATGGCAACAAAACCCACAAAAAATCCATGAAGTAGAGAATAAGAAAAAAATTTTTAAATGTAACTCATCAAAGATTTGTGACAAGATGAACCACTTGAAATGAAAAGCAAAGACAAAGAAACACATGCATACATAACAGGAGATGAAAAAGCTTTCTAATAGTCAAAATCTGATAAAATCATGGCAGCAGAGATTTAAATTGCATAACACAGCTTTTGAGGAAAAAAGCCATCTGTAACTTCCCGCACAATGTAGTGAGGCCTGTCTGTCACTGACGAGGCAAATCTAAAGGAAATGCCCTGAAAGGCAAGTCAGAGGGATGTGCTTGCCTGGTATGCACCAGAGAGGGCCACTGTGGCAACTGATTACAGATACCAACTTGATGATTGAAGGCTGAGCCTTTGGCACATGGATGAAGAGTTGTTTAGTTGAGACAAGCCCTGAGCAGACCTGTGGGGGATTATCTCACTGACGTGGGAAGACCCAGCTCATAGTGGGTGGGACAGTTCCCTAAGCAGATGGAGAAGATGGAGAGAGCTGGGTTAGGATTTTGGCAGACTGGTGAAAGAGAAAGTATGCTCCTCTTCCAGCAACCCCGGTGGATGGAGAACGGTCAGGTCCCTTGGCTCTTGCTGTGCTGAAGAATGCAGATGAGGATCTAGCGTGTTCCTCTGAGCTGTTAGAGTCCTGCGTCCACGCAGTTGAATGAAGTGAACACAGGTACTGAACAGCCCTGGCTTTAGGAAGTGTGTTCCCTCTGCATGAATCCGCTCTCCCAACGACAACACAGAAGACCTTGTTTAAGTAGACAACTGAATGGAAGTTTTCTGATTTCCATTCTAGCAGTGGAGGAAGCCTGAGTAGGGGCATCGAAAGTAGTGATGCCGCAGACACTTCCGGAATAAAACTGAAGCACTGATAGTAACCAGCCAACCCCTGAAGACGAAGAACCTGACCATGGGGTTCTCTCTTTACCCCTAAAATCATACGGACTTTTTCACTGTTCACTTACACATGTGGGCTTCCCTGTTGAACCATAAGCAGTTTAACAACTCATACTGTGTCAGCGCATTTACCGTATATATAGCAAGTGCGCGCAAAGATGGATGATTTATATACCGACTTAAAGGTGGGTACAGGGGCTAGAGAGATAGCTCGGGGCTTAAGACTCTGTCTCGAAAGCAAAAGAACACGAGTTTGGATCCTAGATCCCATGTTAAAAAAAAAAATTACACAGAAATGGCAGTGACCTGCACTTTTGACTCTGGAGGGCAAAGCCTGGGAAATCCCAGAGGGAAGCAATCTAGGGTGATTCCCAAAGTCACCCTTGGTCTTCCACAGGGACACACAGTGCTCTTTCATACACACATTCACACACACACACACACACACACACACACACACACACACACACACACACACAAATTTTTTAAAAGATTGGTATATATTTAAACAAAAAATTTCTAAGTGTATAGAGCATGAGTCAGGTCAGACATAAGCCATATAAGCAAAAAGACTGGAAAATAGGCAGAAGTCTGGCAGGGGAGATGAAGGGTTGTAAAGGGAAAAGGAGGAGAGATGGGATTTGGGACTAAGGGTTGAAAATACCATAAAGTCACTATACTCATGTATACAACATTAAAAATAAATAAACAGAAACCTTTAAGTGTCCTTCTGAGCTATGAGCTGAAGACAGAAATCTGGAATTCTCCTTGGTGACCTGTCCTTTATATCCTGACCCTACTGACAGTCCATGTGACTAGTAAGAAATTTGTATAACAATTATGGCATGATTTTGTGTGAAATATTCAGAAACAATTACTCCAAATGCACATATATTAAAATTGTTTTTTGTGTTCTTTTGATTTTTTTTTTTTTGAGACACAATCTCAGAGTCTCGCTCTGTAGCCCAGGTTGGCTTTGACCGTGAAGATACACAGTTGGCAAACACACTGGAAAATGCTCCCAGTGAAAAAGGACCAAACATGCAGCAAGGTGACTTGTAAAGCTGTTTTCTTACCTTCCTGCAGGGCTAAGGCAGCCTAAGCCAGCCCAGACCTGCATAAAGGACTGGTGGCGGGGCAGGAATCTGTGTCTATCAGTTTAAACTGAGAACTAACCACTCCATACCCCTTAGCAGCAAGTCCCTCCTCCTGCAGCTCACAGTCCCCAAACCATGGAATCTGCTGCTAGTTTGCAGATTTTCTGACCAGTGTCATTCCTGGCTTGTGAGCAGTTTTCTTGCTCCTTTTCAATCTGTGTGCCCTTTCTAATTCTCTAAATAATATATCTGGGTCCTGAAAACACCTAGACAGCAACTGTAACCAATGCATTTAAATCCAGAACAAAACTCTTTTTAATACGCCCTTCCTGTAGCACCCATTGAGTTGGTTGGTCTTGGGAAGATGTTGCCCCACCAATCACATTCATCCATCAGTCCTACCAGCAATACTTACTTAGATTTAGCCCTCCATCTTCATAGTCACCACCCAGTACTAATCATTACTCACTGATACTAAAAATAGCTTTCTATCATGTTCCCCCCCATTCTCTCTTCAGCAGCCACAGTGAAAAATCTAACACTGTCTCTCCCACCTGCTTAAAACCTTTTGTAACTTGATATAAAATTCTTCTGTGTCAGCCCTAGAGTCAGACTTAATCCATGCCATTCCCACTTGCCCACCATGAAGCCCGACACAGATTTCCTCTAGCTGCTTGAGCAACCCACATTACCTCACGCCACAAGGCCGTTTCTCTGGCCGCCTTGTTCCACAAGCCCTAGATTTTGAATGTGATAACTTTATGTCCATCCTTCATAACTCATGCTGGAGTATCTGCAACTGGAAGAGCATCCCTCTAAATCAAGCCCCCGACTGTTGTGGCCCATATAGCCTGTACTTCTTCGTCACTGAAAGCAGAAGTCGGGATCTGCATCTAGTTTTGGTCAGCACAGTGTCTGAGCTGTATTGAGTCAGGGGTGTCCTACTCATCAAACCAAAGACATTATGAGTCACAAGACATGTTCCTAATGTGACAACATGGCATGCAGGTGGATGTGAGCAGATGCAGATGGCCGGCGCTCACTGCTCTTAGGACCAGCTGACGCTGACTTCATTCTATGCCTGCAGGATTTGCTTTCTTCTCTTCTGCTTTTTTCCTCCCTCCCTCCCTCCCTCCTTTTTTTCCTTTCTTGCTTTTTTAAAATAAGATCTCATATTACCCAGGCTGGTCTCCCACTATATAGCTGAGCCATGACCTTGAACCTTGAATCTCTGCTTGTGCCTCCTGAATATTGGGAGTATAAATATGTACAACTACATCTAATTTATGCGGTGCTGGGGCTGGAAACCAAGACATTGTAACCCTAGGTAAGCACTCTACCAACTGACCTGCAGTCTCTCTTCTGCTCTCTTTAAACTTTTAACTTACAGCCTTTTAAATACCTTTAAAAAGACTCAATACTAGAAAGAAAGAAAGAAGACTCAATACTTTTTTAATATTTTAATTTAATATTACTTTTAATAAATAATTTAATAAACACCTTTTTAAACTCATTTAAAAACTCAGTTAAGTGTTATGATCCCCAGAAAGTCTTTCCTGGCCATCAGGGCAGAGTCTCCTACTTACAGCTTTGAAAACACCTATGTCCTCTTTTCACAGGTCCCATGATGCCCTTAGAATGAGATCAACACCACACCTATCTCATGTTTAGCAAGTAGATGTATGTGCAATGTTCCATGGACAAACGAACAAAACTTAGGAGTCACATAGCTTCCATACAGTGACACAGTACAACAGCATCATGCAAGAAGCCACAGTAAAGAAGCATGAGTAAGAACAGTAACCCAATTAGTCAAGTCTAGAAATATAAAGCTGGCTAGACCAAATGAGAGATCTGACAGCAGGAGGTTGCTTTGAAGATGAGAACATGCGTGAACACAGAGTGCCTCCAAGTTAGTAAAGCTCATTTATGCATAAGAAGACAGCTTAAGTAGCCTTTCTTTTTTTTTTTTTTTTTTTTTTAAAGCTCAGACTGACCTTCAATTTGCCATGTAGTTGAGGATGACTTTGAACTCCTGATCTTGCCTTTACCTCCCAAGTGCTAGGACAAAAGGCATGTAACACCATACCTGGTTTAGACAGACTTTTTTTTCCTTTTCATGTATGTGTGTATGGTGTGCGTATGTTTGCATGTGGGTGGGTGTACATGTATGTGGGGTGTATATAAGTGTGCATTTGAGTGTCTGTGGGGGCCCAAGGGTGACGTTGGGAATCATCCTGGATTGTTCTTTCCACCTTAGTGCTTTGCTCTGAGGTTTCCCAGGCTCTGCCTTCCAGGACTAGTATATTATAAGCTGCTGCCATATCTGTCTGACATTTTTATGTGGGATCTGGGGATCTGAACTTGGGTCCTTTTGCTTATAAGGCAAAGGCTTTAACTACTGAGCCATCTCTCTAGCCCTAGGTAGACTTTTGATCAACAGAATCCCCATAAAATCCATTAGGATAAAATCCGAGACTAGAAGATAAGGCTGCAGTGTGAATTTGAAAGCAACATGAAGTGTATCAGAAGCCTGGTACCTCCAGGCACTCTAAAGGAGGACCACTGTAGAAGCAGAGGAAGACCACCATAGAAGACGGAGGAGGACCACCATAGAAGACAGAGTAGGACCACCATAGAAGACGGAGGAGGACCACAGACTACAGAGGAGGACCACCATAGAAGATGGAGGAGGACCACAGAATACAGAGAAGGACCACCATAGAAGACGGAGGAGGACCACCATAGAATACAGAGGAGGACCACCATAGAATACAGAGGAGGACCACCATGGGAGACGGAGGAGGACCACCACAGAAGATGGAGGAGGACCACAGAATACAGAGGAGGACCACCATCGAAGACGGAGGAGGACCACAGAATACAGAGGACCACAGAATATAGAGGAGGACCACCATAGAAGACGGAGGAGGATGACAGAAGATGGAGGAGGACCACGGAAGACGGAGGTTAAACAGTGGGGGCTCAGGTTGTCAGCAAGAACGAGAAGACAGACAGGTCCCTGAGGACTACAGCAAAAAGGTCAAAATGGCTGCCAGTCTCCTTCAGGTTGTAAAGACGAAGTTTTGGACCAGGATGTGGTTCTTGAGCAAGGGTCACAGCAGCAGTAAGCGCTGCAGAAGCTCTGGAGGAAACACGGCACAGGCAACAGAGGCTTGGCTCGGAAGGACCATGTGCCTCGGTTTCTCCTCACGTGTCCACTGTGACATGTTCTAATAGCTCAAACGGGTTTCTCTGCAAGTTAGAATTTTATTCATGTGTCAGCGCTGATGAAAGACATTATGTGCATTTTATGGCGGCTTCCTTAAAATAAAAATATTCCTGAGTTTATGAATTTTTTTCTCTGAGATGTGGAAAGACTGTCCGGGAGGTAACAGCATGTGTCTGCAATCCCACCTGTGGGGAAGTAAAGGCAGGATGATCAGGAATTGAACAGTGAGCTTGAGGCCAGCCTTGTCTCAAAAACAAGTGTGTGTGTACATACATACATACATACATACATACAATTCTGTCATGTGTGTGTTTGTTTATCGAGCCAGGGCAGCTGAGGGTGCTCCTGAATTCCTGATCCTTGTGTCTCCATATACCAAGTGCCAACACGTCTGACTAAAAACTTTTAAATTTCACAAAATTATAGCAACTAAAATTTCCTTTTTGCGGGGCTGGAGAGATGTCTCAAGGGTTAAGACTCTGTCTCGCAAGCAGAAGGGCCTGAGTTTGGATCCCAGGTCTCGAGTTAAAAAATGCCAGGCGGAAATGGTAGGAGGCCTACACTTTCGGTCCTGGTGGGCGGAGCCTGGGAAATCCCAGAGCAAAGCAAGAAAGAGGTAGAAGTAATTCAAGATGATTCCCAAAGTCACCCTTGGTTCTCCATAGGCACATACAGTGCACACACACACACATACACACACACACACACACACACACGATAAAATATTTAAAATTTTTCCTTTTTTTTCTGAGATAAAGTCAAGGTTAGCCTTGAACTCATAGCAACACTCCTGTGACAGTCTCCCAAGGCTTCCACTTTTCATTCTGTGTTCTTCATAAAACATTCTCAATAGTCCATTTCATTCTCGTGTGTCATGTGTGAAGGCCATTCTTTGGGCACCATCCACCTTGGTGGTGAGACAGGGTCTCTTACTGCCCTGGAAGTCACCATGGACCCGGCTAGTTGGTCAGCCTGACTAAGCGGTCTGACTTTCTCCCCGGCTGACCTACCTGGCGTACACTAGGCCTGCTTCCACATGACTGCTGGTACTGAGCCGTGTCCCTAGCCAGTCCTGCATGTCTTCATCGGCATTAGGTAAGTGGCTCCCCTTGTATGAAAGCACCTGTAATCCCAGCAGAGCTTCAGAAGAGGCCCTTGAGCTTCCGCTTCTACAGCGGCTCGGTCCATGCTCCCTGCTCAGGTGCTCCAGACATCTAACCATCCACCCATTGAGAAGATTTTTAAGCTGGCAGAGTATAAAATTTTTTAGCAGTACCTCACTTCCTCTTTTTCAGTCTAGGTTATCTTCAAAATCTGCATTTTCTTACAAAAAAAGAATAAACAGGTAAGATTGCGAACATGGACTTGAGCGGGACAGACCTCGTGGCAGCAAAGCCGCCCAACTTTTACAACCTGACACAATCACCCAGCTTCATTCCTCAGGCTTCCCGCGTGGGGGCTCACGCCTGGACCCAACATTTGGGAAGCAGAGGCAAGAGGATCATGAGCTGAGGCCGGTGTGGACTACACAGTACATTCCAGACCCTGTTTCAGAACCGAGCAAGTGCAGTTATGGCTGCCATCTGGAGAGCTGCTGCAGACAAGACTGCACTGATGCGTCCACCTCAGGCTGACTCGCGGACACGGCTTCGTCCCTGTGCGCTACGACGCGCGGGGACTGGTCCACCCCTGCCTAGTGCTCTCTAGGCCGGCTGTGCTGTCTTGCTGTGTAACACTGTGCAACATGAAGGCCACTGCTGCCTTGGTGTAGACCATGGTTCCCTGATCCTGCACTGAACAGCTAGTTCCTTCTTTCTTCAGGATGTTAGATGTGCCCTTCAGAAAGTCCCCCCGACTATGCTACAGGTTTCTTTTCAAGTCGGGATTATGTGTCTCTCCAACTAGACTGAGGCCTGAGAAGGCAGGAGACACTACAACTTCAGATTCTAGAACAATGTCTGGTAAAGCACTCATTAAATGTGTGCAATGAAAGTGTTTAACGAGTAGCTAGGGGAAAAAGTAGGTTAGGACCTCAAAATGTACAGAGGCAGCGCGGCTTTATTTTCATGCTGAAGAAGGCAAGGAGTCAGAGACTTTACATGGGAGAGGGCTGGCAAGACTGCCATTCCATCTTTTAATCACATCCAAAGCACATCTTGACACCTCCCGATTGTGTCATTTATATACTACATCACCCACATATTGCCTGAGACTAGATGTGACGTTACTACTGACTGCCAACTTGATAAGGCCTACAATTACCTGGAAGGCAAGCTTCCGGGCATTCAAGTGAGAGATTGTCTAGATTAGACTAGTCTCTAGGGTGCCTGAGAGGGATTATCTAGATGGGTGAGCTGAGCAGGGCCCTCCTTGTGGGTCTTGGGCTGAAAAAGCACAGGCAGGTGAGCGCCAGCATGGCTCTCTGCTTCCTGACGGGAGCAGCGTGACCAGCCACACTCACACACCCGTTACCGCTCTCTTCCAGCTCGGCTGGGCTTTCCCTAGAGCTGCAACCAAAACAAACCCTCCTTCCTCGTTGCTTGAGTCAAGTACTTTGTCACAGCAGGGAGGAATGTATCCACGTAGTAGCTTTACATGATGTATACACAACTACTACAAAAACGCCATCCACACTAGATAAACAGACTGTATGCAGGCATGGCAGCCGTCCAGGCATGGCGTGAGCTTCATCCAAGGACCAGGAACGAGGCTTAGCTGGCGCTTGCCTCGGCAGGGCTGGCAGCTGGAGGGGGCTGTCCTGGAACCCAATGCCGGGAGTACCCTGGGTGAAGACTCTGCTGTGTGCTTCCAGAAGAGCTTAACCCAGGTTCCGTGATGTTTCTCACTACCCCTTCCTGCTGCCTCCTTCGGAGTACTCTTTTAACTGAATTTTAGCTGAGAAAAGGAAAAATGAAAGTCGGCCTGAGCTGTATGCAGTTTGAATCAAAAGATTTTTTAAAAAGGTTTAAATTTCTGAGTGGCGAAATACTTCTTAAGTAAAGTCAAAATACAAACTGAGAAAATATTCATTCAAAAGAATGAATACCTAAAGAAGTCTTACAAATTAATGGGGAAAAAAAAAGTAATCCAGGATCAAAAGCCAAAAAAGGGCAAGTAACATGTAACATACACACATACAAAATTATATACAAGAAATGTTATACTAATAAAAATTAAGCAAATGCCAAAATGCAAACTATGCACAGTACATGCATGTATGTGAATGTTATATTAAATCCCATTTATATAAAATTAGTATGTGCTCATTGAAAAGGAAAGAGCAGGACACTGAGAAGGCTCCAGGGGTAAAAGTACCTGCTGCGAACTCTAGCAGCTGTTCTCAGAACACACGTCAAAGCAGAATCAGAGAACTCACTCCATGAAATTGTCCTTCGATCTTCATACATGTGCTATGGGACATGTACTTTTCTTCGACATCATACACACAATAAAAGTTTTAATTATCTAACAAAGAAGATAATAAATATTTTTGTATTGCACTTGAAAATATTTACAGAATTGATAAGAACCTGTGTTGGGAAGAAAGTTGCAATCAGACATATAAATTGATAAAGAATCGATTAGTTCTTCCACCATGGAAAAGGCATACGCACATGTTTAGGGATGACAGGCATGTTTTGTAGGGTTGCTTGTAGCAGAAACAGAATATAGTTGGTACTCTCTTGAATCAGTAGAATTATGAGAACATGACTCAGTCAGCAGAAACACAGCTCAGTCAGCATGACATTTGGACTCAAGCATAATAAAGAGGAAGGACATAGGTGGCTTTTAGAGTCACTGGACTGTAACAGAGAAAAGAACAACAGTAGTTTCTGCCCAGAAACCAGGTTGAGACCACAAGGATGCCTGTAGGCTTGAGAGTCCCTGGGCGCAGCCATAACATATCGATGTGCGCAAACAAGCATCTCGCATCTCTGCGCCTCCTTAGGCGTCACACGCACGGGAGAGTGTAGAACTCAGATTTCTAGGGGCTGCTTTCTATTGGGCTGGAAAGGACCCAGGGCATGCAGTAAGAAGAGTCAGCACAACCAAGAACTCTACACTGAATATGTTAAAAACATGGAAATTCTTGTTTTAAGACTGGTTCTCTCTCAATCTGTAGCCCAAGCTATCACATGGCCAAGCTAGGCTATTCGCCCCTTAGTTTATACCTGAAGCACCAAAGGTAGTGTGCAACTGAACTGCTTGCATAGCCATATTCATTACATAACACTGTTCACAAGAGCCACATGGGCTCAGCCACAGTGGTCGTAAACAGGTGATGGAGAAGCTGTGGCATAATACAGGACACTTGGATGCGGGGAGCTTCCAAAGCTCAAGGCAGCCTGGGCTACACAGTCAGTTCTGAGACAGGCTGGGCTACAGAGTGAGATTCCATCTCAAAAAAAAAAAAAAAAAGTGGTATAAACAACTGATTATCATTTAGTCAAAAAGAATTAAATCATGTCATATGCCAGAAAAATGGATGAAACTACAGGTCATCAACTTAAGTGAAATAAGCCAGACTCAGAAAGACAACTGAAACATGCTTTCTCTTTTACACGGAATCTAGATGGAGAACAAGAAAAAGACATCAAAGTAGAAAGAGGACTTATTTGGTAAGACACTAGGGGCCAGTGAGAGGTCAGAGAAGAAGAAGGGGATAAATATGTCCAGAGAACACGTTGGAAAATGTTATAATAAACCCCTGTCAACTGGAAAGGGGGCTGGACATGGCTCAGTGGTTACGAGAGTGTCTATTTGAGCACAAGGATCCGAGTTTGCACCCCAGCCCACAAATAAAAAGCTGGGCGTGGCTGCGTATACGTGTAACCCCAGTGTAACCCCCCTGTGGACGGTAAAGACAAGTGGATTGCTGGGTCCTGCTGGCTAGCAGCCTAGCTCAAGACCCAGTGAGCGCCTTCTAAAGGAATCATGCAGAAAACGATAACGCGGGACGTTATTTATTCTCCTCTGACCTCCATGTATCCATACAGACATATGTTCTCCTTGACACCCACAGACATACAAAACATACAAAAAAGTAAGATATAAGAAGAGTATGGGGATAGTAATGGGTATGGGAATAGTAAAAATATTATATGAACTCAGTACTTTCTGTTTAGTTTTGCTTTGATCTAAAAAGTGCTCTAAAAATTAAAGTCAATTTTTTAATATAGTGAAACTGGCCCATTCATATAGATATTTGCCTGCTCAAGAATAGGAGCCTGAGGTCCAGGTTCCAAATCCTTTGGTCCTAAATTCTGATGGGCTATGATGTTCCTGGGCCACTATCTGTTCTGATGCCTTCAACTATCTGACACACTGTGTTGGACTATGGTTTTGACGGGCTAGAAATACTTAAGATCACTCAGTTGAAAGAAAAGCAGTACACGTAATAGACACACAGACTCAGCAACAACCAAGCATGTATGCAAAGACAGCCCCAAAACTCCAGTTTCCAACAGTCAGCATTCATTCCTGCTGGTGTGAGGGTTTGAGAGAGAGAGAGAGAGAGAGAGAGAGAGAGAGAACTATGTGTCCCTGGGGAGGACCAAAGGTGACTTCGGGAATCATTCTGGATTGTTTCTACCTCCTTTTTGCTTTGCTCTGGGATTTCCCAGATTCCACCTTCCCGAGTTGGAAGTGTTGACTGTCATTTCCATCTGCCTTTTTTTTTTTTAATATGAGATCTGGGATCTGAATTTAAGACCTTTTGCTTATCAAACAGAGTCTTAACCCCTGAGCCATCTCTCCAGCCCTTCCCTGTCCATTTTAATCCCATAATTTATACAGATATCTGTTTTACTGCCCAATATTCTAAGGATAGAAGTATTTTATTATTTTATTTTGAGACACAATTTCCACTAAGTTGCCCATGATGGCCTTGAATTTATTATATAAATCAATCAGGCCTTGAACCTGTGGTTCTCCTGCCTTAGCTTCCCAAGTAGCTATATCTACGACATCTTAATTGGATGAATGAAATCTTAAAACAGGCAAGAATTTTAGGGTCTGTCCCCAAACTAGATGGTCCACATCTTTATTTTAACCCTGTGACTCTGAAACTTCTATGAGAATACTGTGATTTGGGAAAACAGTTTGGTCTATGCAGCTGACAGACATCAACCAGAGAGATGAATACTCTGGCAAAAAGCCTTGATTCTGGCAGTACTCATCACTTCTTAAACAGCTGCAAACAACTCTCCCTGAGTCTGCAAGCACCGGCAGGCTAGTACTCTGGAAATTTCCCTATGAAATCAGCAAATCTAAGCAACCACTTCCTTCATAGCTTTTCAAGTATTCGCTCGTAGACTGATTTTGCTGAGGTCTAACACATGAACAAGTGGACCAGAGGGAAGTAACTAATCTTAGGAACCTCATTTTAAGAAAAATAGTCTGTGATAACTATAGTGACTTGAAACTTAGGTATGCTTTGATTTTACACATTAAATTTTCCTGAAAAGAATATTTGAATTAGAATGCAAAAAACTAAAACACAAGAGATTAGTAGATATGACAGAAACACAGGCAACTTTCTTTCTTTCTCTCTCTCCCTCCCTTCTTCCTTCCTTCTCTCCCCTCCTTTCCTTTTTCCCCCTCTTCCTCCCTCCCTCCTTCCTTCTTTTCTCCCCCCCCCCTTTTTTTGAAACAGTTTCCAAAAAAAAAATTGCCTAGGCTGATCTTAAACTTGCAATCTCCAGAGATCCTCCCACCTCAGTCCTGTCATGCAGCTGGGACGACTGGCACAAACCACTATACTCTAAAGATCCTCTGATTTGGTATTGCATTATAAATAGGAAATCGTGTTCTGCTGAGTCTAGTCTATCTCAAGACCTTAGTCGTAGGAGACCTGAGTCTTGAAGCACAGCATAGGCAGTAAACCAGGTCTAAAATAACTTCAATCTGGGGGCAGAATCCAGCCTTCCAGGCCCCACATTAGGACTGACGCTACAGAGAAACCCCAACCAGCGGCACCTGGACTCCCAAGATGAGCGTCTTCAGTGAGGACGAAGCGGTTCCTCTCTCAGGACGAAGGTAAGCAACATGCAGAAGGGAACTAGGCCTGCAGCTCGTCTGTGCTTCCTTAACACTACTGTTTTCTCAGGATGGGGTACGGAGGACAGAAATCCCGAAGGTGTTGCGCAAGACCTGCACATCGCACTGACAGCCCCTAAAAAGTCTGCAACACAGTTCGCTGGTCACCACCATTACGTGGTTTTGTAGCCCTGCTCGGGGAGACATTCCACCAGCAGCTGAATCTGTCATCCTGCCCCGACATGGAAGGTGTCGACACTGAGGAAGGTGGGTTGGCAGCTTCCTGATTAAGACCTGATGCCTTTTCCCCAACCACAAAAACAAATTAACAAAACAGAGACAGAGTTGAATAATACAACTTTTCATAGCAATGAAATACCTACATTTAGATATGATCTATTTCTAATCAATCTTTAATGGATGCCAAAATTTTTAACAATTTAAACTGTTCCTTCCATATTATACTAATGATCTGTAAATCTTTAGGGAAACTAAGAGTTTAGACTGTAAAAAAAAAAGATGTCAGGTGATGAATCATTTTAATGCTTCAGATTTTGAATTCAAACAATATAGAGCACACTCACAAATGCTACTGGAACGAAGGGACATCAGACTCCCCCATCACATGAGTCTGTTTGAGAGCAGTCAGTTGACTGCATGATTAGATCATGCGATACTGAACTCTAGAGTAACAAGTTCTCTTTAGAAAACTTTGTCTTTATAGTACTGACTAATGTTATTGAAATGAAACAAAAAGAGAGCCATGAATCTTCAAAGCCTTTACAATTCTTTTTTAGATTAAGTAATTTCTTTTTTTTATTAAAAATTTAATTATACATTTTAAAATTTTTTACCAGTTCCCTCCCTCCCCCCTCCTCCCCCCGAATCCCCTCCTCCCCCTCCCCTTCCCCCAGTGCCTCCCCCCCAATTCCCAGAGAGTCCTTTATTGTGTACGCCTAACTCTCCACTGGGTCCTCCTCTCCGATGACATATAAGGACCCAGTGGCATTTCCATAAGCCCTTTCTCTTGTTCCCCTTAAGCATAAGATCACTACTATGGCTGTCAATCCCTTGCCTCCAGGGGTCTCGGTGCCCTTAACAGATGCTAGACTTTATGAGGGCAACAGTGCGCTGGACATTGCGCAAGGCATGCAAAGTCCCATTATGATTGCTTTGGCCCCAACTATTGTTGAGAATCTTGCAAATCGTTGCTCCTCCCTAGATTAAGTAATTTCTTATGTGAATATTAACTATTTCTTCTACACTACGTAAATTTTCATATCACAGTTAGGAAAAGGAAGAGCTTTAGGAAGACTGCTAAGCATGTGTGCACACATGCCTGATACACACATGCATGCATGTATGCATGCACGTATACACACACACACACACACACACACATACACACACACACACACACACACACACACACACAAACACTTTTTGTAGAAGAGTATGCTCTGAATTTTAGCATTATGGCAATGCTAAACAACCAAACTTCTTAAATTCTTCCTTTAACAATAAACTCAGAATTGTGCTCCTTTGAAAATATCATGGATTGGGGCTGGAGAGGTGGCTCAAGGGGTTAAGATTGTGCCTCAAGGGGCTGGAGAGGTGGCTCAGGGGTTAAGCCTCTGCCTTTCAGGTGGAAGGTCCTGAATTCGGATCCTAGACCCCACGTATAGCTGCCAGGCAGAAGTGGGAGCAGTCTGTGTTTCTGGTCCTGGTAGGACGGAGCCTGTGAATCCCGGGGCAGAGTAAACAAGGAGGAGGTGGAGGTGTCCATAGTGGTTCCTGAATTTGTCCGTGGTTCTACACACACACACACACACACACTCACACACACACACATACACACACACACGCACGCATACATACACACACATACTACACACACGCACACACATACATGCACAATTGAATAAATAATAATAATAAAAAATTTTAAAAAAAGAAAATATCATGGATTATTTATACTGAATCTTACCAATAATTCCAAACGCCCGACACAGACCAGTAAGACACGACAAGTAGGTAAGATTTTTGCAGGTTGTCACTATAAGCAAGTAGAAAGGAGGACACAGTTCAATCAGCATCTCCATAATCCTGCGTTTGTGAGACCAACAGAGGACCTTGTCCCAAACAAACAAACGAAACATAGAATCAACTACTTCTTCATTGTGTGTGTTTTGCATGTGACAGGTCTGCATCCCTGTGTGGAATGTGCACAAGGGGCATGTGAGTGTGTCTGTGGGGGCCCGAGGGTGACACTGGGAGTCACCCCAGACTGCTCTGCTTGGTTGCTATGCTCCACCTCCAGGGTAGAAATTACAGATTGCCGCTCTATCTGCTCCACATTTTTAAATTTTATCTATCTATCTATCTATCTATCTATCTATCTATCTATCTATCTATCTATCTATCTATCTATTTATTGTGTGTGTGTGTGTATGTGTCAGAGGGCACCCTGTGTCCCTGTGGAGGAGGACAAGTATGACTTCGGGAATCATCCTGGATGGCTTCTACCTTCTTGTTTCGCTCTGGGATTCTCCAGGCTCTGCCCACCAGGACCAGAAGTGTGGGCCACAAGTTTCTACTTGGCATTTTTTTACATGGACTTGGGATGTGAACTGAGGACCCTCTGCTTGAGAGACAGAGTCCTAACCCCTGAGCCATCTCTCCAGCCCATGCCCCACTTATTTTATGTAAGATTTAGGAACCCAAACTCAGGTCTTTTCGCTTTCAATGCAAAGGCTTTAACCACTGCTTGGTCTCACCAGTCCTTGTTCTTTCATTTTTATGAGTTGTTACTTCCAGATCAAACTCCGGCAGTATGCGTTCCCTGAGGCCCTCAGTAAGCAGGTCTTGGTGACTAGGTGGGGCTGGGAACAAGGATGGCACCGTCACCTGCTTTCTACTTGCCAGGTGCACACCTCCACCTACTTTCCCTGGAAGGGTCACACAATCACGGCCACTTTAATCCTTACAGCGCTACTACTGACATTTACCGAATCTTTTATAGATGGAGAAAAATGAGCATCATGATTCACCTCTGCAATCACTCCACCTAGGAGGCTGAGGCAGGATGGCTGCCGTAAGTCTCAGGCCAGCCTAGGCCACACAGTGAGTTCCAGACCAGCCTGGGGGGCTACAGAATAAGATGCTGTCTCAAAAAAATAATAAGTGGAGAGCTGTAGAGTGAGACACTTCACATTAACCTCTGGTCTCCACATGCACAAGCACACACAGAAACAGAAACACACACACACATACACACACACACACAGAATCTGATTCCAACTTGCTTCCCTTAGCACTCTCTGTCTTTCTTACGCAGACCTCACCAGATGTTGCCTTCTTAGAGACACCATTTTTGAAAATCAGCAGCTTTATTTTCTTCCCTTTTTTAAAAGCATGAGGCCATTAATAAAGTCCAAGGATTAGTCTTTTCTAGTTGAAAGCAACCCCCCCTTTTTTTTTTCCAAATAATCACTTAAAAGAAATTTTTCAAAAAGGAAAAAAGAAAGGAAATGACACACATTGGGGGGATGGACGACAGGGTGGGGTTACAAGAACATTGCCTTTCTCCTCTGTCACCAGAAGCTGAGGAGGAAGTTGCTACCAGGTGCCCAGGAATCAGCTGATGCCTGCAACACAGCCCTGCGGAGACTCCTCAGAGTCTTCACACCTCAGAGTCCTCACACTCACACACACACACACACATACACACATATGCTCACATATACATACACATACATACATATATACACAAACATATACACACATATACATACATATACACGAACACACATACACATACACAAACACACATATATACAAACACATATACACATATACTCATATATACATACATATACATATACATACACAAACACACACATAACACATACAAAAACACACATGTACACAAACACATATACACACATACATAAACACACACATATGCACACATATACTCATATATGCATACACATATAAACATATACACAAACACACACACATACACACATATACACGCACATACACAAACACACACATACACAAACACACACACAAGCACATACACATATACACAAAAACATACACAAACACACACATATACACAAACATACAACCATACACATATACACAAACACATACATATACACACATACACAAAACACATGCACATATATATGCACACATATACTCATATACATATACACATATATACACACAAACATATACACACATATACACAAACACATACATGTACACAAACACACATGTACACAAACACATACATGTACACAAACACACACATGTATACAAACACACACATGTACACAAACACACACCACACAAGCACATATAAACACAAAAACACACACATACACAAACACATACACACATACACACATATATGCACACATATACTCATATATACATATATACACACACAAACATATACACACATACATACACAAACACACACATACACAAACACATAGACACAAACACGAATACACACATACACATATACACAGATACATATATACATACATATATACACAAACACACGCAAACATACATACATACACATATATACAAACACACACACACCACATATACACATACAAACACACACATATGTATACACACACAAACATACACAAACACACATATATTTACATACAAAGCAATTCAAGTTGATTATATAACTCCCTAATTTATAAAGAAAAGTATATACTCTGACATGATACATATTTATCAGAAATCTATGTTTATATTAATGGGGTAAAATAATAACATAATTTGGATCTACATTTAAATACTTCAAAAAAGCCAGGTATGGTGACTCTACTTATAATCCAGCACTTGGCAGACACAGGCAATAAGACTCCCATGAGCCTGAGGCCCCAGGCCTCTGTCACGAAGTAACAAAACAAGCAATGCCAAAGAATAAATAAATACATAAATAAATAAAAGAGAGAGGAAGGAAGGAGAGAGGGAAGGAGGGAAAGAGGAAGGGAAAGGAATGCTAAAGGCTGATGGCACCGCAGTAGGAATACATTTAATGCCACAGAACTAAACATGTAAAAATGGTAAACCTTTTTAATGTACTTAAGCACAACTAAAATTAATTTTGAGAAAATGCACTATACTTAAAATGTTTATTAAATATCTTACTACCAGTCTTTTCAAAAGGGTACATCATTAAAGATATCTATGATAACTACATTCAGTGTTTGCTGCTAGAGTTCCCTATGAGGTCAAGAGGGCTGAAGATGAAGTAGAACAGTAGTGTAACTGTCCTTACATGCATGCATAACATGAAAACAAGACACACTACTCATGAGTGTGTACACATATGTATGCGTACAGAAAAATGAGAAACTTCACAACTCATCATTCAGAACTTAGTTATTAAGATGCTGAATTTTTTTTTTTGGCCTAAGCAAATTAATGTACAGTTGTTTTTTGTTTTTTTTTTTTTTTTTGGAGATTCTGGTGGTTTCTATTTTAAGTTTTCAGAGCTCAGAAACAAGACAGCCATGTGCTTTGCAAGAAAAGGGATGGAGCTGGAGATCATCATGTTAACAAGGCAAGGCAGACTGAGACTAGTGTCGACATGTTTACTTTCATGTGCTACTTTCATGAAAGCAGGAGACTCTTAAGGAAGAGATGGGATGGAAAAACAATGCAAGACAGCGACGGATGAGTGTGATCAAAGTGCATCATGCATGTGTGAAGATGTCTCCACGAAGGTCATCTCTTATATGACTAACACACACTAATAAAGCAAGGAATACAAAACAAGAATTAAGGAGAAATCTTGAATCTGCACCTCTGTCACAACGTCACAGTACCTGGGTCACACACACTGTACTAACTCCAGATACTTAAATGAAACAATGTAGTTTTTACACTGTTTAAGCCCAGTAAGGATTGAACCTAGGAATGTGTGACTGCTGAACAAACAGTGAGCTACATTCCCAGCCCATCTTAAGATAATTAAAGCTACCTTTTATTTGGGGATTTCTGCCAGGATAATAACCTGAAGGGCAGGTAATGAATGCTAAGCCATGTTCTTCTGAGTAGAATCTCTGAAGGATGAATCTTGTCATTGTCAGAAGATCCAGCACTGTGTTACATGAAACAAAGATATTTCTGGTTACAGCCCCCTTTTATTCATGCACCTCAACATGTTTGCAAAAATTAATCAGATGAAGTTAAACGTTGTCAGGATACATGACAGAATTAGGTCACTAGATGCGACTGATCATTTGCAAGGCAATACAATAAATTATTTCAAATAATCTACAAAAAACAGAGGATGGAGAAACTCTGTAAGAAAAAATGTGGTTTTTACTCCAAATTTTCAACAAAATAACAAGGAAAAGAAAAGTGGAAGGGAATGTACAAGGAACTTCAAAGGAAGATTCAACCAGCTGTGGCCCCTGAAGCTTGATTCAAGCAAGCAGACCACCAAAGACCACAACTCCACGAGGGGGCTGGAGATGCGGACACCTGCTGAGGAAGAAGCTGCTGGAGACACGGCCTGTGTCTAGTTACAGTTACACAGGCAGGCGCACAGCACACACTCCGAGACTCCAGCCTCCTGGGTGGAAAGCAGCAACTTACACCACGTGGTCTTTACACTAATATCAGTTAAGGTGGTGGGAACCCTTCCCAAATTCATGTTCCCAGATACCAGTCAAAGGCCAGTCTCACAAGCAGGTCTTTTGTACTGGTTCATATTAATTGCCAGCCTGGTAGGCAGGCCTCCAGGCCCAGCCCAGACGGATGCTCTAGATTAAGGCTGGCCTCGGGGCACGCCCACGAGGGCATGCCCTCCATTGGGTAACTGACGTGGGAAGCCCGCTGAGAGCAGGACCGTTCCCTGGGCAGCTGGACCAGGGCAGCACCAAGGTGGGAGAGCTGGCTGGGCACAGGCAGGCTGGCGAGCAGGCATGTGCTGGATCTTGCTCTGGGTATGATGCGAACAGCTGCCCCGGCTCCGGCTGGTGCCTCCTGCAGTGATCTGCAATTGCAGCGCGTTAGACCCCGTCTTCCCTGAGTTGTTTAGTAGGGTATTTTGGAACAAAAGTAAAACACCTTTCAAAGGACAGCAGTTAGATTTGCTTTGTCAACTTGTTTCTTCACACATACTAAATAAGTGGAACGAAATGACAGCGTGTCTGGAATCCATCTAGAAATAATATAGGGCAAAGAGTGAGAATGCAGATGCCGCAAGACTGGCCATGAGTGGAAAACGGTGAAGCTGGGGCACAAACACTTGATCTACTGGATTCTGTTCCTTCCGTCTTGGTATATACACTAGACTTTTCCATAGTAACAACTTTGCTTGAAAGGACAAGTAGTTTTTGTTTCCAGACAGGGTCTCACTCTGCGGTTCGGGCTGTGGCCGCAAGCGCATGCGTTCCTCCTTCCTCGGCCTTTTAAAGGCAGGCACCACGGGGACGAGCCATCTATGTGGCTACTTCTCAAAAGAAGACTCAGACCTAGCGTTGAGGCCAGGAGTCAACAGGACTTATGGCAGGGATGCAAACCAGAACTCAAGAAACTTTTTGAGTTGCTACCAAGGGCTACAGGAAGAAAGGTTGGCATCACATGTGAAAAAGGCTTTGATCTTGACAAGAGTAGCACATTCTGGGACAAGGAAATGAAGTGGCTGGTAATCTTTTGTCCCAGAGCCAGAATTTTAAGAGTAATTCAATTATAGCAACAGATTAAGTGGCTGGAAAATAATTTTAATCTATAAAGCCTTACAAACCAGATTTATTATACTTTGAGTCATTAACTGTTAAGGTATAAAATAAATATGTAGTCAGTCTTTCCTAATGCACATTAACAGAGCAGGAAGAAATGCTTCCAGGCCGGAGAGATGGTTCAAGGGCTAACACTTTGCCTCGCAAGCAGAAGGACCTGAGTTTGAATCCTGAATCACACTGAAAATGCCAGGCAGAAATGGTAGCAGCCTGCGCTTCCAGCTCCGGAAGATGGAGCCAGGAAATTCCAGAGCAAAGCAAAAGGAGGCAAAAACAATCCGGCATGATTCCTGAAGTCGTCCTCAGCTTCCATAGGCACATACAATGCCAGTGACACACACAGACACACGCTCAAGTACACACAAGCACACGCAAAATGAATCTTTTAAACAAGAATGCTTCTTCCATTTCAAATATCAATTATTCAGCATCAATGCATGCTCATACAATAACATACATGCTCAGGAGGAATAATATCTCTGAGAAGCTCCAAAGAACAGAGGTACTAAGGCCTCTGAGTTGCTGGTATACAGTTTCCACAGACATCATTAAATTTTGTTTTGTTCAAATGAAGCAGATAGGAGAACTGAAGAGGGTAGGGAAAATACGTGCAGTCTGTCCATTGCCATGAGACTACAAATAATGTATATCTAATAAACTATTTGAAATAAAAATATAATGAAATGGGGTTGGAGACTCAGTTCAGAAGATCTGCATAGCATGTGTGAGGCGTTAGGGTCAATTCTTATCTATCTACCTAATAAGCATTATTATATATTGTATATATTATACATATTATATATGCCATGTTTTAGCCTGTAACATGAAAAAAATTAAATGCCTAATGGTCAACTATTAGCCTTAGTGTCTCATAATATGACTCCATCATCCTGTAGAAGAAAGAACAAGTCAGACAGCCAGACTCATATGTCTTCCTTAAATTCTGTAAAGAAAACATGTTTATCAGTGAATTGTACAGCCTTGTCCACTTAGATAATTCATTATCAATGAAATGTTTCCTGTGACCAGGTAACAGAGTGTATACCTAGAAGACTATTCAGCACTTGGGAGGTAGAGGTGGAAAGATCCGGAACTCAGGCTACCTTGCTATATAGTAAGTTTGATTTGAGGCTGGACTACAGGAGACACTGGTTTTGTTAAAAAAAAAAAAAAAAAAAAAAAAAAAAAAAAAAACCACGGCTGGAGATTCGGCTCAGGAGTTAAGCCTCTGCCTCAAAAGCAGAAGGTCCTGAGTTCAAATCCCAATCTCATATAAAAACACTAGGTAATCTACAAATCTGACCCCTAGAAGCAGAGCCTGCGAAACTCCAGAGCAAAGCAAAGAGGAGGTAGAGTAATCCAGAGTGATTCCCAAAGATACCCTTAGACCTCCACAGGCGCACACAGTGCCCTCTGATTTATGCAGCACATATAGACACAAACAAACAAACAAACAAACAAACAAACAGAAACAAATTCCTGTTAGCAGAGGTGGCTTCTTACTGATTTATCTACATTTTCTCATTCTGTGTAATCAAAAACAAGATAAAATCTGGCTGGAGGCCAAAGTAAAGCCTTAGCTGTAACAGAGACCCGGCAGTCTCTTTGGTTTGTTAGTAAAACCCACACATCTTTTCTGACGATGAAAGAGGCTGGCAGCTTACAATACAGTATAGCAGTCAGAGCTGTAGCTCAAGGCAGCTCTGATTAAAATTTTCTTTCCAATTCTATACCAGAAACAAGGCATCCTCTAACCACTCTTTACCTACCAAAACATCTGATGGTCAGCAAGGTAACCTTCCCAAAATGGTTGCAGAAGGGCTGGAGAGATGGCCTAGGGGTCAAGTCTCTGCCTTGAAAGCAGAAGGTCCTGAGTTTGGATCTCAGATCCCACATAAAAATACTAGACAGAAATGGTAGTGGTCTGTACTTTTCGTCCTGGAAGACAGAGCCTGGGAAATTCCAGAGCAAAGTAAATAGGAGGTAGTGCATTCCCAAAGTTGCCCTTGGGCTTCCAAAGGCACACACAGATACACATGCAAAAAAAAAAAAAAAAAAAAAAAAAAAATTTTTTTTTAAAGCTTGCAGGCCCAGCTGACAGCAGTTCAGATGTACGGACACTCGTGGTTTGATTGTAAGCTGTCCCCCACAGGGAAGGTCACAGCACTTTGGGGGATAGAGTCTTGCTGGAGAGAGGCACATCACAAGAGGTGGGTCTTGCCACCCTACTTCCACCAAAGTCAACTCTTGTAGTTTGCAATTCTCAGTCTCCATGATGGATGGGACTTACGCCAGCTCTAGTTTCTGCCAGCCGGTCATGCTTTTCCTGCCACAGTGGACTTCATCGCCCCTCTGGAACCCTAGGTCGAGTCAATCTCTCTTTCTCCCCTTAGGTGCTTGAGCCTGAATGCTGTGTCTCAGCAGAAACACGTAAAGGGCAGTGTCCACTCCATTTAAAGTCGATCCTTTAACTGGCCCACTGGTGAGCAATAGCTTGATTACTTCTTCGGTTACACAAGAATTAGTCTTTCCTTTCATGATTAATTCTCAAAAAGTGTAAAAGAGACTTGCCTTGTTAATCTCAGCAAATGATAAAATTACGAGCAGACTTCAAGGAGCAAATATTATCCTGTTCAGGTGACAGGATTAAATTTCTTACTTGATCTCTTAAGTGTCCTTTGAATTTTCCTTGCCTGCCTGTACTTTAAGTGTACACATCAAATAACTAACTACTTACTCAAGCCTAAAAGTTAACAGGACTGCACAGAGTATGGCTGGCATAGCTTTTACCATAAACTTTCCAGAAAGACTGACCAAATGCAAGTGAACTTCAAAGTCTTAATGCTTGCAAAGAATTGTTTTAAACCTTCAATAGCTGCCACGTCTCCTGTGTCTTTTTAACATCTTGTTCTCCTCTCCTCCAGTTGGAATTCAAACATGCAGGTGCTGTAAACTTGGGCTACCCGGGGACCTGCCTGACTGAACCTGGCTCCACAGACATCTGTAATTGATGTCTTCCACCCACTCACTCTTACTCACTCTTCCCATATTACTGCAACTTCAATTCTTGCCTCAGGAAATTCTGAAGGAAACAAGACTTTAAAAAGCTATGTACAGTGGGAAGAACTTGGGTGTGGTCAGAGTGCTCAGAAATTATAGCAAGCACTGTTTAGCATTAGTGATGATGTTCAATGTTCAATGCAAGACTAGAAATTCTTTCCCCTCCTGAATTCTACCATGTGCCCCTAATACTTGTACTTGTTCTGTGCATAAATACCATTTTATAAACTGAACAAACATTCCAATTTTACATTAATTTTATTCACATTAAAGCTGATGCCTTTTGTTTTTCTTGTGCAGTGCAGGTAATTAGACCCAGAACTGTGGACCTACTACGCTAGAGCTCTTTCTTTAAACTAGAAAAGCGTAGGTAACTAAAACTGTAGGAATTTGCTTTTTTGTTTTTAACAAGAAACTGGGATTATCGAGGTTGCTCCGGAGGGTGATGATGTCATCAGCACCAGCTCTGCCCCCCCTACCCTGGGCTGCTGGCGTCTGTGCAGGTTCCCCCAGGGCGGTTTTGGCTGCCACACCCACATGCTGTGTTCCACACTCCTGGACAGAAGAAGGCAAAATACTTCAAACTGCTCTCTTGACCCTGGTGGGGTTTGTTTGCTTGCTGTTAACAGAAGCATTTTCTTTCCTTGTTAGAGAGTCCCAAATGATCTCTGCTACATCACATTGGCTATAACAGAATCATGTATTTAATTAACGACAACGGAACTTAAGAAAAGACATATTTGTCTTCTGAATATCAACAGTGACAAAAGCAATGAATTTAGAACATCCTTTAGGGAGTCAACAACAGTTTATGACATAGCCTATTGCTTACACAGAATGCGAATCAAACTAGTTAATGGTAACTGAACAGAGGGCCTTTAAGTCCCTGGTTTAGAACACAATTCCCTTCCCTGGCAGAAGAAAAGGCTGAGAATTCTGAGCCAAGCCAGTGAGGCTGACAGAACCCTCCAGAGGCCCTAAAGATATGCAGCTCCAGGGCCACATTTTCTAAGGACTTAACCAGATTTTTACAAATTATTTTAGTAGACTAGACAATAATGCTATCTTTTAGTTAGCATTAATGAATGCATGATATGCTAAACACTGGACAGCACACATGCATATGCATATGTAACTGTTTTCATAACAAATGTAGAAGAAAATTAGGACTAATCTGGAAAAGACATAACAACACAAAGATGTTCAAAGGAAACACCTGTCTGGTATCTGCTCCCTCAATATCTATACTCTTCCCGGGGCTGGAGAGGTGGCTCAGGGGTTAAGCCTCTGCCTTGCAGGCGGAAGGTCCTGAGTTCGGATTCTAGACCCCACTACGTATAGACACCGGGCAGCCTGTGCTTCTGGTCCTGGTAGGACGGAGCCTGTGAATCCCGTGTCAGAGTAAACAAGGAGGAGGTGGAGGCGTCCATGGTAGTTCCCGAATTCGTCCGTGGTTCTACACACACACATACATACATACATACATACATACATACACACACGCGCGCACACACGCACAATTGAATAAATAATAAAAAAAAATTTTAATTTTTTTTTAAAAAATATCTATACTCTTCCCAAGCTCACTCACCTCCTTTGCCTCCAGCACAGCTGGGAACTCACACCAGCTAATGCTGCGGTCTGAAGGCCCAGCAGGCCCAGGTGGAAAGGCTCCATCCCCTCCACTGAGTGCTACTGTGAGGCTGTGAAACCTTGAGAAAATGGAGGCAGTGCGGCCAGAGTGCTGGGCGTAGCCCCGAAGGAGGCAGTGGGAACCTGCCCTTCCTGGCTCTCTCCTGCTTCCCAGCTGCTGTGAGCAGTCCCTCCACCAAGCTCCTGCCCGGACGTGCGACCTCCAAAGGAGAAAAGGCACTAGGGCAACCAAACATGGATGGAAAACTCCTAAACTGTAAGCCAAAGCAAACCTTTCTTCTTTTTAAGGTGATTATCTCAGATCCTGTTTTACAGTAACACAAAGTTGGCTAACAAAGATAATTTTTTTTAGATCTGTATTAGTATGCTCCTAGAAATTTAGCTTCTGACCACAAAGTAAGATCAAAAGCATTTTTTCAACATTACAATGAAATCTGTGCCTTATTATGCACCCAAACCTGCAAACTGTATTTTATATGTTAATTCTGTTTTTTCTCTTCTCTTCTTTCAAAATTACAGGTAGGCATCAAAGTCTCCCAAACAGAAGGATGAACATGAGTACCAGGCCAGACTAGTTCTACAGAGATCGAGGTCAGGCTGGGCCACAGACTGAGAACCTGCAACAACACACACACACGTACATACACAAACACATGTACACAACACACACACAAACACACATGTACACACATGTACACACATATATACACAAACACACGTACAGAGACACACGCGTACACGCATACACACAAACACATGTACACACATGCACATAAATACACATACACGCACAAACACACGTGTACACATAAATACACACATGCACACACATATACACATAAATATACATATACACGTACTCATACACATGCATACAAATAAATTCTTTTCTAGTTTTCTCCAAGGTAGTATCTTCTTCATGTTGGCTGGAAATCCAAGATGATTTCATACAGGAAAGGATCCTTGTTATCTCTCAATTTTTCCTAACACTGGCTATCGTCCTCCATCTCTCTGAAGAAATAAACAGGCGGTATCAGCTGAGGGCAGCACGATTATCAGAAAACACAGATGGAAACTACAGACCCTCCCCCCTAGTCCCACCTGGCTTTGGTCACACTAACTGTACACACAAACATCGCTTGCTAGGTTGCCTATATTTAAAACTAAATATTTAAAACTAAATATTTAAAACTAAAATAAGACACTATATAGCAATAAAGTCGGCCATTTTTAGATTTTGACAGCCCTGCTCTCTCACACGGCGCTCTTTGAAAACTGTCGCTGGCAGCAGAAAGCTGCCTCCTGAGGAAATGAGAGAATCGCTGCATATTCTGAATATTCATGTGGCAATCAGAAAACCATCAGATGAGGACTTAGACCAACAGCTTAAAATGCTCTCAGCGAACAATCTCTGTCTTTCTCTTTCTCTAGTGGGGGGTGGGGAGGAGAAGAGCAGGAAGAAGTTCAAAGTCTTTCTGAGTCTATCATTCCATTAATTATGTGAAGCACTTGTGCTTCCCTGGACTTAATTAACGCCACCTGCCAGTGGCACCTGTGTCACTGCCAGGCCAGTGCATCCAGGGACAGGCACAGTGGCTAGAGTGAAAGTTCTAGCAGGGGCCGCCCCACAGCTGGGGAAAGACAGACCACATTTGAATAAATTCAACCTACACAAGCGGGCACTTACCAAACCAAAGGGAAGCAAGTCAAGAATCTGCCAGTTTTGCTTGTAAGATGGCAGCGACTATGCAGCCTGAGATGGTCTCAAACTCCTGGGCTTAAGTGATGTTTCTGGACACATAACATATCTCTGGCCAGAAGGCCGAAAGGAAGTGTTTAACAAACTAGGGTTACTGTGTAAAATCACACAATTACAACTGAGTCTTACGGGGTTTTTGTCTTTTCCTTTCTTTCCGCTCCCTCCCTCCCTCCTTCTTTGCTTTCTTCAGTGGGGTCTCGCCTAGCCCAGGCTGGCTGTGCAATAGGCTGACCTTGTTTGCCTTCACTTCTTGAAGGCTGGGATTCTAAGTGTGCACACTAGACTCAGTTTATGTAGTTTTGCTTCTTATTTTTTTAACTTTAAAAAAATTATTTGTGTACGCATGTGTGTGTAATAGCTGAATGTCTGTGTGTGACATGAAAGGGTGTGTGTAAGTGTTTGCGTGTCAGCTGGACATTTGTCATGCTGTAGTGGGAAAGTCAGGGCACATCTGTGGGAACTGGTCCGCACCCTTTCACCTCATCTGAGACCGCATCTCCACTGATGCTAGGTATGCTTGCTGGCCAGGGTTCCCATCCCCACAAGTACTCTGGGAACAAAGATGTTTGTGCCACTGAATCCACCTTTTACATGGGATCTGGGGGTCCAAACTCAGGCCTGAGGGGCTTATTTGAAATACATGAACTGAATTAACCTCTCCAAATCTAAAGACAACCAAAGCTGGCACGGCAGGTTCTGGGTGGTCTGTGCTGGTCGGGACAGGTTTGATGGTAACATAGAAGGGCAAATAAATTAACACGTACATTACACTTCATCCTGCCAAATGATTTCCAAAATCCTGGAGGAGGAGAAGAATCCTTTGTCTTCTCAGGGTAGAGTCTGATGAATCCTGTCGACTGGTTCACAGCACTGACCTCTATTGTGTGGAGAATTGAGACCCCCAAATATTATATTTAAGAATTTATTCCTGGGTACTTTGAGAATGCTATATTTTGCTTGTGCTCTGTTATGGTCTGAATGTGTTTGTATCCTGGGCTGGCGCTGATGTTCGGGCACCTCTGGAAGGCGGGGCCTTGCCGGAGGAAGGGGCGGGCCTTGAGTTGGAAGTATGGTTCTGTTTCCTCTCTCTGTCTTCACAAGGTCTGCAGTGATCTGCACGCCATCGCCCGCCTCTACATCCAAGCCTTGCCTTCCAGTACAACACTCCTGCCACAATGACCTGCATACATCCTCTGGAACCGGAAGCCACATCTCTTTCTCCTTTAAGCTGGGTGACTCGAAGGCGACAGGCTCTCAACTCAACATAGGCATCCTCACCAACTTTCTGAACTGATACTGTTACTATAGAAATGGAATGCTTGGGGTTAGAGAGATGGCTCAGGGGTGAAGACTCGCCTCAAAAGCAGAAGTGCTGAGTTTCAATTCCAGTCTCACATGAAAACATCAGGCGGAAAGGGTGGGCTTAAACTTCTGGTTCCAGTGGGCAAAGCCTGAGAAATCCCACAAGTGCTCACCAAGCAATAGGACCTTTTCCTGGCTGCTTCTGTCAGTATGTTTGTCACAGGAAGGAAAAGGGACTAAGACAGGCGCTAAGGCTTCCCTCCACTTTCCAAGGCCTTCGGGCCTCTTTAGGTCCTTAGTCCTATCCACAGCAATGACCTGAAGGCCCCATAGACCACCCAAAGGCTTCTGAGTATTAGAAAGATTTGTTTTGGGGTGCTTTCGCATTAGTACATTTCTCTCAGAGTTCACTATTTTAGAGCAGGTCTGATACCTCACCTTTCATGAGTTCAGATAGATGTTTTTTGTAATTAAGAAAACAGGGAGCTGAGAGATGGCTCAGAGGTTAAGACTCTGTCTTACAAGCAGAAGGTCCTGAGTACCAGGTACCACATAAAAATGCCAGGTGGAGGGGCTGGAGAGGTGGCTCAGGGGTTAAGCCTCTGCCTTGCAGGCGGAAGATCCTGAGTTCGGATCCTAGACCCCACGTATAGACGCCGGGCAGAAGCGGGGGTGGCCTGTGCTTCTGGTCCTGGTAGGGCGGAGCCTGTGAATCCCTGGGCAAAGTAAACAAGGAGGAGGTGGAGGCATCCATGGTGGTTCCCGAGTTCATCCATGGTTCTACACACACATATACACATACTCACACATACATACACGCACACACCACACACACAATTGAATAAAAAAAAAATGCTAGGTGGAAATGGTGGTGGCCTGCACTTCTGGCTCTGGTGGGTGGAACCTGGGAAATCCCAGAGCAAAGAAAGAAGGTAGAAGTAATCCAGGATGATTCCTGGAGTCACCCTTGGTCCTACACACACACACACACACACACACACACACACACAACTGAATAAAAAAAAATAAGATAAAAGAAAACAGGCTGGGTGTCCAAAAGATTAAGATTTTGAAATAAATGTGTATTTTTGCTCAAGAAGAATTATCATAACAAGGTAAAGGTACTGAAAATATCTCCCAGAAGTGGGGCATCTGGTAACCCTATCCCCGCGGCAATGCACATAAAAAGTGCTACTTTTTAAAATGAAATGAAGGTGAGTGCACTATGCCACTAATCAATGGCAGTTCTTGCTAAAGATGCATGTATTCTGAAATTGTCTAAAATAAGTTAATAAAAACAAAGATTTACACGAAAAAAAGCTTATCGTAGCACCAGACTTTGAAAAAAATTCATTGTGGGGCAGTTTCATTTATGAACACAATGAATTTACGTCACTTCCACCCTTATTACCTGATCCTTTTCTAATTTGAACCTCCAGCTACTCTCCCACCTGCTGTCACCCCCCAGCTTCATCTGACTGCCTGTCCTGGCATGTCCCTGCCACGTGCTGAACAGTGGTGCAGCCGTGGGTAACCACTGAGAAGACTTGTTCTCTTCCCACCCACCTCAGTCCCCAGCAGTCTCCAGGGAGGAACGATGCCTCTTGGTCCCCCTTCCACGGTGAAATGACAGGCCAAATCTTGTGCAGGTCTTGTGGCAGCAGTCAGCGCAGCCTCAGTGAGCTCAAGTAAAGAAACCCGGCCCTATCCAGAAGATTCCATGCGGCACCTTGGCACCATCCTTACTCACTCTCAGGCTTCTTACTGCCCCTGATGTTCCCTGAGCCTTGGAGCATAATTCCAAACTTCAAATACTGAAACATGTCTAGTAGTCTATGAATGACGGTCTATTCAGATAGTGGAATATTATGCATCCATTTAAAATTTTCAATGAATATTTAATGATGAAAAATCATAATACATCTTGTTTTTAAAATCATTAAGAAATGATAAGAATAATTTTTAAAAAGCATTGTCATTATCTACATAGATGAAAGACTTGAAGAAGTAAATCAGGGTGAAGGAATTACTCAGTGGTAGAATACTTGCCTATGTTGGATTTTCAGCACTGAAAAAAACAAGTTAAGTGGTTCAATTACCTACCATTCCTCCTTTACACCTTTCTGTGTTTTCCAATTTGTGTATAATGTATCCTTTGCATTATTCTGTTTTCCTTTTCTTTTGGGAAGAGGGAAGCAATTCTGAGAACTGAATTTGTAGCCTCATTCAAAATAGGTAATTGAATGCCCTGCTATTGAGCCGTATCTTTAGACATTTTTTTGTGTGTTTTATATAAAGACAGGCAGAGTCTCATGAGATTGACCAATCTGGCCTAGAACTCAGGCAAGCCTTGAACTGCCTCAGTCTGCCAAGTTGCTAGAGTTACCAGCCTATACAACCAGGTTCAGCTTACAAATTCCTTGTAAGTCAACTATTTTTTAAAAAACCTTTTCCAACTACATTTTTATTTTCTTTTTAACTTTTTCAATTTTTATCCTAATCTAAATTTTAAGGTTTTAAAAAGTAGTTTCAGGGCTGGGGGTTCAGTTTGGCCTCTAAGAGGACATATGGCAATGCCTAGAGACAGTATTGACTATCACAACTGGAGATAGATGGTGCTATTAACTAGAATATACAAAGGATAGATCTTCATGCTACAAAAATCATGTAATCTACCAATAAAGAGGTTGAGAAATTTTGGTCTAGGAGAGAAAGCATTGTTATCAACAGTAAGAGTATACTAAAATGCACCTGTTATCTAAGGTAATTTTGAAATATAGAAAGTTTAATCCAAGTTTTGATCCAAATCCCTCATTATTAAAATATATACACCGATAGTATAGAAAACATCTCCAAGAATTCTGTTTCACAGAGACCAACCAGTTCCACATAAAAGTTAAACACGGATACAAAATGTTTTAAAGTAAAGATGACTGACTTCCTCTTCCTTTAAAAGAAAAGCTAGTCATCTTATTATAACAAACTGAAAAACTAAGGCTAGTCTAGTCTAACTAGTTTAAAAACTAGCCTAACACAAACGTGTTTGCTCACAATGACTTGTGCAAGCTCATAAAAACTACTTCCCATTATGATGTCAGGCTGAGGGAGTGGTATGAAACCAAAAGTACATGTATGTGATGAATAATGTACACTCTCCGACTGAGGTTACAAAAAAAATAATACTTCAAAAATATCCTATTACGGGATCTCGTGTGTGCGCGCGCATGTGGGTGCACTTACTCTTCACAAGTTATAACAACATTAGGGATTTACACACAAAAATATAGGAAGTTAAAAGGTCATAAGATAGAAGTAACAGGGCAAAAATTGCATTGCCACCTGAAATAAACATGGGCTATTGAGACCGACAAAAGACAGGAATAAGAAATTATGCAACATGGAGGCTAGGGATATATTCAGTTGGTAAGTGCCTGCCTAGCATGCAAAATGTCTTAGATTCAAGCAGCAGCATGGAATAAGCCAGGCATGGTTGGTGCATACCTGTAACCCAGCAATCAAGAGATGGAGATAGGAGATCAGAAGTTCAAGGTCACCCTTTGCTACACAGCCAGTTTGATACAGTGTCTGCTACATGAGACCTTGTCTCAAAAGAAAAAGAAATTGTGTACTGTATCACTGGGTGGAAATGAGCGAAGAAAATAATGTATGCAAGCAAGGATGTGAAGAAAATAAGGGAAATAGAATACCGAGTATAGGGCAAGATCAGTAGGAAAGGAGACACATGGCTCCATGCCCCCTAATTCATTAAGACTAAATTAAAAAAAAAAAAAAAAAAAAAACTGTTTCAAATCTTCAATCACTATGGGCTTCTTTTAACTTTAATGGTCTAGGGCAGGCAAGATGGTTTGGTACATAATGGTGCTTGTTGTACAACCCCTGGTGTCATCAGTGAAAAGTAAAGAGTCGACTCCAGAAAGCGTAATTGCATAGTAAGTGCACACACATACATACAGACACAGAAACACACACAATAAATTAAAAATGCACAGCTACCTAATGTCATTCTGGCCATGCAAACTCTCGAAGTCACTGACAGCACGTGCTGCTCACTCTGTCTATCCAGCACTACTTCTGCTGATGGGTAATGGCCGCCATCCCATAGGTCAGAGTGGGACGCCCATCACAGTACTTATGGACAGGCATAAACTCGAACACTCATGGTAATCCGCCCCTATTGCCCAAAGGGCATTGAGAAAGAGAGGCCACATGACTCATGAAGGGCAAGGAGAATTCTATGGGGCTGTCTTCCTTCAAGCCCAGAGCTGTAGTCATATGATCTTCAGATGTTACTGTCTTCCCACTTTGAAAACAACTGTCCTGCAGATGAAACCAATTTCAGATAGCATGTGAGAGTCAGTGACAGGCAGTCCCTATGGCGCACCTTGAATCTAGCTGTGCTCAGATGTTTAGGTCATACAAGCAAATAAAAAACTCTCGACTTTGAGTTGGGTTTCTCTTACTTTGAACTAAATGTGCTCCACAAATACTGAATCCTTGTGGGTACGACTAGAATGGACAGATGATGTTACCATAGAGATATCACTGAAATCAGTACTAGTCCATATCTCCAAAATCACAAGCAATGATACTAATTCAGCTGCCCGATAGACCTAAAAGCAAATACACTAAAGCCACAGAACAAGATGCTTTAACTGGTAAAACATATGATATAAAAATGCCTCAATAGAACACAAGAAACCTCAGTACTCACCAAAAAAATCCACAAACATACTTCAAAGTGCTAATTTCAAGACATTATTATATTCCAGGATTTTATTACTTATTGCACTTAAGTAAATTTCTCGAGAATTTTATAAAATGGAAATGGATTAAATTGTGACAAAATCATCATTGTTCTGGCTTAAGAAAATAAACTGAAGAGTCTGTTTACTTCCACTGTAATAGAACTGATCTGTATCACACACCAAAATCTGCCTTTAAGGTCTGAGAACAATTTGTAACAGGTATTTTTCATATTCAATCATAATGCTGAATATAATTTGGCATGTCAGTAACACATTTTTCCTTGTAACTTACCCAGAGCTTCTGTCTCTATAATCCTCTCAAAGGTAAAGTCACCTATGTTTGCTGGGGCAACAGCTCAGTGGTTAGAATGCTGGCCCGGCAAACAGCGGTCCTAGGTTCAAAGCCTAGGATGGTGGCACAAGGGCCTGTACCCTCAGCACTCTATTGGGGGAAAGCAGAAGATCCGGAGTTCAAGGTCACCCACTACCTCAGCCAGCTCCTGGTCCACCTGGGTGGAGGAAGACTGTCTCCAAACAACACAAACACTGGTGATTGCCGCTGGCATTTCTTCCAATGGTTTTCACACTCCCCTCCTAAGCACTACCTAGATCTCTAGAATTTCTCCAACCTTCACCGAGCCCAAGTACATATCCTAACTTCTGCAAATAAATATCATTCCGGCTGTTTGCCTGTTGGTTCAGTAACAGCTGGCTATTTCTGTCCTTGGAGATTCAAGAACAAAAGAAGCAGACTGTGAGCTTCATGAGGGAAAAGACCTGTTCACTGTTAGAAATCCACATTAGGTAGCGTACCTGGCACATAGGATGCTCAATAAATACCACTGCCTGTCGTTAAACTAAGGCCCATTCAGACAAATAAGCGGCCAACAAATAACCAAGTAACCACACTACTCTTAACTGCATGTTAAGTTAGAAGGCTCTTTAAGCCTCAACTGAAGCTTCAATAACTAAACCAGTCCGTTTTCACCATGGCCAAAAGGTGAATTATCATAAAACTGTGACAGGGCCCAAAACTTTACAATTTAAAAATTACAACTTTCGGTTTTTCTCTTACAATATCTTGGAGGCAAAAAAGCAAACCCAAAATCCAACAATTAACTATGCAGTCAATCTCTAGTTCAGCGGCCTACAATCAGTAACTCAGACGGACTACTGGGCCTCAGGAAAACCACTACACAATAGAGTGGGAAATGTTTAGACATCTCTTTCTAGAATGATAACTCAAACTTGTGTCAACCTCATACATTCATTTGGAAGGACTGAAACCTACGGAGTCTAAAAAAGTTGTAAGTTTAGAAAGAATCCCAATCCTGTTGTTCTTAAATCTAGGGATTTTGAAAAGGGTTCCAAAGACTGTTTCGTCCATTTCGTGGCTGGAAGAAATTAAGCATACACCTCCTGTTTGCAGAGAAATTCATAGATCTCAGAAAGCTTTCAGAACGCTAATCCTCGCAAGGTTGGACAAGTACCATGAGCTGCACTGGCCGGTAAGAAAAGCGAACCAAGGAGGTTCCGCAGTTTGTACAAGGTCAATAGTTAGAGGACGGTTAGGCTGGAAGAGGAGTCTGCATACCCGATCCTCTCCACTGCAGCTCGGACTCCGGGCTTATTTGAGTCATATTTGCAAACAAACGATGGTGGATGCTTGAAAGGAAGACTCCAGAGGGCTGGGGATTTTGATTGCCTTGCATGTTTCAGGCCCTAAATTCAATCCTCGGTGCCATTAAAAAAAAAAATCCAGTGGACAATTCATAAAGGTAAAGGCGAACGTGTTCCTTGGAGCCTGTCGTTGGCAGGGCAGCCACAGAAGACCGGGAAGCCACGAGAGACCGGGAAGCCGAGATTGCGCACAAGCAGCGCCCGGTCCAGGAGGCCCGGGCAGGACGGTCTTGGAAAGGGTGGTCCTCCGAAAGACGCCATCCCGAGGACTGCCGGAGGCGCCGGCATCCGCCGGAGGCCCAGAAGGCAAAGGTACCCGGGGAAGGATGGCACGAGGGGGGAGGATGGCACGAGGGGGGAGGATGGCACGAGGGGGGAGGATGGCACGAGGGGGGAGGATGCCCGCGAGGAGGGAGGATGCCCGGGAGGGGGGAGGATGGCACGAGGGGGGAGGATGCCCGGGAGGGGGGAGGATGGCACGAGGGGGGAGGGTGGCACGAGGGGGGAGGATGTCCGCGAGGGGGGAGGATGCTCGGGAGGGGGGAGGATGCCCGGGAGGGGGGAGGATGGCACGAAGGGGAAGGATGGCACGAGGGGGGAGGATGCTACGAGGGGGGTGGATGCCACGAGGGGGGAGGATGGCAGAAAGGGAAGGATGCCCGCGAGGGGGGTGCCTGCGGCCGGGGGGTGCCTGCCGGGCTCGGGATTCCGAGGTTTGCAGCAAACACCCCGCGCGAGAATGAGTCGCCCGCCCGCGGCATCTCCTGCAAGGGCGCGCGCGGAGCCCCGCGACCACCCCGCAGGGCCCGAGCCCCGCAGCAGCGGGGGCCGTGGATGGCCGCAGACACCAGCGCTGCCCACGCGGGGCCGAGCGCGGCGGGGCCACCTCGCGGCAGGCCTCGCCCGGCCGCCTGCCCGCGGTGTCTTACCTTGGTGTAGAGCTCGGACGCGGCCATGGCGGCCCCGCGCCGAAGGAGCAGCGGCGGCGGCGCGGAGCGGGGAAGGGCTGGGGCCGGGGCCGGGCCGGGGAGGGGAGGGGTCGGGGCGGGGCCTGGGAGGGCTCTGGGCGGGGCCTGGGCGTGGCCGGCCCGGGCGGGGCCCGTCAGGCGCGAGTGGCCCGCGGGAGCCGAGTCCACATCACTCGCGGCGCCGCGGGCGCCCGGGGCTGCTCCGCGTGCTCGGTCCCCTCGGCGCCCTCAGCCTCCCAGCGCCGCGCTGTCCACAGACCTCTCGTCTCCGCGGCGCCCGCTCGTCTCCTCCGCGCCGCGCTCCCTCAGCCTCCGAGCGCCGTGCCGCCCTGTGCATTGTGGGAGCGGCGGACGCGGCGCTCGCTCGCTGGCGCGCGGCGCTCGGGGCGACGCGGGCTCACGCGGCCTCCCTCCGCGGCGGGCACGGAGCCTCGCGGCGATGCCCACGCGCCGCGAACCCCCGCCCTGGGGATCGCGTGGACCCCCGTTCTGTGGCCGCGCGCGCGGCTGGCAGGAGGACCCCGAGCTCCGTGGTGCCCGCAGCTGCTCGCGAGCCCGGCGGCGGCACCCCCAGGGCACGCCCGGCTGCCGCGGGCCTGGGGGGCTCCAGACACCGGAGCACAGGGACTGGGAGGGACCCCGAAACGAGAAGGCCCCGGGGCCGCTCGCCGCGCGCCCTCTGCAGGCGCCGGGCTCCGCGCTGCTCCGGGAAGCTCGTCCAGATGTTGCCCACCACGGCCGCCGCTGCACCCCCAGCGCAGCCCACTCGCCCCCGGCCGTCACCCCCATCACCCCGGCTGGACGAGGTCTCCCTGGGACCCAGGCTACTCTCGGGTCTGCGCCGTCCGTCCGGTGCTCCGAGTGGGGTCGGGCACGGATCCCGTGGAGACCATGTTTAGGTGTTACTTGGGGATGAATCTTTAAGGAGGATTACTTACAGAAGGGAGGACGCGCCAGTCTGCAGCCTTCAGAAATGCTGGACAACGGCCACAGGAGCCAGTTCCAAATCCAAATCTCCCTAAAGTCTCTGGATCCCACCCTTTCTTTGCTGGCGCGTAAAAAGAGAGAAAGTGCACTTGTGACCACAGCATACAAAACACCGAGTCGAGATTTGGGGGTCTTGGTTCCTATCCATTACACTTCATGCCTGTGCAAGGGGCTTTCTTCCTCCTCCGCATAATACCTCCCTATCAAGAAAAACTGAATACGACAAAGGAAAACAAAAAATGCCCCAAACTGGGAGTTCTTATAGACGTGAGGTTTTGCTTTGCCTTTGGCTTTAACCGGGAAAGAAAACGGAATGGATTATCTCAGAATTTCCAAACAACACCCCGTGATTTTTAGTGTTGTCAACTTGATGGAATCCAGAATTTCCTTGAAGACAAGCCTCCAGACGCACCTGTAACAGATTATCTGGGTCAATTTAGCCTCTACATGCCTCTGGGAGATTATGTTGTTCGGATTAGTTAAGGTTGGAAAACCCACCCACTGTGGGTGGACTGGTCCGGGCAGGGTCCTGGACTATGCAAAATGGAGAGGACTAGTGAGCACTAGCAGAGCATGCTGACTGGGTGCAATGTCACCAGGGCAGCTCTCGCGCCCTGAGCTCTGCACCCTGCCTCACTGGACAGTGAGCGGTCTTGGTGGGAAGACAGCGGAGAGGCTGCCGGCCACCTTGTATTAGGAAGCAGAGAGAGATGAACAGCGGCGTCAGCTTCCTTTCTCCTTTTTGTGTAGTGCGGCCCATGGAACCCGACTGCTCACTTTAGATTGGGTTTTCCCACCTCAGTTCGTGCCCAGCAATAAATCCAGGGGTTTGAGACCTAGGTGATTTTAAGTCCTGACAAGGTGACAAAAATACTATAGCCTAGGGTAATTATGGTTAGCAGTCATTATGTGGAGATTGGGGGGCTGGGACGGAGCTAGTAGAGTGCATGGCACAGACAAGGCTGAGGTCCCAGCCCTGTGCCACTGCAGGCTGGAGGTGGCTAGGATGGAGCTTGGGGCCACCATTAGCTGCGTGAGTTCAAGGCCCTCTCTCAAAAAGATAGGTAAGTAAATAATATAAAAAATGGAATACATTGAGGTTAAACTAAAAGACTCGAAAGATGGAAGGCAGACCTCAGGAGCAACTAGCTCAAGCTGCAGCTAAGATCTATCTCTGCCATTTTAGGCCTAAGACTCACTTGAAAGAAATTCTGGGCACAATGACAACAAAAAAAACCCCTCTGTGCTTCAATAGTGCAGCACTTCATTTGAAGTCAAGTAAGCAATACATGTGAAATTTTCACATATAAACCATATTATAAATTTCAACTATTATGTATCCTTCCCATTTCAGGACTACAGCCAGGCCCTGCTGGCGCTTGGCTCATTCCTGTTGTTTTTATTCCTTGTACTCTGGTTCTAAAGTCTATTTCTGTATAGTATAATCTCTTATCCTTTGTTTTCCCCATCTTTTTTTTTTTTGAACTTTAGCCCACCTCCTGCCCCTTGCTACTTTAACCAGCCTCTCTGGTCTCTGTTCTGCAATCAGCTGGTTTTTCCTGACCTTGGGACCTGTTTCCAAATGCCTTAGCGTTGCAGTACTTGCAGCTCTTGATACATGTACCCCAACACCACTGTACAGTGGTGGAAAGTCCCAAGTGGTCAGTGATTGAGAGTCATGGTGACTAAACTGGCCTTCGTTCTAGCCAGAACAAATCATCTACCCATACAGGCATGGACACTTTAGATTCGCAGACCAACCACACAGACGGTGCAGTGTTCCCATGCACCCTGTGACTAGGCTTGTTCTGGTCCTCTCATGCTGGCATAAAAGACTTGGTTCAGTTAACCAACCAACACTGGTTCCATATGATTAAGTGCAATATTGTTTATCCAGGTTGTTTCATTTTTTGAGCCAAGTTCTCACTATGTAATTCATTGTGGCCTGGAACTCACTCTGTAGTCAGGCTGGTATAGACTTAACCCTTCTCTGCCCATCTCCCCAGGGCTGGGATCACAGGTGTGTACCACCATAACCGGTTGTAAGCCTCTTCTTTTTAACTAGAAAAATCAGAGATTCTTACCTATGTTGCTGAGGAGATCAAATGAGTTATTGGAGAGGCAGGCATGGCGGTGTGGGGCGAGAGCCTGGCTCTTAGGCAGTGAAGACAGGGATCAGAGTTCAAGGTCACCCTTGCCTGTAGAACCAGCTCAAGGCAAGCCTGGACAGATGGTCTCTGATGTTCTCACGTACCAGATTACTCCACAGTACACTGCTACTGTACTGTGTGAATTCTTCTGCATGAGACTTTGGAAATGAAAGTGAGGAAACAGGCCCTGCCCAGAACTTCCATTTGCTGATGTGAACAGCAGCAAGGCTTTGGTGGTTACATCCACGTTGGGTGGGTGCCTGACTTTCATATGCATGGTGGCTGTGCAGCAGGGGCGATGACGGTGGCGACGGCGCTTCCCAACGGTTTTCAAACCCGATTCTCCATCTTTTCCAACAGTGTTGTAAGTGACATGCGTGTCTTAACAATGCCTTTCTGCAGCTTACACGAGTCAGAATTTTGTACTTCCAATTAAGAACTGCGACTGAATGGAAACGATTACAATCTCAGTTTCTTTCAGAAAATATTGGATAATCATTGTGGCCAGGCCCTGGGCTGCGTGCAAAGGCAGCATAAGGAGCCGCGTAAGTGTGTGTGCTGCATGGTAATCACTTGCTAAAACCATTGTGCACAAACTGCTAGTGGAAAAATGACCAGTGTGGGGAAGGGGACTCTTGGTTTTCTCGCAAGTGGGTTCAGTGCTGCAGGAGGCAGGTATACAGATGAATGCTGTGGGAGGCAAGTATATAAAGGTTTCCCCATCTCAGACAAGCCACAGACTGGGAAAGGCATTTATTAGACATATGCTCCCCAAATAGGAAACAGCAAGAGATTCAACTCAGGACAGCAGCCTAAGATGACAAGTCAGCTTAGAAGTAAGAGGTTGACCTCCGGTGGAGAGTGCATAGGAGCAAAAGGAACAGTTTACAGATAGTTGGTGTAGCAGAAGATTCTAAAACAATTCTGACATTGACAGGCCAAAAATGCCAGAGCAAAGCTCTTAAAAAATAGCAGACAAAAAAAAAAAAAAAAAAAAAAAAAAAGCTACATAAGGAAATACTGGGGGTCAGTTTGGAGCTTAAGAGGTCTTCATGCTTTTCTAAAAAATCTATTATTCATGAGGGGGCAGCCATGATGCATCGGTGGAGGTCGTAGGACAACTTTCAGAAGTTAGTTCTCTCCTTCCACTATGGGGGCTACCGGGGATCAAACTCAGGTCACTAGACTTGTCTGCAGGTGCCTCACCCATGAGATCTTCCTGACCCAGTTGTCTAGTTCTTACAACTGTGACAGAAAATAACTTAATAGAAGCTTTTGGGCTCACGGTTTTGGAGGTTTCAGCCTGTGGTCACTTGGCTCCACTGTGGTCTCTGCCCTACCCGCTGTGCTTCCCAGCCTGCTCTTGCTTTTGGACCCGAACCTGAGGCAGAATGCTTCAGCGAGCAGCAACTCACCTCCCAGCAGAGGAAGATGTGCCTTCAAGGCACACCCTCAGCAGCCCGTTCCTCCAGTTGAGAACCACCTCAGTTTCCAGTTCTGTATTTGACTGTGAGTCCATCGATGGACGAATGCCTTGCACTGCATCGGGACCAAGCCTTCTAGTACTCACCTGGGCAGGAGTTTGCAGGACTCACATTTAAAACAAAACAAAAAAACACTTTGTCAGGCATGAGGGCTTCAGCAAACTCAAGAAGCTAAAGGGAGATAAAATCATCTGAACCCCAGCACTTGAAAAACAGCCTGGGTGATGTCACAAGATCCCGTTAGAACGTGATTTGCTGCTTTAAGCGCAGGTGTGGAATGGGGGGACAGGATGGCAGGGAGGGGGGGCAGCAGATGGTGGTGGTAGGGGGATAGTGTGAGTGGTGCCCAGGCTGTGGCTCATGCCGTTATCTCAGCCCTTGCTGAGGCTGGAAGCAAAGCCGTGGCTCAAGATCAAGCATTAGTTGCTCTGCACAGTGCCTCTGTGGACAGAAAGGCGGTTCTGTAGATGCTCTGGCCTCTTCCTGAAGGAACCACTGAGGACAAGCCACTTGTGTCTGAGTTGGCAATCCCACAGCAGAGTCCAAAAGCACAGGAAGGAGCATGAAGGCCTAAGTCTAGCTTCGTGTGCGGTTCTTCAACCTTCCTTCACAGCTCTCGGCACTTGCCTCTCCCTAAAATACCCACTCCTTTCTCCCATGCATTCTCACAGCCCATCTCTCCACACCAGCCTAAAATTCTCCCCTGATGTCCCCCATCTTACTGCCAAAGGTAAACTTCCTGGAGGAAAGGCGAGGATGAGCGGATCCCACCTCCTGCATCCTGGGAGCTGGATTAGTTGTTTGCCGCTGCACCCACCTTACATAGTGCTTGGAGTCCAACCCAAGGCTTCTTGCGTACCAGGCAAGCACTCTGCCAACCCACCAAGCTACATCCCTAGCCCCAGACTTCCTCGAGCTTACATTTCTACCTTTCTTTGCAGAATTTAATTTTTCCAGAATCCTCCATTAAATTACATACTTCATTTCTCTGAATGTACTCTCTTCTCCATCTTACTGGATCTGATACTAATACACAGTACATCTTTATATATAAGATGGAGAGGTGCTACAAGCTGAAAACATTTCACCTTAATTATACAGTGAGAAGGCTCAGCTGGTAAAGGGCTGGGGCTCAAGCCATAGATGGAGTCCCACTCGGTGACTTGCTGACTTCCACCTCAAGTAGGTGAGATGCTTTAAACCTTTACAAATAAAGCTTTGTCTGGTTAAGACTTCATTACATGACTTAAAAGACTTCATTACATGACCTAAAATCTAAGACTACAAATCAAATTCTTCATGTAGTGGTAGCTTAATGCCAGAAAACACACTGAAAAACTAACAAATAAGACAAAACTACAAATTAAAATCAATAAAAATTAGGTAGATCAATTTATTTTTGAATACTTTACAGGTATAATCTTGGAAGGGCTATTTGACAACTTTCAATATTAACTACCAATTCTTCAGACGTCTTAACAAAGAGGCATTTAAGGTTGGCCCCTTTAATACAGTGTCCGACAGTAACAGATGGTGGAGATGCACTTTACTAAAGGAAAAGGTTTCTTTCCAATCTATTTAGGTGTAGAATAGCACAAACATACTTCCAGGACCACCAGTGACTACAGAACGCAAACCTGCAGCTCTACCTGCACAGAAGGCTGAAAGGAGTGAATGCATCAAACCGCTGTCTGTAGATGAGCACCATAGCTTCCTGTGATCCGTTCTCATGAAGTGGGTGGGACATGAGGAAGAGACCAGGATGACTGGCAGTGCGCTGAGCTAGATCAAGACCCGGCTTTAGAAGACGTGAAATGTACCAAGTTGAGCATACTGAAAGGAAATGAAGCTTCCACCAGCCCTGGAAACCACTTGGTAAGTGCTTAGCGCAGACCCTGGGGAAACAGGGATGTGCACAGTGAGAGAAATACAAGCCAATGTGCTTGAATTTCAGGAGTGTGCCAAGGCCATCCCAGGCACAGCTTTGGTGGCCACTCAGAATGGCTTCTGATCACTAAACAAGGAAACTCAGAGGTACACTTTGGTTACATCAAGTAGAAGAGAAGCTAATTCTATGGAAGTGGTAGCAAGTAGCCTTCTCATGCTACCTTGAGGAATCATGTCTTCAGATGGGCAGCAAGATTAACCAACTTGTAGAATACAGACGCAGTCCTTGCAGTTCATCTAAAAGATTCAGTTCCACCTTGCCAGGAGCTGCAGCAGTTAAGACGGGTTTTTGAAGAGATGCATCTTCTAACCATTTCGAGTAGGGACTATGGACATCACACATCGGCCAGTTCTTAGGCCTTTATCTCCAATTTCACTTTGATACTAAAACCAACCATTCCTCAAAGATTTCAAAACAGAAATTGAACTGAATCATCTCATCGAAATCTTCCCTGAAGTGAGGATGAGATCCTCCAACATCTTCAACTCAACTTTGAAGCAGAACAAAAACCAGAAAACTTGTCTCCAGCACCATTGGAGGCCACGACATGCCTACGGTCTGTAAAACAGGTCTTTCCTTGTGGAAAACCCTGAGTGTAAGTAACTGCTACTTTACAGAAGGCAGGTTGGCTTAGTGAGGAATTCACTTTTAACAACTGGGCACTTAGCTCAGTATTTCACAGATCCTCAAGTTTTGAGGTAGGTTAAAAATTAGCACTGTATTTAAAAGTTAAAACTCAGATGTTATGTCTTGTCATAAACTATACAAATCCTACCATGGTCAGAATATCATGGTCTCAGATTAACCTCGTCCAATGTCTGGATTTAACGGTAACGGCCTGCAATGTCCATGAGAAAACACTAGGTACCTGATTCTACTTGTTCTCATTACAAATCTCCACATGTAACTGGACTATGAAGTAAAGGCGCACAGTATGAATGTCTGCTCCTGCCTTCAGGGGGGTGCAGGGTCTGGTCATCAGCCTCTTAAGGTCACCTGTCCAAAGTACCCCTGCAGTGTGAAGCCACAGGGAAGCAGGTGTACATGGGGAGGCTCTGTCCCACAGCAGGTGAGAAGACAGTGCACGCTTGGGCTGCTGGTGCCCGTCCCTACGCACAGCCCTCACCCGAGGAGAACCCAGGAAACGGTGAGGTTATCCCATGAAGTCCCTGTAGTTCTAACTAGACAAACCAGTAAAATTAAACTGCAACTATTATACTGACACTTACAGAAGGAAATACCTTTAACTTTTAAAAAAATTTTATTTTGTGGCAAATGTGAGTGCAGGTCAGAGAGCAGCCTCGGGAGTGCAGGAGCGTGTGCAGGTCAGAGAGCAGCCTCGGGAGTGCAGGAGCGTGTGCAGGTCAGAGAGCAGCCTCAGGGTGTTTTTCCTTCTTTGCTCGAGCTCTGGGGAGTGAATTCAGATGACTGGGCTTCACAGCAAGCAGTTTCACCCACTGAATATTCTCGCCAACCCATCACCCACTTCAATATGAATCTTTACCTATCATCCATATAAATCACTCTAATTGCTACAAATTTAGTTTCTTAAAAGTATCACAATTACATAAAATTATTTACCCAAATCCAGCTTGTCCTGACTGTTTCCTGGGCTAGTCTCCTTAACTGTTTCACCATGAATCTCGTGGGTGGAGGTGGGGCTGAGAGGCGGAGTGTGTTTGATCCCAGCACTGCAAAAGTCCTCATTAAAAAAAAAAAATCCCTTTATTTAAGCAGGCTTAAAGATAGACTTTCATATCAATGCAAGGGCCCGGTACCATGAGTCAAAGAAGCTGAGGAGAAACAGGAGGCAGAGAGTGAAGCTGGTACAGGGCTCCCCAAGTTGAGAGTGAAGTCAAGTTTGTGCACTGAGAAAGTTACATAAACTATGAAGCTGTGTAAGCCAGAGTGCATGTTCTGCATAGGACAGAAGATATGCCTAAGTAACATACTGTATCTGTACAAGGCCACTGAAAGTCGTGAGTGTTGGAACAACTGAAAAGCTTCCTTTATAGCAGGCTGAGCTTGGTATTCAGATGAGCTCAGGACTGTAAACGACTCTTACACACAAGCAGGAACGGCACCTTTGTGTGGGAACTTGTGCTTCTGGTTGGCACACTCTATTTTCTAATATGTGAAATTAATACAGACATTTGTAAAAGGTTGTGCAAAACTACTGTATTTACAAAATGGCACAAAAGTGAAGGCGACAGTCCGTGTACGCACACGCTCATTCACTTTCCAACAACGAAAAGTGTCTGAACACTACAGAACTCAAGAGCATTAGCCTCAAGGACAGCGGCTACAACTGAACCCACAGTTATACCAGAACCGGCAAATACTGCCCGAGTGAAACTGCTGTTAGAGCTGATACAGGTGTTAAGGCCGTTCTGGTTCATGGAGTCATCCAAGTCGTTTGGAACCCATCTACCTGTGTTTGGATTATGTATGTCTTCTTCCAACGTGTGGTCTTAAACATGTCTTACAAAGTCTCAAAGAAAAATACAGAAATCAATACAACAGGTTATTATTAAATAAAAGTGACATACAAAGCTTAATTATGGTGGAATAGGAAAGCAGAAACATTAAAACTGTAAAACTTGCTTGTTAACTTGTTAGAACCAGCCCTACCGAGTGAGGTCTATATACAGTTATTTTCAAGTAGATTTCTTATGTTGCTCTAGTACGTCTTTCTCATCAGTGCACGGTTAAACTAATGAAAATCTCTACACATGTATGTTCCCTTACAACAGCAGCACACACTACCGCTACCTGCAAAGCTTGTCAGTTTTACATGACGTCATAAATGAAAGGAAACAGAAAGTGGATCAGTAACAGTAGGAGAAATGACAGGCATTAGAAGACTCATGCGGTTCAGCTCTTTTAATCAGCCAGCCAGCTTGCTGGCCACCAGGGATGGTTTCCGCTGAGGAAGGTCCTGTGGAGTGGGGATGTGGTCACCAGTGACCTCTGTCTTATCCGGGGCTGCGGCAGCAGGAAGTTGCTTGTTTTTCATCTTCGCTTTAGCCATGTTGTAATCCCCAGAATCAAAGTACTTTTGCTGCAAGCAAAAACAAAACCGGATTAGAACGTAAAAGTTCTCACACACCAGATTAACTTGATGCATGGATGTGATCCCTGTATCTTGTGCTGGGTGTGCAAGTATGAGCCACTGGGACGGCATTAAGACTCTACCTGCAGGCAACTTGTGACACAAAGACTGACACTAAAGTTTCTGAATAAAAGCCCTGGGCCTAAAGGAAAGATGTGACCCTTTCATTTACAAATGGAACCATTAAGTGGAAATTCTTGCTTAAACAATCTTGAAAATAAAACACAAAACTGACTAACATGAATTAGGATATACCACATACACCCCAACCAACCTTCCTTTATTTAGTTGGTAGTTCGCCAGCCAAGATAAGTATCTTTGCAAGAACTGAATGATTTTTCTGACTCAGTCAGCTGAAATAAAATTTAATAAAAATATAAATGCTAAAGTAACAGTAGAAACAAACACATCAGAAGGTGATTCACTTCGATATACATTCTGATCTTCACGGCATCCACACAAAGACAGTGAGTAAGTAAATACACTCATTTCACTTAGAGGAATAAGGTGACCAATGACACAAATCCAAGTACTGACAACAACTAAAGATCAACTTAATAGTTACTCAAGTTCTGAAATAAAAACAAATGAGTTCTGGCTTATTTCATCATATTCAGATGCTCACATGAGCTAAAGACAGGAAAGGATAAAGACATAAAGAGAGAGAAGAAAAGGATTTGGTAGTACTACAGAGGATTATAATCTCAGATATGGAATCGAGAAAAGAAACCAACAATAAGTGAAATGAAGAGTGAACCATAAAACGTCCTCAGACTTCAGGGACACCCACAGCTCGACTGCTGTATGGCACAGGGACAAAGCCTTGTGGCTGGCTCCCTCTAGGGACGACTCTGCTGAAACACATCTGGTTCTGGTATCTCGGGAAGGGCCTGTCTAGTCAGGCCTCAGGGCCGCAGCAGGCAGCTTCATTTCTGCAGGAGCAACTTCTGGCTAAAAGTGTGGGAGGTAGAGGCCAGAGGCCCAGCAGTTCAAGGCCAGCCTCAACTAGGTGTTGATTTTGAGACCAACCCGGCCTCACAAGTGCCTGTCTCAAAGGCTGCTGTTCGTGTTTCCTGTGCAGAACGAGGCAACCTGGCAAATTTCTCACTTGTTTTACTTAAGCAAGAAATTCAACACCAAAAACTTAGAGCAGCTTCCTCTGATGTACTGAAATGTTTGTAGGCAGAGATGGAGGATAGGTTTCTCCTATTAAAACTCATAACCCCCAGACCAGAGGTGACCACACTTGGTTAACAATTTCTGAACTGAGTTTACAAAGAAAATCTGAAAGCGGATGATGTGTTGGCTCTGTCTATAACCTTGGGGGAACAAAGGAGTCCACAGCTTCGAGTGTGGCGCCACACGGGCTGCGGTCAGACCTTACCCTGAACGAAGCCTAACCAACCGAACAGAAGGTCCTCCAGATCGTATAGAGGACAATACTCCTTGTCAGTTTCCACTATTCAGTTTTCCTCTGAAATTAATTGCCAGTTAATCTGAAACAGGCCTCACATCACCAAGGCTGGCCTCCAACTCTAACCTGTAATTTATTCCTCCAGCTCACAAGTGCTGGGACTGCTCTCAACAAGCCCGGCAGCCACAGGTGCTTCTTGCTCCTGCGCACGGCTGTCCTGACGCTGCAGCAACCTACAACAACAGTGCTTCTTCCCTTGAGGCCAGCCTTGGCTACGTGTTTCTTAAAACTATGGCCTCAATCTTTCTGGGACTTTACAAGCCAAGAATATAGAAAAACATGGGCCGTGCTTTCTTCCCTTCCCTTCCCATTCTGACAAGCTATAAAGTTACAGTATGTATGGGCCCTACTGCTAGAGGCCTAATAATATTAACATCACAAAGATACCAATGAGCACAGTACAGAGAAGGAGCCAATACAGCATAAAATGCCATTCAAAGCAGCTTCTTAACTAACGTGGCTCAGGAAAACCAAAACCCAGAACCTGTGATCCACATTTAAAAATCACTTTTGTGCTCCTACAAGACTCACTGATGCACAGGCATGACACAGAAGCACGGGGAGCTTGCTTCCCTCCGCACACGACTCCCATAACGCCCACTGCCAAACAGCCTGCATGCCGCTGCTGGGACTGCAACCAGCGAGGGTGTGCTGTGGCCAGGAGAGTGTGCTGTGGCCAGGAGAGTGTGCTGCGGCCAGCACGAGCGTCTCCTCAACATTGAGCATCACTAACAAGCTGGGTCACCCGGGACTTACTTTGTGACTGAGAACCACCGACAGTATCATTTCATGTCTGGACTTGGCACACATGTATCTCCACAGCTAGATTCACCCGAATGCAGATCCTGCTATAATTTGTCCTTTACGTGCCTATGCTGGTCTCAAATAACTACATAGTATTGGCTTCGCTGAGTCATTGTAAGTTATTTAATCATTTCTCTACTGTTGAACATCAGTGCTGCTTCTAATTACAGTAAAACTACAAAGAAAAATCTTCAAATTTGAAGCTGTGTTATAATGAATTAATCCATATGCAATTAACCAAAGAATGTGAACACTTCTTGATTAACACAACTTTCAAAAATAAGAATATTTTTAAATGCTTGCATATAGAGCTCATTACATTCAAGTTGGACCTCACACAAACTATTCTAAATAATTTTCTAATTTAGTTGATGACATATAAGGTATGATAGAATTTACATTTTACTGATTTCTAACATGGATAAAAACTTCATGCTTAGTAATTACATTTTCTCTCTTAAGTTCTTCCATTTAGGGATATGGTGCTCTTTTTTATTATATACCTGAAAATTCTCCAATATTTGGAAAATCTCTCTAATGATTTGTTTCAAGGTAAAAAAATTTATATTTTATATTTAATAGTTTTTCATATACTATTTGGAAGCTGTGAATGTTTGGCTATTTGTTAAACCTTTAAAATGTTAGAATTATCCTTATGAAATTTGATTTAGGAAAAGAATGGACATGCACCTATGGTATAAACCCCTACCTAGTCACCTGCCTGGCACAGATGTTTTCTGTACATATGAAGCAGCCCAAGGTACACCTATTTAAAGAGAAATACGATCTAGCAGATTTTTTAACAAACTGTTTTTCATATGTAACATTCCCTTTTTTCATCTATATGGTAAAGAAGAAAATGTGCTCAGGCTTCAGATAAAGCCTTCTAATTTATTTTTTAAACAGTGGATCCAGTTAAGAGAAAAACTTAAGGAACAAACAAGTAACAGTATCTCATTTATTACTGAGAAATTATGAAATAACAACATGGTAAGCTCGTGACAAAAATATTTTCAGTAACTTATGTAATTTAATAAATTATATAAGAGTAACCACTTGTGAAGTACATCATTGCATCCACATGAACAGCACTCTAAGTCTGTGTGGGAACCACCTTTAAATGCAAGCCTAAAAGCAGGGCAGGGATACTCTGCACACAGCTGTTCTTACAGAGAAGAGGGGAACAGCTGTACGATACAGGGTAGGCTGAAGTTCTATCTAAAGATACTTTCCTACAGAGAAAAAAACAAACAAGTGGTAAGATATTAATAGCAGGTCATGATGATGTCAATCACCATTTGGACTATGCTGCATACTAGACTAAGTTAAACTTAAAACATTGCCTTTATAGTAGCTATGGATTCTATTCACACACACTTCTGTACAAACATGTAAAATACTGAAGAAAAAAAACCCATATATAGATCACACACCCATGTTAAGCACAGAGCTAAAGACACAGCATTCACTTCAGTCTGCCAGCAGCATGAGGTCACAGTGACATGTCAGAGCTGGGTGTCAAGACTCACCCCTTTCTGCAATCGTTTCCTTAAGAAATCGGAGCCTCCAGGCTTCTGCCCCAGGTGAGGATACCTTGCTTTTAATTTTGCTTCTTCAGCTTTCTCGGGGCTAGTCACTTTATCTTCCATTTCCTGAAAAATTTTAAGATTAAATTCTCTATTAAAACTCAGTTCCTTAAAATCGTTCACCTATAATGTCTGGATTCTGACTTTAGCTGTTGAATGCCAAGTACCACAGCATCTGACTAGAATCAGGCACAGAAGCCTGCCCCATGTGACAGTCTATTATAGCTGTGATGCATGTGTAACACCCCACACGGGATAAAAATACCATGACAGCTCAGCCTTCCAGTCCTGCAGCACAGTTACAGTGAGTTACCTTCTACGGAACTCTTCAGCTCTCGGTCTATATTTAGAAAATGTGCCTGTCACAATCTAAAAGATCCTCTTCATTTTCTATTTATCCAAAATTACACATAAGGAGTTTCGAATTAACAGCAGTCTACTTCCGGTCATACTTTTCCTGAATACAGAAGACCCTGAGATCTTAAGGGAGAAACCACCACAGCCACCCTGGTGTCGGGCAACACGGCTCTCGCCTGTACTCAGTCCGTGGAGCCCAATGCAGGTGAGTTCAGGGCTGGCATGAACTCTAGAGTTGGTCCCCTATCCCTCCACAATCCTCCCTGGATAAAGGGGGGTGACTTTTGTTCATATCAATCCACATACTTCAGCGCACCGGCTTTCTGGGTTGGAGAGGCGGCTCAGCAGGTCAGGCGCCTATGTGATCTGAGCTGCATCACTGGAAGGCTGCACGGCAGGAGAACTGACCTCAAAGCTTCACAGTTTTCCTCTGACCTCCACTCTACACCATAACACATATACAGGCCCCATAAATAAATATCGTTTTCAGGTAACAAAATATATATATTTTTCCAGCGCTGACTTGGCTACATCCCCCGTACTGTCATTATCTTAAGCCCATTTTTTATACCAGTCTTGATTTAGTCTACATTATTCAAAAATGTCATGCTATCTATGAATGAGGCAGCAAGAGCACATGCATGCACTGTGGAGTACACTGCAGGTCAGAGAGCAACTTTCTCAGTCCGCCACGTGTGTTCCAGATCATTCAGGTCACCTAGTTGTAGGCAGTTGCTTTATTCACTGAGATACTGCCAACACACAACACAGCACCTTACTTCATGGGAAGAATTCACCGTGTCACCGCAAGTTCTGCACAAGGAAGACTCATCAAGAAAAACAGCTGCCCACTCCTGCTGACACAGGTGAGGACCACTCCTGGCTAGCAGACTCATTTCTGACACCAGACTGGCAACACCATACTTGCATGTCTTGACTTTGAAGTTATTTATCATGTCAAAAAGTGGAAATGTCAGGCCAACCATTCTTAAATAGCCAGAAAATCATTTATCTAGGAATTGAAAATGGTCATGTAACTTTTGCAAATTTCTTCCTCTTCATGTTTTATTTTCATCTTCACTCTCTAGGATCATTACACTTCTCTACCTTCAACGGCTCATTGGTGGATTTTAAGGAAAAGATGCCACTATTAGATCCTTTCTACCTGGCTGTCTTCTGCTCCATGTCCTACTACGTCTTGTAGGTTGCACTTTTATGGTCTGTGCTTATGTCCAACTTCTTATGGTCATGAACGTGGATGATACGTAGCATTCAACTGTGTGCTCAGCCACAGACTTACATTCCTCCTTACACTGCGTGCTGCACTCTATCCAAGAGCCTTCCCCACAAAAGAGGTCCATTCTCAGGTCCAAGGTATTTGTTCTCCCCTGCTAGAACCTCTCTAGACCTGAAACACCGGTGATGTCGGCCAGTGAATTCTAGAAGGTACGCAGTTCAGGTGAGGTGGTGATGCAACCCCATGGACACCTTTCAACACGTGAGCGTGCTGTTTCCACCGCAGCGTTACAAGCTAAGTCTGCATGACACAAGCCTGCCTTCTCAGCAGGCACTGGATCCTCTATTTTAGCTTACTGAGAACAGGCCAGAGCAGACTGCAACACACTCCTTCTTAAGGGGTTTTTCAAGAATGATTTTAGTTATATAATTTCTGCATTACTAACTTTAAGATCTAACCCCCACACAATATCATTATACTGTAGTTATCTCAAAAGCTGGAGAAGAAACAGAAGGTTAAGGTTACAGGTCTGTGGCAGGAAGACGAGCCTCATCAGTAAGACTGCAGCTGCTCCTGGTGGCTTGCCCTCACTGCAGACAGCGGCTGAGACCCAGTGGTTCCCAGTGCTGTGGACTGAGTGGACTTGGATGAAGGGACATATCCATGGGCTTCCCTGGACAACAAGTTAATTTTAAATGATTTGGCTGAAAAGGCAGACTGGCTGGCTGCTGCTCTTCGCTAAATAAAAGGATGTAGAAGTTGTTCCTTCCTCACAACTGTCTTTTTCTGGAACCAGAAACAGAAGCACTTATTCCCCGACTGAAACAGAATCTCTGTAAAGCTACAAATTCTCCCTAAAATTTTTTGGTTAAGTGGATAGCAGCTGCACTTTACTTGAAGTTTCTGTGTGTTACCCTCATTTTAACTACAAGGGGGATGTTGCAGTTCCCCCTGTGTGGGTGCTGATAAATCACCATCAAACAGCTTCAGAAAACAAGGGGTTTATTTTTCTCTTACGATTTTCCGGTTACAGTTCTCAGTCCAGCTTGACAGGAGAGCTCACACCAATACCAGGGCCAAGAGTACCGGCCACACCATCTCTACACAACGGCTGACAGAGGGACGATCCTTACTTGCCAGATCAGCATGCCTAACCAAGTATACACATGGATGCCAACTTTCTCAATCAGCTCTCAGTATTTTATTCCAAGGCCTAGTCCCACCCATCATGGATTGGACCTTTAGACAATCTCCTGCAGGTTTGCTCTGGGCCCAACTCAACCACTAATTCTCTACAAATGTGCCCAGAGCTCAAACCCTCAACTGTCAAGTTGACAGCTGTGCCTCACTATGACAGGGGAGAACAGTACAGTATCTGGCAGCCCCTTGTTTTTTTCACAAGCAATAATTAATGCATAGACTTGATATAAAGTTAAGCACATCCACCAATCAACTAGATTAAAATGAGCAGACAGCACAGACGATTGAAATGCTGTTAAGACTTGGAATGTTCCCTAAGAAAACACACGACCTGAAGGTGCTAGTGACTTCAGAGGCCGAGACAGCAATCATCTAAGCCCAGGAGCTTGAGAGTCTGAGACCAGCCTGGGCAGTATAGTGAGATCTTGTCTCCAGGCAAAGGAGGGGTGGCGGGGGTAGCAGGACAGGCAGAGACGCTGCTGCACAATCCTCAACTTTCACACACAGCAAGTGTCAACAAGCCCAGTGCCAACTTCAGTCAAACTGAACACAGGAAAGGATGGTATGACCTGGACTGTATTTCGGAATGATGTAATACATGAGTCTTCCACAATACTTTTCATGAATCCTACATCTCCAACCCTATGCAGACACAGAACGCTTTAAGGTCTTCCTAATAAGCAAGCTCAAATCGCTGGACATTCACCACTACTCTGACACAGAGGCATAAACGACACACCTGGTGGGCGTCCCCAGCATTCAGCCCACCTCCTCTGCCCACAGCATAACTCCAAAGCTCTAAGGAAAACTCACTTTCCTAAACTCTTCCTTACCATGAGGTCCAGCGACTGGCATCCGTTAGGACTTCCTCCCCTCCCAAATTCCACATTCAGGGTGGAAAGTTCTGTGTGTGTGTCACTGCCAGCAGGCACTTGGAAAGCCCACACTAGGAACGCATGGGGATAGGTTACTCCCTTACTCCTCCCTCCTTACCTTCCCAGGGATAAAAAACTCCTTCCACCTTTAGATCTGGCTTCTTCTCCCTTTGGAGGACTAGTCCCCAATCATAAGCTTTCTTGTTCCTTGTCTGTAATGTGGCAAATCCGCCTTGCCTTTTTCCACAGCATCTGCACTTGAGGAAAAGGATCAGGTACTTATGGCAGACAGCCTGCAAGTAAGGCAGCTGGGACACTGAAGGAGGGAGGGAGGTTAAAGCTCAGCCCCGCTGGCACTCACTCCCCTTTGTCTTGCATCCTAGCTAAGAATTTACAACCTAATTCCCTAAACCATTTCCATTCTGTTTGAAACTCACAAAGTAGCTTCTGTTCTTATCTTGGGCAGAAGACACTAATAAAAATCAGGCAAAATAATTTATCTCTGTATTCATGTCCAAAAATGGAAAATTAGTAAGACTCTCAGGTTCCTGTGCATCAGAGAAATTCTTAAAACAGATCAAGATAAAGAGAAGTTAAAAACTCATGAGCTGGTAAATAACAGGTGCTCAATATACCATGCCAAATGCTTTCGTGCTATGTAAGTTCAGGGCAGGAATGTGGCTTAAGAATGAGAGGCAGGCGGACCCCAGGTCAGTTCACAGCACGCAGTGCAGGGAGGCAGGCCAGAAACATACACAGCTGTGAATTCTGGGGCAAATACAAAGCCCTACACGGCAAACACAGCATTTTCTTGCAATAAATAAATATTTTATGATCTTGTAACACTTAAAGTTGTGAGGGTTTATAGTGATTGTCTACCAGACAGGATTAGAATCACCTTGGAGAAAAATTTCTGGGCATGTCTGAGAGAATTTCTAAATCTGGCTGAAAGTGAGACTAGTCCTCCTGAGTAAACTAACAGGAGGGACTGATGCCTCCATGGATGGAGCGCTTGTACTTGTGAGGACGGGGTCAAAATCCTGGGAGCCCGGGGGAAAAACCGGCAGGTTAGACATGTGCAAATCCAACACTGGGGAGGGAGAGAGGGACCCCTGGACAAGCCAGCCAGCTAGACATGAGAAATTGTCAAGGTCTTCAAGTAAGTGACTTCGAGAAAGTCACTCAGGACAACTCTGCACTTCCAAGGCATGTGCGGGTGTGTAACCCACACAGACTAGACACGGATGGGCAGGGAGATACAACTCATTGGCAGAGCAGCTGCTTTGGAAGTAAGAAGTGCTGGGTTTGATACACAGCAGGGGAACGGAAGCCGAACAAAAAAAGGAACCCAAGAAAAATAAGAAGCAGAAACTAGTGAAGGCAAAGGGGAAGAGAGTATTTGCAAGTCTCTGGGCCTGAGTGAGATGCTGTCAGAAAGCAAAAACCCTTAAAAGCCTGTGTTCCCAGCAGCTGGAGAGATCAAGAGTCTACGTCAGCCTGGGCTGGCCGAGTGCTTGACCAGCCTTGGGTTCAATCTCAGCAGGAAGAGTTCAAGGTCGACCTCATCGATACTGAGGGAAGCGGCATCATTAAACTGCTCAATTTTTGCCTGTAGACACATACTAGCTCTACACCAAACATGGCCTAACCATACCAAGTGCTAACACATGTGCTTTGTTATATTATTAACACATTAGAATCCCCTTCTTGGCAGAGTCTACGCTGTGAACACACATAGAAACGTCAAAGGCTGGGGACACGGTTCAGCAGCTTTCCTGGATCCAATTTCTGCAAAGCAGCAACAAGATTTTTTAAAATTCAGGATTAGGCTGTGAAGGTATTGCAGCCCAGTGACAGAGTGCTTGCTTAGCACGCATGATGCCTTAGGCTCAATCCCCGGTACCAAGAGGGAAAACCTATTCTATATCAACCTATGGAAAATCTTTTTTATTCTGAATCTCATCTGTCTGATGCCAGCATTTAATGAATGTTTGTAAAGGCTTCCAGAGGAAACAAATATGATGAACACAATGTCTTCCTCTGTTTCCCTAAAACCAAGGTCTTCCCAAACACAATGAGACTCAATCAGCTTGAGAGCCCCATCAGTAAGTTCAGGAATTAAGCTGTAAACTACAAGTGCTACACAAATGGAATCACATGCTGATAGGGCTGCAGGTGCAATTCGGTGGTCGACCATCAGTCTACCCTGTTGGAGGTTCAAGTCCCAGCACCACATCCACCAAGTCTTGCAGCGCATGCCTATAATCCCAGCAGAATGGACAGACATTCCAGGTCCTGGCCTACTGAGTGAGTTCGAGGCTGGCCTAAGCTACCCTGTTTTTTAAAAGGCTGACTGCACAAAGACCAAACTAATATGTTGTACTTGCTCTAAATGGAAGAAGAAAATACTTATATTAAGCCTTCCAGTGACCAAAGATATGTCGAAACTGTTCCAGAAATACACCAAGACTAATCCCAATTTTTAAAAAGAAAAAAGAAAAAAAGGGAGCTATTTATTTTTATCCACGGTTACCTCTGAAATAAGAAAAGTAGTCTTTTTATGACAGAAGATAGATCCAGAAAACATATGAGACAACTGTATGAACAGCTGGCACACACCAGGATGGCTGTCACTACAAGGTCTCCTGTGACAGCACATGGTGACTGGGCAGCAATCTCCCAGGTCCCTAGCAATGTTACCAACATGCCCAGTTAAAGACCACACTTCCCACCTTCCCTTGCAGCTAGAAGTGATCATGTGACCAAGTTTCAGTCAGTGAATTGCAAGAGAATTGCCCATCAATCCCCATCTTGTTTAAACTCTCTGTTTTACGGGGCTGGAGAGGTGGCTCAGGGGTTAAGCCTCTGCCTTGCAGGCAGAAGGTCCTGAGTTCAGATCCTAGACCCCACGTATAGACGTCGGGCGAAAGCGGGGGCGGCTCTGCATTTCCGGTCCTGGTAGGGCGAAGCCTGTGAATCCCGGGGCAAAGTAAACGAGGAGGTAGAGGCGTCCATGGCGGTTCCAGAATTCGTCCGTGGTTCTATACACACACATACACGTACATACACACACATGCATACATGCACAATTGAATAAATAATTAAAAAAAAAAAACTCTCTGTTTTACTATTACACATATGAAGCCTACCCTAACAGACCCGAAGAAAAAGTCCTCTTTGCCATGCTAGCTGCTCAGGGATACGAAGGCAGTGCAGGGTTCAGTCAAGAGGCTAAAGCCGGTTTTATCCGGGGATGGGCAGAAGGGAGGTGTGCAGTATAAGGCCAGAACTGTGGTGAAGAGCTGCCCACTGGCTGCAGGCCTGGACTTTATTCTGGTCAGGAGCAACAGGGCGTCCCACCTGACATTCCACACTAGCACCAGCCCCTTCCGGAACCTGGAGCAGGAGTGGAGCTGTGAACTGAACAAAGCTCACTTCCTCCGCCACCTGCACACACAGGGTCTACCTTTGAACAACATTTTAGGTTGAAAGGTTTGCTTTGGTTATCTTTTCTGAGATGCATTATTTAATTTCATTAACATAATCCCTAGAAACTTGTTACTGATATTTAAAATTCAAGCCACAACACACATACACAAAGCATATGCATTTAGTTTTGTTCAGATTTTTAAAAATATTTTATTTATTATTTATTTATATTATTTATATTATTTTTATATTAATTATATTATTAATATTATTTATATTATTATTTATTATTTGTTTTATTATTTATTATTTATTCAATTGTGCGTGTATGCATGTGTGCGCGTGTGTATGTATATGTGTGTGTGTAGAACCACGGACGAATTCGGGAACCACTATGGACCACCTCCACCTCCTCGTTTACTCTGCCCCAGGATTCACAGGCTCCGCCCTACCAGGACCAGAAACGCAGGCCGGCCCCCGCTTCTGCCTGGCGTCTATACATGGGGTCTAGGATCCAAACTCAGGACCTTCTGCCTACAAGGCAGAGGCTTAACCCCTGAGCCACCTCTCCAGCCCCTTATTTATTTTTTGTGTATGTATGAGAGGGCAATGGGTGTCTCCGGGAGGACCAAGGGTGACTTTGGGAATCATCCTGGATTGTTTCTACCTCTTTTTTGCTTTGCTCGGGGGTTTCCCAGGCTCCACTTACCAGGGCCGGAAGTACAGGCCACCTGGCATTTTTACATGGGATCTGGGATCCAAACTCAGGACCTTCTGCTTTTGAGACAGTCTTAACCCCTGAGCCACCTCTCCAGCCCATTATTCAGATTTTTAAAGTGGGTCTAGTCCTAGCTGTTTATAGTGTGTCCCATGGGCTACCCAATCCAGGCTAGTCCTGACCACAGGGTGATCCTCTTGCCTAGGCTGCTGAGCACACTGGCCTATAGATGACCCTGAAACTAAAATGTTATGTGTGACTATGGAGATTAAAAGGCCCTCCAGCTTACTTTTAGATGAATTACAGCAACACTTTGCCTCAGGGAGAGCTGACACTCAAAAAAAGCAAACTTCCAGTTGCTTCCATCAATACATTATTTAGTTCCAGTACAATACAAGCTACAACAGAGAGCTTAAACTGACTGCTTGTATTTTAGTTTAAGACTGGTATGAAAGACTGGTATTCATTTATACGTTTTTATGCTTGTACATATTAAATTATATCACAATTAAAAATGAATCATCTGATTTTTCTTACCATTTTTTTTTGCTTTTTATTTTTCTTTGCAATTTTCTTTGACCATGAACGTGCGTGTTCACGAGGGATAGGAATAGTGACTGTGCTCTACTCCCACGAGGTGAAGCTACTTTACTAAATTTTTGAAGGAAACAAGTTGGTCTACTATGAAACCATAAAGTATTTTTAGCTTTTGAACACTGGTTTTAATTGAAAGGTCAATTGGGTATAGACAATAACCCAATTTTTAGGTAATGTGACTATTCTTCCAACGAAGAGAAACAGGTGATTTGGCTCACAGGAACACAGACGTGACTTTGCACATTTCGCCCTGCACAAGGGCAGTGGCCACAGGCATTTACCATCCAGAGTCATCTTCTGGAAGGCCCTAACATTCCCAACACACAGCACCTGAAACCACGGGGCCTGAAATACAGGCTTAGCAGAGAATCATTAAGAGCGAACATTCAAAGGAACCCAATATTACTGACAAACACTTGGCTATTCTAATTAAAAGCATTCAGTCTGGAAATCAATACTGCACAATTTGGCAACACACCAACAAATCTTGTAAAAAAAAAAAAAAAAAGTCACCTAAGCAAGCTGGTACAATAGTTCATCTGTAACCCTTGGACGTGGGGGGTTTGCACCTCGAGGTCTAGGCAAGCCTGGGCTACACAAGTGAGATCCTGTCGCAAAAAATAAAATTATCTAGAATTATTTAGCACACTATTATATAGCAAGCTAAAACTGAGCTTTGATACCAATTTTGAGACAGAACAGAAATGGACTTCCAGACTTCCTAAGCCTCAAGCAGTAATAAACATGACGAAGGAAAGTTTGCAGCAGAAACTGGCAACACTTAAGATCACTGCTAAGATTATAATAGTTAAACTGTATGCATTTTTGGCATCCAAAGTTCATTGTTAGCCAGATCTCTGGCACAGACCTATAATTCCCGTTATGTGGGAGGCTGGGCCAAGATCACCCCACTCAAGGCCTGCCTGGGCCACCTCAAAATACTGAAGAAAGTAAAGCGTTGGAGTGGGCATGATAACACATGCCTGCAACCTCAGCATTTGGAAGGATCAAGAGTTCAAGGCTAAGCTACATGAGATACTATCTCAAAACACAGTTGGTAAAGCACATGCCATGCAGTAAGACCTGAGTTCAATCTCAGAACCCATGTAAAAAAAAAAAAAAAAAAAATTAGCCAAGCTTGTAAGCTGTGCTGTGCTTATAATTTCAGTACGGAGAGACAGAACACCTCGGTGTTTGCTAGTCAGTCTTGTTTACTTGGTGAGTTCCAAGACAAGAAACGTTATCTAAAACAAAACAAAAACAAGGCAATAACTCCTGAAGAAATACACCTCAAAGTGTCTTTGGGAACACAAACACCAATGTAAGTCGGTGCATGAGGTCGTGCTGTGGATTTGGCTTAGTTTGAAAGCCTTTGCCCAGCATGCCTGAGAGACACAAGTCTGTATTCCCCTAAAAATGTGGTAACTTGGTCTACTGCCTTATTCCTGTTGCTTCCCACAAGTTCTACTAGAACAGACAGACCAGTTGGCATGATGAAGAACACGTGAAATGGGTTTAGGACACTGTTTGTGGTGACGCGTCTGATTAAGAAAAGCGGTGCAGTCCTGACAATCACGATGACATGGACTTGCACAATTTCTCTGCGACTCCGTAGGCTGCGGGGCAGAGACGCGCTGAGCGCAGCTCGCTCCTCTGGAAACACGTCCGCGGAATCCACCGCAGGAACCTACGGCCAAGTCAGCACAACGTGCCGAAGCCGCGTTTTCACTCAAGTCCCACGAAAGCAAACCCCACAGCTAACGTTTCTGTGCAACGCTGTGCGGGACACCGGGCGCCGGGGTAAGAATTCAGGGGCGCGCTGGGAACAGCATCCTGACGCAGCGGGGTCGTCGCGGTACCTGCGGGGTCGGAAGCGGGTGGAAACACCGTCCCGACGCAGAGCAGGCAGGAAACGAAGCACGAACAGCCCCGAACACGCGCAGAGCCTCGGCTCCGAGCTTCTACTGCACTCGGGACAGACGCGCTAGCTCGGCCTCCAGCCCGAGCCGGTTCACAGCAGGCCAAGCCGGTTCACAGCAGGCCGAGCCGGTTCACAGCAGGCCCGAGCCGGTTCACAGCAGGCCGAGCCGCTTCACAGCAGGCCCGAGCCGGTTCACAGCAGGCCCGAGCCGGTTCACAGCAGGCCCGAGCCGGTTCACAGCAGGCCGAGCCGGCTCCCGCAGGCCCCCGCCGGCTCCCGCAGCCCCCAGCCGGCTCCCGCAGGCCCGACCCGCCAGGCCGCCCCCGCGCACTCACCTTCTGCTCCTCGGCCGACGCCGCCTCGGGGACTTCTGCAGACATGGTGCTCCCTCCGCAGACGACGCGCCGGGGAAGACCGGGTACCGCGGGCGAGGCTGTCCGCCCGCCGCCGCTTCCTGCCCGTCCGCCTGCTTCCTACCCGGCCGGCGGCCGCAGCCTTGTGACGACACGAGCCCGCCCGCTCGCGAAGGCCCCGGCCGCCGAGGCCCGCCGCGCCCCTGCCTACCTAATCCCGCGCGCGGCAGCGGCCCAGGACGCCCCAGCACTTCCTCTTTCCTGGAAAGGTCGCGGTTCGCGCTCACCCCGCTTCCGGCCGCTGCCGCGCGCGGTGCACCCTGGTAGTTGTAGTTTGCGGCGGTGTCCTCGCCCGGTCCTTGCCCTTCCCCACCTTCTCGGGCTGGCTCTGTCTCCACGGAAAGCGGGCAGCTTTGCACGCTAGGTCAGACCCACGGAAAGGCAGGAGTCGCGATTACTTTGGTAATGTCGCCTTTCTTGCTCATGTAAGTTACGTTGGCTACACCACAGAAATAGCCAGTATTTCACTCCGAGACCCTCCCAACCTCAGCATGTCCTGTGCGAGCAGGTACTGAGGGGGGGTGACATTTGGAGGCACTGGCTCTGGGCTAGCTCCCCAGTGACTGTCTGTAGCCGCTAAGGACTGTAGCTTCATGCTTACTCCACACGTGGGCCAGCTCCTCAGCTCCTTGCTTTTTATTTTTAACACGATTTGATTATAGAGTCCAGGCTGGCCTAGAACGCATGATCCTCCTGCCTCGGCCTCCACAGCTGAGCCTCTACATTGGTCCACCAGCCTCTCCTTTGTTTCTGAGACAGGACCTAACTCCAGCCCAGGCTGGACTGATCTCAACATTGCCTGGCCTTGGACTCTGGAAGCCGGGGTTATAAGCGGAGCCATCGAGTGGGTCTCCTACTAGCCTGCTTCTCTCCTTCGGCCAGTGCTCACCCCATGACCCGTGTTGGCTTCTCTCTGTCCCCCCTTAACGCCAGGATGCTGGATTGCAGGCCTGTGCTGCAACCCAGAACTGCCTCTTAGTAAGAGGATTCTCCCGGTTCTAACCCCCCCCTTCACCCAATCCTCTGACTTGGCTGCTGTCTGTATGGTCGGACAAGAGTGGTTCCGAGCTCTTCTGTGAGCACCCCAAACAGTAACTAACTGCTAGTCGTGTATGTGTTGCCACTGCACATTTGAAATTTGACTCAGAACGCAAGGAATGAATGCTTAACCTTAATAACTAGCCACAGGCATGAGTTATTGAAAATCCTCTGGACTCTGGCAATCCAGATTCTTACTTGCTACAGCGTCCCCTGGTGGCTGAATCACACGTGCACACAATATCTTCATTTGTGACTTAAAAGATTGAGGCTTCAGTGGGAGGGGATTATCTAGTACATGAGGAGTTGCTGGTTCAAACCCCAGAGCTGCCAGGTGGACAACCAAAACTTTTAAGATTATTTTTGATGTTTAGTGGCGGTAGCTCGGGTTCACAGGAGCAGGAGCTGGAAATATGATTCAGTTGGCACAATGTTTGGCTAGCATGCTGGAAGCCGTGGAGCCAGCCTCCAGTACCATATCAGGTGGGCATGTTGGTGCTTGCCTGGAATCTCCACACTCAGAAGGTAGAGGATGAGAACTTGCCGTGGCTCCAGAGAGCAAGACGAAGGCTTCTGAGCAATCAATCATGCTTCCTTGCTTGGCGGTGGTCCTGCTGCAGAATGTCCCTATCCCTGAGCAGCTGTGGAGGCGGCACAAACCAGAAACTGCCGAAACTGCCCAGGCTCGACGCGCCTAGTCATAGAACTGCCTCGTGCGAAACAAAGGCCAAATACACATTTTTTTGGTTTTTTGCATATATTTACAATATAAATATTAATTTGTTTTCAAAGTACATATTAACAGTTCAAGAAAATTATCTAGCATGGGACAGTAATTTGAAGAGCGCTATAAGTGATTCAGGAAAATAGAACATTTGGGGGTCAGGGGTCCCAGAGGGAGGAGCAACAGGAGGGTGCTTGCAAGGTGGGGGCAGCTGGGCCTGCATCTCACCCCAGCACAGCCTGTCGCCATGGTGGGAGCACCCGTGTTGTAAAAACTGAACCAGAGAGATATAAAAGTACACATGCTTGCATAGTGTGTCATCTCAGAGCGTCATCTCAGAGAAGCCCAACATTTCACCCTTGCTTTTGATAGCTTAAATGAACAGCACTTAAAACACATCACACAAAACTAAAGACTTGTGCATATATTTGATTTCAATATTAATGTCAAAATACATAGAATGATTTTACACAGGCTGTGCTACATGAGAACACTAGAGACAAGTGTCACTTGACTACTAAGGAAAACATTAAATATTAAATAACAGAAAAAAAATTTGTCAACACGAAATTTGTCAATCTAACTGGGGTCCTGCTCTTGCAACTGCCAATGCAGTGGTGTCCACCTACAGAAGGGCCTGGGGATCCAGATGGAATCTGGTAAGGATGACAGGTGGACCGCTCTGCTGAAAGCCAACCTGTGCGTCCCTCTCTATGCTGTGCCTATTTCCAAGCCTGGGAACTGGCCGGACACTTTACACTGTCACTGCTTATTAACATCTCGGTGAAAACTGAGGGTTTGTGGGTGATTCCGTGTAAGATTTGAGCTCATACGCAGCCCCGCTGTCCACCTCCATTGACTTTCTGGAGAACAGGAGCCGCACATCTCGGTGGAGGTAGATCTTCCCGGATTTAGAACTCTGGAACCTGAGCCATACACAGGAAGATCAGTATTCATGCATCACTTTAAAAACAAGTCCACCAACCTGAGAAACTGCACTTGAAGTGCAGTAATCTTGCTATAACCTGGATTAACACTCTTTCCTGTGACATCATCAGTCTTAGTGCCTAAGCATGTGCCATCCCCTGAGCACTCAGGCTCCTTTCTCTGTGCATGCCAAGATGGTCCTGCCGAAAGTCCGGGTTTCAGAGGCACTTGTTCTCTGACCACATCACACCTGCAGAGCCTCACCTACAGCGTATGCTCCCACCGATACCACCAAATAGGTCTAGACATACAGTCTGGCCAGTTCACACGCCTGGGACCGGGGCAGATGAAGATGGAGTCCACATTTGAAGAGCCACCACAGAAAACATTCAAGTTCCTAGGCGGTACGGTTCATGCCTGATCCCAGCCCTCAGGAGACTGAGGAGAGGATTAGAGAAGACCAGATTTCGTTGGGGTGTGTGTGTGTGTGTGTGTGTGTGTGTGTGTGTGTGTATGCGTACACGTGCATGCACATCCATGGCATCATCCTAGATTGCTTCTGCTTCTACCTCCTTTTTGCTTTGCTTTGGGATTTCCCAGACTCTGCCTTCCAGAGTTGGAAATGCAGGTCACCACCGTTATCATCTGCTGTTTCTAAGTGGGATCTAGGGCTCCGAACTCCTGTCCTCCTGTTTGTGAGGCAGAGGCTTAATCCTTGAGCCATTGCTCCAGCCCTGTTTGGTGGACTTTCTTTGCAAGCTGAAAAAGTCTGGTGTAGGCAGCAGGAGTTAGCACATCTGTCTGACACACCAGCCCGATCTCTACAGGGTTTATCTTCTTTGTCTGAGGAACAATGGACCATTCTGCCAAACAGGCTTCTTTACGGAATTTCAAGTATCCAGTCATCATTAGAGGCTGTAAAAGCTGGGTAGCTGGGTTTTGGTTGAGTATTAAGACTTCCCAAGAGGTGGTGGACAGAACTCAGGGAGGAGACTTGCTCAGCATACCTCATGCTCTGGGTTGTAAGCACAGAGCACAGAACAAAACACCAGGGACAGTGTGCAATGGAGGCTGAGGTGGCGCTGAATACTGTCCCAGAATGGCTGTGCAGGGCTGACGGTCAGGCTGACCGTGCAGGGCTGGAACTGAACCAGGAGCCTCGTGCATGCCAGGCCAGCACTCCACGCTGAGCTGTGTCCCCAGCCCCTTTTACTTCTGAGACAAGGTCTTGCAGAGCTGCCCCAGCTAGTCTTGGATTTGTGATTCTCCTGCCGCAGCCTCCCTCCCCAGCCTCACTTATTTTTGTTTCTGTAATGCTGGGGTCATGGAGCCTCATGTCGCTGGGAAGCACTCCACCCCAAACCACACGCCATATGCAAGGGCTTTCGCGGTCCACTGCCCTACAGTCATCCCTTTTCTTTATTCCCTGTTGTCCAGATTGATCTGGACCTCACAAGGCAGTGAGGAAGACCATGAACTCACAGCAGTCCTCCTGCCTCAGCCCTCAAGTGCCATGTTTGCCATTCCTGGGCACATTTCTCTTCTTTAAAAAACATTTGGTTTTTGTAGACAGACTTTCCATATTTAATTTCTGTAACATCCCCAGGCTCACAATGAGGTTTAAACCCACAGCCTGGTTCAGTGTGCCTTGCTACATGCAGAATAGCAGGTGGAAATCAAAGATAAACTAAGCATATATGGGGAGGAACAGTTAGACTTTTAAGTATGGGACATGCATGTATAGCTCAGTCCCGATCCAATTCCACATGAGGTTGAAACAATCTGAAAGACAGCGGGTGGTCAACTGCAGTGACAAGTTAAAGAGACTGCCTGGGGTATCCAAGGGGTCAGCCATATGCACAGGGTCTCTAGGACCTCGAGTGTGGGGAGGGGGTCAGCCACGTGCACAGGGTCTCTAGGACCTCGGGTGGGGGGGCCAGGGGTACTCATGGTAAAAAGTTGGTCTGTAAGTCACTGGCGTGGCCAACAGAATTCCATGGGAGGAATCAGAAAACTGTTAGAAACGAGTTATGGGAAAAAAGTTTTAAGCCTTGTCTCAATTCACTGTGGCTCCCCAGAGCTGAAAACTTGCTCTAAGATACTGACAACTTGAACCAGAAGGACAAAAAAGCCAACACGATCTCTCACAATCAAGGGCTGTGGGTAAATAATGAAAGTTAGTGACAAGGGTATTCTAGGGGACTCAGGAGACAGTTTCTGGAAGTCCCCTGGCATAATGGGATGAGGGCAGGCACAAATGAAGATGTCTAAGAGGCCCTGTCCAGTGCAGTCACCGAAAGTGGGCTGGTTAAGCTGTCTTACTCTCTGGGTACAAAACACATTCTTGATTTTGAGGATGTGATAAAGCAGAAGAATAAACTAACTCATTGGCATGCATGCTGATTATTTTCATGATAACCATTTTCTTAGGTTAAATAAAATATACCAATTTACTAATTTTACCTGTTTCTTGTTACTTTTCTAGTGTGTTAAATATATGTGTGTGTGTATATATATATAATATATATGTCTATATATTTGTATCTATCTACAGCTATATTAAAAGGGGGGAAGCTCTTGCTTTGGACTTGCTGAGCAGCGGAGATCCCCCTGAATTCCTCCCTCCCTCCACCTTCACCCCACCTTGCAAGTGTTGGGATGGCAGGTAGGCCGACACTGCATGGCCTTCCGATGCTTCCCGTCAGGGCCCTGGGTCCTGGAGCTGTGTGGCTCATGCTCCGCTTCTATTGCGCATTACTGTTCAGAGCATATGTGCGGCCTCAAAGGTACCAGGCTTAGCTTTGACACATGATGGTTATGATAAAAATACCCAATTTCTTCCCGCAACATAGGGAGCTCGAACTCAGCTCTTTGCATCTATGTAAGCCACATGCTGTCCGCTGAGCTGAGCCTGGGGGCACAAGTCTAGTCAGCCCAGGGTCCCTGCGAATCAGCAGGGCCACTCTAGAAAGGTCTAAAGAAGACACCGCCATGTCACCTCAGGTGGATGAGGTAGCGCAGCAAGCGTTCCGTCGGCCGCACCATCTCCTCAGCGCGTCTCTTCACATTCTGCTTCACAGGAACTGAGAAGGTTCTCTGGCGCAGGAAGGTCTGATGATTGGCCGGCATGGCGCGCAAGTCATACATCACCACAAACATCTTCACCACAGTCTTGTTAGGGTTAAATAAGGTCTGCAGAAGCAAAACATGGAAATGGTTCTTTAATGAAACAACTTTAATAATCTAATCCCACTGACTAGTGTTCACTTTCAGAGACTATGCTAATGATATTCTGGAAGCTTATACAAATTTCAATATTCTTTCAAAGGTTAACTTGATTTTTTATTTCAAAATAACAAAGTCCTGAGATAGCTCAAGTTCTTACTCAAGACACGGATTTCATACCAACAGTAAACACACATTTTCATTTTCAGATTTTGTGAGCAGAGGTGAAACGCCCTTGGTGGTTAAAATTTTCTAACTCAATTGCTTCAAACATCAGCTTCACTTGGTGACATCAACTGTAAATTCAAAGTGGGATTTTAATTTTTCTCATGCTTTAATAGTAATTGCAATTTTTAAAAGAACAAGCAAAAACTAGAAATTTTTTTCTTATGTATAATAACATACAGTTATACAATTAATTAAAGTGTTCAAAGAACAGACTTTTCTACTTGAAAATGTTATTGAGTTTAGGAAATAAAGCTCATTATTAGGTCCAAAGTGGGCTAAGGAATACTTCACGGTCTCATACTTGGAATCACTTAGAATCAATCAGATTTTAAAGAGACCATTCGCATCATTCTAGAGCAAATGTGCATCTCTACAGCATTCACTCGCTGCTTGGTAATGACTAACTAAAGGAATATTATTTTGGGTTTTTTAAATAAAACCCAAAGCTGCTCATCTGCCTTTAACCAAATTACCAACACATCAATAGGTAACTTAGTGCTCATGCATTCAGAAACTCGTCCATGGGACTGGACATCACTCACTGAATCAAAATGAGAAATACAGCAGTATTACGATCCAGGTTTTACAACCTAGTAGTCTAAGATTAAAGCTAGTACATTCATCAACCACAATTAGCAAGCCAGGAGTTCAAACTTTGATTATCATAATTAAACCATATAAAAGCAAGGACGTATCCAAACAGCATATTTAAAATTAAACACTAAGAGGTGAATGTGAGGGTTCTGCTGTGGCTCCCTATGACCCACACAGCACAGAGACTAGCACTCTGTTGAAGTTTAGTCGAGGCGACTAAACTTACTCTTCCCCCAAGGCCGGACAGCAGCGATGCAAAGTGCTCGAGGCCTCAGGAGGAACTAAGCCCCCAAGGGGCCATGGAAGGACTATGAGCCCTGGGGCCATGGGCCATGGAAAGCGGGCTGGACTTGACCAGAGGCTGCATGTGTGCGACAAGCCTCAGCCTCACTCGCAGCGTGTGCATCTGCAGCAGCCTCGAGGACTTGGGGGTCACCTGGACTAGATGGGAGACAGGCCTGCTCTGGTTAGCCCAACACTCAGACAGGGAGCACAGCCAGCTCTGCTCTGACACCCGCAAGCCAGCAGTTCTCCAGGGTGTGTGCACAGCATCAGATGCTTTAGAGAGGGTTAACCCTGGTGCACAGATGTTCCTTTTGATAGGTCAGTCTCAATATGGTTTAGATGGCCCTGGTAACGTTAGGGTCTAATTTTATGGAAAACATCTCACTTTAAGTTATGCAAGTGGCTGCGCACTATTTCCTAAAGCATTCATATCAATTAGCTTATTCACATTTTCCTTTCATGGGGTTGGGCAGAACACAGAGATGCCAAGCAAAGCTGCAGCCCACTGGTACTTACCAAGCTGTTGTGGCAGCAGCAGGAGAAAGGACTAAGCTCTACATGTGTGTGAGAGAATGATTATTGCAATTGTAGACTATAAAACACATACCACTTGTATCGTTCCTGAAGGAGGTACTCGATAACCCCTTTTACCAAGGGACTCTAAAGTAATCACACCCTTAAAACAAAAGAAGACAGTTTCAGTGCACGCGAATGTAGAAACCACGCTCATAATGCATCTTGCAATGGCTAAAATTGCAATATATTCCAATTGCACTAAGAGGCACGTCCTGTGAGTGGGAACTTGAGGTCTCCACATGGGAACCACATGCTGCCTAGCCCGCTGCTGGGGATTTTTCACACAGAAGGCGTGGCAAAACTAAAGGTTCTGGTCTCTAGATGGGGAATTAAGAGAAAGTAAGTCTCTTCCAAAAATGAAGTTAATTCTTCAGTCAGGGAATGAGCTACATGTCTGATTTCTGACAACAGACAAAAAGAGAAAAAAATAAAGTTTTACAGCAGAGCCATTCAAAGAAAAAAAAAAAAAAAAGGCAGAAAACGAAGGTTCACCAGCAACTTTAAGCTGGTTTGTTCCACACGAAAGTAGTAAAACACCATTTTCCTGTGATGAAATGTTTCTAAAGAAATCAGCTGTGTCATATGTCTCAGTCTGGGTCTTTCCTGCTGTGCTGCTTACAACTTCTTTATTATACGTGTGTATGTGTGTGTGTGTGTGTGTGTGTGTGCGCGCGCGCCTGTAGAGGCCCGAGGGTGACATCAGGATCATTCGGGGCTGCTCTACCTATTGCTTTGCTTGAGCACTTCCCTGGTTCACCTGGAAGGGCCAGAGTCACAGGCCGCACTATTTCCACCCTGTGTTTTACATGCGGTCTGGCTCTGAACTCTGAACTTTTACTTTCGGGGCAAAGGCCTTAACTCCTGAGCCTTCTCAGCCACAGATTGAAGATTTCTTTTTAAGTTTTTTAAGTTTAGGGCAGCACCTTAAAACAATGATTTCTAAGGTAAAACCAGTAGTGGAACTGGCAATTCAGGAATTAGAAAAATGATGAAAAAATTTGAATTTTATTCATATTAATTTTAATAATTTCATTATTTTAATAGGCAGAATATTATGTACCTAGAGAAAGTTATCATATTTATTATAAAGAGAGAAATATTTCTTGACGTTTTTAGAATAGCAATGTTAAGATAAGTATATTTGGTTACAATCTTACCAAAAATCCTTAATTTATTGTGTAGTAAATATGTATTTTGGGAGGCAGGAAAACCAGGAGCTCAAGGAGGAGCTTTGGTAAGCCTGTGCCAATAACACCTGGGTGTCAAAACAACGGTGAACACTGGGTGGAGAACTAACAGCCACATCACCCAGCTACAAAGGGAAAAGAACCACCTGGCTGGAGTCCTGAAGACCACGCAGGCCCCGTCCCTGTCCTGCCACCTCACAGCCTCGACCATCCCTTCCCGGCCTCCCAGGGCCTCTCAGCAGCTACAATTACCTGGCTCTCGGAGAGCTTTTTCACCGACTCCAAACCAGACAGTGATTCCAGGGCTCTGAACTAAACTCTAAATATTTTTTTTATTATTTATTCAATTTTGTATGTGTGCATGTGTGTGTATGTATGAGTGCGTGTATTGTGTGTGTGTGTAGAACCATGGGCGAATTCAGGAACCACCATGGACCCCCTCCACCTCCTTATTTACTCTGCCCTGGGACACAGGCTCCTCCCTACCAGGACCAGGAACTCGGCCGCCCCCGGCTTCTGCTTCTGCTTCCGCCCGGAGTCTATACGTGGGGTCTAGGATCCGAACTCAGGACCTTCTGCCTGCAAGGCAGAGGCTTAACCCCTGGGCTACCTCTCCAGCCCCTCTGAACTAAACTTTGAGGAACTATTTAGTAGAAAGCCCAGGACTACCTCCTGAACCACGCGAACAGTCTATGCCAACAGCAGTCAGCAGCGGTGCGGGAGAAACACAAAGGAGCTGCGTCCTGCTGGCCCGGGGCCTGCACTGTCTAGTAACACGCTCAGGCCTAAAGCCACAGAGCTACCAAGACAGAAGCCCTGCACCCTTGACAACACTTAGAAAAGATCCAAGCTGGGATTTGGACTGGGCGCTCCTCAAAAGGGCCTGGTCAGATGATGACTTGGTCGGCTGAGACCATTGGGGCGAAAGGCAGCGTTCACTCTCTCCGTAGCCCTGGGTGCTGGGGACTTGAGCTGCACTGAGCCTTGGTATTCTTACTCGCCAGCCTGACTCAAGCCTTCCCAGGGTCTTGTCTTCGACTCTCTGGAGACGCAGCAGCTGAGTCTCTCTCCTGCCCAGACCATCGCCAGACACGAAGGCAGGAGCGTCACAGTGCTTTTAACTGCAGGTCAAAATCTTCACATCTCTGGCTGCTCATGAGCCTCACGTAACAGTCTCAGCTGACGTTTTAAACCAGTTCATCCCTTTATCTTGCTTCTTGTGGTCACCTCAAGGCTGAGCACAGCTGAGACTGCACCTCTCACTCTTCATTATGCCAAGAAAACACACAGAACTAGTAGATTTGACTCCTCAGTGTTCCTAGGGAGGCAACGGCATCTTTGCAGACAGCCGCGTTTTGTCTTAGGAGAATTCCCACATGGCAGGTATTTATTCTGAACTTACCTTAGTGTAATACTTATTTACTGTCCAAAATTAGGAGTTATTTTTCCAAAATGATCCTGGAGAAGTGGTGTATCTGTGTGTGGTGGGTGACCAGCAGCTGGCTGTGATAACAGGGTTATCACAATACTGACAATAACCAGTGGTGGGAAGGCTCACAACTCAGAAAGAATCCCATGCCGTGTAGCCCAGGCTGGCCTGTTGAGTGCTAGGCCCACAGTGTGAGTCATCATGTGGGCGGGAAGATCGCGATGAGCACTCACTCCTATGCTTTTATGTCCAAGTGTGAAACACTATTTGGGCTCCTGCTACAAGTTTCACCGTTAAATGGAATAAACCTACGCAACTTCTTTGAACAACTGGGCCAAAACTGAGGGGACACAGAACCAAAATGTACAGCTTTTCTGCCTCACAGTGAGCACAGCCCCCGTTGTGGCTTTCATTCAAAAGAAAAGTCATTGTTATTCATGTCCCTAAAACCTCTGAAGATGTGTTTTGTTTTTTTTGGGGGGGGGGAGCTGAGCCAGGTGGTCACTTGGAAAAGTCAGGTAGAAGAACTAGGTGGTCACTTGGTAAGGCCAGGCACAAGGATCAGGCCTGTGCAGTTCGGGCCTCTGGGAACTGACATTTCTCTTCGGGCTAGTGTCAAAGTCGGTTCTGACTCCACACTTTACACCACATTGTAAGTGCTCTGCAGACTCCTGCTGTCTCTGTATTGACACATACACAAACACTTTGAGTGGAAGGCCTATTAACCCACAGCACACAGGAATAAGGAACAGGGTGTGTAAAATCAGAGGCCCAAAGACTCAAATGTGGGTGAGATCAAAAACAGCTAGCATTCTCCAGAGCCCCAGGATTACGAAAGGGCAGGCCAGGCCAAGCTGACCCAGAGAAGGGGAACGGAAGGCTTTGCAGAGGCCTTGAGTACTACGTGGAAAGGCCACATAGGGTCAGAGTGCAGCGCATGCATCCAGGACACTGTGTCACCAGGACGCTAAGTCAGCAGACCACTTAGAAACAAACTGCAGCTCCGACTGCAAACACAGCAGGCTGCCTGTGAGGCTGTTCAGCTACTTGCTTGGCCTTTAGCTTTCATTGAGGAACGGCTTTCTGCTTTCAAGTACTGGGCCCTCAAAGAGACATGAATCGTAAGTCAGCCGGTCACAGCGAGAAAGAACTGAACAGCACTTGCCAGGTAAGGAGAGGGAGCATTGTCATCTGAAACACTGTAGAAAGACACTTCCACCGGCAGAGTCAGGTGCGTGGGACAGAAAGTGCCACTTGCTCCCACCTCGGCTGTGAAACCATCCACTACACCAAGGGGATCGAAGCGGTAGTTCAGAACGGATTCCTGGAAGACAAAGAATAGATCAATTTATTTTTAAAAATTAGCACATTAATCTTTTTTTAAATTTTTTTATTATTTATTCAATTGTGTGCACGTGTATGTGTGTGTGTGTGTGTGTGTGTGTGTGTGTGTGTGTGTGTGTGTGTAGAACCACCATGGACACCTCCACCTCCTCCTTGTTTACTCTGCCCCGGGATTCACAGGCTCCGCCCTACCAGGACCAGAAACGCAGGCCGCCCCCGATTCTACCCGGCGTCTATACGTGGGGTCTAGGATCAGAACTCAGGACCTTCCGCCTGCAAGGCAGAGGCTTAACCCCTGAGCCACCTCTCCAGCCCCAACATTAATCTTATATTTAAAGAAAAACATTATGATTCTTCTTTATAAAGAAATACATCATAACTCTAGCTGCAGCCAAGCACAGCACTGTATCTCTGTGATCTCAGCCAAGGCCACACCATGAAGTCAGCTACCCAACGCTACGCAGCAAATCTGCCTCAGAGAAGAAAAGTTGTCCCAGTGCTAGGCTATTCAAATGCCCCCCAGTGCCCCATCCTCCATGTGCCCCCAGTGCCCCGTCCTCCGTGTGCCCCCCAGTGCCCCCAGTGCCCCATCCTCCATGTGCTCCCAGTGCCCTGTCCCCCATGTGCCCCCAGTGCCCCATCCTCCATGTGCCCCCAGTGCCCCGTCCCTCATGTGCCCCCCAATGCCCCATCCTCCATGTGCCCCCAGTGCCCCATCCTCCATGTGCTCCCAGTGCCCTGTCCTCCATGTGCCCCCCAGTGCCCCATCCTCCATGTGCCCCCAGTGCCCTGTCCTCCATGTACCCCCCACACCCCATCTTCCATCTGCCCTCCAGTGTCCTCTCTTCCACATGCCCCCCAACGCCCCATCTTCCATCTGCTCCCCAGTGCCCCGTCCTCCATGTGCCCCCCAGGGCCCCGTCCCCCACCTGCCCTCACCCCCCATTCAATTCCCAGCAGCCTAGTAGATGTCCTTCTGTCATTGTTCATTGCAGGATCCTGGAATGTTTTTCCGACCTGCTTATGTCGTTTTAATTTTCAGTGCAAAGTGCATTCTGTGCCAGGGCGGGTCTCATCTGTGAGCGGCACTTGGGAGGCAGAGGCAGGAGGATTGCTGTGAGTTCTACCAGAGTCTGAGCTACAGAGGGACACCCTCCCTCAAACAAGAAAGCCCCACCAGAGGCCTTCATGCCTCGGAGCACCTGCCCGCACTGGTGGGCAGACAGAAGGGCAGGGAGCAACGGTCACCACAGAGGCCCCATCAGCAGAGAAGCCCAGCACCCGCCACCTTACAGAAGAAAACTGCCTCTTGGAGAAGGGCCTGTGCACACTCCACGTGGCTCTGTGGAGTTTAACTGAAAACAGTAAGTGTGCATGAAGAAATGCAGGGGACAGAGGTGTGGCCAGTTGGTCCACAGCTGGCTCTGTTTCTGAGAGAGTTGTTTTAGCCACTTACTGGCCATCTTTGCAGGTTGAGGACCATTTTTAAGTCTCTCACAAGCTCTGTTGCGCGCGCGTGTGCATGCACACACACACACACACACACACAGCATCACATACGTGTGTGTGTGTCACAAATGCAGCTGTATCACTTGGTTAATGATCTGCAAGGCTAACAACAGCACGGATCCTGTTGACTTTCACAGGAGTGTCTGCTCCACAGACATGAGGCAAGCTGAGAAAGACACAACAGGACCTGTCCACAGCCACACGACCTCTGTAAGGCCTTGGGGTCTGTGCTCAGCCCTCTACCACCAGACCACCCAGACCAGAGGCTCACAGCTCTCCTAACAAACCCCACCATTCAGCCAATCTGTGATGCATCTGTCAGAACTGCTCACAGAGCGATGTGTATACATGAATGCACTTGTATGCATGGATGTGCATAAATGTGGGGGGAGGTCTGCCTGTGCATATGTGTATGTGTGCGTGTATTTCTGCGCACACACAGGTGTCTGTGCATGTGTGTGCACACATGTGCACGCACACACATGTACACTGGCGAATGAACCTAGGACCTATACCTTAAACCCCACATGACCTTTTCCTACTTTTGCTTCTGTACCTAGAATCCTCTGTCTAGAACTTCTTGTTGCTTCCCACTCCCCAAAGAAATTTACTTGGCAAATTTCTCCTCGGCCTTTGTGATCAAGCTGGAGGGACGAGTTCTCAGTGAGCCCAGCAGCTCTTGGGGAGCCGGGCTGCAAGGGTGCTGGTTACTTGGGTGCACAGCGAGGAGAAGAAGGTGACAAGACTCATGGCAAGAGAGCAGGAGGACTCCTGGCCAGGGGAAGGACACTGGGTGTGGGCGGGGCAGTCGGGGAGGGACAACCTGACACATGATAACATCATGAAACCACCACTGTGTACACTAACTGAAAAATTAACTTTTAAAACTGGTAAGAGATAGCTAAGCCCATGATATGCTTGATCTCCAGTAGAAATACCTGAATTAAATAAACTTATGCCCCAGAGCTCTTCAGCCATTTGATTAAAAACAACCCTATTATTTTCGAACAGGTCTACATTTATACAGAATGCACAGAGAAGGTACCGACAGCCATCTGACTGCACCTCAGTCCTGTTTCTTGAAATGACTGCCGTCAGCCTTCATCATCTTTCCCGGGTCCCACGCGCCTGAGGTCTTGCTATGCTGGGCTGGCAATTCTCCCGCCTCACCCTCCTGAGCAGCTGGATGCACCCACGCTCGGCCTCCAGAGCCAGTGTTGCTCCATTCGATCCACTATCACCCGAGCCTTCCGGCTCCTCCATTATCTGCCCAGTTCCAAGGCTTTGCCAACAACAGTTCTTCCACTTCCTTAAAACAGTTCCAAACACATCACCTCAAAGTTGCCGAGGAGACTGAGGCCCGTCAGCGGAGGAGCACTGGAACTCAGGAAAGGTTTTCTGTGGAACTCGGGGTCCTCGTCAACGTTCAGGCATGGTCCAGGGCTATTAAAGATCAAACCAATGAAGAACATGTGATCCACAGCGCTTCTCATCTCATTTGCAAAGCTGATTAGGAGAATCTGAGCAATTTCACTCAAAGTACACATAAGATCGCTGTCATTAAACTGTAAGGTAAACTTGTATTTAACCTCTGGGCTAAGATTTACGTTGGTCACAATGTCTGGCAAAGTGCCCGTGTGGACTGTTGTTCTAAGGCAATCCGAGGTGGTGCTTGTCTGTGTGCCCAGCCCCCTCGTGAAAGCAGAGTTCCCACCACAATGTGACATGAGTGGGCGCACTTGTGCGAAGCTATTCCGCGTGTGGGATGAATACCTTCTGGAAGGAAAGCCCCTCAGGCGCAGCAGCGAGGAGTCCAGGTCGAAGCAGCCTGACCGTGCTCTTCTCTGAGGGACCTGAGGGCAGGACAGGCACTGCGCTTCAACAGATGGCTTGACAAAGTGAAAGCCTTCAAGTACATTTCTCTCTCAGCTGATTTAGATAAGGCTTCTGATTGCATTTCTTATCATTTTGTTAACTACTATAGAAAGAGAAGTGTGCACATGTTCACATGTGCACATGAATGAACACACGTGTACAAGTGTGGCATGTACATGTGTGCATGTGTGTACATGCTTGCATGCACACATGTTCACACTCTTGTACACGTGATTGCATGCACGTGTACACATGATGTGTATGTGCGGTATATGCCTATGCACACGTTTATGTGAGCACATGGTGGCCTGCACATGTGCATACATGTGTTCGTGTGTGTGCATGTTTGCATGCACACGTGTGTTCACATATTTCCATATGCATGTGTTTGCATACGCATGTGTGTGTACATGTGTGGTATGTGCGTGTGTGCATGTTTGTGTGGGCACATTTAGCTGTATGTATGTGTGCATCTGTGTGTGCACGCATTTGCACATGCATGCAGAGCCCAGCTAACATTTGGGTTCTCCTTATTTTCTCTTTGCCTTATTTTCTGAAACTGAGCTCCTCTCACTGAGCCTGTGATTCAACACTTGAGCTACACGGGCTGTCCATGAGCACCGGAGACCCTTCCCTCTCTGCTTCCTCGGTTCGTTAGGGACACGCACTGCCACATCCAGCTCCAGGTGGTGCCATGGACCCCAATCCAGGCCCCATGCTGTGTGCAGTTTTACCAACTGAGCCGTGGCCCCACCCAGGACTTTAACTTTTTAAATTACATCTTCTGAGGAGCGTAACACTGTAGCTCTAAATTACATGGAAATGGGAGTGTGAAGCTCCCTTCAGGCTTTACAGCGATGGTTTGAAAAATAGCGCTGAGGATTTTCAGACATTGATGTGTGACCACATGACGCCACGTCCTCAGTACCCTAAAATGAAGGACCCGAAGGAGATCAGAGGAAAGACCAGATGTGATAGCAGCATCCACTTCATTTCAGGCCTGTTAAATGTGAATACACTAACATCTGGCAGCTGGTCTGAGAAGCAGCGGACTGCACCATGGTGGGTGTGACGAGATGTTTCCCCGGCGACTCTGGGTGCTGAGGCAGGACGAGACGGGTAGGCCAGATGGTCTAGCTTAGTGACAGTCTCAAAGCTAAGTAGGAAAGGGGGGGGGATGCGCCTCCTGTGCAAGCAGCCTGAAGACCAGTGTTCGAATCCTAGAGCCCATGTGAGTGACAACTGAGTGTGGCAGCACTGTCATTTCAGCCTTGAAGCCAGGACTGGGACCCCCAGGGAGCCCAGAGACGAGCTCTACTTAAGGAGCAACCTCATCTCACAAAGAACAGGGTGGAAGAGTGATTGAGGAGGGTTCCCAGAATCGACTTTGGACCCGTGCACCCACACGCATGCCAGCGCACAGACACATGTGCAAGATGTCCCCTACTGGAACTGGAAAGAGGAGGGGCTGAAGGAATGGCACAGTGCTAATGCACTTGTTGACATGTGGAGCCTGATTTCAACCCCCAGAGCCACAAAACTAAAAAAAGCCAAGAACTGAATTGTGTCCTGTTATGAAAAAGCAAACAAGAATAGAGAACATTTGTAAAACCTTCAGTGCAAAGGCCTCGTTTCCTTCCCCATCTAGTGCATGTTGTGGCCAGAGCTACTGTTCACGCCCTTCAGTCTCCTCAGTGGAGACCTTCAGCCTGGCTCTGCCCTCATGCTAGGTGCTGAGTATTTGCCTGTCATCTACTAGATTTCTATTCCGTTTATATACTCTACCATCTGCATATGTGTGGGCATGCACATTGCAAATATGTTTTTCATCCCTAGAATTTCTACCAGTTCTTTTTCAAATCCATGTGATTTTTTTTTTTCTAGCTTTCTGGCACAGGTCCTACCACGTAGCCCAGACTGGCCTCGAACTTGCAACCATCCTGCCCTGGCTCCAAGTCTAGATGTCACAGGAGTGAGTCACCATTTGTGAAATGCGAGTGAATCCTACCCTTCTGTCTCTTGTGGTGCTGGGATTGAACTCAGGGCTCCCTTCTTGTGCGGCGGGCACTCTGCCTTGGAACTACACCCCAGCCTTTCAGGGCACTTGTGACCAATGCACTCACCTCTGTAAGCCCATCTTGTATTAGTTCCCAGATATACCGTTGGTAGTGTCCACACTTACTGAGATATAAAAAACTATGTATATAAAATCCCCTAAATATCAAGATATTTAACTTTTTTTACACTCAGTAAAAATAGTTCGACAAAACTCAGGAAAATGCTAATCCTAACAAAATAAATCTCGTCTTTATTCCTTTTAGTCTTTTTGCATATTAACACCTTTGTGTAAGATGGACTGTCAAAAACCACAAGGCTCTCTAACTGGAACACTGACTTGGAGGGCATGAAATGTTTCCTGGGGCAGGTGGGAGGACTCACCGGGCTGGACAGCAAAGGAAGTCCCGTCTGAGGGTGAAAGGCCCGGGTGGAGGTTCCGTCCAAGGAGTGAGAGAGATGCTCTCGCCAGACATGTGGGTGTTTCGGACCCGCTCTCTGAGGGGAAAGTGCCAGATGTTAGGAGCTGCATTAAGTGATGGTAGATGTAAGGGACTTGTGTGTGTGCATATGTGCGTGCATGTATGTGTGCACATGTGTGCATCAGAGGGCACCGTGTGTCCCTGTGGAGGACCAAGGGTGACTCCAGGAATCATCCTGGGTGGCTTCTACCTCTTTTTGCTTCCTGTTCTCTACTTGCCAGGGCCAGAGTTCAGGCCTCTGCCATTTCTGCTGGCATTTTTTTTATGTGAAACTTGGGATCTGAATTCAGGACCTTCTGCTTTTGAGGCACAATCTTTTTTTTTTTTTAATTTTATTATTTATTCAATTGTGTGTGTATGTGTGCATGTGCGTGCGTGCGTGTGTGTAGAACTACGGGTGAATTCGAGAACCACCATGAACCACCTCTACTTCCTCCTTGTTTGCTCTGCCCCGGATTCACGGGCTCCGCCCTACCAGGACCAGAAGCGCAGGCCGCCCCCGCTTCCGCCCCGTGTCTGTACGTAGGTCTAGGATTTGAACTCAGGACCTTCCGCCTGCAAGGCAGAGGCTTAACCCCTGAGCCACCTCTCCAGCCCCTTGAGGCACAATCTTAACCCGTGAGCCATCTCTCCAGCCCCTATGTAAAGGATTTTTTTTAGCTTTGTAACTTTCAAACTCGTTCCTAATGTATTCTGAGGCATGGCTTTTCTGTTTATGGGTATGCACAGCACACACCTACATCCACATCTCGCACGCACACACACACACACACACACACACACACACACACACACACACACATTTAAAAAACCCTCAACTCTGAGTTTGCTGAACACAACTGCCTTATCAGAATGCCTACTCAGAATCTAGCATGTGGAAAAGCTAATATTTTAATTTGGAAAAGCAACTCATAGCAGAAAAATGATGTTGCAAAATATAAATTAGGTCAATACAAGAGATGCTCTGGAGAGGTGGGGAGTCGGAGGAGGGGACATAGCAGCAGTTATGACCTGCAGCACAGCTTTCCCAGGTCTCAGAGCAGGTGAACTGAACCTGTGCTTGTGACCACAGCTTCTCAGGGGCTGAAGCAAAAGAATGCCTGATCCAGGGGTCCAAGGTCAGTCTGGACACTGCAACAAGACACTTTCCAAAGGGGAAGGAGGAATCATTCTTAAAAACATTTATATCTGAAGACCAGAACTTCACAAAAGCATATGAATAGAGTTCAGAAAAAGACTAATCTGTGCCATAGCTCTAGCATTTATGAGGCCCATGACCTTGAGCACCTTGTTTACCCTCTGGCCTATGGGGTCACTGAAAGCAACTGCCCTCAGGCAAGCTGAGGAAGCTGCCGCTCTTCCTCCAGAGAAGAGGGCTTGCGTGCAGATACACAGTGCCCGAATTCGGGAAGGATCTTTTTTAAAGCAGTATATTCCAAGTTCATGAACTACAATGAAGCTACATGACTTATTATCACTCAAGAACTAAACCATATGGGAAAGCAGCACTCAACTGGTGGCTCAGTGATTCTTTGCAGCCAAGGCTAAACCCCTACTTGTGCCCCGGGGTAAGGCAAGTCTTAGGCCAGAGCTGCCAGCACAGATACTAGATGACAAGAATCTCTTGGTTTCTGTTTACTTATTCCCTATCCATGACCTCTAATGTGGAAATAAACAACCAACAGGAAAAATGGAAAGGAAACAAGGATGTGTAAACTCCACATGCTGCCTTGAAGTAGGAAGAACCTGGGTAAAAGTTAAGAGATCATGCGTAAATGAAATGAGGGGGCCGGTCAGCTGCTAAGGACTCAGCATTCGGCACTGAGACACTGAGTCTGGCTCTCCTCCCTTACATCCTCCCTGTCTGCGGCACAGTACCTGCAAGAACCGAGTGGTCCGGACCCAAAGCGCCTGAGAGAACTGAGTGTTTATAGCTACAGTACCCAAGAGAACTAAGTGCTCTACAACCAAGTTTACTGGACATTGATATTCATGTGATTTAACTGAAAGCCAAAATAAACAACATTCATTACCAAATCCATAGACCAGATATAACTTCACTTCTGCACAGAACACAAAGGATCGCTAAGCTACTGAGACCAGGATCCTGACAGAACACTAAAAACCACTGGCATGGTAGCCATTCCCATAAATGTATTCTCCCTGTTTAAGACACGATGCCTCTGTTCCTTCTACACACTAGCATTCTTTTTTGAGAGGATACTAAGGTTTCTGAGAAAGTGCTGCTACATTGGGTGTTGCTGGGCAAATGATGGCACCTTGGGCCCTTACAACTGGATCTCCCATGAACAGAATTCAAATCACAATCAATAGCTGAATATTTCATTTGCTGTATCAGTTGCCACCTACCAACACTTCCGCATTTTTCTCATGTTCGTAGGGAGATAGGCAGTCTTTTTCTGCAGGACTTTCATCTGAATCTTCTTTCTTTCTTCGAGCATTTTTTAAATGTTCTGGATTTTTGCATTTAAAACCTTCAGTGTCTCTGAGATAATTTTCTGTGCTACTAAGCTGAGCACTTGGCTTGCATGTCTTTGGCCTTTTGGGGTCATTATCTGAACAATTACTTTCATGCTTGTTCAAATAATCAGACGTTTCCAACAGAGTAGCTCTTATTTTCGAGTCAATATCTTGTGAATTGTCAAATTGGAGGTGACTAAAAGACTCTGGATTATGCTTCTCGCTTTCAGTTTTTTCTGTGTATGTATCTGTACAAATCTGCATGTCGAAACGACTGCGCCTGGAACCCTGCACGTCGGTTTCACCGCTGATTTCTTGCCCCTCGTATCTTGACTCACAAGGTGTATTTCCCAGTCTGCTTATCAAATCTAAGTCATTTTCACGGCAACAAAACGTGTCTGAGGAAGAAACTTTACTCGGAGACTCCTGGTAAGTGCTCTGGATGGCTTCATTAAGGTGGCTCAGACACGGATTTCTTATTTGAGGTTTTGAAGACGACTTTTCATTGCTATTGCACTTGGGAGAACTAAAACATTTTCTGGGTGTGGAGTCCTCCCCAGGGCTTCCACCTCCCAACAAGGAAGCTCCTGTGCGGGGCACACAGACTGTGTCCGAGACAGGGCCCCTGTCTTTCTGCGGCAGGGTCCGGTCGCCACAGGAACTCAACACTTTAGAAGGAATGGAATTGGAGTCGTGCCTGCCGAGAGGAGGCCGGGGAATGTGAGGGGCGGCAGGGTCCATGTGCTCCAGGTGATGAGCAATTCTTGCGATAACATCTCGCCGCTCCTGGAGCAGAGAGCCAATAAGAGGGTTCTGTCCAGCCGTGCGATGAGGATGGCGGCCACTGGGGAGGCAGGCCTCAGTGCGAGGGGCTTCTGATTTGATGGGGACTTTGCCCTCACTGATGTCTTCCGAGGCCCACTCTGGACTGCCCAAAGAGGAGGAGAAAGTGTCTTTATGTCTTTTCAGGCTTTCGGTTTCGTGGGAAACCCGGCAAAGTTTTGAACTAAATGAACAAGACTCCTGAGTGTCAAATCTGGAGACACGCGACGTGTCCGGGTCACAGTGAATCAAATGCTGCGCAATTCTTGCAATAACTTCCTGCCGGTCCTGAATCAGAGAGTCTATTAAAGGGCTGGTCTCCCCGGCCGACTGCCGGGAGCCCGGGCAGCCAGAGATGCTGGCACCAACCACTGAAAATGACTTTGAAGTTCTCGACGGCGTGCCGATGAAGCTGGGAGTGCCAGCTGGGGGTGTCCCGGAGTCAGGCTTGCCGCCAGTGCCCGGGTACAGCTTGACGCTCCTGCCGGCCGCAGGGCACTCGGAAGCGGTGCTGGGCTTTGCGTGCAGTGCGCTGTCTGGAGCCGTGGTCCACGCCTGCCTGCTGCAGAGGCGCTGCGCACTGCGGGGCCCAACCTGCTCTGGATCGCCAGCACCGCGGTGCTGACGGGTAGGTAGCTCCTGCCCTGGACTTCTTTTCTCATACAGGCCGATGTTAGCGTGGATACTACACGTCAGAGCCGGGTAGCTGGACTGTCTGGGTAAGGACTGGACGCTCACTTTCAGGGCCACACCATGAGAAATGCTGGGGACAGGAAACACGTGTTCGGCTGGAGTCTGGGAGAAAGTCCACTGCGAGTCGACATCAGCAGCACTGACTCTAGAACCAAAGAACAACACGGAACCCACGCATTACAAAAGCTGAGCTCGGGGCGTGGCCCAGAGTAAAACCACCCAGTTGGGCTTTGGTACTCCCCCACACCACGGAGCTTTACCTTGGCGCCCCCCTGACACATGGTTCTGATGAGCCCACCTATACACCACGGCACGTATCTGGACAGACTATCTTCTTACCCTGCAGCCCAAATTGCCCTGGAACTCACTGTAATGATCCTCCTGCCTCAGCCTCTCAAGTGCTGCGATTACAGAGTGAGCCCCAGGTCCAGCTGAAACTAGCTTCCAGAAAACTTAAGCACCAAAGCCCAAGAACACTATTGTCACAGTTAGGCACAAGTGTCACCTGACAGTTGAGGGCTTGAGCTCTGGGCACATTTGTAGAGAATTAGTGGTTAAGCCCAGAGCAGACCTGCAGGAGATAGTCTAGCTGATGGGGATGGCCCAGCCCACGGTAGGTGGGACTAGGCCCTGGAATAACATACAGAGAGCTGGTTGAAAAAGTTGGCATCCTTGTGTACACTTGGCCAGACATGCTGGTCTGGCAAGTAAGGATTGCCCCTCTCTCCATTATGTAAAGCCGTTATGTAAAGATATTGTGGCCAGTTCCCTCGGCCCTAGTGTTGGACTACGAACTGTAACTGGACAATTGTAAGAACATAAACCCCTTGTTCTCTTAAGCTGTTTGATGGTGATTTATCAGCAACCATGTCAGCTAACTGCTACAATTATAATTCAGCCACATTTGTCAAAATAGAAAGAAAAAAGGACTGTGCTTTGCTAGTAAATAAATGAATTCAGCTCATTTTATTGGGCAAGATAAACAGAAACCATTAAGGCCACCCACCTAAGCCTCCATATCTATTTATAAGCACACTACACCCATGTGTACACACATACATGTCCACACATATATGCATGCACACATATATGCACACACTACACACTACACACACCACACGTGCCCACACATATATGCACACACACTACACACACACACGTTTTTAAGACCAGCTCCTGCCACGTTGCCCAGACTGGTCTCAAAGGCCTCCTCCCTGAAGTCCCTGGAGTGTACAGCACAATGTCCGGGTGTGCTCACATTATTTTATGCCAGGATGTGAGCATGTCATTATAGGGATCCTCAGCCCAGAAAAATAAATGTCCAACTGTTTCTACTTACAGTGCAGCAGCGAGTCCGCCAGGTCCCTACAGTGAGCTGAACAGTTTTCTGAACGTTACTATTCTACGCCCGCTTAATCCACCAAGTAAACACTATTGAAGATCCAACCTAGAAAGATCACTGATGCAATATAATCTCTCTAACTTGTTCTGAGAAAAATACCATAACTTTTGCTGACTCGTGTTTATGCAGGGAAATACCTGAATTAGTGACATAAAGGCACACTGTGCTGCTTTTTAATGTCCTGAACATACCTGTAAAGAATGTTCCGTGGACTAGCACCGTGAGAAACACTCAGCCAAGCACTTAACTGAGAAAAAAAAACAAATGAGCGGACGGCTGACAGAAGGGTCTTCTCCTCGACCGGCCGATCGCCAGCCCTGCGGGAAGAACGAGGCTCCTGTCAGCAGGAGCAGGGGGGTCTCCGGCATCCCCGGAGAGCAGGCACACCTTGGCTTCGCCCCAGCCCAGGCCCCGGCCCCAGCCCAGGCCCAGGCCCCGGCCCCGGCCCCGGCCCCGGCCCCGGCCCCGGCCCGGCCCCGGCCCCGGCCCCGGCCCCAGCGAAGCGAAGCACTGTGCAGGAGCCAGGGGGAGCCTGAGCAAGTGCTGACGACTCACTGCCGAGGCACCGGCTCCAGGATCCACCGCTCCAGCAGCAGCGAGTCCTGCTTGATGGCGGGGTCCTTCAGGGGGGGGCCCTCCATGCTGGGCCCCTCATCGCCGTAGCAGCAGTCGGGAAGCAGCATCACCTCCACCATCACTGGAAGGCTCTTCTTCCACAGCAATGTGACCTCGGACCTGGTCCGTCTGGCTTGGCGACACTAGAGACAAAGCGTGTGATTCTAGTGTGATTCCGCATGGGGCTGGGAAGCGTCGGCCGGGAGCACGTCAGCTCAGAGCCTGCCTGGTGACAGCACTGTTCTGGCTTTATCATTAAATACTGTGCTAATGCCGTGTGCTCTGGAGCAGGCTTAGTACTGAACATACGCCATGCAGATTTTCTAGAGAATTCTTCCCTGTTTTGATGCTGCACACCAAGGTTGCAGGCCTCAGGGCTTGGTGGCCTAGTCTGCTGATTTTATCGCTTCCCAGAAAAGACACAAACCCAAACACCAGAGCACCTAAAGCTCATTTCCATTAAACACTCAAAACAGACAGGATTATTTTTTAAAAATTTATTATTTATTCAATTGTGCATGTATGCATGTGTGCGTGTGTGTGCGTATGTGTGTGTATGTAAGTGTGTGTGTGTAGAACTATGGAGGAATTCGGGAACCACCATGGATGGACACCTCCACCTCCTCCTTGTTTACTCTGCCCGGGATTCACAGGCTGCGCCCTACCAGGACAAGAAACACAGGCCGCCCCCGATTCTACCCGGCGTCTATACGTGGGGTCTAGGATCTGAACTCAGGACCTTCCGCCTGCAAGGCAGAGGTTTAAGCCCTGAGCCACCTCTCTAGCCCCCAGACAGGATCATTTTTTAAGGACACCTTTAAGTTAAAAATCTGGGCTATACTTAAGAAGCTACTGACTGGGAGAAAAATTTAAAGACAACGATCCTCATTTATCAAAATATTCTCAAAGAATTATTCTAAAATATGAGTGGCAAAAAATACTCCCATAAAAAGAATAAAAGAGGAAAGCTGGTCAATGTGGGAAAAACAATCATAAAATTGACTCATCAAATAAGATAAAATGGAAGAGCAGGGGGGAGCCTATTAAAGAAAGAATCAGAGCAAGCGAGACCTTCAGAAGAGAAAGTCACAGGCTCCCCCAGGGCCAGCAGCAGGACCACCCCGGAACTCCCGTGCATGTGAGCATCGTGTCAGGGGAGCCTTACAGCTCACCTGGGCCAGCTCCTCGCTGCACTCATGCTTGCTGGTTGCTGGGTAACACGACTGTGCCGGTGGGCAATGGGAACTTTCCACCCGGCCTCTCACGGAACACTCCGGGGTCCGTCCTTCTGTTATGAGCAGAGCCAACGAGACCAAGAACTCCTCCGCGTCATACTCGAAGTACTCGTCCAGAGACTCTGGGGGGAAGAGAAAGTCCGGCATGGTGAGCGCATCCGCCACCGCGGCGTCTGCTTTCGGCAGGCAGCGCAGGCAGCACTTTGGTGGTGCCGGGGCTTGAAGCCGGGGCACTGGGCGTGCCATGCTCCACCGCATGAGTAGGGCCCAACCCTGAGCTGAGTCCGCAGCCCACTCACTAATACTGTGGAGACAGGTCTCACACGGCAAAGTGGTCTTGAGGGAAAGCGGAGCCAAGGGTGACCTTGAGCTCCTCCTGCTTCCACCCACCCAGCGCCACATCACAGTGGGATCCGGGGCTCGGCATGTGCCAGGCCAGCACTCTGCCAACAGCCCCACCCTCGGCCTTGTGTACTTTGAGTGTGTGTGTGTGTGTGTGTGTGTGTGTTCACAGAAGCCCCCAGTGACAGGCAAGGATCCTTTCTTTTTTCAAGCTGCTTTTTCACGTATGCTGTAGACACACTTCCTTGTCAAAGTAACTCTACACTATTATGTTAGGTGTTTAACTGTCCATCTTTTCTAAATGGAATAAGCACTTCGGTAAATACTTCTGTGTGTTTATTCGGCTTAGTGAACTTACTACTCTATTCATACAACAACTGATTCATATTCACAGGCTGTTCTTACTGAAGTTAACAGGGATACTTCAAATCACTCAGGTTTTTCCAGACATTCTTTCCATTGACAGACGTTGGGGCCCAGGATCTTTCCACTACCATGGCCAGCTGTGGAATGAGTGGGCCGCATCACACCAACGCCCACATCCCCTCCAGCCCACCGCAGCTTTGCAGCAGCACTGGGCTCTCCGAGTTAAATTGAGGGTCCCAGAACCGTCTCCATCCATGGTTCGCCTTAAGACATATTCATCTTCCTGGCAACCTGCTCTCCATATGGAATGCACGGAAACGGAGCTCTTCCAGGCTTGTGCCTGGTGTCGGGCGGGGAGGGCCGCGGTGGGGGCTCACCCCACCCGAGCTGCACGGCAGGCTGCACTGCTCATGCGGGACGCTCACCCCACCCATGCTCTATAGCGGGCTACACTGCTTATTTTGGATAACTTTCTCTGAAAGGTGGAACATGACACAGACGTGACTGTGAAAATGAATGATTGGTGCACCTGACGTCCTCATACGTGGCACTATCCACAGGCTCCTCTGTTATGCCTGTGCATCCGTGTCTCACATGTGGAACTATCCACCACTCCTCAGTCACACCTGTACATCCATGTCCCACAGGTGGAATTATCTATCTCCCTTCAGTTATGCCTGTGTATCCATGTCTCACACGTGGAACTGTCCACGCCTCACACATGGAACTGTCCATGCTCCTCGCTTGCACCAGGTATCCATGAACTCACCTACTGGGCCTTGGGAACTACTCATGGGCTGAATCCACATCTTTCAGTTGCTCATCTATGTGTGCCAGTATGGAGGCTTGTGGTGTATGCTGGAGGGGTTTCAGGGACCCAGAAACCATGCAGCCTCAGCTCCCTCCACCCTGAGAAAAGGAAGGTGCAAGCACATCAACTTTCCTCTCAAAGCTGCATGTGCTAAACAGAACCCGGGCTTCTGGGTCCAGGTACAACTGGTTCTGAATACTTCTGAGATGCCTTTAAACAGGAACATCTTAGTGATGAGAGTAAAGCATAAACATTCACTCGAAAGCAGTGTCCCATGATTCCTAGCGTGCTAGGTACACAAGCACTCATTCACAGAACAGGGTCTTCAAGTGTAGCAATATTCTTAAAGTTGGGCAGGGGGATCACACCATGATTCGAGCACATGGAGGCTCAGGCGGAAGGATTACCAGTTCCAGGCAGCCTGTGCTAGGAAGATCTCTCCAAAACAAGCAAACAACTCTTTATCTTGTTAACAAAGATAAACTTAACCTCTAAAGCCCCCAATGTGCTACTGTGAGAAACACGAACCAGGTACTGACCGTGGTCAGGGCTATAAGGTGGAGAAGCCTCTCACAGTGAGGCTGTTTGCCTTGAACTTGCAATCAATCCTCCTGCCTCAGCCTGTAGTGCTGGACACTCTAAAAGAACCTTTCCTGTGACTTGTTCAAATTCAACCAAATACCTACACTGAATAGTAACCATCAAAATCCAGCGCTATGACCAGGGCATGACCGTTCTTTCATACTATCAGAAAACCTTAAGTCATATGCTCTCCATGACAAATGCTTTAAACCTAGCACTTCACCTTCTGAGTGTCTCTCCAACCCTACCTCAAAGGTTTTTAAAAATCACAGATAAGCAATGCCTTCCAAACAAACAACTATCAACCTTTTTTAATTTTGCTGAAGATCCTTTCTAAAAGAGATTATTAGACTAGAATACAGAGGACCCCAATGACTGGTTAGGCATAAAAACTGACTGTGTCTGCCATATATAAGCTTTCTAAGAGAGAAAAGATTATTATTTTTATTACAACTTGAACTCACACACAGTGATCAAGGGACAAATACTAAGTATCTACCATATAGTGGTTGTCAGTGGTTGTCTACATGGTTTAACATGTCCTGGCACCGTGGCTGACTGCTATGCCTCTTTGCCATGTCCAACCTGTGGAACCCCAGGCAGTGCTTTGCATTCCAAAGGAATTCTGGATCATCCAGTGATTCCAGCATGATGCTGGGGTTCCTGACAAGGGGGCTCAGGTCAGGAAGAGCAGATGCCCTGTTGCTGCCTCTGAGGGCAGAAGGGTTATGATCCAGATGACCAGAAACTCTAGGAGAATTCTGCCCTCTGGGCTTATTTTCGACTTCTTACCTACAGGACCCTGAGGCAATAAGCAGTTGACTTCAGTGACAGAGATGTGCTGATCAGGTAAGGCAGCAGAGCAAAAACACTCTAAGGGCCCGCAGGGCATAAACAGACTTCCTCAGCAGTCTGCAGGCCCCACAGCAAGATCCACCAGTCATGTAGAGGACCTGAAGCCACACTCTGAGTAACAGGTCGCAGAAGGGCCCACCAGGCCAGGGGATGGCTGAGTGGGCAAGGCTGCTGTGAGCAATCCCAGCCACCTGGGTGCCACCCGCAATCCACAGGGCGTGGCTTGTTTTCACCTAACTCATACATGAAAGGTTAAGAACAGGCGCTGGAAGATGTGCGCACAGGGAGACCACCATGCACAATATTTATTTCCTGTTGCACTCGTCCAAAACACCCATCTGCTTACATTCATTCCATTTCCATACTTAGATCTCTGCCCTTGATTTTTTTTTTTTTTTTTTTGCTTTTTAACTATACTTTATTTTCTACAAAGCCTAAAAGGCAAATGTGCAACAAATAACGATAAATCTGTATAGTAAGAACATTACACTTTATTTGTGCGATTTGTGACACAGGCAACTCCCAGTGGGAAGGAGGTGAAGCGTGCCACCCAACTGCTTGAGGGCCTCAGAGCAGCAGCCTCAGGCAGACTGATTATAAAAGGAGAGTTTCTGGAAGATGTGTCTCTGCGGGTGGACGAACGCACTACGCCCGTCACCTGCAAGGTGAGGACCCAGGTGCGGCCCCAGATCAAAGGTCTGAAAATCAGGGCTCTGGTGGTGTGATCAAGCTAAGGGCACAGCAGGACAGGTGAGGAGCGCTGAGCTTCTTGGACTGGTACCAACTCACATGTCAACGTTTCTCTTTTTTCTTTCCGAGACGGAAGAACACGCCTGCCTATCCCTGCTGGACCAGGGTATGGAGACATCAGCAGACGGGTGATGCTGAGGCGACTGGACTACAACCCCAAGGCGGCGCTATCGTACCCCAAGCCCTCCTCACCCCAAGCCCTCCTCACCCCAAGGAGCCGTGAGGCCGAACTGCATCCCACAAAAGTGGAAGGGGCTGGTGCTAGGAGTTGTGCCCCAGAGTGTGTGAGATGAATCCCTAAAGAAAACGAAGCCATCCACCACGCTCACAGCGGCCGTCTCCCCGGGACCAAGCCAGGCACCCTTGTGTTTTCTATTCCCTGACTCAGTCATTGATACAGATTAATCCGAAGTGTCTTTTGTAAAGACACCACCTAATACGAGGGCAGGAGCAGCGGAAACGGGTTTTCTCTTAGAGAGTGTTTAGAACTGCTTTCTCTTCAGAATGGCAAGGCTACCAAGCAGCATTTGAGAGAGATAATGATCAAGTGTCTCAGAATTCAATACTTTTAATTAACGTTTTTATCAGATGACTGTGGCCATCATAATCAACTACAAGCAGCCAACTACGGAATATTTCTGGGAACCAGATTAGGTTGGTTGAGCCATCACACACAATTAAAATTATAGTCAATTGAGCGTAGTTACTATATACAGACAATTATTTACAATTCTACTCATCTAAAACATGTCAAGAAGATAAATTTGCCAATTTGCTTAAATTCATATTCCAGTTTCCTACTCAGGTCTTTTCCCTTAAGTTTTAAAGTTGAGGCAGATCTCATGCAGCCCAGCTGATCCACACTCACTGTGTGGCTGAGGGTGATCTTGAACTCCGATACTACTGCCTCCACCTCCCAGTGCTGCACACCTGACCTTCTTCCTGAATTGCGATGGTGAAATAACAAATCTTCAGATCGGCATTTGTAGCTGGACAAGATCTCAAGACTCACAATCTCAGTGAAACAAAGCCCATGCTTGGAAGAAACACTAAAAATGCTGTCGTAGGCCTTTGGAATGTGGTCTCCAGGTGAGCTGGAGCCCTTGGGAGAGGTCAAATTCGTGACCTGGGTCAGCCCACTGACAATGAAATCTCCCTCTGACTTCACCCATGTGACTGCATTTATCCATTCTGTAATTATAAATGTCACCGTCCCCTTAGTGCCAACCCTAGATTAGCCAGAGCAGCCTGGCCCTCCACCTACCACAACATGGGGCATGGCTGGAGGGTTGGCCTGGTCCCACAGCTACTTCTGCTCTGTGAGGCGACCTTAGAATGGTCTGGGCCTCCTTCCTATCACTGTCCCCAATTGGATGGTTCTTCGTGGTACAGTCCAACCGAAACTATCTCCAGCAATCTCCCACTGGACCCCTTATCATTCATTCCCAGAGGGCTGCTGCACTGGCTGCTTGGAGTGGGCACTGGAGCCAGGGAAAATTCAGCATAAAAGCAAAGAGAAGCTGTGGGAGACTGAGGCAGGAGGAGGGCAGGTTGTCTGCGCCGTGATTTCCATGTTGGTCCCAGTGGCCTCTCTCAGTCCTACGACAATGCAGAGCACTTCTGCGTCACCCTTGGTTCTCCCCAGGCACTCGCACTTTTGATGTCTGTTCCTGGCTGCGGCACCGTTTGGCAGGTTATGGATCTTTAGAGCTGGACTTGCTGGAGAAGCCCATTGCTGGGAAGCCTGACACTGGACCGCGTCCTCCTCCCTCCTTCTGCTGGATTCCCACCAAGGGACTCACTCGCCTCTGGAACCGTGAGCCAAGTAAATCACGCTTTTTCCTTAAGTTGTGAGAGGCTGAGGCAGGAGGAGGGCAGGTTGTCTGCGCCGTGATTTCCATGTAGGTCCCAGTGGCCTCTCTTGGCCCTACGCTCTGCACCTCGAGTTTCCTTCCCCAAATTTGGCGGGAATAAAACAGTTATTATTTGAACTGCCTGAGAACAAGGTTGACCAACTCACCGCCACCTGCAGCACCCCCCCCCCATGTCAGGTGCCCCTAATGAGTGTCACGGTGCTTTTTGCCATCTCTTGACTTTTGGCTTACTTCTGGTTTACATGATAAAAATGTGCTAGTCACTTTTATTCCTCTTCTCTCAATCTTGCAGATGTCACATTCTAGCAGCCAGCCATTTGCTGCTTTTCTCAGTATGCTGGTGTCATCTTTGACAGAGAGCTGAGCTTAGGGCACATGAGTGAAGAATTACGCCTGTGGCACAAGCAGGGAAGAGGGCAGGGCGGGCTCAGCAGCGGGGCCGGCAGACCTGCTGTATCTGAGCATCAAGGCGCTCGCTCTTCCCATGGACAGGGCGTGGCCAGCTCCTCACGTTGCTGATGGAGAACCGCACCTGAGCTCCCAAGCTAGAGCAAAGCCCTCGATCCTGCGCTCTTTGTCCTGTGGCCATCAGCAAGGGGAAGAACAACGGCAGCATCAGTTCAGTTCTCTGACCGAGACAAAGCATTTGCTTTGACATAAGCTTTCTGCTCACTCAAGAGACCAGCGCAAGAGCAGGAGCTCCACTCCTAGGAGGAAGAGGAGGGACAGGATTCTGATGCTGGGCACTCCCAGGCCAGATCCAGGGGCTGTGGGTCCCATGCACCACAGCACCATGAGAACCCTCAGCGCCGAGAAATCTGAAAGGCTGGATAGGTTAGTGCAGAGAAACATTTAGGTGACATCCAACCCTGCTGCGGCACGCGGGCCTCCCGGCCACAGCACGGTGGGCACGCCCACCACCAGCGCACAGCAGAGCAGGACACTTCCACACTTTCCAGAGCAACACAGGCGAGTCATCTGTAATACGACAGGAGCCTCGGGAGGGGCTGAATTGTGGCCTTCAGACAGGTCACTTAAAACCTAAGAGTCAGAAGAAGCTGGCCAGGGACTGGTTAGCATCCTTCTGTCCAGGCTGCCAGATGCAGAGCTCCAGGCGTCACAGGCGGGTGGACATAAGCTCAGCCTCTGCCTCGCTCATTCGTTTATTTCCTTTCTGGGGGCCGAGTGGGAAGTGCCCATGCTGTCCGTCAGCGTCTCAGCTGTCCAGGTGCTGTCCCTTGGGCACATCCCGAATGTCACTCCGCAGCCCCTGCAGAGGTGCAGGAGGAAGCAGAGTTCTGTGCTCGCTGCTAGGACTGCGCTATTACTGCTCCAGAGCTGCTAAGTATAGCCGCTTCTAAAACTGTCCTTAAGCCCAACCTAATTCAGTCCTGCATTTTGCCTCGTGGGAACATGCTTGTGACAGAGATGTCTCAAAAAAACCGCCGTCCCCCGGCTGCCACGAGCCTGACCCTCCAGTGGGCCTCAACACTCATATTTTCTACCATTTACACATGGGACGCTTCAAACTCGATAAATGAAAATGGCGATAGAAGGCAGACAAGCTTTTAATCTAGACTTCAGGAGCTGGACACACGGGTCGGCTGGGCTGGACTATCAGAGACGCAGACCAGGACATGCACGGCAGCACCTCCTGAAGTTTCCAGGAAGAGCACAGACAGCAGCTTGAGCCCACAAGTGTCCTTCAGGTGTGCACCTCTGCAGCCCAGCGACCCTGAGCCCTGCTCCTGGTGGGTCTCCATCCCAGAGCTCTCAGCAAGCCCGTCCCCAGCACCGGACACTGGGCTGGGCGCTCAGCAATCTGTGTGGGTCCATCCTGCCAGTCTCCTGAAGATAAGGACGCTTTGCTCCCACACACCCTGAAATCCCTACCCAGCCCGCTCAAAGCCCACGGTTCTTCTTTAAACAGCCTCTCGTGCAGGCCAGGACGGCGTCACACACCATCTAGTCACGGGCAACCTGAGCTCCTGGCCTCCTGCCCCAGCGGCCTTGCTGCCCCAGCTGCCCTCCTGCCCCAGCTGCCCTGCAGCCCTGCGTGTCTCACACTGTGTGAGATACAGGGTCTTGCTGTGTAGCCCATGATGACGTGGTCCTGCCAAGACTCTGAACTTACAGCCACCGTCCTGCCTGAGCCTGCCAAATGCTAGGGTTAGAGTCCTGGGCCCCATGCCTGGCTTCAGTCTTTAAAAGATTAATGTTCTTAAACTCTGACTAAAATTAGATTAAATCTGTTAACCTTAGAGGAGATGAGCCATTGGATATCTTCTGCAAAATGATGTGTGCACATACATAGACGTGTTTTCTTAGCAAGTCGGTGACAGCCTTTAACAGACTCTCCAGCAGGTCAGTATGAGATGTTTTCACTATGTGCACGAAAGACCCAAGGTTAAGCGTGCCCCACCCCAGATGCATGCGTTGCTGCAGCAGTGCAATCAGGTGATACACATCAGTAAACACCATCCCCTGAGACCTGGTTGCTTTCTAACTCTCCATACGCTGAACTGTGTCTGCAGCGACACGTAGCACGGAGTGATGTCAATGCAGCCACCAAGGCTGAGGTTGGCACACAAGGCCTCAGCTTCGATCCCACAGGCACGCACACTCAAGTGCACTCGTATACATAAACCTCCACACATGTACACTCACTCACGTGCAATAATAATGTTAATAGTACATGTTAAGATTTGAAATACCTTAGCTATCCTACTATAACAGCCAGTCTATGAACCTCCACTGCCTTGAGATTTGGGTACTGCATGAGAACTCTCAGATGCCACAGTCACAAGGCATATCTGGGTGCTGAGCAGGAAGGCGGAGGGTTCAGCTAAGGTTCCATTTATGGGGCATAACACACAACCCTCTCTGAGTTCATGTTCCATGGGCTTTTGTAGCATGTGAAAGCAGTCTATTTTTAGAAGTTCTGTTAACCCGCATGAAATAAATCAGAAGGAAGTGAACAGCAATCAAGTTTAAGCCAAGCAGTTTGGTGGTGCATAATTGGAAAACGAAACTAGAAACATGAGAATGGGCTCAAAATTGAAATGGCAGCCCCGGGTTGGTCTCAACCTTGCTATGTGGCCCAGGCCTACCTCCAATTTGTGATCCTCCTGCCTCAACTTCCAAGAACTGGAATTATAGGAGTGCCACCAAACTGAACACATGTGCCACTGAACACAAGCAAGGAGCGGGTCCAGGGTAAGTGTTCACCACTAGCTGGCCGTGAAGAGAGGAAATAGCTGTCCTTACCCGTCCACATGCCAATGCTGCCTGCCCAGCACAGGTGCTCTGGAACCAAGTCTATTTCAGAAAACAGTGTTTGTAAAGATGAAGGTCTAACTTTAACTTGAATTCACACTAACTTTATCCACTAGAAACCAGTTGCTGAGTGAAGGCAAAAGGAGCCGTTCATATCACCACATAAAACTGAGGCTGACATGTAGCTCAGAGATTCTGTAGTATGCACGAGGGCTGGTTGATTCCCAGCACATGAAAAAAGTCATTAAGTCAACAGTGTTCATAAATGTGCAATATACTAATTAGTCTACTCTGCTTTAATAAGCCAAAATCATTAGCTAATCAATTATGTAAGCTCTTACTTCACAGTATCTGGAAATCTTTAAAAATCCCCATTTCTCTGGAATACTTTAAAACTTTGATATAGGGATGCAGAGAAGGCTCAGGGGTTAAGACTCTGCCTTGAAAGCAAAAGGTCCTGAGTTCAGATCCTAGGTCCCATGTAAAAATGTCTGTCACTTCAGGCCCTAATGAAAAGAGCCTGGGAAATCCCAAAAAGGAGGTAGAAGCAATCCAGGATGATCCTCCAAGTCACCCTTGGCCCTCCACAGGGACACACAATGAATGAATAAATGAATGAATGAATGAGTGAGTGAATGAGAAAGAAAATATCAAACAACTTTAAGCCATTCCTCGCAGCTTTGTGGAGATGCCTGTGAGCATGGGCCAGTCCTGCACTGCCCCTGCCCTGAGCGCCTGGCTCCTCACTAGTTAATGGGGCGCAGCCCAGGATGCTCACTGCAGTCCCCCCATCTCTCCCCCACACACCGGAGGGTGCTGCATGGGGCCCCTGACAACCAAGCCTGAGAAACCGAGCCCTGAACCCCAGAATACTGCGCTGTAGGCTGCGTCAGTGGGCTGTGTAGCACGCGGGCAGTGCTCGTGCTGGGGAGCAGGGCCGTGGGTCATGGGCTGTCAGTCAGTCACAGGCTGTCAGTTGGTCACAGGCTGTCAGTTGATCACGTGGCCATCAGTCCCCAGCTGTCAGTCAGTCACGGGCTGGTCACAGGCTGTCGGTCATGGGCCGTCAGTCTGTCCTCGGCTGTCAGTCACAGGCCATCAGTCTGTCCCGGGCTGTCAATCTGTCCCAGGCTGTCAGTCACGGGCCATCAGTCTGTCCCGGGCCGTCAGTCTGTCCTCGGCTGTCAGTCATGGGCCGTCAGTCTGTCCCCGGCTGTCTGTCCTGGGCCATCAGTCTGTCCCCGGCTGTCAGTCACAGGCTGTCAGTCTGTCCCCGGCCGTCAGTCTGTCCTCGGCTGTCAGTCCCGAGCCATCAGTCTGTCCCCAGCAGTCTGTCCCCAGCTGTCTGTCCCGGGCCGTCAGTCTGTCCTCGGCTGTCAGTCCTGGGCCGTCAGTCTGTCCCCAGCTGTCAGTCACGGGCCGTCAGTCTGTCCCCAGCTATCAGTCACGGGCCATCAGTCTGTCCCCAGCTGTCAGTCCCGGGCCGTCAGTCTGTCCCCAGCAGTCTGTCCCCAGCTGTCTGTCCCGGGCCGTCAGTCTGTCCTCGGCTGTCGGTCCCGGGCTGTCAGTCTGTCCCCAGCTGTCAGTCACGGGCAGGCAGCTGCCGCGTCGGCTCAGCGAAGTGCGACGGGCAGCACAGCGCGAGGAGCCGTGTCTTGGCTGGGGGGGGGGCACAGGTTTCCCTGGTGCTCCCACGAAACAGAGACAAAGAAGGGCGAGGGGTCAAAGGCTTACCTCACACTCGCCCCGAGCAAAACTCCCCGGAATGGGGAAACACGAACATTTACAAAACCAGCGCCAACCTTTCAGCTACGCCTGCCTGCGGCTGCACCGATCGCCCCGCGGGCACTGACCTGCGCGTGAAAACAGGGCAGGGCCCGGCTGACAGGCGCGGGGCGAGGGGCACGCGGGGCGCAGGGCTTCACAGGGGCGCCGGCATGTGAGGGGCTCAGGCTGCGGGGCGCGGGCACGTTGAGGGGCGCAGGCACGTGAGGGGCGCGGGCACGTGTGGGGCGAGGGGCACGTGGGGCGCAGGGCTCCACGGGGGCGCGGGCACGTGCGGGGCGCGGGCACGTGGGGCGCTCAGACAGGCCTCGGGCCGGCCGAGGACCAGGCGGGCGCAGGGGCCGCTCACAGTCACTGCCCACAGGGGCCTAAGGACGGCGCCACCGGACTCGTCCACTACCATGACCCACCCGTGACGCGGCGCGTACAGACCTGGCGGTTCTAATCCTGGGCCTCGTGGGCCACCAAGCCGCCCCTGCCGCTGGGAGCACTGCGGGAGGGGGCTTCGGAAATCCGGAAGAGGGGCTTCGTGGGTCAGTCCCCGCCCCCCACTCTTCTCCAGGCCTCCCCGCCCCCCGCGGCTGCGAGACCCTGACAGCACTGCGGCTTCCCAGCGGTCTGGGAGTTCACAGCAGCAGCACGGAGCTTCTGCACAGGAAGCAGTGGAGAGCCGTGAGCCCGGGACGTAGCAGCCCGGAGAGCTCAGGGTCGCACCAAAGGGTTCAAAACATGCGGCGGCTGCAGGTTGCCCTGCGCTGCCGCAGCTGCTATACATTGCAGTGCTGCATGACCTCGGGCTGCCGTGGGCTTCTGCGCCGCCGCGTGCTGCCCTGCGGTGCCTGGCACTTCCCTGAGCTCCCATGGGCTGCTCTGCGCTCTTGTGGCTCCCGTGGGCTGCAGACAACCGAGGAGCTTCCTACCCCATGCTGGGCCTCTGTGGCCTCCCCTCCCATCTGGGCTCCTGTTCTCCCGACTAGAAGAACAGTAGTAACTACGTCCACCCGGCTTCATTGAGGGTCTCCGCACTCGGTGCTGGCCCTCTGCCCAACAGGGCCGCGTCTGTCTACTGAACCATCTGCCTTGGTGAGAGTTACCTGACTCCACAACTACTGGAGACAACTAGACCGCAGGCGAGGAGAAAGTGCTGCTTACCGTGTTCAGTCAAGAGCCAGCTAACATCACGTGAATTCCCACTAAACCTCTGGACTGAAGGCTTTATATGTCAAAATTAGCCTTTCCCTAATTTTCAACCCCCCAGCTGATGTGGTGGAACACCAGAGGCTGAGGCAGGAGGACAGAGGCCTCAAGTCAGCAGTGATTCTCAGTGCTGTAAGCTACAGTCTCCAAAGCTGCCCTTACACATGATAGGCCGGATTGGGCAAGTTCTTCAAGACCCCAGCACTTGGGAGGCTGACGCAGGAGGACACAGAGCTAGAGGCCAGGTCTAGACACGCAGTGAAACCCTACTTCAAAAACAGAAAAGAAAAACGAGAACTTACTAATATTTAGTTGGAGTATGAACTTAGGAATTACCAGTCTCTTCTAGGTGAAGTAGCATCTTTTTGCTGCTGGTTTTCCAACACATTTCAAATGGATTCTGTGTATTTCTTGAGGAGTCTTGCTTTCCCCTGACTTGTTGCTCTTGGTTTAAAAAGCTATAAAGTAAGGGCATGCTGTCCAATTTACAGACCTGCCTATCAGCTAGGAACCTGGGCATGAGCAGAATCTGCACCCCGCTAGCCCTGCCTATCATCCTAACCCTGTTCCCCTGGACCCAGCTGACCTGCTCACCATGAGGTCCAGCTCTGGACAGAACCTGTGGTCTCCTGATGTGAGGAAACTCGCAGGGAAGTGGACCCTTCATATGTGCTTTAATTCTGTTTAACTCTATGTTCCTGGTGCAAAACAGAGATACTTTAAAGCCCAAGTCCTTTATATGTCACTTGTGCTCTCTGTTAGCAGAAACAACAGTCCTGCTACCTTTTGATACATTCTAACAAAAAATGCTGCTGGTGGAAAGAAGTAACAAATAAGCAGTGCGAGGCCATCACCTGCCCCAGGCAGCTGTGTTCCAGGCAGGACACCGCCTCCATACAGCCCAAGTACCAGATCCACCAGGCAAACCCAGGCTTCGAGTTCAGGTCTCCCTGGGTCTCATCTGCTCCCAACCACCTTCTGGCAGCACTGGTTTTGTGAAAGGTCTACACTGGCTGTTGACCATGTACTGCAAATGGCTGACCACGCACTGTAGGTGTCTGCCACTGAGCTGCACGGCTGCGAATCCAGGCTTTGAGGGTGAGGATGGAGAATGGCCATGTTACATAACCCGGCTGACGTCAAGCTCCTCATATAGCCTGGGAACAACCCTCAGCCTCGGCCTAAGTGCTGGACGAGAGGCGCGTCACACCTACGTGGCCTCTTTCTCCTTCTTCCTTGAGACCCTGCGCTGCCCAGGCAGACGCTGCACTCTCTCTACAGCCCAGGCTGGCCCTGAACTGCTTCCCGTGACGAACAGCCAAGGTGATGTCCCTGTACATCAGGGTGAGTTACTGCTTTTTACACATTTCCATAAAGTAATGCAGCACCCCACGGTGTAATCTCTAAATCCAGAAGCATCTTCCACCTTCTACTCAATAATGACACGCAACCATGAATACAGGGCAGGATGAAGCTCAGTGGTGGAGACTGGGCTAGAAAGAGCCAAACCCGAGTTCCATCCCTAGCAACAAAGAAAATAAAAACACAACAGGCTATCATGGAAGCTGTACTCGGAAGCTCCACTGGGAAGACACAACTGCACTGTTGTGGGAGCCTGGATGTAGACACAGCGCGATCCTGAGGTCTTACTGGGTGTAGACACAGCAGGCCTCACTGGGTGTAGACACGGCACGATCCTGAGGTCTCACTGGTGTAGACACAGCGCAATCGTGAGGTCTCACTATGATCTTTCTCCTTCGTGGACAGAGGAAGTGAAGGAAGCAGGAAAGGACGCTGACTCAGGAAGGTCGGATCTGCACTCCGGGCTAACTGTCCCTAACCAGATCTGGTACTGACAGCTCTGAAATTTTGTCGATGGCCAGCGACATTAGTGCCCAGGCTAGAAGACCAGACATTAAGTGCAAACACATGTGTATAATGTCAACATCACTATTGGAAAATCATTTCCATACAGCAGCAAAAGGTGGGCCAAGACCAGGAGGTTTAGGGGGTCTGAATTGCTCCCACTTAAAGTTGTACCAGCAAATCTACTCGAGCATATTTACTTGTAAAGTGGGAATCACAATTTCTGTTCATGAACCACCTAGCCCAGTACCTGACTTTCAAACAATTTAAGAACTGAAGTCTCTGGCTGGAGGTGTAGCTCTGGGACAGACACGAGGCTTCAGGGACAGAACTGCAGACAAGCTCAACTCGAAGCAGCCGCAAAAAATAAGTTTCTTTACTTTTGTATCCGTGAGGTCTGCATAACAACACACATGATTTTAAGATTCTTCAGTGTCACGTACTGTAACAGCTCAATAACTAAGTTGCAAGATAACACAAGAACAGTGGCAGTATCGTAGCCAATGAGGTTTATCCGAGGCGCGATTATTGCTAATTGAAAACTTTTCCCAATACCCCGCCGTGACGACTTGAAATATAGTCGGCACTGGCAATTTTTGACAGTCTCTACGGAGACTGAAAAAAAAAAAAAAAAAAAGAACTGAATTTCAACATTGTAAACAGCTGTAGAAATATGGGATTTATTATTTCCCCTAAATCGGCGTTTATATTAAACAGTCAAATACCGTGTCATCAAGACAGCCCAGCAATATCTCAAGACCGACGCTATCTGTGCCCACTCCCAGGGAGAGCCTGGCCATCCCCACCTGTGCCCACCCCCAGGGAGAGCCTGGCCATGGCCTTGGCTGGGAGTGCGGCTCAGTCACTGAATGGCCAAGAGCAACTGTGCTTCTAAGCACTAAAACACATTTTTAATATAGAGATTACTAAAAGGCTCTAAGAGCCTTAACTAGCATTCCCCATCTCTGCAGCGTGTTGGGGCCACGATGACCTAGACAAGTTCCAGGAGCCTTCACAGCCTGTTTACAAAACCCAACATCTCGGAGAGAAGAAAATGTTCTAGCCCAGTTTTTTGGCACCAACCACACCAAGTTGTTTAAAATGAGCTAAAACAGGGTTATTTTAATCTAAGCTACTGGACAAACACTTTGTCTAATAATATCTCGTACACACATTAGTCAAATTTAATAAGCCTCAAGATCAGCATAAGAATCCACTATTTATTCAATAATGCATGTTCTTTACTGGTTTGTATCACCTTCTACAATGCATGCTCCTTATTGGTTTGTATCACTTTCTACAATGCATGCTCCTTATTGGTTTGTATCACCTTCCACAATGCATGCTCCTTATTGGTTTGTATCACCTTCCACAATGCATGCTCCTTACTGGTTTGTATCACCTTCTACAATGTATGCTCTTTATTGGTTTGTATCACCTTCTACAATGCATGCTCTTTATTGGTTTGTATCACCTTCTACAATGCATACTCCTTATTGGTTTGTATCACCTTCTACAATGCATGCTCCTTATTGGTTGTATCACCTACAATGTATGTTCCTTATTGGTTTGTATCACCTTCTACAATGCATGCTCCTTATTGGTTGTATCACCTTCTACAATGCATGCTCCTTATTGGTTGTATCACCTTCTACAATGCATGATCTTTACTTGTTTGTATGATCTACAATGCATGCTCTTTACTGGTTTGTATCACCTACAATACATGCTCTTTACTGGTTTGTTGGTTTGTATTACCATGGTTACACAGCAAATGCCAAGATGCAGAGATCTACTTTTTTTCTTTTTTTTATGTGTGTGTGTGTGTGTCTGTGTGTATCAGAGCATACTGGGTAGGCCTGTGGAGGCCCAAGGACGACCTCGGGAATCACCCTGGATTGCACTACCTCCTCTTTGCTTTGCTGCCCTGAAATTTCAAGACTCTGCCTTCCAGGGTCAGAAGTACAGGCTGCCACCATTTCGCCCAGTGTTTTTACATGGGATCTGGGATCTGAACTCGGGGCCTTCTGCTTGTGAGGAAGAGGCTTAACTACTGAGACGTTGCTCCAGCCCTCAGACATCTGCCTTTACCCAGAGTTTCCTGGTGGTGCATTCTGAGACCATGCTAATGTCATGCTGTCATGAAGAATGCTGTCGTGTGGTCAACTGTAAAAATATACAATCAATGAAGACTTTATACTGGGAAACTGGTATTTTTCCCAGAAGTATTTTCATGGAGATTATAGTTTCCATGTCGATCTGTCCTTCTGACAGCTGCAACCTTGTGCAATGACATCTGAAGACCAAGAAAACAGAAATCAAGGCAGCTCGTGGGCTTCCCAGTTACTACATATCCCGGGCATGATTCCAAATCCCAGGCTTTTTCACAGGTGCTGTCACTGACACGTGACTCCTGAAAGCAGAGGTGGGGAATGAGTGGCACAAATGATGGATTCTGCATTTTTTTGCCATCTTGGAGAACGTCAGCAGAAGTCTGTTGAGGCTGAACAACTGTCAGACTTCGTCAGCCTTATGCATCTTCAGGGCCTTAATGAACCCAGGTGTGGTGGAACACATCTGCAGCCCCAGCACTTGGGAGTCTGAAGCAGGAGTAAGATCAAAGCTCCAGCCAGCCTGGAGGATGCAGCAAGACCCTGGTTCGGGCTCCAGGCCCACCATGCACCGCACAGCCCCCTGCAAATGGAGAAAATGAGCAGGTGGAAGGGCTGACACATACAATGCTTAAGGAACTTCCTTGTGAAATAGACCAGGAAAGGGGACATCGGCTCCACACGTCTCAAAGCCGGCAGTGCTGTGGTTAGCGGTGAAATCAAACGTCTTCTGCAACACACCACTGAGAACAATCCCACAGTCCTGTGTGATTCGACCCCAGCCTGCCCTCAGGGAGGTACCTGGATCTACATAACATGTGCACTCTCCAAAGGGGACCGAGGTCTGGTACATGACATTCACCTAACGTGGACCTCGGTGTTGCTATTACTGGTCCTTTGAGAAAGGGCCTGGTTTGCAGCCCAGGCTGGCCTCGAACACCTGCCAGGAGCCGGGTAAAGCTGCCTGGCCACACAACTCCAGCTCTGGGTTTTGTCTGACTACATAGAATTGGCAATAGCCAAAATTCACACACGGCTCACAGCAGGGACACTTCTAGCCACATGGGGTCTCCAGGCCCTGTAGCTGAGACTGGTGGTTCTGGGGCTGCTCAGCACAACTTTCTGTGGTGGCCAGTCTTGCTCCTCACACAAATCCTCATCCAAAGCTGTTTTCTGCACAATTAATTTCAGTTTATAAAATATTAAGACAGTTCTGAGTGCCTGAGTCAGGTTGAAGCTTAGCTGCGCTCCGGAGTCTGACTCAATAGAAGCTCAAGGTTCTTGTGAAGGACCATCCGGATCTCACTCCTGGCAACCAGGCAAAACAAACAGCTCACCAAGCTAGCCACACACTCCAGCCAAAGACACTTGGTGCCACCACAAACAGAAAGGGCGGCATTCAGAGCACGGCTGACCCATGCCGGAAGCCCCACCAGACAAGAAGAGGCAGGGAACGCAGAGAAGCTGACCATCCCTTGCTCTGGCAGTGGGCAACAGTGCCACCGTGTGGGTATCCAGTCTGGACGAGCGCTTACTCCTTCTTGCACTGTACATTTAATGAGATCACAATCTTTACCTCGAAGGTCAAGAATAAACAAGAAGAAAAGAAAGAAAATTAACTCAAAGATCTCGGCCACAAAACCAGCCACTCTGACTGTCACACATATGTTGCAAGACAAGTTGTATGTACGGCTGAAGTGACACACATTTATCTACATTTCACCATAGTTCTTTTCAGCAAGATACCAAATACTACGAGGATATCTGTCTGCTTGGGATTTTACGATGAAGGATATAAGCACTAACATTAATGAATGCTGCAAAAATCCAAATCCATCACACACCGACCTGATTCTATACACGCAGGAGACACTCAGAATCTTCATCCTAAGTACAGCGGACCGACACACTCCTGAGGCAGCCAAGGGAATCTGTCCTCGGAGGCGACCACCATGGACCGTACTTGGCCTGAAGCTGCCTTTGCTACTGCAGGAAAACAGAGGCAACAGAACCGCAGCAAGCACAGATGTAGAAGACAACTCCACGCTGGGCGACACGCGGGCTAAGCACACGCCACACCCAACACCTCGATCCAGCATGACTCTACTGGCCAGCTGCACGAGGGTAGTGGCCCCATAGCCTTGGCGATGAAAACCTGATGCTCTCCAGATTGTGGGCACCCACCTGGGCCCCGAGTGTCAGATGTAGTGTGCACTGTGTCCTTCAGTTCCCCCGGCAGCATAAAGCAATGTTTCTCTGCCTTTTTCGAGAGCTTAAGATGACTAAGACAGAGCACAGCACCCTGGAGTCACCCAGCCCTCAGAAATGGATGGTGGAACACGGGTTCCTGGCTGGCCCACTGAAGGCTGAGGACAAGGTGCACGCACATGACAGTGGAATTGTTCCTGGCTTCTTGGTCTCACTCTGTAGTCAGGCTGGTCTAGAACTCACCACCCTGCCCAGGCTTGCAGCAATCCTCCTGCCTCATCCTCACCCCTGCCCCAGTGCTGCGCTTAGAGGCCTGAACAACCACACCTGACTCGGGGTAAAGTTCTAGAAGGAGAAGTACTTCATCCAACTTTAATTTTTTTTTATTATTTATTCAATTGTGTGTGTGTGTGTGTGTATGTGTGTGTGTGTGTGTGTGTGTATGTGTGTGTAGAACCACAGGCGAATTCGGGAACCACCATGCCTCCACCTCCTCCTTGTTTACTCTGCCCCGGGATTCACAGGCTCTGCCCTACCAGGACCAGAAACACAGGCTGCCCCCGCTTCCGCCTGGCGTCTATACGTGGGGTCTAGGATCCGAACTCAGGACCCTCGGCCTGCAAGGCAGAGGCTTAACCCCTGAGCCACCTCTCCAGCCCCTTCATCCAACTTTATACAAACACGAACTTCGACTTGGCTTCGCGACACACGGTCTACTAGGTTGGTCTTCTGGGTTCTAGAATTACATCTGTGGCTTCAACACCTCAGCGAATTATCTCTTGCTGTTGTAAGAGCCCTCCGCGGCAGCTTCCTGTCTGGGCTATGATGCTGCTAGTCCCCGATCCCGTCTCTCTCCCCTGTCTTTCGCAATACTAAGTTCTACAAATGTCGGGTTAGTTTCTGGATGCTTTCTTCACTGACTTCGTGGAGCAGGCGTGTCCCACCAGTGCAGTGGACGCACACACGGGCACTGAAGATGGGCAGCTCAGTTCATATTCAAATCAGCAACATTCTCCTCGGTGTATCTGCCCAGCCACCCTAATGCTTGATGCCTATGTGAAGATAGACAAACCCGAAAATACTCAATCAAGCTACAAGAGGGTGTATGGGTGCTAATTCTACCATTCCAATTTTTTTTTCTGTGCAATCACAGATATTTAAAATTAAGTGCAATTTAAATTACTGAAAAAACTTGGAGTACAGGCAAGCATGGTGCTTGCCTGGAATGAGTAAATACCAAAAATGACTAGGGTGCTTAAAGAAATCACATGACCAGTTCTTCTGTAAATTAATAAATTGTAATTATTATACAGCACAAGTTTCTTATCAAGTATAACAAACATTTTAAGAACAAAATTATCTTTAAAGATAAAAAGGCAGGGCCAGAAAGATGGCTTAGGGTCCTGAGTTCAGATCTCAGGTCCCACTAAAAAACTCCAGATGGAAATGGTGAGGCCTGTCCTTCTGGTCCTGGAAGGCAGAGTCTGGGAAACTCCAGAGCAAAGCAAATAGGAGTTAGAAGCAATCAGGGTGCCCCCGACACACACGCGCGCAAGAAAATAAAAAGGCACTCTGTGACTGTGACCAAAGAGCCTGCACGACATGTTCTCTCACTGCATAAGCCAAGTAGAAATGACCCAGTTTCACAGAACCGCCAGCCAGGTGCCTGGCACACCAGGAGCTCAATCCACAAAGTGTGAGTTTGAGTCGCCCTGGGTTATCCATCCGTACCCTGCATCAAGAACACAAAGACAAAGCTCCAAGCTGGCAGACAGCTGGGTAGAGAAGGACACTCTCTGCCCAAGCCTGACGACCCGGGTTCAGTTCCCACAACCGTGAAAAGATGAAGGCAGAAACCCCTGCACACAGTCACTCTGACTTCCACATGCACCTACACATCTGCAAAATAAAACAAACACAAGGAGGGGCAGTGAGACGGCTCAGTGGGTAACGGCCACTGAACACAAACCTGGTGACCTCATTGATTCCTGGGGCCGTCGTGGTGGGAGGAGAGAATCAACTTCTGAGAGTTGCCCACTGACTTCCGCATGTGCTTCAGGCACGAACAGGCCTCTGCTTTCTCCCCAAATAAACACTAACACCAACCCTCCATTTGATAAAGAATATAAAACAGTTCTCTAGATGTTTCCAGATTAGGATAAAGTTTTGTAAATGGCTTGATCCTATTCAACAATATTAAATTCATTCCATTCAAGAATCTGTGTTTGAAGGCATCTGCTTGCAAACTTGGCCACCTGAGTTAGATTCCCAGAAGTCCACGCAGTCACGTGACAGGAGACACTTCTGAAAGTTTCCTTTGCATGCTGCCCGTGAGCTGTGGTGTACACATCCTTGCTTGCTTTCCTCTTCCTCTTTCTCACACTCAAATAACAAATTAATTTAGAAAGTATTTTTTCCTGCTTTTTTTATTATTTATTCAACTGTGCATATATGCGTGTGTGCGTGTGTATATGTATGTGTGTGTATTATGTGTGTGTGTGTAGAACCACAGACGAATTCGGAAACCACCTTGGACCACCTCCACCTCCTCCTCGTTTACTCTGCCCTGGGATTCACAGGCTCCGCCCTACCAGGACCAGAAACGCAGGCTGCCCCCACTTCCACCCGGCGTCTATACATGGGGTCTAGGATCCGAACTCAGCACCTTCCGCCTGCAAGGGGGAGGCTTAACCCCTGAGCCACCTCCAGCCCCAGAAAGTATTTTTTTTTAAACAACATTTGGTAACTGGGAAAATCAATTTGAGTACTTTCTACAGATGTAAAATGCCACGCTCCAAACACAAACTGGTCATGCTGTCACAAAGCACAAATTCTCTAACAGCCAGATTCAGCAGCCCATCGAAGGTGGCTGTTACTGTGGTGAGACAGCTACGGAGGCGGAAGGGCTGTGTTCTAAGTGCTGGGTAACTTGACCACATGTCTGCGCTCGCTCAATCCCAAGCCCTGTGCTCCATGCTGCGCTACAGTCCAGTAGAGTGGGAGTGGGACGGCCCATCCCCTGCTTCTGCCCCTCCCCCACTGCACCTGTGCCCCAGGCTATGCTACAGCCCAGTAGAGTGGCACGGCCCATCCCCTGCTTCCGCCCCTCCTCCACTGCACCTGCTCCAGACGCCGCCATGTTCCTGCCAGTCTGCATCAGGGATGACACGTGTGACCAAGACATGACACAGAACAGCTGGGGACACATGCAGCCAGTCCAGACCCTACCACTGCTGTTGCACCCCGAGAGCTGCCAAGCTTCCTGAAATCCCACCTAGGTCAGGCATCCTGGCTTCCTGGCACACATTGGGCAATGCATCCACCACTTTCCCAAAGCTTCAGGCTGGCAGCTTGGAGTGATGCGATCCCCTCAAGGCCACCGGCGGTCCAAGTTACCGTAAAGCTTCAGAATCTAATGCTTGTTACAGTAAGTCTTGAGCTGACCAAATCACGACCATCATTTTAACAGTCCTGGATAAACACCAAATACACTCAGCCTGGAACGAAGACCCTAAAGCCAGGATGCTGGGGCAGAAGAACACAAGGGCCAGGCACTTCAGTGAGACCCTCCCGCAACATTCAGAAGAGAAAGAGGGAAGCCACACGGTTAAACACCTTTAGCAATCAGAACAAATCTCTATTTGATGCAATTTAAGTTTGGGAGAGTGAGAGATTTTCATTTCAAAGACACGAAGTTTTCAGTCACAGTAGCCCCAAGTGGAACACAGTAGGTGCTCAGGAGCACGTGGGACGGATGACAGGAGAGAGTTCACACCACACTGTGAGTGGTGGTGGTGAAGGGGCCAGGGGCAGCGGTACGAACGGGGCAGAAGACGCAAGAGGACTTGCTACACGTCACCAGCAGGCGTCTTTTCTATCTGAGGAAACTAGGAGAAAAGCTCAACTCTCAGGACCTGGAGCTGAGTTGGAGATGGCCCCGGGCCTTGGTGGACATCAGGGGGTAGAGACGGCCCCGGGCCTTGTGGACATCAGGGGGTAGAGACGGCCCCGGGCCTTGTGGACATCAGGGGGTAGAGACGGCCCCGGGCCTTGGTGGACATCAGGGGGTAGAGACGGCCCCGGGCCTTGGTGGACATCAGGGGGTAGAGACGGCCCCGGACCTTGTGGACATCAGGGGGTAGAGACGGCCCCGGGCCTTGTGGACATCAGGGGGTAGAGACGGCCTCGGGCCTTGGTGGACATCAGGGGGTAGACACGGCCCCGGGCCTTGGTGGACATAAGGGGGTAGACACGGCCCCGGGCCTTGGTGGACATCAGGAGGTAGACACGGCCCCGGGCCTTGGTGGACACCAGGGGGTAGAGACGGCCCCGGGCCTTGGTGGACATCAGGGGGTAGACACGGCCTTGGGCCTTGGTGGACATCAGGGGGTACAGACGGCTCCGGGCCTTGGTGGACATCAGGGGGTACAGATGGCCCCGGGCCTTGGTGGACATCAGGGGGTAGAGATGATCCTAGACCTAGACACAGTCAGGGTGACAGAACCGGTTCTGGTCCTGGGGACCTCAGGGTGTTAGGGACGGCTCTGGCCTGGGGTCAGTCGGCATTAGAAACAGCTGTGGGCCTGGGGACCGCCAGGAGTCACAGACAGCTCTAAGTCTGACTCTGAGTGTCCAGTTCTGACGATGCACCGCAGGTTTCCTGAGTTTCTAGGGAAGTCGGACAGTACGCTGTGAAGGAACCACCGACTCTTGTTTGGGTCTCACCTCAACTGAACTGACCAGAGGGCCCAAGCAGCAATCCTCCTGCCTCAGCCTGAGTGCTGGGATTATAGCAGGAGCCACTAGACCTGGCTCAACTCTAACTGCTCCCCCACATGAGCAAGGTCAGGCTTAACTGTGGACAAAATGGCTGCCTGCGGAGGGGGCGCGGTGCTGGGTCCCTCCAAGTCAGAGGGGCCCTCACTTGTAAGAATCCTCGGCCTCAGAAGGAAGACGCCCCCACACGTAGGCACAAAGACAGGAAGCCCCAGAGAATAAGCTTGGTATGGGGGCTGCAGAGACAGGCAGCTCATAGTCCCAGACCGACCTGGGTGACACGTGCTCAAAAACCTACAGATGGACCCCAAAGAGGAGCGTGAACTTCTGCCATTCAGAACGTGAAGTGCTCTGGGTGTCCTCGCCTTCTGAGGACAAATGACACGTTGAGTCACTCTTTGGATGTGCACATCAGCCCCCCAAATCAGCCCCCAATCCAACCTTTCAATTCAGGGACATGACAGCAGCCAGTCCACAAAACTGCTTCCTTCGCTAGGGATGACAGGCAAAACATAGGGTGCCTCTGGGCCGGGTCCCCGACAGCCTTTAGCCGCTGCATCAAGCCAGCAATTATTCCACAGTTCCCATGTGTCCTGCCGCAGCAGCCCCTTTGTTCTGAGCCCCTGGGCTTCCACTAAACGCAGGCTGCTTTAGAAACTGTCCCAGAGCAACAAAGCAGGCACATTAGCATGCTAAGTGGCTGCCCCCCAAGACAGGCATGTGTTAACCGACTTAATCTCAAAATAACGCAAGGCCCAGGTTCTACCACAGTCCACAGAGGGGAGAAGAAAACGCTTCTGAGAAGACAAAACCCACCAAACAGCTGTTCTCAGCGTCCAAGGTCCCACCTTCACGCCAGTTTGGTTTCAGTGTCTTACAATATTCTAACATATCAAGGGTTGAACACATATCCTTGAGTTCATTTCAAACTGGGCTTGCCTTTTTATTAGCTGGGTAACTTTGAGTAAGAAGCCAAGTCTCTGCATGACTCAGTTTATCTGCAAAAGGAAGATGATAAAATCTACTTCCGCAGGTAACTTCACCGACTGAATGAGCTGTGCATGTACCACGAGAACAGAGTGAGGCCAAGAGGGGACAAACTAGCAAGGGATACACAGCGAGCCAGCCAGTCCTCCACCTCTGTCCTGCTTCAGGAACCAGGACAGAGTCGCCTGACTTCACATGCCACAGGATGCCAAAGCATTGCACGACAAGGGGGGGTGAGGAGAGGGGGGGTGAGACACAATCACTCTTCGAGCTCGAGGCTTGCCTGCAGGGCAGATTCCCGACCTGTAGTTCTCACACTAGCATCATAAATGATTGTATGGTTGGAATACTAATGTAACAGTGTCTTTATGACTAGCTCAGGGGTTAAGCCTTTGCTAGAAGCAGAAGGACCTGAGTTCAGACCCCAGATCCCATGTAAAAACATCATGCAGAAATGGCAGTAATCTGCACTTCCAGCCCAGGAAGGTGGAGCCTGGGAAACACCAGAACAAAATAAAAAGGAGGTAGAAGCAATCCAGGATGATTCCTGAAGTCACCCTCAGACCTCCACAGGGACACACAGTGCCCTCTGATACACACACACACACACACACACACACAAATAAATAAATTTTTTTCAAAAACAAAAATTCTTTAATTTATTAATAGCCTGATTCTGTTTTAATTGCTCATAATTTTGATAACCTCAAATAGAGTTTTAAAATAAAGATAGCAGATGTTTATAACATAGCATAAAGTATTTTGATTACTTCTACACAAAGATTGTAGTTTAAAGATGTGAAGCATTCAGCATCCGATATTGTTCTATAGGACTAGGTACCATGGTGACCATTCCTAAATCCAAAGGAGAGCGGCTCTGCCTACCTTCTCCACCATCCACCCAAGTAAGCAGCTATCACCACTTAAAAACTTGATTAAGGGCTGGAGAGATGGTTCAGGGGTTAAGACTCCACCTAACAAGCAGAGGGTCCTGAGTTCAGATCCCAGGTCCCACGTAAAAACACAACGGGAAACAGCCAAGGCCTGCACTTCTGGCCTTGGCGAGCGGAGCCTGGAAAACCCCAGAGCAAATCAAGGAGGTAGAAATAACCCAAGATGATTCCCAAAGTCACCCTTGGTCCTCCATAGGGACATACAGAGCCCTCAGATACACACATACACACACAATATAAATTCATAAATGAAGTTTAAAGAAATTAAAAAACAAAAAATCTTGATTAATCCAAGAAACATAACAATCACATCATCCCATGACAAGATATTGGGCTAGTTATAACAGCAAATGGTGTATGAAGAGACGAAGGGCGGTCGAGTGTCCCGGTGACCATGTGCCTTCCCGGGTAAGTAACACCGAAGTTTATGAAACGTGCAGAGTCTCGCGGCTTGAATACCGCGCACATAAAAGCAAACCGGATAGTATCAGATCGCTACGCATTTATTTCCTTGCCTCTGTTGAGTACACTTTGTGACTAACCCATGTATAAGCACCAGCAATGTTTTATTTAACGTAAAAGAGGATTTATTTTGGACCTCCCCTGTCATAGTTCACTCTAACAAGGGTGACAGGCTGGACTATTTCCATTTTACAGACAAGGAAAGTGAGGCAGAGATGAACGTGCTGCAGGGGCACAGCACCGGGTACAGTCTGACCAGCCTGTGCTGCAGTCCTGCCAGCGTCACCCACCACACGTTGTGCAGCTGCCAACATCTGTTTAATGCCTTTGCCTGAAATCGTGTTCAAATGCAACTGACGCTGTAAGATGTGGCTGCTGCTTCACCATGACATCTTAATTATGAGCGCGAGAGAAGTCCTCTTCACTTGACCAACGGCGGGATTGGCGAGCGGCTGCTTGTCCCCTATACACTGCTGCCTCACCAGCTGAGACGCGTGCTTGACAAGAACCGCAAAGAACCGAGTCTTTGTTCCTAAACCTGCTTGTGACCAAGGAAATGAGTCCAAACAGCTATTACCAAGTGGTTGGAAAGAGCCTGTCTGTCCATCCATCAAATGTGTCAGCACAAATGCCGGAACCGTGCACCATCCACCGATCATCTACCTACCTATCCATCTCTCTCTTCATCCAGGCATCCATCCATCTACCCAGAGCGATTAACACATGTATGCTGGGCTGGAGGGCCGGCTCAAGGGTAAGCCTCTGTCTCGCAAGCACAAAGTCCCAAGTTCAGATCTTCAATGCCACATAAAAAAACACTAGGTGGACATGGTGACAGCCTGCACTTTGGGTCCTGGAAGGCAGAGCCTGGGAAACTCCAGAGCAAAGAGGAGGTACCGCAATCCAGAGTGATTCCTGCAGTCACCCTCAGACTTTCACAGGCACACACAGCACCCTCTGACACACACACAGACACACAAATACACAGACACACACACAGAAACAAACAGAAACAAAAACTATGCATGTTAGGGATTGAACACAGAGCTTTGCAAATTACAAGCATATGCACTGAACCACTGAGCACTCCTGACCCTAAAAAATATAATTTTGATGAACATAAACTAACCTTCTCCCTAAAACAACTCCTACTAAATTATGTGCATATAACTTACCTATAAAATTATATGTAAAAAGTTCAAAATCTTTAAAGATGTAAGCTTCCTCTCTTAAGATTGCCCTGAAAAGACTTATTTTACTTCAGAGAAATCAAAACTAGAAATCAAGGACCATGAGGGCTGAGGGTATCGCTCACTGGTGGGTACCACTGGTAGGTACCACTGGTAGGTACCGCTCACTGGTAGGTACCGCTCACTGGTGGGTACAGCTCACTGGTGGGTACAGCTCACTGGTGGGTACAGCTCACTGGTAGGTACCGCTCACTGGTGGGTACAGCTCACTGGTGGGTACCGCTCACTGGTGGGTACAGCTCACTGGTGGGTACAGCTCACTGGTGGGTACAGCTCACTGGTGGGTACCGCTCACTGGTGGGTACAGCTCACTGGTGGGTACCGCTCACTGGTAGGTACCACTGGTAGGTACAGCTCACTGGTAGGTACCGCTCACTGGTAGGTACAGCTCACTGGTGGGTACCGCTCACTGGTGGGTACCACTCACTGGTGGGTACAGCTCACTGGTAGGTACCACTGGTAGGTACAGCTCACTGGTAGGTACCGCTCACTGGTGGGTACCGCTCACTGGTGGGTACCGCTCACTGGTGGGTACCGCTCACTGGTGGGTACCGCTCACTGGTGGGTACAGCTCGCTGGTGGGTACAGCTCACTGGTAGGTACCACTGGTGGGTACAGCTCACTGGTAGGTACCACTGGTGGGTACCGCTCACTGGTAGATACCACTGGTAGGTACAGCTCACTGGTAGGTACAGCTCACTGGTAGGTACAGCTCACACTGGTGGGTACAGCTCACTGGTGGGTACAGCTCACTGGTAGGTACCACTGGTGGGTACCACTCACTGGTAGGTACAGCTCACTGGTGGGTACAGCTCACTGGTAGGTACAGCTCACTGGTAGGTACCACTGGTGGGTACTGCTCACTGGTGGGTACCGCTCACTGGTGGGTACCGCTCACTGGTGGGTACCGCTCACTGGTGGGTACCGCTCACTGGTGGGTACCGCTCACTGGTGGGTACAGCTCACTGGTAGGTACAGCTCACTGGTAGGTACCACTGGTGGGTACCGCTCACTGGTAGGTACCACTGGTGGGTACAGCTCACTGGTAGGTACAGCTCACTGGTAGGTACCACTGGTGGGTACCGCTCACTGGTAGGTACCACTGGTAGGTACAGCTCACTGGTAGGTACAGCTCACTGGTAGGTACAGCTCACTGGTAGGTACCGCTCACTGGTAGGTACCGCTCACTGGCAGGTACCACTGGTGGGTACCGCTCACTGGTAGGTACCACTGGTAGGTACAGCTCACTGGTAGGTACAGCTCACTGGTGGGTACAGCTCACTGGGTTTGATCTCTAGCATTGAAAGAAAAAAGAAAGGAAGAGAAAAGAGAGAAGAAAAGGAGAGGAGAGGAGTGGAGGGGAGGGGAATACAGAAGGAGAAGGGAGGGGAAGACAGAAGAGGGGAGAGGACAGAAAGGGAGGGGGAAGGGGGAGGGGAGGGAAGGAGGGAGGGGAGGGGAGGAGAGGGAAGGGGAGGGGAGGAGAGGGGAGGGGAGGAGGGGGAGGGGAGGAGGGAGAACCACCCAGTGGACAAGCCGCAACGCAAACAAAAGGCCCAGAGTTAAGACCCACAGATGCCACCTGCAACTCCAGCCCAGGAAAGCAGGGCCTGGCAACTCCCAGAGCAGTGACTAGGCAGATTAGTCCTGTCTTTGAGCTCTGGGTTTGATTAGAGACCCAGCCTCACAGCGATAAGGTAGAAGAACAATTGAGGGTGATTCCCCTATCAACCACAGGCTCCACACTCATTTGCCCACACATGCAAACATGTATACACACACACACACCTCTACCATACATACACAGACACAGGAAAATGGAAGGAAAAAAAGAAAAGATAAAAAATTGAGGTGGTTACATTTCCATGATTCCTACTCATCTGCACCTACCTGCCAACTCTACAACACTGAAGGGCTGGGAGGGGCAGTCCTACCTTACCATGTCTCTACATTAAAATCTACGCTTCGATAGTATTCTTAAATGACTGCCTGAGAAACAGATATGGCTGCCTAGCTCACGGAGAAGACAAACACCACCAAGAGAACCGTAAGTCCGATATAAAGAGACTAGATAAAAAACGGAGTGGTTTAAGTTAGAGACAGCAAGGAGACATCGCATCTCCAGATCCCCTGTGCAAGTAACTCTTTGCCATCAGCTAAAGGTTACACTGATCGTATCCTGCCTCCTCTTTTCAAAATAAAGGCCAGGGGCCAGAGAGATGACTCAGGGGGGTAAAGCCTTTGCCTCAGAAACAAAAAGATCTGAGTTCAGATCACAGATCTCATATAAGCCAAGTGGAAATGCAACAGCCTAAACTTCCGGTTGTGGAAGGCAGGGCCTGGGAAACCCCAGAGCAAAGCAATAAAAAATCCATCCTGGGTGACTCCCTTGATGCCACCTTGGACATCCCAGGACATGCTCAAGTGCCCTCTTCTACACACAGCCCCCCCCCCCAGCTGCCATATTACACATAGTTAGGGGAATGAAAAGCCTGAGGGAAACTACATCTAAAAAGCTAATTTTGGTATTTCTGTGATTTATTGCAGAAAAGATATTATTTTGGATCTTGTTGCCAACAAAAGCCACTTGCCTCAAGGTTCATGTTGTTGTTATGAAACATACACACATTTTTAATGAAAAAGGAAACTCCAAGTCTAAAAGAATTACTTCTTGGGAAATCTTGATGAACAGATTTATTTTCTCTATTAGTCTGCATTAGTATACAACTAATCATTTCTTGTGGTTGGTTCCAGTCCTACCTAAAATAGATAAACCCTATTTTAAGCTACTTTGGCAAAAACTATTTTCTAAGCTGCTGTGCTTTTTAAACAGTTTTAACCACAGTCCAAAACAAACAGTGACTTTGATTTTATTTGCTTGTTTATTCTGAGATGCAACTTCTGCCCTCCTGCCATTTTTCCAAAGTCTCTGATGCAATCTAACGACCTAATCACATGGAACACAGTCAGGTCTTTCCGCGGCGCTTCCTGCCTGTACATGCATCTGTGAACAAATTGTAATAGACAAACACTAAAACTAATTTACACACAACTAAGCCCCAAATCTATTTTCCCTGCTTCTAGATGCACCATGACCAAAGGCATTCTAGCTAGACAGTTTATTTTTCTAATTGTTTTGAAAACATACATATGGAAACAACCAGCTTAATCTATGGCTTTTTATAAATCTTACTTCCTAGAATAAATTATCATTTCCGATCCTGAGGTCTCAGGTCTGGACAGAACAGCATCACACTGCACATGTTGCGGCATGCCTTATCCTAACATTTGGGGGACAGAGGGGAAGAGGCTCATGAGTTCCAAGACCACCACGGGCCCTGTTTCAATCAAAAACTGGGGGAGGATGAATGAGAATGAAAATGGGTTATTTTCCTAAATCTTGAAAATATGATACGCTGAGTGCTGAGACTTTGAGGTTGGCTCAGAGCACAATAAATACCTAAACCATCAGCTAAGGAAGCCAGTCGTGGTGCAGGCCTTCAGCCAGCACTGAGACTGAGGCAGGAGGATTATGAGTTCCAGGCCAGCCTGGGCTAACAGCCAGCTACAGGCCAGCAGAGATACTTGTGGAAAAATAAACCAAACCAAGAGAACAAAACCGAGCACAGCTAATTAAAGCAGTGATGATCATATAATAGTTGTCCACACCACCTCGTTTTCCCTTTACCACGCTCAAACTCCAGTTTAAAAAGTTTGTAAACTTCCCTGCGATCAGACCGACTTCACCGGCAGGTGAGTGTGTGTAACCCCAGGGCACTGAGACCCACCCAGTCCACTCCAGAGACCGACCATCCCCCAGCCACACAGTAAGCTCTGTGCAGAGCACTTTGTAAGTTCTCAACTCTGCCCGTCCTGCAAGCTGCTCACTGAAGTCATGAAAACCACAGGGACCACCGGATAGCCGATCGCCGTACATTAGCTTAAGGCTTCTAAAAAGAGACACAAATACAACACAGGCCTTTCTTGGATCAGCCATTTACCTCGTTCTGGCTTCATCTTCGCATTCAAGTTCCACCCGAAGTCCTGTGAAACACAGGTGTGGGTTCTTTCAACGGGCTCACCGCTGATTCGACGACTTCTGCTTCGGAATCAAAACGCTGCAAGAGAGCAAAAGAAAATCAATCTGGTCCCGTTTCCACCCCCGAACTATGCGAGGAAACTACTGCTAAGTTAGGCCTCTCCCTGGCACAAACTGCGGAGACAGCACTCTAAGCAGGTCTTGGGGCAAAAAAAAAAAAAAGCTTGACTGTGTGCACTGCCTCCCCGTGCTCGGCCCTGCACCCCTCCTCCCCGCCCCCGAGCTCTGCGGGCCAAGGTGTCCTTCTCTGACACGGCGTCTCGGAAGCAGAAGCGGATCTATTTATACCCTGGAGGTACGGGCAGGAGGAACCCGAGTGCGGCAGCCCGGGCGCACTAACCCTCTCTCAGATTCCCCGGTGCGCGCAGCGGCAGCTCCGCGGCGGCCCGAGGGCGATCCTTGCAGCTGGAGCGGGGGGCGGCGACGTCCTCCAGCCCCCCGGCGCCTCCCCGGGGCTGCGCCCGCCCCGCCGGCCTCACCTGGTCCCTCCCCCGCTGGCCGGCCGCGCCGCGGCCTCGCCGCCAAGTTCACAGCCGGAGCCGGTCGGCGCTCCGCCGGCGGCCCGCCCCGCGCTCAGCTCCGCCGGCCGGCGCGCGGCGCTGCCCGCCCGACAGCGGTCTCCATGGCCGGCCCGCTCGGCTCCGCGGCTGGCGACCCCTGTCCTCGCCCCGCGCGGGTCCCGCTTGGCCGCGGCGCGGCTCTCACATGCCCCTCGGTGCCCGCAGCCCCGCCGCCCGGAGCGCGGCGCACGGCGGGAGACAGCCGATCGCGCCGCGCAGCGACCCCCGCGGCCGCCGCAGCCGATCCCGCGGCCCGAGACGGCGAGCCCGCCGCGCCTGCCCGGCCAGCCCGCGGCCGTCCACCGGCGCCGCGCTGCGCGCCCCTCGCCCGCCGCCCCCGGGCTGCGCCCGCCCCGCGCTGCCAGCTCCGCCCGCCGCGGCGCGCAGCTCTCGGTGCCCTCGCCGCGGCCGCCCGCCGCTCGCTCGCCCCGGTCTTTCTCTCGCAGTTTGCCCTGTCAAAACACTCCCCGGGTCACGTGTCCCAACAACAGCCAACCCACCCTCGTCACTTCCTCCGCGGCCGCCTCCGAGGTGCGCGCGCCGGGTTGCTATAGCAACGCCGCCGCGCGCCCGAGGCGCTCGGGTTTGGGGACGGGTCTTGCCCCTCCTCCCGTCGTACGTCCACCTGAGCGGCGGCTGGCCCGGGCCCGGAACCCGAGAGGCGCCGGGCGCGCTGCTGCTCGCGCTCCGAGCCGACCCACGGAGCGCAGCGCGCGTCGGGCAGCTGGGGCTTGGCCGACGAGCGCGGGGTCACCGGGGAGTGGCCGCCCGGACGGCAGGATAATTACAGCCGTCCTCCTCCGCACGGGATGGGCTGCCGGCCGCGAGCGCCGCTGGAAGGCAGCTCCCTTGCACCGCGGGTCCTGTGGCACCCTGGCTTACCGTAACCGAGGCGAGCAGGTGCGCGCCGTGCCTGCCAAGGTAGCCCCCCACACGCACTGCACCCCTAGTTCTTCCCCCAGATCACTAGGACGTCTACCAGAACTCGGAACCCCAGCTCGGAAGCACCGGGTGCGCTAAAAATAACTTCTGATGCACTGACTCATTGGCCACTCCTGACACGGTGTTATTGTTGAGGGAGCTGTAATTTGCTTGTTGTGCTATAACAATGTGACACGATGACATTTCGTGCTCTGATATTGTGTCATCGCTTAAACACAAACAGATGTCAAGAATCTGCTGTAGCTAAAAAAAGCAGCGCTAACAAGGGCCGCAGCTATTAGCCGCTTGGTTTACAGAGAGAGTATGCACAGGGCTGAGATCTGAGCCAAAAGCAAAATTTGCCAAGACTCCGGTTTCATTGGAAAATAAACATATTTTAGAAAAAGAACTTTTTTTGCATGCAATAATCACAACAGAAAGTACTAAAGTGGATCTAAAGGTGATCTTTCTTTCTTTAAGTTTTACAGCTGTGATTTACTTTTACAAAACCCCACAGTTCTGGTAAAGCACAAGATTGTCAACTGGTGGGGTTGTTGGTTTTGTTTCGTTTTGTTCTTTGCTTCTGAGGGAATTTATGTGTGAAAGGCCATGTCTGACTGGTCAGATGTGGACAGTGACATACACCACCGAGTCGCTAACTTTAACTCCAAGCCTCTCACAGGAGAGCAGTGGGAAAACTAACATCATTTGTCCCAAAATGCTATGACAATGTGCAGATGCCTCTGACCAGTGGAAAGGTTCTCCCACACCACGGCTACAAATGTGAATACCCAACAGATTCTATGCTGGTGTTACTCAATCCATCGCTACACAGTTTTTAAAAAGGGAGCCGAGGTTTTACTTGCTCTACAATTACTTTTCAATTAATCTTGGTAACAGGAGACAGACCAGTTACAGATAATCCAAAATCCTAAATTTAGCTGAGCAGCTGGAGTCAGATAACAGCTATTGTAGAAGGCTTGCCGCAAGATCTGTGACTGATTCCTCTCCCTGTCTGGCTAGAAAGAGTTACCAGGAACTGAAGCATCTCCCGAAGAACTCAGAGGGCTGAAACAGAAGAACTGCTGTTGAGTCTGACACCAGCCTGGGCCACAGCATGAGAGCCTACCACAAAAATCAAGACTAAATCCAAAGCCACAAACTGAGTATGGGGGTGCACACGCGCAAAGCTAGCCATTCGAGAGGTTGTGGCCAAGACTGAAAGTTTCAGTATAACTTTGGTCATTTGTCTGGAAGTAACACTAAAGCGGGCTTGCTTAGTTAGTGTGTATGTCAAGGTCCTGGGTTCGATCATAGCACCAGAAACTGGGGGATGGGAAGAAGAGGTACTGGAAGACAAATGCAGGCCCAGGACATGTATTCAAGAGGCAGCAAGAGTGGTATTGAAACATTTTCAACTCTACCAAAGTTATAACAAGCCCAGTTGAAAATATGAAGTAAATCAGCTGTCACGGATTATCTCTACCACCCACGGCCAAATGAAAGGAGAATGTCAAAGGGCAATAGGCCAGGTTGATGGAGTTTGTTTAATATAGGGTCTGGCTGTGTGGGCCAACGTGGGCCTCGAACTCAACTCTGTTTCATCCTCCCAAGTGCTGGGAAAAAACGCTGCCACTCCCAGAAATGCCTGCTTTTAAACATGGACAACTGGTAGATACTTCTTACCATGAAGTATGTGGAAGTAAAAGTGCAAAAGCAACTAAAAGGTTTGGCCAAAATCTAGTCATGCACAGGACTTAAAAAAAAGAAGTCAAACTGTGTGGATTGTGTTGTGGAAATGCAAAATGTACTTCCCATTTCTCAGTCATTTATGATCATTTACCTGAATTCACCACATTCACTTCCTCCTAAGTGGAAGAATTACAGAGTCATTGCGAGACACCGACCTCTGTGAGCGCCTCCACCTTCCCTTAATTTGGTGGGCTGCTCTGCATCTTGCTTTCTTCTTTTTTCTGCTTGACACTGTTTGTCTCTGACCACAGGTATAAGGAAGTGAGAATTGATTCTAGCTCCTGCCTGAAGAAGTGACTGTTAGACAAACTCGGGCCTCTGAACTTCAAACCGTGGGAACCGTCACTAACCTGAAGGTCTGCGGAGCCAGGAGAGGTCTCTGAGCTACTGACGCCACATGTCTCTTCATTCTCAGCACTCTGGGGACTGAGGAGTGGGATTGCGAGCTCAGGGCCAGCCTGGGCTACCCACTGAACTGTTCTGTTATCCCGCTCTGCACTTCTGGTTTCTTTTTGACCCCAAGAAGATGCTACTTTCTTATGGGAACAGCTGGGAAACTGAAATCCAAGCCAGCCGTGGGGGGCACCCGCTGGTCATCTCTGCGCCTGGGGGCTACAGCAGCCAGTAGAGAGCTCTAGGCTAGCCTGTGCTACATAGCCAGACTGCATCTGAGGGAGAGGGAGAGAAAGAGGGAGAGAGAGAGAGGAAGGGAGAGAAGGAGGGAGAGAGGGAGGGAGAAGCACAGAAAGACTAAATTTTCCAAAGCTGCAATGATGCAGAAGTCTCTTGCTTCCTGAATGAACACATAGACTCCATTACAGCTGTTCTTTCTGAGCACGTGGGGGGGGTCTAATTGTAACCCTGGGACTCCAACTCAAGTGCCAGAATTCCTGGGGTGCACGTCATGCCTGGGGTGTGCTGTCATTACTAGGGCACACTGTCATGCCTGGCTTTGCTGTAATCTTTCAAAGTAGGTTGAATGACTCCAAAATTTCAAATAAGCAAAGTAGAGCTGGAGAGATGGCTTAGGGGTTAAGACTCTGTCTCAAAAGCAGAAGATGCTGAGTTCAGATCCCAGATCCCACATAAAAACACCAGGAAGAAATGGCAGCGGCCTGCACTTCTGGCCCTGGATAGTGGAGCCTGGAAAAATCCTGATCAAAGCAAAGAGGTGGTATAACAACCCAGAATGATTCCCGAAGTCACTCTTGGTCCTCCACAGGCACATACAGTGCCTTCTGATATACACAACACACACACACACACACACACACACACATCAAATGAGCAAAGTAGGGATCAAACACACTAAGAAATGATTGTATGCTTGACATTTAAACTGGTTTACATAAACTTAAGCTGATGCTTTAGTATATAAGTTCTTAATGGATTATCTCTTGTTTGTCACGTGTAAACTCCAAAGAACAAACAGTCCTATTGAGTAACCGCAGCTGAAAATTCTTGAACACTGAAGTAGTAAACACAGGCCAAGCACTTTATATGTATTAATCTTCTCCCATCCTTATAAATTACTGTTCTCCTATTGTATAACCAAATAATCTGGAAAGGGAAAGATAACTAATGTCCGTGGAAAAATTAGCTCGCAGCAGATCCAAGATTCATGCCCAAGGAATATGACTTGGAGGTGTTAGCCATATCTGTTAGAGGTCTCTTTCAGTATGGTTTATATCTAGAAGTCACACCTTCCTAGCCCCCGACTTCTGGCATCTGTTGTGTGTTGACCCTCCTTATCTTCCGCCCAACTCTCCTAGATTTGCAGAATCTGAGATCTCACTTCACCATGTCTTTTACATCCCATATATACACTTAACATCTGTCTGTATTCTGAAGGTATGTTATAATGTGATTCCCCAACCTGTATCTTTTATCTCTCATGTATGTACACATTTGCAAGCACACGTGTGTGTATGTACATGTATGTTGGGGGCATATGCTTCCATGTGCATATGCATTTGTGCATGTCTGTTTTGGATTGAGGGTATATTCTCCCATATACATGTGCATTTATGCGTGTGTGTGCGTGTATATGTGTGTTTGGGGTTAGGGCATATGCACTGTACACATGCACGTATGTTTGGGCCTGTGCCTGCGTGTGTGCATGTGTGTGTGTGCGTGTGTGTGTGCGCGCGCGCACGTGCGTGCGTGTATGTTTGGGGTAGAGGGATCTCTTAGGAGCACCCAGGGCTGCCAATTCAGCCAGGCTGACAGGGCAGTGAGCTCGTGAAGAGCCTTGTCTCGCCTCCTCAGCACTAGAAACACAAGTACCCCCCATAGCTCTTCCATGAGTTCTAAAATCCAAACTCAGGTCCTTGCTGTAAAAAAACAGTCTATGCCATTCGACTTAAAACATAGATGAGACATCAGTATTGGGCTGTTTCAGCAAATGTGATGCAAGCTAAGTAACCAGTTAAAAATGTGGAGCCTGTTCCTACCCTTTAAAAGATTTTTAAGATGGGACTGACAAGATGGCAAAGTGGGTAAAACCACTTGCCAAGCAAGTCTTCGAACCCGAGTTCAATCCCCAGAATCCACGTAAAAAGCCAGATGTGGGGCTGGAGAGGTGGCTCAGGGGTTAAGCATCTGCCTTGCAGGCGGAAGGTCCTGAGTTCTGATCCTAGGCCCCACATATAGACGCCAGGCGGAAGTGGGGGCGGCCTGCGTTTCTGATCCTGGTAGGGCGGAGCCTGTGAATCCCGGGGTAGAATAAACAAGAAGGAGGTGGAGGCATCCATGGTGGTTCCTGAATTCATCCGTGGTTCTACACACATATACATACACACACACACACACACACACACACACACACACACACACACACACACGCACAGTTGAATAAATAGTAAGTAATAAAAAATTAAGAAAAAAACTGATGAGATCCATCCAAAAGAGACACAGACACCAAAATGAAGGCAGCTGTCAATGGACAGAAGTAAAAAAAAAAAAAAAAAAAAAGCCAGATGTGGTCCCAGCATTCCTGGGATTCCTGGGACCAGATCAGAGGAGGAGACAAGGGAATGAGCTAGAAACTCAAGGGCCAGTTCACCTGGAGAATGCTGAGCAGCAGACAAACAAGAGACCCCACCTGCAATCAGAGGAAGGTGAGGCCCAGCATGCGAGGGTGTCCTGAGACCTCCACATATGAGCATAGCATACACACACACATGCATGCACATGCACACACATGCACACATTTACATACACACACATATGCGTGTGCACACACATGCACACATATGCATGCTCACATGCAGGCACACACATGTATACGCACGTGCATATACATGCATGCACATATGTACACGATGGTGATCCTGTGGATCCAGATAAGATTACGGATGCTGTGGGACATCAAGGAAAGGGACTCAGCAATGTTGGCTGAGACATCAAATAAGGACCCAGAAGCACCTGTAAAAGAAGGAACAACCCTAAAACTTAATCTTACATGTGGAGAAAGGAAGTCTGGGCCCAGTTAGACCCAGGATGTTTGCAGAAAAGAATGCATGACTGGGAAGTTCACAAAGCATCATGGCTCTTAATTCAATCGCTACCTCACTGCAGGTGAGTGTGGGGGAATTCTGGGAACAGCCAGTTTCTCCTGAGCGTTTAGCACCACTCACTATAAGCCACACGGATGATTCTAGCACAAGGAGATTGCCCCCGTGGGAGTAACTGCTATGAGACTGACTCTGGAACAAATTCTCACATGCCGAGCATGGTGCAGGAAGAGGAGGTGAATGCCACCCTTCTCCAGCCCTGAGCCTGGCTTGTTCTGCTGTTTTATATACAAGCAGGGCTGAGGTGGCACAAAGGCGGGACTTCACAGAAGCAACGGTGGGTAACAGTATATGTGGTCCGATGGAGCCCAGACTGGCCCGTGGCCTGGGCCATTCCCCGAGGCTGGGGCTACAAGGTGGCTAGTGTCTCTGAAAAGTCCTCGCCTAACTGCCTTTGGGATTTCAGGAACGTTCGAGCTTTTGTGTCATAACTCAAAAATTGACTTTTTTTTTACTTCATAACATATCCCACAGGTGTTTTTCGATACATGAGCACGCCACATACTGAACTCTTGAGGGCTTCCAGATCTCACTGAATTCATGCTGTCCATTTCCTTCTCAGTAAGTTATGGTGTATTTCTGAATCTTCATCAGAACACACCGTGACGGTTCTGAGAAGCGCGGCTATGTGCTGAGTGTCACAATAAGTGTCACGAGGCACACTTATCGTGTGGAGCCTTGGGGACATGACTGTGAAACAAGCCAGTGAATAAAGACGCTGACACCAGCCATCTCTGCCCTCGCTAGGACAGCCTCAGCCAGATGGGTCTCAGAGCACCTGCCTCCCTAGCAACTGGTCTTTACAAGACCCCGACTCTCTTGGGCCCTGAGATCAATCCAGGAAGCAACCCCCAATCCTGCAGCATCCCCTGTAATAAAAGTGGCCACCGGGCAGCCCTTGGCTACAGAAATGAGCCCCAGGGCCTGTGTCAGCGACTGGATGAGCAGGTATGCTTCCTAAGACCGGCACATTCTTAGTGGTGGGAGGGCTGCGGGTGCTCCAGCCGCGGGGAGTTTCAGGGGCTCAGACTGCACCTTCTGGCTCTTAAGATGAAAGCTGTCCCCACAGGCTGCTGGAGGGTCCATCCAAGTGAGGGAAGGATCTTCGCTTTCTATGAGCACAACTCTTGCCTGTGGAAAGTTTCCTGTCCTCTCGTCATGACCCCGTGACTCTTTCAAGAAACCCCTAAAAATCAGGCAACCCAAACATCTCTGATACTTGACATTTTAAAACATCTGACATAATTTTCTGTGAGCTAGATGTAAGAGTGCCGTTCTGAATCTCAGAACTAAGGAGGCTGAGACAGGTGATCCCGAGTTCAAAGCCAGACTATGCCACATAGCAGACCACATCTAAGTGAATAATCTAAGTGAAATATAACATTCCATGACCTCATGTCAGGAGGAAAGCTCAAATACGGTCTTGAATTAGTTTCCTACATATGTCAAGCCTTCAGTCAACAATATGCTGCATGCTGTGTGGCAGACACAGTATCAGTTCAACACATAGCGAGGAACAAGATTGGGGCACTTCTCAGTGCCACGTCTACATAGGAATTCTTAGCTTTGCGAGTTTGCATCCTCTGAACAAACCTAAACCTCACAGAGCTGAGAATCTCCGGTTCTGCACTCACTTGCTTGTGTGTGTGTGTGTGTGTATGTGTGTGTATAGTTGCAGTTTGCCTGCATGGTTGCTGACAAATGACCAACAAACAGCTTAAGGGAACAAGGGATTTATTTTCTCTAACGATTTTCTCATTACAGTTCTCAGTCCAGCTTGACGGGAGAACATGCACCAACACCAGGTCGAGGGAACTGGCCACACCATCTCTACATAATGGCCGAGAGAAGGATGGTCCTTACTTGCCAGACCAGCATGTCTGGCCAGGTGTACAAAAGGATGTCAACTCTCTCAACCAGCTCTCTGTATTTTATTCCAGGGCCTAGTCCCACCTACCATGGGCTGGGCCTTCCCCATCAGCTAGACAATCTCCTGCAGGTTTGCTCTAGGTCTAACTCAACCACTAATTCTCCACAAATGTGCCAGAGCTGAAACCCTCAACCATCAAGGTGACACCTGTGCCTATATGTATGTGTGTGTGTATATATGTGCTGTGTGTGTGTGTTATGTGTATATATGTGTGTGTGTGTATATATATATATATATATATATAATATATGTGTGTGTGTGAGAGAGAGAGAAAGCACATTGTGTGTCCCTGTGGAGGACCAAGGGTGACTTCTGGAATCACCCTAGATTGCTTCTACCTCCTCTTTGCTTGTGAGATGCTTGTGAGACAGAGTCTTAAACCCTGAGCCATTTCTCCAGCCTGCTTTTATTTTTAATATATCGCAACAACAATACTGTGTCCTTAAACCACACGTGTTAACACTTTTATCTGGGGATATTCTGCTAGCAGTATCAAGTACAGGTCAGAGCTTTCTAAAATTCAGCACCTCTGAAGTGAATCAATCGACAGAAAGCAGACTGGTGACCCTGTAAGTAGTAACTGGACAATGGCCCCTGTGGATGAGTGACTGCACCATGGTCATATGCCACCCACGAGTGACATGGAGCGCGGGCAAGAGGCGCCCAGAGGGCAATAGTGGCACGTATGTTACAGGGTAACCACCTGCTTCTTGACTGGATCAAAGGTCTGCATTTCAGTAGGGAACACGTTTCCGGTCCTGTAAAAGGACTAAGAGCCTGCTGATGGCAAAGCCACAGGATGTAGGAGGGAGCAAACTAAGATTGAGCCACGAGGATGAAGATCACAGTCACCTAAATGCTGTCCTTATACCCAAGGATCAGCGGAGCTTTCTACTAGATCAAGAAACTTTCCTTTGTAAAGGAAGGTGATTAACATAGAGAATCAAACTAGCCAATAAGTAGAGTGTAGACCACTCAGCCTACATAGGACATATCACCTCCCAAACCAAACCTCAAGGAACAGTGAGGAAGACAGGGTGCTAAGAATGTAAGAGCCTGGGACTGGAGAGCTGGCTCAGGGGTTAATTTTCTGCTTTGCAAACAGAAGGATCTGAGTTCAAACCTTGGGTCCCATATAAAAATGCCTGGAAGGTGGAGCCTAGGAAACCCCAGAACAATACAATAAGAAGGTAGAGCAATCCGGGATGATTTCCCGAAGTCACCCATTCTTCACCACAGACACACACCACAGGCATTAGAGCTGTGCAAGATTTGGACACCACACCTCCCTGAGAAACTACTGGAAGATAGTCTGGACGGGGAAAGGAGAGCTGCTCTCGTAAATGATACACCAACCAGGCTCCAGCAAGTACACAGGAACTAGACAAGCCAAGTGCGCCACACAGGCAAAGACACTGAAGTAGGCAGGAGACTGTAAGGAAAAGGTTTGCAGGAGGAAGGAAGGGGGTGGCGTAGGAAAACAAAGGTGGAGATGAGAAATTCAACATATTCATGTATGAAACTGTCAAAAGAAGAAAAAGAAAAGTGGCAAGCATTTTACCTCAAACTGAGAAAGCGATGAACTAAAATTCATAGCACAGACAGCCTCAGTGACAGACTGAAAATAAAAAGACAGAAGTGTCTGCAAAACTAAAGGAAGCCAGAGAAGATGGGGCCCCACGTTTGGGGAATTTAAGGGAACCCACCATGATGTGTTCTGCAGGGAACCCCATAGCTGAGCAGCAAGCAGAACACACCAGCGCTACCTTCTCACCTGCCTTGGCCAGGAGAGAGATGACGTCCCCCCCTTTCGCACCCTTCCCCCCCCCCCCGCCCCCGTGAGGTTCAGCTTCACGGGCTCTTTGGTTATTATTTTGCTTGCACGTTGAGAGACTGGAAACGCTGTTGGTTCCACCCACCATATTCAAGTTCACAAAGGCTTTCTTTCCAGGATGCCTAAGTCCCTGAACACCTGAACTTGTAATTGCTGGGTGAGACGTCCTCAGGTGGCTGTAACAATGCTGTGGAAATTCTCTCTTGTTGCCCTGACTAAACAGGCTGAGATCTGAATGTCTGTGAATCTCTAAGAAGCGAACACAACAACAGGAGAGAGGACAGTATTATAGCTGCAGATGTGAATTCAATGACAAGCATTTGACTTATAATTTTACACAAGAAAGTTGGAAAATAGAAATTAATGGGAGCAATAGACCATAAACAGAATCGAAATCAGTGAAGTGGGGTGTAACAGCACATGTTCATAATCCCAGCTCCTGGGAGGCTGAGGTCTAATTGTAGTGGGAATATTTCATCATGACCAAGAGAGCTTATTCCAGCAATACAGACCCCTTCAACACAGCGATTTCACAAAAATCAAATGATCATTTTGTGCTGAAAAAATGTAGTTGACAAAAAATGTATTCTCAGACCATTCCCATCAAAATATCTCAGAGGACACTTCCCCCACCCCCCCATCTCCCCCTCTCCAGGATGGGGGGGGGATCAGGAGGATTGTGAGCTTCAGGCCAGCCTGGGCTACAAAAGGAGACCCTCTCTTGGAGGAAAGACTACAAACAGATGCCAGTTACATGGTTGCATCTCTTCTATTCAGAAGATGAGCTGAGGCCTCTGTGAAGTATGACCTGGAGGCTGTGTGTGTGTGTGTGTGTGTGTGTGTGTGTGTGTGTATGTGTATGTGTGTGCATGCGTGTGCATGTGTGTATATATGTATGTATATGTATGTGCATGTGTGTACCAGAGAGCACTATGTGTGTCTGTGGAGGCCCAAGGGAAACTTCGAAAAGCATCCTGGATTGATCACCTCACTGGTTTGCTCTGAGGTTTCCCAGGCTCTGCCCACCAGGATCAGACATCTTTTATTTGGGATCTGGGACCCAAACTCAGGTCCTGCTTACAAGGCAAAGGCTTGACCGCTGAGCGTTCTGTCTAGTCCTTGCTTTTGGTTTTGATATAGTTCCTTCAGCTATACCACACAGTAGCCAGGACCTGCGGATCTGCCCCAGATTCAGGGGCAGCCTGGGCTACATAGAAGTCCAGCCCAGCCTGGGCTACAAAGTGTTGTCCAGAACAAAAGGAAGCAATGCAGCAATCCTACAGCCCAAACACACGACCCGCCAGTCTCTATGGCTACCACCACCTTCCTCTTCCATCTCCTCGGCCTTCCTTTCCTCATTCCCCCTCCTCTTCTTTTTATTTTTTGGGGTACAGTCTCTGTATTACTCAGGTTCACTAGAGATGCAGAATCGACACAATGAATATATATATATATAAAATATAGGAATGTATTAAGTTGGCTTACAGATATGGCCGAGGTAGTCCAAAGATGGCTGCCAGTAGCTGCTCAGTTTGGTAGTCAAGTGGGTGATGGCTGAAGGCTAGAGATCTCCTAAAGTCTTCAGTCTACCCGATGGCTAGAGGATCAAAGAAACCAGGCAGCCAGAAGGAAGAGAGATTCCTAGCACAGCTGCAAGAAGCATCTCTTCTCTTTCTTGGCTTCTTTTTATATGAGGCAGTACTGGGAGAATCCTAGGAGATCTCTGGAGGTTCTGATAGGATCTAGGGGCGGGTATAATCCTATCAGGTGGTCTCAGTTGATCCTTGCAGAGGTGGTCTCAGCCCATCTTAGTTAATACGGGGTGTGTCAAGTTGACACCCAGGCTTAACTCTCACAGACCCCATCCTGGTCTCTGATGGGTCTGCAGCTAAGACGAGTGAGGATTTCCTGAGATTTCAGCCACTGAGTCTGCCTCATGAAACTCTGGGGACCAAATTTAGGACTTAATGCCTGTCAGGCAAGCAGAGAATTAGCTGAACTACATCACCCACCCAAGCCCAGCAGGACTCTCACCCATCCCCAGCTCAGTGCCCTTTGATATGCGATTGCCCAGAATTAACGCAATTAGCATTTTCCTTTGAGATCCAAGAATTCATGGAAATTCAACCTGAGTTTTACATAAGATCAGTTAGAAAATATAAAACACAAAGAAGGCCCAATAAACATTACTCACAAAACACCACTGCTTTATAAGGGCATTAGAAAAAAAATCCACAACATGTCATAAAATCCAATCTAGAAATTTACTTTGACTCATAAAACAACTGGCCTCATGACAGGCAGCTTACACTACACCCACAGCTCTAGCCACCAGCCATCAGTGAAGGTCACCCGCCTGGCCTGTTCTGTAGTCTTTCTTAAACGTGGGCCTGGGCACCGGCCTAGGTCTACACAGAGCTACGCCCACAGCCCAAAGAGCCGGTGCAAATAAGGTTGTCCACATGGACCTCAGAGGATGAGGACAACCGTGGCTGAGGGAGGTAGCCAGTCTGGAGGCGGACAGCTCCGGATGTGGGAAGAGTCCCGAGGAAGGCTCCAGGCAGGAGCGCGTCCTTGTGTGATGAGAGGAGAGATGGTAGATGACTCGGTGGATGGGAACTGGGCCGGAAGGAAGTGAGCCCCGAAGCAGGCTGGAGGTCCACATCACAGGGGGCTCTTGTAGCGATCAGAGGTCATGGACCACCCTGGATTTTGAGCAGAAACATAACGTGACCCACTTAGGGTGGACGAGGTCATTCTGACGGCGCTGTGGCAATCAGATTCCAGTGGGGCCAGGGCTGACCCAAGGGACAGGTTAGCAGGACATGACTGCACTCCTACAACCTGGTGCTGCTCAGCCATCTGCCCTCTTGCACAAGACAGAACCTCAGAAGCAACTCCCATCGCCACTGTTGCTTGCCCACCAGCTGTTCCCCCACCTTTCTGCATGAGTCACCTCCTGTTGCCACAGTACCCAGAACGACTTAGGAGAGGGAAGACCGACTTTTGCTCACGATTCTAGTGGTTTCCATCCGTCTCGGCAGGGAGGCTACAGGGGACCACAGCAGGTCACATCACAGTGGCCAGGTGCATGGCAGGAGGAAGGGAAGGGGACCAGGGACAACCTTGAAAGGCATGTCCCCAGTGACCTATTTCCTCCAGCCCGGGCCCCACCTCTGATGTTTCCACCACCTCCCAAAATAGCCCTGCCAGCTAGGACGACATGTTCGACTCCTGAACTCGGGAGGGGCGTTTCACAACCAAATCATCGGGCTGCCGGCTCCTGACACGCGAACCCTTGGATTCCTCTCGGTTCCACCCACTGCCCTCTGCCAAGCATTGCAGCCTTTGCCCAGGCTCATCTGGCCCCTGGGGCCGCCTAAGTGGATGCCCGAGGCTTGACTCAATCCGTGGGGGGTTTGTGAGTGATGTGGGGCATGAACCTGGGTACAGTAGAGAAGTTTGAGATCTGTGACTTGTTTTCATCAAACAAGTGAGAGTAACGTTTCCTTAGATTATGAATATGCACACCAGCCCATAATAGATCAGCAGTGCTCCTGCCTTTCACCAACGGGAAGTACAGAGATTTCCAGAAACTGATCTCCAAGGCCACTGACACTTAGGTCTACTGCTGAGTTTTTACTGTGCTGACGTGGAACCCCCGTCACGAGCAGGAAATACTTCAGGGCTACATGTGTGCAGCCTCAGCCCTGGGCAACCCCAGGTGGAGCATCATGAGTCAGAAACCAGCTGGGGCGACAGGGTGAGCCGAGGCTGGTGTTGGTGATGTAGTGGGACTGTCTCAGGAAGAAGAGGGAAGGCCGAGGGAGGGCTCCGCGGATGGAGGCGCTTGCTACAATCCCCGGAAACCCGAGTGCCATCCCCAGAGCACGCGTGAAGGCAAACGGGAAGAACAGGCTTCGCAGAGCTGTCCTGTGGCCTCCGCGTATAAAAATAGCTATGTGTGTGCATGCGCATGTGTGTGCACATGCATGTACAAGAAGGGATTGATTGCGTGTGCCTGTGCAGTCCCAAGGTGATGCAGGAATCACCCTGGATCGCCCTACTTCCTTATTGCTTTGCTCAGCCCTGAGGTTTGCCAACTGCACCTTCCAGGGCCAGAATTAGAAGTGATGCTGCATCTACCTGGTATTTTTACCTGGGATCTGGGGATCTGAACTCGGGTCCTTCTGCTTATCAGGCAAAGCTTTAACCTTTAACCATCTCTTCAACCCCCAAAAACAATTAAAAAAAGTTTTATCTTTCAATATTTTTAGATATAATCTCTGTTATTTGTATGTATGTATGTATGTATGTATGTATGTATTTATTTATTTATTTGTTTGTTTGTTTATTTATTTATTTATTTATGAGAGTCAGCTGGCCCAAGTAGCTTTGAACTCCTGATCCTTCTGCCTTCACTTCTCCAGTGCTAGGATTATGGGTGTATGTCATGACATACATATATTTTAACTTACACATTAAGACTGGGACAGGCTGGAGAGATGGCTCAGGGGTTAAGACCCTGTCTCGCAAGCAGAAGGTCCTGAGTTTCCTGAGTTTGGATCCCAGGTCCCATCTATAAAAGCTAGGTAGAAATGGCAGCCTGCACTTCCGGCCCTGTTGGGGTGAGCCTGGGAAATACCAGAGAGAAACGAGATGGAGGAAGCAATCCAGAATGTTTCCGGAAGTCACTCTTGGTCCTCCACAGGAACACACAATGCCCTCTGATACACACACACAATACATACTTTAAAAAAAAAAAAAAAGAAAGGGGCTGGAGAGGTGGCTCAGAGGTTAAGCCTCCGCCTTGCAGGCGGAAGGTCCCGAGTTCGGATCCCAGATCCCACGTATAGACACCAGGCAGAAGCAGGGCGGCCTGCGCTTCTGGTCCTGGTAGGGCGAAGCCTGTGAATCCCGGGGCAGAAGGAGATGGAGGAGTCCATGGTGGTTCGCGAATTCGTCCGTGGTTCTACACATACACAGACACACGCACACATAGATACACACACACGCGCGCACACATGCACACAGTTGAATAAATAATAATAATAAAAAAATAAAAAAAAAAAGAAAGAAGAAAAGTCAGGGACTAGAACATGGCTTAGTGGTTCAAATGCTTGTCAGGCAAGCAAGAGGATCTAAGTTCAGATCTCCAAACCCCACATTAAAATGCTAGCAGGTATGGCAACCCATCTGTAACTTCAGCCTTGGAGGGTGGAGACTAGGAATCCCAAGGCTGACTGGCCATGCTAGCCTTATAAGTGAGCTTTGGATTTAGAGACGCAGCCTCAAAAGAGTAAGGTGTGAGACCATTTGAGGATGAATCCCTATGTCATCCTCAGGCCTCCACACATGCATGCACACTTGTGCTTGCACAGCTTCACCCACATATTTGCAAATCTCTGTACACGCATGTACACAAAAATGGAAAAAGAACATAAATGATTAAAAATATTAGCCAAGGATCATGGCCCATGCCTGTCATACTAGTACTTAGGAGACTGAGACAGAAAGACCACTCGCCTGAGCTACAAAGCAAGAATCAATCTCAAAAAAAAAGTAGGACATAAAAAGAAAAAGAAAAATAAATGAAACATAAAAATCACATTCTGAAGAACTCACATGCTCCATTTTGAATCTCAGCAGAATAGATCTTGCTGTTTTCATACACTGTAGATCCCCACGTGGTTTGGGGGCACATGAAATCTTTTGTTTTCCTTCTTTGAGGTATTGGGGATCAAATCCAGGGTCTTCCACGTGCCAGGGAAGCACTCTGCTCCATTTCATGCATATGCCAAAGTTTTAGAAAATTATTTCATAAGAAATGAGATCCTGTCGTGCTACGTGGGCCAGTCTCAAACCAGGCCAAGTGACCCCGTGCCTCAGTCTCCTCCACTACCCGCAGGTATTGGTGTCTGCTACCACGCTAGCCAGCCGAGGCCCGGCCCTGCTCTTGGGGTTCTTCATATCTGCTCTAGGCTTGCTTCTCCTTCCCACTGGAGATCTGCTCTGCCCCCCACCTCCCTGTGGAGCCCAGCCATGCATTCTTTGGTGCTCTGGTGTTTCCTTTCCACCAGAGTCTGCGACACCATGGACAATACCTCTCCATCCTCAGGAGCTGTCCTCCTCCAGGACCACCTCCCCTCAGGTCAGCCCCCCTCAGGAAAATCCCCTCAGGACAGGTCCCCTCAGGAAAATCCCCTCAGGACAGGTCCCCTCAGGACAGCCCCCCTCAGGACAGGTCCCCCCCAGGATAGTCCCCTCAATACAGGTCCTCCTCCAGGACCACCTCCCCTCAGGACAGCCCCCCTCAGGACAGTCCCCCTCAGGACAGTTCCCCTCAGCACAGTCCCCCTTGACACAGCCCCCCTCAGGAAAATCCGCTCGGAACAGGTCCCCTCAGGACAGGTCCCCCTCAGGACAGGTCCCCTCAGGACAGCCCCCCTCAGGACAGGTCCCCTCAGGACAGGTCCCTCTCAGGACAGGTCGTCTGAGGACAGGTACCCTCAGGAGAGGTCCCCCCTCAGGACAGGCCTTCTTGCAGCTGTGCTAGGAATCGTTCTTCCTTCCGGCCGCCCGGATTCTTCGACCTTCCAAGACCCTAGGAGTTCTCCAGCCTTCAGCCATCACCTACTTGACTACTGAACTGAGCAGCTAGCTATTGGCAGCCATTGTTGGAACTACCTCGGCTACTGACAGCCATCGTTGGACTACCTCAGCTGCTGACAGCCTTCGCTGGACTACCTCGGCCATTTCTGTAAGCCAATCCAATAAATTTCCTATATATATATATATATATATATATATATATATATATTCATTCTGTGAATTCCGTGACTCTAGAGAACCCTAACTAATACAATACACATGTAGAAACCTGTCGTCACAAGCACCTCGCTTTGCATGACAACTGAAAGAATTAGTAATAAACAGGAAGTTGTCACAATGAGCTCTAGTCTGTGGGTCCTTTTGCATAAAAGCTAAGAACAAGCAGGATGGAAAATCAGGCTCATGAGGAAGCTCTTGGAGACAGACTGAAACCTGAGGGGAGTCCTCGTGGGGTACAAGAGGGGGCCCCATGCTAACCTGCATGGCCACTGTCTAGATATGGACTGTGCCAAGCATGATGTGTACGATCAGGATCCACGATGCGGCCATTCGTGTCCACAGGCCTCGCTCACTAGACCCCAGGACAGGCTTGGGTGTGTCCCCATAGCGGCTGTGATTTTGGAAGCTCGCGTGTGGTAAAACCTCGCAGAATGGTTTTAATATAGTCCAAAACAACTGCCACTTGACCCCGTGGAAAGAATAAGAAAGTTATTCTTGGAAGAGCAGGAAGGAGGATTTAAATAGAGGCCTTTTGAAAACAGAAACGCTATGTAAATGCAGCGTGAGCATTGGCCTGCCCAGCTGTGCGCCAGCGAGAGCCCAGGCGAAGTGCAAAATACAGCGTCGTGACTGGCCTCGGTGACTGGCTGGCATCCTGACTCCTAACCGCTGGTACTTTTTTAAACTCTCTACTTCCTATTCCTCATCTTGCATCCTGCCAGGAGTTCTTGGGACTAAAAAAGGCTGTCTCCTTGAGGTGGGCAGCAAGAGAAAGAACCCTGATGTCAGGGAAAAGTCTGTGATTACAACGCTCCCATTCAGTCGTTTCATTTCACCTTTTTGTTTTGTTTTGTTTGTTTGGTTTTGAGACAACGTCATGCATCTATATCATCCAAGCTGGCCAGAAACTCGATATTCTCCTGCCTTGGGGTCCTGAATGTGGGGGTGTGCAGCACGTGCCAGCTTTCCACTTTCTGAGCCAGTTCCTGAGCCAGACACAAATTCCTTCAGTCCTGTCTTGTGCCGGACAAGTTTTGTTTTAAGTTGCTCGTTATTGCTTTAATGCAGTCTTCTAAATTGTATCGCTGTCCCCCAGAGCTCTTTTCTACCCCCCCATTTGATCGTGTCACAGCTAGAACAATTTATCAAAAAAAATAGTATTAAGATCTGACTCTGCTGTTTCATGTGTCTGAGACTCTGTGACAGACGACAGAGCCATTCACGACATGTCCACACACCGCTTCACTTCCCAGAGAGTATGAGAGAGCGTCTACCAGCTTAGCTGGTGGTGTCTTATCCTTGTATCCTCTTGCATCCACAGGAGCTTTGTGAGACTGACGGGGGTGCCAGCGGCACCATTAAAATGGATCGTGTTCACTTCCTGCCTCATTAGGACAGCGAGCTCCAGAAAGGAGGGACAACACAGTCAGTGTCAAGCTTGCAGCACAGCCGTTTCTCCACACTCAGAATATTCGCAGCATGTAGCTGAGCTTTGCAGTGTGAAGCTTGAATTTCCTTTCTGTGGTGCTGGGGGTCAACCTTGGCGTCTTGTTCCTGCCAGGCGCTGCCTCTAACACTAGGCTACACCCTAAAGCTGGGATCCGTCACATGGAGTCTCTTCATACATTAGCATTCCAACGTGAGCTTCACTGCAGGATGCTGAGAAGTCCTGAACTCAAGTCATCAAGGAGCGTATGTTGCTGTTGCTGCTGCTTCTGCTCGTTCGTTACTAGTGTTGGGATGGGTTTGCAAGGCATGTGACGTCACCACTCACTTGCTATTGTTTTTCTGTCTCTGCTTTTCTTTTTTAGAAAGGAAAGCAGGAGGGACTTGTTTTTCTGTTTCCTGGAAGTAGTCTCTGGTTTCGTTTTCGAATCGATCTCTTCAAACATGCTCATTGAACCAAAGGGAACTTTGGTTCCTGGAAAGGAATCCTTTGCTCTTCAGTCATCGACATTTAACATGAGTCTCCCTAAGTTAACATAAATTTAACCAATAACACCAGTTGGTTTTTTCTTTTTTCGTTTTTGCAGCTAGATGGCTGGATGGGATGCTAAAGTTCAACAGAGAAAGAAGCATTAGAACAGCCAGAAAAACAAGTCTGACCAGAAAGTTGATGTACTTGACAAAGTCTCCGTATTTAAGGCAAGATGGTGTCGATGCAGGAATTAAAACAACAGTGTCAGTTACTTTTCTCATTAGTATCACAAGATGCTGGGCATAAAGGACACCAGGAGGGAGGGATTCATTCCGGCTTGCAGTTTGAAATGAGGTTCATCTTCGCAAGGGGAGGTATTGCAGCAGGAGCGGCTTGTGGATAACGCAGTGGGAGCACAGGCCGCTTGGTCACATCTCTGGGGACCAGGAAGGAGGGCGAAGAAGAACCAAGGTTTTCTCTTTTCATTCAGTGTTTCTGCTTCGCTTTAGTTTAATGTAGTTATTTACTTGTGAGAAAGGCAGAGAGATTATCTGCCACAGCACATGGATGTAAGTCAGAGGGTCTGGCTTTAGGAAATGTGGGTTTCTGGCAATCCATCTGGGGACCCACTTAGGTGGTCAGGTTTGGGAGTAGGAGCCTTAGCCTCTGCGCTATCTCACCAATCCCCTTTTAATTCAGCCTGGGGGTCCTAGCCTATGTTATCGTGCTATCTACATCGGGGTGGTCCTATCAGTTAATCTTCTGAGAACACCTTTAAAGACCCCCCCAAAGGGCGCCCCATCGGCAATTTAGGTATGTCTTAATCCAAGCAAGCTGACGAGGGACATTAGTCACACACCATCAAACGGAGCAGAATAAACATTGTGCATGTAGACTACGGCGTGCAAACAGGTGTCATCTCAGGTCATTGGAGCGCATGTGAACACAGCCATGTCACTGGGGAAGGGGGGAACCCTGTGGAGTGGACTAGCTTGGCGGTGTCGGTGGAGGCTTCATTTGCCATGCCAACAGGAAAGTGCCTACCCGGCGGCAGTGAGCAGCAGGCACATGGCCCTCGGACAGTCCAAGCTGTGCCCCCTGCAAGGAGACGACTCCTTGAAGTAGAGGGTCTCAGGACGACACGCAGGAAGATTTGCAGTGAACCTGCCAGTTAGAAACTTTCAAAGAGACAGTGAGGATGAGCTAAGAGGAGAGAAGGAGAGCCAGCTTAGTGGGTGGAGAGCTTGGCTAACACGCACAAGGCCCCAGGTTCAAACCTCAGCACCACATACAGCTGGTGTGGCAGCTCAGGCTTTCAATCCCAGCACTGGGAAGGAGTTCAAGATCGTCCTGCTACATGGCGAGTCTGAGGGCAACTGGACAAGATGCTGATCTAAACTCAAAAAACAAAAAAGGAAAATAAAAGCAGCTTGACAGGTCAAATCCAGGGAGGCAAGCGTCAAGATCAACAGACAGGTTGCCATGGTGTCCGGGTCTGGCTCTGTAGGAGCAAGGCTGAAGTGGACCACAGGACTCTCCCTGCATCCCTGGGGACACCTGGCTTGGGAAAGGACAGGCTGGAGAGACGGCTCAGGGGTTAAGACTCTGTCTTGCAAGCAGGCAGACCTGAGCTCAGAGCTCAGATCCCATGTTAAAAAAAAAATGTCAGGCGGCTGGAGAGGTGGCTCAGGGGTTAGGCCTCTGCCCTACAGGCGGAAGGTCCTGAGTTTGGATCCTAGACCCCACATACAGACAGATTCAATAAAAAAGTCAATAAAAAAAAAAAAAGTCAGGCAGAAGTGGTGGCGGCCTGCACTTCTGGCCCTGCAAGACAGAGCCTGGGAAACCCCAGAGCAAAGCAAGAAACAGACAAAGCAATTCAGGGTGATTTCCCAAGTCACCCTTGGTCCACCACAGGGGCACTCGGTGCCCTCTGACACACACACACACACACACACACACACACACACACACACTATAAAATAAAAAGTAAGAACAATAATGATGACAGCTACAGAATCCATAATTCCATGTGGACGGTAAGGAATATTAAATAACACAGCAATAAAAGGAATGAAGTACCCCACACGCCATCGAGTGGAAGACATGCCGTGCTCTGCTGTGAGAGAACACCAAAGTCAAGCGACTTAAGGGAGGATTTATTCAGCTTACGGTTCCAGAGGGGACACTTGGTCTTTCCTGGTGGATCCAGGTGTCTGGAGGCGGAAGCTGGAGGAGGTCCAGGTCACCGCAGACATCTGGAGGCTGGGAGCCTAGAGCAGACCTCTCCCGGAAGCAGGGCGGGACTCATCACCTCAGGCCCCGCCCCTGTGACTGCCTTCCTCCAGCAAGGCTCCTCCTCCCAAAGGTGCTGGGACCTTCCCACCCACAGGAGCCTGGGGGGGACATATTTCACACCATGACACACACCCTGTAAACATGACGCCCAGAAAGTCAGTCACTGAAGGTCAGAACTTGGGGGATTCCACTTGTGTAGTGTCCAGAAAGACAGAGCTCACCAAATGTAGATTTGGGGTTCTCTAGGGCTGGGGGTTGGGGTGAAGGAATTCCAGGTAGGAGATAGATGGACGGGTGGATATTAAAGTTCGGGAATTTAGTGATAATGCAGCAGCATATTCTCCTTCAAGGGAGCGGACCCTGTTGGGTGCTGATGTTGCCATCCACTTTCAAATGACTCGGGGGGGGGGGGGGGCGGGCACGCGACACCCAAAAGACGCACTACAGGGTGCCGACCAGGGAGACCGGGAGAGAAACAGGTCGTTGCTCAAAAGCTGGGTGTGGTGTGTGCGGACCTGCTCTGTGTTATTCACAAGGTCTCTGTATTTTCTAAATTTAAATATTTGTGTGTGTATGTGTGTGTGTGTGTGTGTGTGTGTGTGTGTGTGTGTATGTGAGAGAGAGAGAGAGAGAGAGGGCACTGCGTGTCCCTGTAGAGACTTCAGGCATCGTCCTAGGTTGCTTCTTTCTCTTTTTTGCTTCGCTTTGGGATTTCCCAGGCTGGACCTTGCAAAGCCAGAAGCGTAGGCTGCCACTGAATAGCTCCGCTGTTGCTGTGAGAGAGCCCCTGAAGTCATCAAGCACGGTGAGAGAGAAAGGGAGACTTACTCAGCTTACGGTTCCAGAGGGAGACACAGTCCTTCATGTCCACCAGACACAGCTGGTGGCTGAAGTGGAGGCAGCTACGTCCCTGCACACATCCTGGAGGCTCAGAGCTGCCCAGCCCAGTAGGCCAGTGGGTGACGGCTGGAGGCTGGAAGATCCGGGGGAAGCCAGGCAGGAGGGAAGAGAGTTTTCTAGCACAGCTCAGAGAGTCTCTCTTCCAAGTCTGTTCTATGCTTCCTTTTATCTGGTCTGCTGCTTGGAGGTTCCAATCAGAGCTAGGGCTGGTCTTTGTATGTAAATGTATTGATCTGAATCATTTCTTCAGGTAGTTGACAGTCCACCTTAGTTAATGACAGGTGTGGTCAAGTTGACATCCAGGACTAATCATCACAGCTGCCATTTCTGCCTGGCTTTCCATCTTAAGGTCTGTGTATTTAAATGCTCCATAAAAGGCTGTGAGATTGGCAAATGGCTGTCACAGACATGAGAAGACTGTTAAATTCACCCTTTTGGAAGGTATGTGGGGGACCCTACATAGCCGAGAATGACTTGAATTCCTGACCTTCCTGCCTCAGCCTCCCCAGTGATGGCATGATGCGGATGCTGGGGAGCAAAAGCAAAGCTCGCTGAGGCTGGGCAGACACTTTCGACTGGGCCTCAGCCAGCCAAGCCTACCCGCCGCTCACAGCTGAGACCGTGTGGAATCCACTCTTCTGTGGCACAGTGACCAGAGGCTGACACGTCCCGCAACTCTGGAGACCTCCAGAAAGGAGTGTGGCGTTACCCTGGGGCGCTCATACGCAGGTTAATTTGGAACAGAGCAAATGGGGCGGGATGAAAAATGAAAAGGAAAGAGGTCGAGCAAGGCGGGTCCTGCCTTACTGCAAGCTGCTTGTTGTGGGGGCAAGCACCCAGCTGAGTCTCGGGGATCCGTGATGGGCCGCAGGTTACTAACCCCTGGGGACACCATCCACAGCAGCTTCAGAGTCACCCGAGACAGACCTGGACATTTCTCTACCCAGTGGCAGCAGCGGCCTCTGCGAGGAGACAGCCAGCACTGCCCTTGAATCTCGCAGTTCTGCCTCAGGCCTGCAGAGGCGAAGGCAGAACCCCACTACCTGAGATGGGTTCCTCCATTTCTTCACCCCCACAGTGTCTCCATCTTACGTGGACTTACCCCTGTCGACTCTGCACACCCTGGGCTTTGCAAAGATTCACGAGGTTGTGTCTGCGGCAGCCAGCACCCCCCCACACACACATACAGACACACATACACATATCACACACACATCACACACTGCATACATACCTCACACACACACACACACAGACACACATACACATATCACACACACATCACACACTGCATACATACCTCACACACACACACAGACAGACACACATACACATATCACACACACATCACACACAGACACACATACAGACATACATACACATGTCACACACATACCACACACTGCATACACACCTCACACACACATACACACACACATATTACACACAGACACACACATCACACATACCACACACTGCATACACACACCACACACACGCAGATTACACGCATACACATATCACAGACACACACGCATCACACACACCACACACACGCACATCACACACATACACACATCACACACATCACACATACACATCACACACACTACATACACGCATCACACACCACACATACACCACATACACATCACACACACATCACATACAGCACAAACACATCACACACTACATACACACATCACACACATACTACATACACACCACACATACATCACACACACATCTCACACTACATATACACCCAGCACACATACTTCACACACATCACACACACTACACACACATCACACACATACCACATACACATCTCACACACACATTACACACACATCAAACATCACACACATATCACACACATCATACACATATCACGCACTGCATACACACATCACACACATACTACATACATACATCACACACACACTACATACATGCACATCACACACACCACACACACATCTCACACTACATACACACCCATCACACATACTTCACACACACACATCATACACACCACATACACACTTCACACACATCATGCACACATCACATACATCACAAACACATCACACATCACACACTACATACACACATCACACACATACTACATACACCACACACACCACACACACATCTCACACTACATACACACCCATCACACGTACTTCACACACACACACATCACACACACTGCACACACATCACACATACCACATACACATCTCACACACACATCACACACACACATTACACACACATCAAACATCATACACATCACACACACATTGCACACACATCACACACATCAAACATCACACACGCATCACACACATATCACACACTACATACACACATCACACACATACTACATACACCACATACATCACACACACATCACACACACACTACATACACACACATCACACACACCACACACACATCTCACACTACATACACACCCATCACACATACTTCACACAACACACACGCACATCACACACACCACATACACACACATCACACACACATCAAACATCAAACACACATCACACACACACACACACACACACACACACACACACATATGGGTCCTGAGAACCAGGAACAGCAGCCACAGGTTAGCAGCTGCCACTGCAAATAGAGCAGGAGGGAGGTGGAGCCCCAAGGGAAGTTAATTAAAGAGACACCCCCGATTCCCCCCATCCCCACCTACCTACCCAGAAGGAAGAAGCCCTTGTTCCACCCTAGCTCGACTCACCTAAAATAGTTTTGCTGTTCAGGATTGGTACATGCACCTGATGTCTCTTGGGGTGTGGTGATGACGTAGAACCTATGCCCTGACATTTGGGCTGCCAGGAGATGTGCGCCCCAGGACGCACCTAAGCACACTAGGCACACCTGGCCCTGGGGAAATGCTGGTGGGGAGGCCATGCTGACTGGCCGGGAGCCCCCAGGGAGGCTGGCTGCCCCCCTTCCCTTTCCCTGAGTTCCCTCCCTTCCTCCCTATTCTTCCCTCCCTCCCTTCTTCCCTATCCCTCCCTTCTCCCTATTCTTCCCTCCCTCCTTTCCTCCCTCCCTTCTTCCCTATTCTTCCCTCCCTCCCTTCCTCCCTCCCTTCTTCCTTATCCCTGCCTCTTTCCCTCCCTCCTTTCTTCCTTATCACTACCTCCTTCCCTCCCTCCCTCCCTCCCTCTCTCCCTCCCTTCTTTCCTCTTGCTTGAAGTCTGACCCTCCACCTCCTCCCATGCTGGGTTTGCAGCCTGTGCCTGCTTCTGCAGTGCCGGGGATGGAGCCCTGGCCTGGGGCATTCTGGGTAATCACTCTGCTAACTGCGCTACAGCTGCATCTTTGGCCCATTTCTTCAAGTTTCTGTTCCTGTTTCATTTGTATCTATGCACCTTAAGGCCAAGTAGCAACGGTGACTTGTTCACATGCAGGGGCCCCTGGGCCCCACATCTACCACCGGAACATGAGCCACCAAACCCGACCTTGGGGCCTCTGCTCTGTTTCTGCGGGGCGTCTTACCCAGCAGGCCTCAGTTACTTAGGCTTCTGGCTCCCCGGCATTCAGGCCGGCTGCAGGTCCTTGACCCTCCCCTCCTCCCATGTGGCCTTGTGGTCACAGCCAGAATGACGGAGTTCAGGAAGCAACTAGACATCCATAAAGGTCCCTGCCAGGCTGTGGGTGCTGTGTGCTGCCGGGTGCTTGTGCGGTGCTGGGTGCTTGTGCGGTGCTGGGTGCTTGGTGTGGCGCTGGGTGCTTGGTGCACACAGGCAGCGTGCTGAGGGCCACGGGCACGGTGGGCAGCCTGGCTTGCTGAGGAGGCGCTCAGTGTGAAAGGGAAGAAAACCTCCAAATTCAATGATCTGAAATCAAAACAAAGGGGGAGAGGCGAGGAGGAGAAGGAAGGGGAGAGAAACAGAGAGAGAGCTTGCTCTCCTTTGTCCTCCTCTCTCTCTCCCCTCTCTTCTTCCTTCCCCTCTCTCTTTCCCTCCCTCCCTCTCTTCTTTTCTCTCTCTCTCTCTCTCCCCCCCTGACAGCATCCAGCTCTGTAACCCAGGCTAGTCTCAAATTCATACCCTTCTGCCTTAGTCTCTCAAGTGTTTGAATTATACAAGTGCCACCTACACTAAGTGATTTTCTTTTTTGGTTGTTTTATTTTTTGTGCGCACATGTGTGTGTATGTGTGTCTGTGTCTGTGTCCCTGTGGAGGATCAAGGTGACCTAAGGAATCATCCTGGATTGCTTCTCCCTCCTTTTTGCTTTGCTCTGGAATTTCCCAGGCTCCCCTTTCCAGAGCCAGCAGTGCAGGTCACCATTTTTGCCTGGTATGTTTATGGGGGTCTGGGATCCAAGCTCAGGTCCTTCTTGCAGGGCAGATAATCTCTGAGCATCATCAGCCCTATTTTATTTTTCCTTTTAAGTTGACAAATAAGAAAGAAACGAAACGTCTCTGTCTGAGATGGTTGCAGGGCTTTTATGTCAAGGTTCTTGTGTTCAGGATTTAAGGCAGTTTATTAGAAGGAAAGACTGGAACTCACAGCCATGGATTCTGCCAGGGGCAAGAGAGCCCAAGACTGCTGCCAGGATCAGGGGGTATTTATAAGGTTAGGCAAGCTTGGGCAAGGTGGCTTTTCCTCGTTGATTAAATCCAGTTTTGGCAAACTTGGTTGGGGCTTTTTGTTCTGTATCTCATTGGTCTTTCATATTGTTACAGGAAAATTGGTCTTTTCGGGTATCCCATCTGGGTTGCCAAATGTTGCAGGGACAGGAATTCGACTGTCCCAGTGTTGTAGGGTTCTTGTGTTCTGGAGTTGAAGATTGAAACCAGAACACAGTGTAGAGGATTAAGGTAGAGTTTATTAGAAGAGAGAAAGGTTGGAACTCATGGACTCCAGACATGGAGTGCCATAAGGGGCTAGGACACTGGAGGATGTCCTAGGCACAGAATCCATGAGGAACAAGGATCAAGAGGCTGTTCCCTCAGGGTGATTCCAGCAGTGGGGGATGACCTTCAGGAATTCCAAAGACCTTGGGAGACCCATCCCAGCATAGCTGCTCTAATCCTGACTCAATTTGGGGGGGACCCAGTTGATCTTGTGGCTGACCCATGGTCCAGCTGTTTATTTTGAGGAATTTACCTTGTCTGTAATGGGGAGCTCATCTCCATATCCTTTCATAAGCAGAGGGTTGGCGGAAAAGGAGACTACGGCTATGACGGATTAGAGTCAGCTCCTCTAGATTAGCAGGGTATCTCCTTCAGGGTAATCCCAGCAGTGGGGGATGACCTTCAATGACCTTCATAGACCTTCTAGCAGGGCTCTGTTCTGAAACTGCCTAAAGATCACGTTATGTGTTGGTGAGAAGTGAGCTGTCTAAAATTCTCCAGATTCTGAGCCGAGCTTATAAATGCAAAGAGGGATTTTATGTCCAGAAACCATGGGTCCCACAGAACAAGTGCTCACGTCCAGTTCAAGTCAGCTCTTAGACTAATTTTCTGTGCTGAGGAGCCGACCCTACCCAGGGCCCGAGCTGTAGGCTCAGGCCTGTGGTCCCAGATATTGGGGGGGGTGGGGCTGAGGCAGGAGGATCGTAAGTCCAGGTCTGGCCTGGGAACTTAGATCTAGTCTCAAAATAAAAAGCACAGCTGGGGTGCTGGTCAAGACTGCTTGACTGAAATGTTCCACCTCCCCCAAAGACTGCCCTGTAACCTGGGGGGCTGATACAGGAGCTCGAGGCTAACACGGGCTTCCCGGCTCAAACCCAAGCAAGCCTCACACCATGGTGCTCCTGTGCTTGCCATGTGTTCACATGGGAATAAACTTTGAATCCACATGTCCACAGCCGAATACAGATTTTGGAACCGTCCTTCAGAGGCTGTGGAACTGAGCTGCCCTCTCTCCTTCAATGTTCCAGAAGAGGGGGCAGGACCGGGCTGCCTTAAGGGAGGTGAAGTCACATGGGACGTCTCCTTGGACGCCTTCTTCAGCCCAGTCCTCCGACTCTGTGTGACCCCTGACCTGCTTGGCCCCGCGGCCTATGACCTTCTGCACGGTGGGGTTGCGTAGCTGAGAGGGTCAGGATTCTAAAAGCACAGAAACTTTTCTTTTAAATTGTCAGCAAACTCATACCCGTGTCCTGCGTCTCAGGAGGCCTCAGACACTCATGTGTTTGTGTCACGTGCAGAGGATTAAGGCAGATTTTATTAGAGACGAGAGAGAATGGAACTCACAGCATGGAGGGGCAAGACAGCTGGAAAAAACTCACAGACACGGAGCCCTGCGGGGCAAGACAGCCTAGGATGGCTGCTAGGGTCAGGGGTGTTTATAGGGTTAGACAGGCCCAGGAAAAGTGGCTTTTCCTCATTGGTTAGCTCCAGTTTCTGCAAACCTGATTGGCATTTTTGTTCCTCTCCATCTCATTGGTCTATTCATATCGAGGCCCAGCCCAGGGGAACTTGCGACCATCCTCATGGTTGAGCTCTTTCTTAGCTTATCTGCAATGGAGGGCTCATCTACATAACCTTTCAGGAACAGAGGTTGGGGCAAGTGGGCGGCCTTAGGTTGATGCAGAGACAGGACCGTCCCAATGTCGTAGAGTTCTTGTGCTCCGGAGTCAAAGATTGAAACCAGAACATGTGCAGAGGATTAAGGTAGAGTTTATTAGAGGAAAGAAAGGTTGGAACTCATGGACTCCAGACGTGGAGTGCCATGAGGGACTAGGACACTGGAGAACTCATGGTGCCTAGGCATGGAATCCATGAGCAGCAAGGAACAAGAAACGGACTCATGGCACTGGAGTGCCATGAGGGGCTAGGGCGCCAAAGATGGCCGCCAGGGTCAGGCGTATTTTACACCTAGACGAGCCCGGGAAACTGGCTTTTTCCCATTGGTTAATTTCCATTGGGGCCCAACCCAGTTGATCTTGGGTCCAGGTGGGCTAGAGGTCAAGTTATTTGATATGGGGAGCTCATTTCCATAATCCCTTCATAGGGAAGTTGGCCTTCTTATCTCTGGGAGGATTGGAGTCAGTTCCTCAGCAGGGGTGTTCCTTCAGGGTGATTCCAGCAGTGGGGGATGACCTTCAGGAATTCCAAAGACCTTGACAGACCCATCCCAGCATGGCTGCTCTAATCCTGCCTCAATGTCTGTGGGGGATTAGAACAGTTCCTTCAGACTCGCAAAGTGTGTTCTTCAGGATAATCCCCGGGCATGACCTCCAAAGACCTTCCCAGGATGCCCTGCTCTGAAACTGCCAAATCCCAGCGCAGAGAGGCCGGGGAGTCTTGGGTAGGAACTTAGGGGGGTGGGGCAGAGCTCTCTACCTGATGAGGGCTTTGTCCTTCATGGGCAGAATGTAAGAAATGAAGATGGACTGTGACATCTTTATTCTGCATGGCCGGGTACACCCATGCCTGCCTCTGTGGGGGTCTCTGCTCAGAACTGCCTGGACTTCCTTAAGTGTCTCCAGAGAGCAGGGCTTGAAGCACGTGACATATGTACCAGAATGTGGGGTGGGATCATGTATTACAGTCCTCCTTGAAAGATGGGATAGCAAGGCTGGAGAGGTGGCTCAGGAGTTAAGACTCTGTCTTGTAAGCAGAAAGTCCTGAGTTTGGATCCCAGATCTCATGTGAAAACACCACACAGAAACTATGGTGGCCTACACTTTTGACCTTAGTTTGATAAAGCTTGAGAAATCCCAGAGAGAAGTAAGAAGGAGGTAGAAGCAATCCAGGATGATTCCTGAAGTCACCCTTGGCCCTCCACAGGGACATACACACACACACACACACACACACACACACACACACACACACACACACACACACACGATAAATAAACATGTTTTTTTAAAAAAAGAATGGAAAGGGACTTTTTTTGTTTCTTGTTTTTTTTTACATTTATTTTATGCTGAATTTATTCCCAGGCCATAAGTTTTTATTTCTTCAGTTTCTTCCGGATATCTTTTCTTCTGGGCAACCTCCTCTTCTGGCTTAGGAACGCTTTGTTCCTTTTCCCTGAGGCTCACGTCAGCGTGGCAGGGGAGCTCATGCTGTGGGTTAATCCGAGCATGAGCTCTGTAAAGACTGGTGGTGCGTCTCAGGGCCTTGTTCACTCGTATATGTTCAATGACCAGAGACCCTACATCCAAACCCTTAAGTTCAGCATTGTTCTCTGCATTTCTCAACATATGCAGCAAAAACTCAGCACTCTTTTTAGGCCACAGATCCTGTGTCCAGCCCGCTGTGTGGCGTGGGCACACCTACGGACTCCACCATTGTACTGCCAGAAACAGTGCACATTGCAACTTTAAAGTGACATCTTTCAGGCACTGGGGGCTTTTCGCATATGCATGTTCTTGATGTCCTGGGCAGTTTCACAGGCGTTGTTAAGGTGAACGCGTAGATTTGAACCTCTATATTTGCATGATTTTGTATGGTTCTCTGAGTCAACAGAGTTGAGAACATTTTCCCAGGTTGCCTCGGGCTGCTCGCAGGAGGAGCCAGAGGGACTGGGTTCGAATCACAAAATAAGAATTACGGGCTGAGTGTAGCTCAGCTGGTAAAGTGGCTACCTGGCCCACACAAGGCCCCAGGCACCACATAAACAGAACGTGGTGGCACACCCCTGTAACCCCAGAAGTGGTGGCCTGTACAGGACCAGCCTGAGATATATGAGGCCATATTGCAAAGAGCAGAAAAAATAAGTTTGACCATCAAATAATAACAGGCCTGAAGAGATGGCTTAGGGGTTAAGCCTCTGCCTTGCAAGCAGAAGGACCTGAGTTCAGGTCCGAGATCCCACGTAAAAACATTAGGCAGAAATGGCAGCAGCCTGCACTTCCAGCTCTGGAAGGCAGACCCTGGGAAATCCCAGAGCAAGGAAAAAGGGGGGTAGAAGCAATCCAGAATGACTCCCAAAGTCACCTTTGGGCCTCCACAGGGACACACAGTGTCCTCTGATACACACACACTAATAATAATAATAATAATAATAATAATAATAATAATAATAATAATTTAAAGGGAACTTGTAGAACTTGGTAAACAAACTGTACCATTCTGCTAAGGACATATTTGATCAGGCATGTACTGATACACCTACCTCTGAGACACACTGGGGGACTCCCATATAGACCAGCGCATCCTGCTACTCGGAGAAGTGGTGATTCTGCTTAAGAGAAGGTACATGGTTTGCATCCTGCCCTGGTGAATCTTGGACTTCTGCTGAAATGGGATGTCATCTCTCAAGAAGCCGAGCTGTTTGCACACCTGTGCGTCATTGCACGGTGAGTGTCCCCTTGTGTATTCAGGTGCAAGTCAGAAAAGGCATCGAGTGCTCTCCACCACCACTCTGCACCTTATTTTCTGAGACATTTTTGGGTTCTTGCCCTGAACCCAAAGCTCACTGTTTGTGCCAGGCTGAATAGCCCATCCAGTTCCTGGGCCCCACCTGTCTCTGCCCCCAACATGGAGTCGCACACATGCATGACCTCACCTGGCTTTGAAGTGGCTGGGGATTTGAATTCAGGTCCTCACGCTGGCGCAGCAAGTGTTTTTACCAGCTCCCACTTTTTGAGATGCATCCCAGGATGGTCCTGAACTCACCAGGTAACACTGAGGATGACCTTGGAGTTCTGACCCTCTAGCCTCCACTTTCTGAGTTCTGGGACTATAAGCCTGGAGTTATTGGTTCTGGGGCTCAAACCCCAGGGGTCAGGCACACTGGGAGGGCATTCTACCAAGTGAGCTGCATTCCTAATTCTGGTCCCCTCCTTTACTTCCTCTCTCTTCTGTCCTCTCCCCTCCCCTCCCCTCTCTTCCCCTCCCCTCCCCTCTCTTCCCCTCCCCTCCCCTCTGTTCCCCTCCCCTCCCTTCCTTCCCCTCCCCTTCTCTCCTCTCCTCTTCTCTTTTCCCTCTTTTTCTCTCTCTCTGATAGGTTTTCACTCTGTAGCATTGGGTAGCCTAGTATTTGCTTATAATGTAGCCCAGGCAACAATCCTTCTGCAACAACCATTGCGTGTGTGTGTGTGTGTGTGTGTGTGTGTGTGTGTGTGTGTGTGTTTCAGTGCCTGTATGTGCATTGTGTGATTATGTGAGTGCTTATTTATGACTGCATATGTATGTGTATGGATGTGTAGTGTTTGTGTATGCATATGTGTGAGTGCTTGATTATATGTGCATGTGTGTGTGTATGCATGTGTGTGAAGTGCATGAGCTGTGTATGTATGTGTGAATGCATATGTATGTGCATATGTGTATGCATATTGGTTTGCATGTGTGTGTGTCTGGTGGTGCATGTGTATGTGTGTGAATGTGTGTGTGTGTGAATGCTGGTGCGTGTGTGCACGTGGAGACCACAGGATGTTGGTGTCTTCTATCACTCGCCTCCTTATTTTTGACGGTCTCTTGCTGAACCCAGTGCTGACTCACCAGGCTTAAAGATTCCATGGTATGCTCCTGTCTCTGCTCCTGCCAGAACTGGGGTCACAGCTTTACATGGGTACTGGGGTCCAATCTCAGGTGCTCACGCCCTTGCTACAGGCTTCTGAGGCTGGGATGAAGGCAGGTGCCACCCTGGCCCTAAATGCTTCTCAAGCTGCTTCTTACAACTGTTTCCAGAAACACCAGTTTTTGGAGGTGGGGACCCTCCTTCCAGGCTGCTCTAATTCCTGTAAGAACCGAGGCGCCTGAACCAAGGAAGCCGATATCAGGGCTGGGGGCTTCGCTCTGCTGGGGCTGTAGCTCCACAGGGGTCGTAGCTCCCCTGGGGGTGTAGCCACAGGACAGTACCTGCCCCCAGGGCACGGGCTGGGTTGGAGCCTCAGCATAGGGTGAAGGACGGAACCTGTAGCTGCTGCTTGACCCAGCACGAAGCCTCCGTCTCTTGGATGAGCAGCAACACCACACGGATCCTCATCCTTGGCGAAGCTCTAGAAATGACTACGATGCAGCCTTGACGTGAGCTCTGGGGCTCATGTTAAATTTCTTATTTATCGAGCCAGTGCTGGCTGATGTGATTCACGTGGGGAGACGAGGCGGCCGGGACCCTGAACAGAGGCTCATGAAATAGCAGCTGTGCTCCGGGTTTCCAGGAGCTTTAGGAGCCTAGACTTTCAGAGGCCCAGAGTATGGAAGAGCAGCCCTGCGGAGAGAACCTTAGAGAGGATCTCCTGGGCTCTGTATCTGCAGAGGACTCAGACTTAGCTCGGCCATTGACTTCCCCAGATACCTTGACCCCGCAGCCCAGAGGAGGCCAAGCTCCATTTCCAGCAGGAAAGTGTCCCAGGACAGCTGCAGTCCACACCCCAAGACGCCCTCAGACCACGGCCCTGCTGATCAGCCAGAGCTTCACACAACTGCAGGGGGGAGAGACAGTGCCCCAGCTTCCTCCTGGGGTCCTGAGGGTCAGACGAGGTGACGTCCTTGGGGAGCAGCTCAGTGGGTAGGGTGCTTGTCTAGCATGCACCTGATGCACCCCATGTACCAGATGCACCCCATGCACCTGATCCACCCCATGCACCTGATGCACCCCATGCACTCCATGCACCAGATGCACCCCATGCACCGGATGCACCCCATGCACCTGATCCACCCCATGCACCTGATGCACCCCATGCACTCCATGCACCGGATGCACCCCATGCACCAGATGCACCCCATGCACCAGATGCACCCCATGCACCTGATCCACCCCATGCACCTGATGCACCCCATGCACTCCATGCACCAGATGCACCCCATGCACCGGATGCACCCCATGCACCTGATCCACCCCATGCACCTGATGCACCCCATGCACTCCATGCACCGGATGCACTCCATGCACCAGATGCACCCCATGGATCCAGTCCCAGTTCCCTGCCTAGAGTCACTGCAACCTGGGCCTACAAATCTAGTGTCTGACATGCGAGCACACACACAGACAGACACAGACACATACACACAGAGACACACAGACACACACACACAGACACATACAGACACACACATACAGACACACACACACAGAGACACACAGACACACACACACACACAGACACATACAGACACACACACATACAGACACACACATACACACAAAAAAAATGAACCACAACAACACATAGCAATAGGTGACTCAGGCTGCTGCACCCAAAGCAAATGTTTTGTCTGGTTTATGGAACAAAATCTCAGTGGTTTATGTGAGCACAGAATTCTGATGTCATCGTGTGGGAGTCAGAGGTAGCTCTGTCCACAGCCCACGCAGACAATGCGGCGTCCTGTGGACGCAGAGCAGGCGAGGACCAGCTCAGCACAGGCCATGGAGGAGGCGGACACAGAGGTGCCATTGACTGCGTGGGGTGAGCTCATGGTGACGGGAGGGCAGGGAGAAGAGATGAAGAGGCTCACTGTGGGCTTAGTGCGGCCAGATTCGTGGGTGTTTATCTGCTAAGCCCTGGACTGCACAACCACGCGGAGGGAAGACTCGCTCACTGCCAGAAGGTGTTGCTCGGAAGGGGCACAGGGCAGAAGCTTTGATTTTTGAGACGGGGTCTCGTGTATCTCAGGCCGACCTGGAACTCACTACCTGGCTGAGCTGCCCTTGAACTCTTGACTCTTCTGCTCCTGGCTCCTGCGCACAGGATCACCGTGGGCGCAGCACCGTGTGCGGCTCCTCCCCGGGCACATAACTGCAGTCGTCTTCCTTTCTAGGCAAACGGATGCCCTTCCCTCATTGCCTCCTGCTGTGGTCTGCACTCGCCAGGCCCCTCGCCCACGCGAGTTCAGTTTCTCCTGCTCCCACAGGCAACCCCTTGGCTCCACCACGCTGCCTCCTCAGGCTCCCCCGCTTCAGCTCCCCCCTCCCCGCCTTCTCAGCATCCCCCCAGTCTCCCCTGCCTCCTCAGGCCCCCCTTACTTCCTCAGGTCCCCCTTACCTCCTCAGGCCCTCCTGCCTCCTCAGGTCCCCCCCTGTCTCCTCAGGCTCCCCTGCCTACTCAGCATCCCTCCAGTCCCCCCTGCCTCTCAGCCCCCCTGCCTCCTCACGTCCCCCCTGCCTCAGGTCCCCCCTGCCTCCTCAGGTCCCCCCTGCCTCCTCAGCCCCCCCCCCCGCGCTCCTCAGGTCCCCCCTGCCTCCTCAGGCCCCCCCCCGCCTCCTCAGGCCCCCCTGCCTCCTCAGACCCCTCTGTCTCCTCAGCCCCTCTGTCTCCTCAGCCCCCCCCGGTCTCCTCAGGCCCCCCTGCCTCCTCAGGCCCCCTTGCCTCCTCAAGTCCCCCCTTGCCTCCTCAGGCCCCTCTGTCTCCTCAGCCCCCCTGCCTCCTCAGCCCCCCCCCCCTGCCTCCTCAGGTCTCCCCTCTCCTCAGGTCCCCCCTGCCTCCTCGGCCCCCCTGCCTCCTCAGGTCCCCCCCCCCCCTCAGGCCCCTCTGTCTCCTCAGCCCCCCTGCCTCCTCAGCCTCTCCCCTCTGCCTTCTTAGCATCTCCCCCAGCCCCCTCTTGCCGGTTTGGCTCTCTTCACTCTTCTGCCTCCCCAGCTAGGATCCTCCTACCCCTCTGACTCCTGTGGGTACTGCACAGACTCCAAGTTTCTTTCTCTGAAGGGTCCAGGTACCAGCACCCACTCTCTGCCACTGAATCTGATGCCTGTCATCTGTCTATTATCTACCATTGATCATCTACCTATTATCTATCCATTGATCATCTACCTATTATCACTTGATCATCTACCTATTATCTATCCATTTATCATCTACCTATTAGATATCACTTGATCATCTATCTATCATCCCTCATCTATCATCTAATATCTATCCATTAATTATCTACTACCTATCATCTATTATTTATCAATCAGTCAATCATCTATCATCTATTTATGTAGCATCTATCACCAATCTATCATCTGTATATCAACCAGCCCATCATCTATTCAGCAATCAGTGATCAGGTATCTGTCATCTATTATCTATCAATCTGTCATCTATGCATCAATCATCTATCATCCATCTATCTATCATCTATCTATCTTCTATCAGTGAATCAATCTATCACTTATGTATCGATCTATCATCTACTCATCAATCATCTATCATCCATCAATTTACCAATCATCAGTACCTATTAATCAATCAATCATTCTGTCTATCACCTATCTCTACGTCTCTGCAATGATGGAGTCACTGGTCAACGTATCTCCTGGCTCTTTGCCATATACATTTATGCCCACATTAAGGTATGCGATCTTATAATGGCTTCACAGAGATTCATTTAACTTTATATCTGTAAACACAGTGAATGGAGTGCTACACTTTCCATATCAGAAGAAATCCTTCCAAGTATCGATCACTGTGTAAAAGATTCATGTATCTGAGTACGTAATCGAGAGTCCTGGGAATCATCTGCAGACTTCCCGGCTTCTCGCTCATTCTCCAGGTCACTTTTAATAAACATTCGACACGACTTCAGTTCCAAGCAAGACGTCAGTGTCCTGAGTTCTCCAGCTTCTCAACTGTGCTCATAAGGCGTCTGAGGCTTAAGAGCGCACAGGCTGGGGAAGTGATGGGGGCAGTTACTATGGTGAGAGCTGTTTCCTTTTCTAGAATCTACTCTCAGGTCTCCAGGCTGGGGAGCCCCACCACTGGCAAAATAAAAAGAAGGAAGCTGGGGAGATAGTTCAGCAGGTAAGGTGCCTGCTCACTACCAAGGGACTTGTGTCGGATCCCTGTAAGCCCACACGGAAGGAGAACTGACTTCCAACTGTTGCCCGCTGACCCCCGCCCACGAGCCATAGCTTGTGTATCGAGCTTCCTTTCCTCTTCCTCTTCCTTTCTCTAAAATAATAATTTTTAAAAAAACATTTTAAGGGCTGGAAAGACAGCTCAGAGGCTAAGACTCTGCCTTGCAAGCAAAAGGTCCTGAGTTCAGATCCTAGGTCCCATGTAAAAACCTCAGGCGGAAATGGTGGCAGCCTGCACTTCCAGCCCTGGAAGGTAGAGCTTGGGAAACTCCAGAGTAGAGCAAAGAGGAGGTAGCGCAATCCAGGATGATTCCAGAAGTCACCCTTAGGCCTCTGCAGTCATAAAAGGTGCCTTCTGACACACACACACACACACACACACACACAGACACAGATACACATGTTAAAAAAATAAAAATTAACAATTTAAAAAATTTTAAGTGTGGGGGCTGGGGACATGGCTGAGTTGGCAATTACTACCCAGCATGCACAGGGTCTTGGCTCTAATCCTTGGCATAAGCAGGTGACCTGGTGCACATCCCCTCACTGGGGAGGGAATGGCAGGGGATCCACTGTGCGAGTCATCCTAGATACGTGCAGAAGCCAGCATGCACGCGACCTTCCCTCAATCGACCAATCATCAGTCACCAATAAATTAATAATAAAAAAATCTCAACTATGAGATATTTCTTATATAGATCTTAAAGTAAAACCTTGTTGGAGAGCCAAGAAGACATTTTATCAGAAACTGCCTGAAGTCGGCGAGACCAAAAGGACAGATATATTGAATGGAGCTCGTACCTGGCTCTAGTTTCTTTGGGCTACTTTTTCAGTGTAAAACAGCAAATGCTTGAGTAGTGTAGTTCTTGGCTGGGCACCGCTCTAGGTGAAATATATTCATAGGTCACAACCAGAATCACCCCTTTCCCACCTCCTGGACCGTCCGGGACAGACTAGGGGTGCCCCAGCTTACTTCTGGAAGCCTCAGCCACCTGTTGACCCGAGGCCTGTCTGAGGACCCCAGCCCTGCGCATAGGGAGCGTGTGGGACTGTGACGTGTGACCGCCAGGCACAATGCTATCCCTGGGGCAGCTGTCTGGAGATTGGCCAGACCTGCAGGTCAGCTTCTGCTGAGCCCTTCCATCAACACTGGGGTCACCAGACTAGTCCAACTGGCTCTGGAAGACCTCGGGGTGTGGAACAGACACAAGAGGAAGTGGCCAGGTCAGCAGGCTGGGAGAGTGGAAGAGAGGCTGGGAGCTGGGGAGGGGGCGGGGAGGGACGGGGAGGCGGGGATCACTGGGAGGAAGGAAGCCAAGCAAAGGGCGGGCTCTGACCTGCCACTGAGCCTGGGGCGACCCGGGAGGGCTGCGTGGGAGGCACCAATGAGCGACAGCATGCGGCGTGTTCTGGAAATATTTTGGTCCCCTTGAAGATCCCATGTGCTTAGAATGGGCTGGACACCTTTTCTCTCTCTGTCCCAAGAACCCAGGCACATCGATGACTTCTCAGCTCTCCTCCCCCGTAGTCATGGCCACACCAACTGTGCCCCCAGCCCCTCTTTCTGACCCCGCCATCCTTTGCCGAGCCCTTGCCCCCCTTGCTCCTCTTCCTGACTCTCCAACCCCCCACTGGGCCCTCGGCTCTCCTGTGGAATCATAGGGAACTACCAGCAGGACTTGCTTCAGACATACAATTTACCTAAAAATTGTTCTGATGAGTAATTTCCACGAGTTTTGAATTCATTTTCTAAAAAACTTTAAATTTACCTTTTTCTGATTAGTAAGCTATTACTGCTGATTGAAATCAGAGAATATGGAAATTTCCCAGCAACAAAGTGCTTGCATGATGGGCAAGCGAGATGAGTGATGCCCTGCAGGCTGCTCACTCCTCGGGTCTGCCTTTCCTGGCCCGGCACCCATCACCCCAGTGACACAGGCTGGCAGGTCGGATTTACCTTCCGCAAGGTAAGATTTTCAAGAGACTGAATTGCTCCCCTCACCCCCGTTCACACCCAAACCATTGATATGGTTCCCAAGAAGAACAAACACAAAAAGGTCATTTGGGGACAGGGGAGCAGCGTGGATGTTCAGCAACATGAGGCTACCTGGGTTCAGCTGCCTAGCGCCAGGGAAGTAAAGACAAGCGCATGCGCGTCGTTGCTGTGCCTGAGTGGGCTTCGTGGCTCGGCATATTCTCAGCAACAGGCTCCTGAAAGGCCGCTTCTCTCCTCTGAGTCTCTAACCATCTGGGCATTTGTATTACGGTGCCAGACGTTTGCGGATGGTTTCACTTGTCTAACATTTCAGCATTTCTAAGATTTCTCTTCCGCATAGCCATTCTTTGGTCCTGTTTCTACTTAGTCTCCACGATTGCTTTAAAATGTTACTGTTGATTGGACGGGGTTTCAGTAAGCAGCCCATGCTGGTCTTCAGCTTGGATCCTCCTGCCGCTGCCTCCCGCGCTGGGGTCGCAGGTGTGTCCACACTTGGGGTCCACATTCTGCTTTCCTCTCCCTTCTGTCTCTCTCTCTTATCTCTGCTGCTTTCTCTCACCCTCTCGTTCTTTTTGTCTCTTTCCTTCTGTCTTTCCCTTTCTTTTCTCTTTCTTCTCTTTCCATTTTTCTTTTTCTCTCTCTCCCTCTATTCCTTTCCCTCTTTCTTTTTCTCTTTTTCTATCTTCCTCCATCTCTCTTTTATGCCCACTCCCCCCCATCAAGCATCCTCATTTATGATTATTTCCTTTTCCAATCTTTTGTCCCAATTTTGATTTTTTTCATAGGCATTTTGCTTATTTTATGTATTTTGCCCGATACCTGGTATCACTGTTGGGGTCTGACCTTCAGCATCCTCATCACCTTGCTGCTGAGCTCTCAGACTCCCCTGTGCACAATGTAGATTTAGGGGATAAAGCCCCAGCCTCTTCCTGGAGCCCAGCTGAGCCCCAGACGGGGCCTCTGCATCCTCTGGAAAGGACGTGGCCCCAGCAGAGGGCACGTGGAGGGGCAGCTTGGGATGCCCTTCGACCTTCAGGCTGAAGAGGCCCTGAACTAGGAGGAGACAGCACTTCCTGTCTCCAGCACTGGCGGGCGTGACTGTGTCCAGCCCAGCAGACACACCCAGTCTCCAGTGTGCTTCCCTGGGACACGTGTTTAAAGCCTCTCTCATTTTCTTGGGCTCCTGGTATTCCTGCTGGATTCAGTTCATGTTTTATCTCCGCCTAATCTCCTGTACTTTCTGCGAACTCATGGGCACAAAGGGCAGTGTGCTGGCCGCAGGCCACTGTCTCCTTGGGCATCCCAGCATCCAGTTGGCCATGCTGCCCTACGCCACTCCTGAAGTGTTATGGCGCCTTATCACCAAGATATCTTCCCAAGAAATCCTCTCTTTCCAGACTCCTTCCTCAGTAAACTCTTAGACCTGCACCCCGCTCTCTATCCACTCGTCTTCTGAGAACCCACTGTTCCCCCCTGGCCAGGGCGTATTCCTCCCTCGGCTCACAGGCAATGCAAGCTACATGTGCCCTGGCTTCTGCTCATGCAGCTGTGACTGCCCGTCCTTTAGGAGAGAGCTGCGGCTCGCCACTCGGAGGCATCTGAATCAGGCCCAATGGGAGTCCTGCTGCTGCAGAAACATGTCCAGACCACGTAGTGACCACAGCACATCCTGTGGACCATGTAGCCTACTTGAGACACTGTTGACCAGGGCCATGTAGTATCGCAGCACATCCTGTGGACTGACTGCTTGACTGCCCGATGAGAGGAGAACTCCATGTCCTACCTCCCTGAGGGCCGTCGCCACACTCATCTCTCTCTACCTCTGGCAGGAGGAAGCGTCAGCTCTGGCTGTTGCTATGAGACGTGATGTCCAGGTTCCTTCCCAAGCAGCTGCCAGCCAGGTGATCCTCGGCTGGTCAGACCCATCTGTGTGGCACAGGCGTGGGCAGGATGTTCCGTGGGGAGATGAGTTCTGACTTAAGATCAGGACTGAGGGTGCAGCTCAGCTTGCAGGGTGCTTGCCGGGCATGCAAGAGCCCTGCGTTCCGCGTCACATGGGCTGGGTGCGCTGAACAACTGTGGCTTCCGCTGCTGGTGAAGTGAAGGCCGTCTGTCACTGGCCTTGAGGACCCTCAGCTAAGGGAGACAACCCACCCCGAGGAAAGATGAGGAGAAGGAGCTGGGGTGGGGGAAAATGTGGGACTGGCCTGCAGAGACACCCCGCGGCTGAGAGGACTGTGAGACCAAGGCGCAAAGCACAAAGCGCCCCAAGGGTCGAGGGTGCCAGCAGGCACCCAGAGCCTAGAAGGAGTCACACCTGCTCTCAGTTCTCAGGACAGTTCTCAGCTGCCCTGCTCCGGGTGACTCGGGGACTTCAGCTGACCCTTTACGGCACAAGCGCTAAATTAAGACTGAGTTTACCCCACACTCTCAAAGGGGCTCTGCGCCCCAAAAAGCCTGGAATTAACTGTGTATGGTCGCACTATCTCCAGATAGTGGAGAGGTGGAGGCAGGAGGGTCTCAAGATTGAGGCTAAGAGCCCTTTGGCAGTTTCTAAAAATCCATCTTATGGTGTTTGGCTTTGAGCCCAAGTCGCTCCCACCTCAACTTAGCCTTTCTCTTAGAATGCAATTGCCCCGGTGCATGGAACTCTGCTGCTTCCCGGCCCCACGCCTGCTCAGCTGGAGGCTGGTGGGGTATCTGCCTGCCTCTTCTGCTGCCCTCTTGGTTAGAAAAAAAAATCTATAGGCACCCTAGCCCCTCATGGTACTCAAGGTGCCATGAGTTCCTTTTCCAGCTGCCTGCTTCTCATGGAGGGGCCCTAGCCCATGGCACTCCAGTGCCATGAATCCGTTTCTTGTTGCTCCTCATGGATTCCATGCCTAGGCACCGTGAGTTCTCCACAGCACCCTAGCCCCTCATGGCACTCCACATCTGGAGTTCTAACCTTTCTCTTCTCTAATAAACTCTACCTTAACCCTCAAAAAAAAAATCTGTAACTTCAACTGGGGTGATTCATGTTGATCCGGGGAGTGAGGCAGGAGGACGCTTGAGGACAATAGTTCGATGCCAGTCTGGGCAACATATTGAACCCCCTCTCGAAAGAAAATTAAGTCTATCAGGCAGTATCCTTTGCCATTTAATTGGCGCCTTCACCGTCTGCCCACTGTCTCATGTGGTCAGGCTGGCCTTGAACGCCTGACTCCCAAGTGCTGGAAGTGCAGGCATGCCCACCATGCCAGCTCCCTCACTCTTTCAGGAAGAGAAAAGCCCACTCTGCCTAGTGTCTCGGTGCATAACACACCTGCTTCCTTATGTTCCCTGGGTCACAACACACTCAGCTTCCTGTTGATCTGCTTAGCCTCCTACATGTGCCAGTCGGCCTTGTGACTAAGGCTTGCCACCCTCTCAAGGCTCGGAACAGCCTACCCGTCATTCTCGTGCTTTGTCGAGGACTCACATCTGGTCTCTCTTCCTGGTCTAGTTGAGGCATGTGACATGGAGGTGAATTTCCAGTTCTTCCCCACAGGGCCAAGGGTGAGTTAGCTGCCCACTTCTGCACTGCACATCTGTGTCAGAAACAAGATGAAATAATGTTTGCCAGGCTTCTAGGGCTGCTGGCTGGGGCTTTTCTGATCAGGCGCCTGCCCAGTGCTCCAGAAGCCCTGGATTCGATTCTCATCACGGACTTGGAAACAATCCCAGCACTAGGGAGGCAGAGTCAGGCGGGTCAGAAGGTCAAGGGATTTTTCTCTCTGTGTGTGCATATGCATGTGTGCATGTGTATGTGAAGGTACATGTATGCACGCATATGTGTGGATATGTTTGTGTGTGCAAGAGGCACTTGGGTGGGTATGCCTGTGGAGGTCCGAGGGTGACTTCTAGAATCATACCGGATTGCTTTACCTCCTTTTTGCTTTGGGGTTTCCCAGACTCTGCCTTTCAGGGCTGGAAATGCAGGCGTCCACCATTTCCACCTGGCATTTTTACATGGGATCTGGGATCTGAACTCAGGTCCTTTTGTTTTTGAGGCAAAGGCTTTAATCCCTGAGCCATCTCTCCAGCTCCCAGAAGTTCAAGGTCAACCTGGGTTACGTGAGACCCTGTTTTGAAACACATATGTATTACACACACACAGACACACACACACTCACACACATACATGTACACACACGCGCACACATACATACACATACCTCTCCCAGGACAGCATAACAAGGGTTCTCACTTACAGCAGCTCTCGTGCCCAGTCTCTGACTACACATAATCCACCAACTGAGAGACAAGACTCACCTCTCAGCCTTCTTACCTCAGCACACCCCAGAGAACACCTGACACCCAGGGTAAGCCAACACCAAGGTTCACAGCACCTCCATCCCTCCCCAGGCAGGGAGAGTTGGGCTTCACCTAGTCGGGGGCCTTAAGGTGCTAGGCCCACTCCTGCCAGGCCCCCGTGTTGCTGGGGGACACTGGAAGCCAAGCACAGCCCACCATGCCCTTTCCTCCGAGCACTCAGGATCCTCTAGCACTGCCACGGGGGCTTCGGGAGGGCAGGAGAGCTTCAGCGCCTCCCTGAAAACCAGCTTCTGAACGCTGTGGGAGCCCAGGCCTTAGCGGAGATCACACGGGATGCAAATGGTCACAAGTAACTGTCGATGTTTAAAAACCTTTTCATTTTTCAAAAAGTCATAAATGCACATAGAAAAATATCATTCAAATAGGATGAAAGCGCCAGTCTTCTTTCTAGTTTGTACCCTAACCCCCCCAATCACCCCCTTTTCCCTTCCCATTGGTCACCATGTCCATCAGTCTTCCAGAGCCTTCCAGAAATATGCTCATTGTGCACGCATGTCTGTGTATGTGTCTATGTATATGTATGTGTGTGCATATGTGAGTCTGTGTGCATATGTGAGTTTGTGTGTGTATGTGTGTGCATATGTGAGTCTGTGTGTGTATGTGTCAGGGTACCTGTGAAGAGGTCAGAGGTGACATGTGGTGTCTTCCTCAATCATTCTCCATCTTTTCTTCTGATGTGTGTGTGTGTGTGTGTGTGTCTTTGTGTGTGCATATGTATGCGTGTGTATGTATGAGTGTGTGTCTTTGTGTGTGTGTATGCATGTGTGTGTCGGGGTACCTGTGGTGAGGCCAGGGGTGTCGTCTGGTGTCTTCCTTGATCACTTTCCACCTTTTCTTCCAAGGCCTGGTCTCTCACTGAACCTGGTACTCGAAGATTCAGCGAGATTAGCTTTGGGCAAATCCTTGGGATCCTCCTGCGTCTACCTCTCCAACAATGGCATTGCAGATGAATGGCTTTTTTTTTTTTTTATGTGGGTACTGGGCACTGGACTCAGTCCTCTTGCAGCAATAAAGAGGATAATCACTTTACCAACTGAGTCCCCATGAATTCAGGAATGCACGTGACACACATCCCGCGTGTCTCACAGCCTGCTGCACTCAGAAGACCCCCACAAGAGCTCCTCCACTTTCTGCACTGGAGGGTGGAGCCTGGGAAGCCCCAAAGCAAAGCAAAAAGGAGGTGAAGCAATCCAGGATGATTCCTAAGTCACCAAACAAACAAATAATCTTTTTCTAAAAAGGAAGGACCAAAGAAGAGTCGGGGGAGTTCTTTGGGCTCAGGAATCACGGCAGCTTTGGTGCAGATTTGTCCGGGCGTTGTCAGGTGCCGAAGGAATGGGGCTCACTCAGCCGAGCGCCTCACATTCCTCTACTAAGAAGGTCCTGTTTCCTAACGTAAGATTAGTGCAGTCAAGTGAACTTATAAAGCATGCTTACCAGGCTGGGCATGAAGCTCAGTTGCTATGGGGCTAACCTAGGCTGCTCGAAGCCCTGGCCTCCGTCACCAGCACTGCACGAACTGGGTTCAAAGAGTCACACCTGCAATTCTAGTGCTGGGGAGACTGTGGCAGGAGGATCAAAGTCGTCTTTAGCTATATAGTGAGTTGGAGACCAGCCTTGGGTACATGAGAGCCTGTGTGTGTGCGAGAATGTATGTGTGTGTATATGAGAGTGTGTATATGTATGTGTGTGTGAGAAAGACTGTGTAAGCATGTGTGTGAATGTGTGGGTGTATGTATGTGTGTGAGTGTGAATCTGTGAGTAAGTATGTGTGTGTATATGAACAGTAGGATGCCAACTCTTTAGAGGCCTTTAACTTGATGGTCCTCTGGTTAGACTTAACTGGTCCTTAGACAAGCAGACAGCATCCCAAAGACAAGGCAGGACACGCCCACTGCCTGGCAGCCTGGGGTCACCTGACCCTGTTGTTAAGAGGTCAGTAATGTCACCTTATGATCCTGTACAGGTCATAGTTTAAACACCAAATACACAGAACATTTTTAGAGACGGTTTGGGAAATTTTAGTGTTAAGTGGAAAGCACATAGTATAAAGGGCTGTAATTACACAATTTAATTTGGTTAAATGTGAGAAGTGTTATTGTGGCTTTGGGAAAACACTACTTTTAAAGATGTGCACTGGGGACTGCGGAGATAGCTCAGGGGTTTAGTCTTTGCCTCTCAAGCAGAAGGACCCGAGTTCAGATCCACAGACGCCATGTAAAATGCTAGCTGTAAATAGCAGTGGCCTGAATTTCCAGCTCTTCCAGCCCTGAGAAACCCAGGGCAAAGCAATAAGGAGACAGAACAGTCCAGGATGATCCCAAAGTCACCCTTGGGCCTCCACGGGCACACACTCACGCCCCTTCTCATGCATATCCATGTGCACACCTATGTGCACACCCAGCAGTATCCTCCGCTTTCTTCTGGTGATGTCACTGACGCTGGGCACTAGTGCATGGGGCAGATCTGACTGGGCAGCGCTGTGGCCCGAGCTCTGACTTACCTCTGGGGATGTCGTCCTTCGGGGTCCATGGGCAGGGCTAGCACCTCGCCTCTCATAAGCCAGAGGTGTGGCTGGCCAGCTGCTCCTCAGCAGCAGGACACGCCATGGCCACACCCAGTCCAATGTCCATCTGGGAGCTGCTGCAGCCCAGCAGGAAGTGCTGAGGTCAGCGGTTCCGCCTTTATGTCCCTCGAGGACTCACACCTGTGGCGGGGGTGGGGGGGGTGGGGTAGAGAGAGGCTGGAGGCGCTTTCCTTCTCCCGGGTGCACAGTCATGTCTAGGGACCCTTCCTCTGAGGAGGCTGGGCTGTGTGGTTTGGACCGAAGCCTGAGATTCCTGAAGAGACAACCTCCCTCTGGGTTTGCTAGGCAGCTCCACTGGAAAGCATCGGGAGCTCATCTCTGCGGCTGGGAGTCAGGAGTTCAAGGCCAGCCTCAGTTGCATAGTGTTTTCCGAGCTAGCCTGGACTATACAGTGAGACTCTTGGCAAGAGAACAAAGCCACAATCCCATAGCTCTCTGTCTTCCCTGGGCCCTGGGCTGATTCTAAGGTCTGATTTGAGGTTTTTGCTGAGGGGGATGGGGAAGGGTCAGGAGCGAGTAGAACTCAGTTCGAGGTTGCTGGGTGCCCTCAGCAGCAGTGGTGCCCGCCATTGGTTGGCACAGGCTGTGGGTAGAGCAGCTGATGACAGGGATTCCTTTGTTGGCTCAAGGCCCAGCCCCGAGGTCGCTGTGGGAGGAAGTCTGGCCAGACGCTTCAGTCCTTCACATCTTCCAACCGTGGTCCTCCTGCTTTGGTGGAGGTGGGGTAGAGAAATGAGAACAAGAAGTTCTCAGCTAGGAAAATCAGCATGTGAAATGTTACTGAAATGCACAGCTGGGGCTGAGAGTGTAGGTCAGTGGTGGGCTCAGCCTGGGCTCCGGCTCTAGCAGCACAAACAAGAAACACAACAGAAAGAACAAACCGCAAGGGTCTCCTGGGGCCTAGGCACGGCTGTAGGAGCTCCATGGGCAGAGCCCTGGGGCGCTCTTCCATGATATAGGTGTAAATTTACCTGAAGTCCTGGCGGGCAGCCTCAACTCTGACCCTGGGGGAGGGGTGGACCTGCTACGTAACACCAGCCCTGAGCTCACCCTGTAATCCAGGGGGCTTCAGACTTGCAGTGATCCTTCTGCCTTCCCTCGCGAGTGCTGGGATACGGAGCTATCATACCTAGTTAGCCCCCGTGTTTCAAACAAGTCTTCTGACCTCCCAGGGGATCCAAAACTAGCGGCTGAGTTAACCAACTGTGGTCAGGTCCTGTCCTGAGCAACTGCCCACAGATGTGAGTAGGCTTGTGAAAGAATTGAGCTGTGTTCCTTCTAGATGCAGAAATCTGAGAAAAGCCACCAACAATGATGCTTGCATAATACATTTGCACACTCTATGTAATGCATATGATACATATGGACGTATGTGAAACTCATTTATAGTTTTATATTTAAAACAATTTCTTTTTTTTTTTTTTTTTTTTTGCCAGTGCCGACTATATTTCAAGTCGTCACGGCGGGGTATTGGGAAAAGTTTTCAATTAGCAATAATCGCGCCTCGGATAAACATTGGCTACGATACTGCCACTGCGCAAAGCTAAAGCTATTTAAAACAATTTCGAGATGATGAATCTTCTTATACTGTGATACGTCGTGTAGTCTCTTCATGATTTATTCTTTAAACATTCACCACAGCCTTTGTTTTTCAAGCCAGACACTCAGCACTGGGGAGCCCAGGGCTACAGGGGGTGGGGAGGGGCGGGGTGGATAATTTTGCCTCCAAGCCTTACATCACTGTTTATTAACATTCTTCCACGCCTGGTCGCCTAAGTGTCTACATAGCAAAGCACTTCCCCATAGTGACTGCAGTCCAGCGGATGCAGCCACCGTCTGCTTCGCTTTAGGGGCTACTTACTGCTGACAGGTGTGTCTGGTCCCTGCTTTGGCCTGGAATGTGCTGATGGGAAAGTGGGCATGTACTGCCCTCTACTGGTCAAAACATGTAGAGCGGGACGCGTTCTGGAAAGATCAATGCCCACAAGTGCTCTCTGACAGAGTTCTTGATTTGGCTGTTCTCATATATTTCTTTTTTACTTTGTGTGTTTGCATATGTGTGTGTTTTGAGTGTGTGTGTGTGTGTGTGTGTGTGTGTGTGTGTGTGTAAAGAGAAGGCCACACCTGTGCTTTCAGGGAAAAAAGTGAATTTGAAAATAGTTAATCGACAGTGTAAAGCCTGGGACTGGAGAGATGGCTCAGGGGTTAAGACTCTGCCTGGCAAGCAGAAGGTCCTGAGTTCTACCTAAGTTTGGATCCCAGATCCCTTGTAAAAACACTAGGCAGAAATAGCAGCACCCTGAGCTTCTCAATCTGGAAGGTGGAGCCTGGGAAATCCCGTAGTGAAGCAAAATGGAGATGAATCCAGGATGATTCCCAAAGTCACTTCCACAGGACACACAGTACCCCATGAGACGCACACTATAAATATGTATGCATGCATAATGTGTGTATGTATGCATGTATGTATGCGTGTATGTATGCATGTATGATGTGTGTATGTGTTCATGTGTATATGTATGCATGTATGATGTGTGCACGCATGCATGTGTATGTATGCATGTATGATGTGTGTATGTGTGTATATATTCATGTATATATGTGTGTGTATGTATTCATGTATGTGTGTATGTATGCATGTATGATGTGCATGTGTGCATGCATCCATGTATGTATGTGTGTATGTATGCATGTATGAGGTGTGTATGTGTATGCATGTATGATGTGTATGTATGCATGTATGATGCACACATGTATGTATGAAGCCTTCCATGCTGGAATGCCATTAAGGAAAAGTGGTCCATTTACCCCTTTGCTCCATGCACTGTGGCCTTAGCACTTGGCCACAGGGGAGGTGGAGGCAGGAAGTGACTTCCCCTGGATGCTGGGAGAACCTCATTGCATTTTGCTGGCTTTCTTCCAGGAGTCTCCTCTTTCAGGATGTATCTGCAGGGCACGGGGAGGGACTTTTACAATTGGATGGCTTCACCATGTTCAGCACGTTTCTGAGCATGTGCTCAGCAAACTCTTCCCTCAAGTCTTTTGCCCTTTTATCCATCAGAGAGAGCATCGGTCTTTGTGTACCTACACCCCGCACATCAGTGCTGCTTAGTATTCTGCAGGGACTCACAGATGTGTTCTCCTATCTGCAGCTTGTCTTTAATATCTTAAGGGTGTGTTTTCAAAGAGCAAAGGTTTTTTGATTTTGTTAAAGCTGAATTTATTTATTTATTTTTTTGGTCCCCTTTGTTGGCATTGTTTAGTGTCAGAGCTAAGGAATCGCCGCCTGACCCAGTGTCACAAGACCTACACCTGGGAGGCCAGCCAGGATGGCTCACATGGTCCTGGCAGCTGGGCGTGTGCGGCAAGAGGGAGGCTTGTGTGAGGCAAGAGGGAGGCTTGTGTGAGGCAAGAGGGAGGCTTTGAGTTCAAGGCCAGCTTAGGCTGCAGGGCTCACGCTAGTCACATTTTATATCACTTTAGTAAGTGTACTATAGAGCAGCTTGACCGAGTTAACCCGGGCTTGTGTCTCGTCTCCTGCTTGGCTTGGGTAAGCGATGATCCCGCATGGTAACCCCTGTGGGCTGCCTGGAGCCCGCCGAGAAGCTTCCTGCGTGTGTTTCTAGCTTTTCATGAGGCTCCCTGTCCTGGGCTTCCATTCTGCCTGGGCACATGTGGTCTTAACCACTCACCCAGTAGAGACTAGTAGAGAAATCGGAAGACCTCCTTGGGGGGCTGCTGGTGATGGCCACTGACCAGGTGTTCCCACAACCTCCGTTCTCCTGGGCACCTTCTCCCTGGTGTGCCATAGGGGGGGTTTCTGGCCCCTCCTGCCGTTCCTCCCAAGCTGCGCAGAGTCCTCAACCCTAGGGCTGCCGAGGGGGAGTTCACAGGTCTCAGAACCGGCAGTGCAGTGACCAGACGGGATGCGGGCAAAGAAGCAATTCTGTCCTCGTGTCTAAAAAGTTGAAGGTAGAGCTTGTGCGACAGCTAGTGGGTTAGGATCGGCTGACAACTTGGCGACCTGAACTGCATCCTTAGATGCCCCATGGCAGACAGAGAGAAGTGATCTCTGAAGTGTCCTCTGACCTCCACCCATGCACCAGGACGCGTGTGCCCACACCAGGACGCATGTGCCCGCTTTCTCTTCTCCGCAATTGATAAATAGGTGTTTTTAAATAACAACAGCAAGAACAAACTCTATCTTCCTCCAGCTCAGAACAAAAGCCAAAAATCCTGAGTTTAGAGTCAGTTTCTTTGTCCTTTCGCAGGGCAGGGATTGGACAGAGAAAGTTTCAGGCTGTCGTTAAACTTTAACTGCTAATCTTCGCAACAGCCCTGTAAGGGAGTTTGGAGTTTGGAGTTTGGGGGAAGTCATTCGCCCTCAGACACACACCTAGTGACCAGTGAGCTGGCAGGACCTCCAAACTCAGTTTCCCCCAGCCAGCCCCCCACCTCCGTCGTTGCTACTTCATCTGGCTGGACTTTGCTGTGTTCCCCAGGCTGGTCCCATGACCTGGAGTCAAATCATCCTCCTGCTTCAGCTCCACCCCCTAATCTACAACACCTAGCCTGGACCTCTTTCTGGGTCAGCCACTATTAAATGAAAGAGAATTCTAGGTCAGGCATGGTGGTGTCTGGCTGGAAGCATTGTAAATCTGAGGCAAGACCCTGTCTCAAAAAAAATTAATAACATGAAATAAAAAGAATTTCCCAGCCCTGGAGACACGCGGGCTTTGTACCCACGGTGTTTCATGGGGCGGCTGCTGGGCTGTCCATGTCTTCTCACCACTCGCTAGAGCCGGCCAACCTCCAACCACAGGCCCACTTCTTGGCTGGCGAGACAACTTAGCAGGTAAAAGTACCTGCCTACAATCCTGGCCCCTCAGGTTTGACCCCCAGAACCCACAGAGCAGAAGGAGAGAGCTGAGTTTCCCTCTGACCTCTGTTTCTCTCCCTCTCTCTCTGTTTCTCTCCCTCTCTCTCTCTCTCTCCTCCCTCTCTCCCCTTTCCTCTCTCTCAATCTATTTTTATTTATTTATTTTTAAATTTTTTTATTTATTCAATTGTGGGTGTATATGTGTGTGTGTGTGTGTGTGTGTGTAGAACCACGGACGAATTCGGGAACCAAAAGGTGGCCTCTTGCTTGATGAGGCAGCACCTACTTCACCCATTTTGAACCGAATCTTTCTTTGAGCAGGACCCTGACTTCCCGCCCTGCGCGAGGCTCCTTGGCTGGGCTTCTTCCCTAAAGCAAATCCATGAACGACTCGCTCAGAGTCGCGGGTGGAACCAAAACAAAACAAGGCAGAAGCGTCCAAATGTAAAGTGCTGGAAAACCCAACATTTTATTCACTACGTCTTGGCGGCTACACGAAGGTGGAAACATGGAAACGCTGAGCGTGTGATGTCACCGCTTGCTTTGTTTCCCTTTTTCTTTTTCCTTAGCAAACACAGCCGATGATATTGTGCAGCATAAGCCAGAACAGTAGCCAATTAAAAGCAAACGAAAGAAACCTTAGCACAGTACAGGAGACGCCGTGAACAGACCAGAAAGGACGCCCACCGAGTTACACGCACAAGTACAGAAGCATCGGATGGAGGGAGAGACAAACGAAACGTCAGTACGGGACCGCAACGAGCACAACCACTATTTGTTGGACGTGTTGGTGCAAATGTTCCCACGGTTTTCTAAGAGACGAAGAACGCATCCGCTGCGCTCTCATCCGAAGTCTAAGCCCCGTGTGGTTTAGTTAATGAACTGCGGATTTACTTGTTCTATTTTTTCTTTTCCTTGTTACTAGCAAAGAAGTTCTTCTGCTCTTGGGAGACTTTTTACTTTCCCGGTCCTTTAATTTTTTTTTTTAAATTTTTACCCATGATTGTCTTAGGCACCCTCCTTACACAATAAACCATTAAGCTAACTTGAACAGGGAAATTGAGTCATGCTCCAAAAATAGAAAGGTCATACGGGGTACTGAAACTAGAAAAAGGGGGGAGGGACAGGTCTAAGTGAGGGACAGATGAGCAGGAAACAGAGAGATTTGAAAACAGCTATGGAAGCCAGTGGACGACAGCATTTTGAAGTTTATTAATATTCTTTTTTAAAAAAATACTTATCAGTTGGTTCAAACGGCAAATCTAAAATGAGCCCACAATGATTATGTAATAAATGCAGAACATACTACACACAAAGAGTCAAGACTACCACAGAGAAGTATGACCTGGTAAGTGTAACTCTGCCCCCATGCTGAGCCCCCTTCACCAAAGCCTTCTGGGGCTTGAGACACCCTCAAAAGCAAGGCGCTCCTTGCTCACTCGTGGGGTGGGCAAAGCAGGCTTATTACTCTATCAAAATACAGGAATATAAGCATGTTCTTAAGAAAATGTAACTCTTGACCCAAATCTAAGCCTTCTCTCTCCTTCTCTACCCGAAACCCACCTGTGAGAGAAGAGAAGGTCCCATGTGCTTGAAGAGGATGTTTACGCTGCAGCGGAAACCAACAAACACATCGAGCAAAGTGACAGTGTGACTGGCTTGGAAGGACACTCCGTCATTTAGGGTCTGTGTGCTAATCAAAGGGCGGGGATGGCTGCCAAGCTCACACCTATGAGGGAGCAGAGAGCCCCGAGACTGCTAACTAGACAGACCCCTTCCCACACAGCTAGGGGCTTACAGGAATGTGAGGGGCGAGGCTGTGGGGAAACAACCGCAGAAAGTGAATGGTTTTAGGTGCATCATGAGCCAAACCGATTGGTTTCACACTTGCTGTTAGGGTTCAGGTGACAAAAAGTCCCCCCCCACCCCCTGCATACAACACCATCCTCCACCGGAAGTACAGAAACAAAGGTGGACTTAGAGCATTTCCAGATTCAAGTCAGCTCGGCTCTGCCAGTTTTCGCTCTCTTTGCTCTTCCTACCCATGTGGATGGGTCAAAGCAGACACCCAAAAATCAAAGGCAGAAATGAAGAGAAGCATCCCACCAACACTGGTGCTTGGAAACAAAGGCGTGAAATTCTTTGGAGGTTCAGGTCTGACCCGCAAAGTAATTGTTTTCATAAACAATAACAACAACAATATGAGAATAAGTTAAAGGAAAATCACAAGAATGTGTTTTCTTATTTCTCTCTTGGAGTACATATTTGGCATGTTCGAGTTTTGGAGAGGACCTGCCCGCTGAGAACCAACTAAAAACACGCCTTATGTCTGAGAGGTTCTTACCCTCAGCTCTCTTAACATCAAGAACAAAAAAGATGGTAACTTAAAGTTTGGCCATTTACATTCTACTATATACATTGCAAATTCTACATAGTCATAAATTAACATGGTGATTAAATAAGCTCATAGAAAATGTAATTAACTTAAAACAAATCACAGCACATTATAGAGAAAAATAGGAACAAGTTTCACGAAGAGAGATTATATATATATGTATATATAATTTTTTTTACCCTGTGGAAACAAATTTCTATGAAACACAAACTTTTTTATAAGGAGCCATCAAAAAAAGAAAGTAATTTCTTATTCAATTCTTGCTTTTTTTTTTTTTTAACACAACCCTTTACCCACCAGGAGAACTTTGCAGAAATTAAGTCTTCCTTGAGTAACACAGCAGTTTTGCCAAGAAAATAAATCCCAAACCAAAGAGGGAGGGGAGAAAACATCCCAAACAGATCAAGCTACAAAATAAATAAGAATTAAAAGTTTCTTTTAAAGTAACCTTAACAATTACCAAACTAGTAAGTTCTGCCTTATCACATAACTCTCTATACAACATAACCCTAAAACTTTATTACTATGAGGTATTTGGAGAAATTGGTAAAAGTGATACACGGCCTGCTTGGGGAAGGGACTGGTAGGTGGGTGGAAGAGGTCTCAGGAGGGGACAAGAGGTGAAGCTTTGGTTTATCAGCAAGAAATTGGGGGGGTCATCCTTTGGTATCAAAGAAGGTTTCATTGCATGGTTGCATGGGGAAAGCACCACGGTGAATAATTATTCCTTTTTTTTATTAGTGGCCTTTAAGAGGCTGAGGTATTCAAAGAGCAGAAGGTGAGAGAGGTTGACAGCGGTTTAACACTTTGGTTTTAAGAAAGGCACTCGTCCTAGGAGTTTACAAAGTTTGCAACGGGTTTGCCTAGAGATCGACAAGAACTAGCTGTGATGGTATTTCCTAATGTCATTGTTTCCATATTGAGAATGAAGACAGTTTGCACATGAGAGGGGGGAGGAGGGGTGGGGAGGAGGGGTGGGGAGGAGGGGGGCGAGGTCCCTCTGCAGGCCGTGACCATGCGTGGAAACGTCTTTGGTATTCTTTGGTATAGCGATGTGATTAAAATCACCAATGGAAATCAAGTGAGGTAGCGTCTTTGGTTCACACTATAAATAGTAGATCTTTACACTTTTTTTCTTTTTTTTTTCTTTTTTTTTTTTTTTTTAAACACGTGGAAGTAGCTATTTCTTACCTTCTGTTGCTTTGTCCTTACTATTCAGGAAATAGTTATCAAATGCACTGTAAAGCTAACCACACCACAGGAATATTCCAGAAGGCCAAATGCATCTCAGCAGCCTCTGGTCCTTGAATGCACCTAAACAACTAGGTAGAAAAGGGAGAAGTGCTTTCTCTTTGTTTGCTAAATGCATAGTTTTCATCTTGTATGTACAAAGAAGGGAAATGCCTTTAAGCTCGTGGGAACACGTCCGAGGACTCTTTGGTATAGCAAGGTTTGCTTTTATCCTGCAAGTCGCCTGGATTTTCAATGGGAATGGAATGAATCTGCATGCAGCATGGTGCTTTTATATTGTCCTGGAAAAATCGTGAATTTCTGAGGGCCATAGTAAGCGTCATGCTGGGTCTGACCTTCAAGTCTCCCCACGGCTTGTCTTTGGTCTTTGGGGTTCAATCCCAGGGAGCTCCCATCCCTAGGACCCAGGGTCCCTGTCTTGACATTTATTTACTGAGATCTGGGTTTTACAGTATCTAGTTTTACATCGAAGCTTCCTTCAGAAAACTTTCTAATTATTAATATTTCAGGACTTAGATGTTTTTGTGGCCAAAACCAGACTAACTTCCATTCTACTAAAACAAAACAGAAACTCATTAGTGTTTGAAGGACAGTTTGTAAATAACGTGCACACAGATGAAAAATTTTGGTTAAGGGTTTGAGAGAGGAGGGGGGTGAGGGCAGGTGATGTGCCCTCTGAGTATGGGGCCAAGCTGCCAATCAGCTCAGAACAGTAATGGAAGCCTTGGTCTAGCTTGGGTCCCTCACGGAGCCTGAAGGCATTGCTTGAGAGAAGCTGCTATAATTTCTTAAAAAACGTTGTAAGCATGCTCAGTTAAGTTAAAATTTGCTTTTCAGGCTCGGACATGTGCATTGGGAGTTATGTATCTCCAGACCCTGAAATGGCAGAGTGATGAGCATGAAATGCTGGTGTGAGAACTGTCTTTGGTGTTAGCAAGTGGGATAACTTTTCTTTTAAAAAAAATCAAGAAATCATTATGGCAAGATATTGAAGATGCAATCATATTCTCTGAGACTGTGCCTACTCAACAGTGAAAAGATTCAAAATGCAATTGGATTGATTTGTGGGAGTCAAACATTCACCACAAAACAATGTGGTTGTGTGAATCTGATTTCTGTTTTTCTTGGGAACTGGATCTGGTAAGACTATGTAGATGTGGCTGGAACTTCCTGCCTCTGTGTAGATGTGGTTTCAACTTTCCCTGCCTTGTTTTCCTCTTCCTAAGTTACAAACATGTTATATACTTGGGCCTCCAGCTCCCTCCACTTACGAGAGAGAGAGAGAGAGAGAGAGAGAGAGAGAGAGAGAGAGAGAGAGAGAATATATTCATTTTTCCCTTTTGGTTTCTGTCACAGATAAGAGCACATTCTTAGCAAATCTAAGGGGTGATCATTTAAACTATCTCTTCAACCTGAATTGTCTCCTACTTAGCAGGGAAACTTTTTAAAGCAGAAGTTTGGGTGAAATTTTAAAAATACCAAAGCAAAATGTCATGCAAGTGCAGGAGCTTATGAGGGGAGAAGAATGGGCTGCTTTCCTCTCCTTACCCCTGCAGGCACGGAGGAGACAGGGCCCCTGGGTTCAGCATTCCAGGCGCTGGGCTCTGAGTATCAAGAACTACTCTGTGTCAACATTATAGGGCTTTTCGCCTAGCATTCTTGTGAAGCCCAATAAAGAACTTCCTGTTTGGATGACACTCAGCTTCGTGTTTCTAGTTATATGTGCTGATCAGTCGTGGGAATTCAAATCTTTACCTCACCATGCACCAGAAATACAATGCACATCAGACACAACTCAGTTGAATTCAGAGAGAATATTCTCAGCTGTCCAGTGACTCCCACTGGTAATCCCCCCTGCGTCTAGACAGCCCCATTTAAGTAATTTGGAAAAACAGAAATTTAAAATTCGACTTGGAAGTTTATAAAATGTCCAACTTTGCATGTAGCAAGAAAGAATATGTTTTGGAGCTATGCTTAGTGAAATAAATTGCTTAGTTTCAACCGTTGGCTCTTGTGTGAGATTAGAACTCTGGGTTTTTCTCTGTGTGGTTCTGTCAGTTCTTCCATTTCTCAGTAGTGCCTGAGATGGTCAAATCATAAAATGGCTGGATTAATGATAAAGTTAGATCACTCTTAGCATGGGTACAGATGCGGCGTCACTTTAGTTAATGTCGGTCTGTGCACTTTGTGTTTGTGAAGTTTTTTTGAATGATGTTTGGTGTTAGGGGACTTTTACCAAGGAAGGTGATCTAGCCTGTCAAAGTTGGTTTTGTAGTCTTCAGACTTACATTCTCTAAGCTATGAGATTATGTCTCTATGTAAGTGGTGTCTATAGTTCCCTACTTGGAGCAACAGTGCAGATACACATGGGCTCTTGTGATAGTAATTACTTGCCTGAAGCTACGTTCCTTCTTGCTAGTTCTGCAAACTCATATTTCAAATGCTTCAAATAATACTTGTGAATCTATGCGGCATGTGTGTTATAGCTAGAGCAGTTCATACGTATAACTTTACATAGTATCTTGTGTAAAAATAGCTTTGGTTATTAAAATCATTGCAATAAAATACCTGCATTATAATATCGTGTTCTTTGGTACCTAGGTGATTTGTTTTCAGTGGATGGGGTTTTGCTTCATTTCTTAAGAAATATCTGAAATTCCTTAACAAACAAAGAGAATACACTGGTTTAGGAGTCATTCAAATTTTCCCTTGCTGGGTTTGAATCTGCTTTAGATTGCAGGCAGGTTCAAACACTAGGCTAGGCGAGTGGCATCACAGTCCTACGAACCCTCATGTTGGCTGCACCCCAAGGGCACAGCCTTTCCTGAAGACCAGCTCTCCCTAAGTCCCTAACCACTGGTAGTGAGGGGGGTGCACGCGTGCGCACGGGTGTTTGCAGTGTGTATACGCAAATGTGCACACTCACGTGAACCACATTATACTGAGACACTGTACACCTTTGTGGTGTGGTGGAGCGAATGGAAAGTTCGATCCTGAAAGACATCACTCAGTGGCTGGGGCTTTCCTGTGCTTCAAGCCACCACACAGCACAGCGGCCCAGGGCGGATGGCATGAGAGCCCAGGTTTTCCCGCTTATCCTGGTTGCTGCTGAGCCGCCCGCTGAAGTGTGTCTCTGAACAATATCAGCTGCAGGCCAACTCAGTCTTTGGTTTCTTTGCACTATAAATATCACTTTTTTCTTCTTCTTCAAATATTTCTAAGTATAAACCTGCTATCTTGAGGTCCTGGTCTTTAAAAACTTTTTTTTTTTTTTAAATTTAAAGCTTTTCCACCGAGGTTTTAGTCCGTGGCTATCCCTTCATGCTTTGGTACAAGTGCTTGATGAGGAGGATGAGCTGCCGGAGTTGGAGCTGCCTTCATCCTGCCACTTGTCCAGGCTCCTCCTTCGCGCGTTCATGAAGAAGTTGCTGACCGTGCTCAGCTCCAGCCCCAGCTGCTGAGAGATGGTGACCTGCAATTCTTTGGACGGACGCTTGTTCTCCTTGAATATCGCGTGGAGAGTTCGCCGCTGGACATCTGTGAAGACCAGCCGGGGCTTTTTGGGGGTGTTGCCTCGATCCTTGCCATGTTCTTGCTCTTTCCTTTTGCATGCTGCAAAGAAACACAGAAGATGTTTAGACAGGATCCGCTGCCTGATTGGTGTCTCTACCAGTTTGCATGGTATGTTCTTTCCAGCCCGGCGTGGCTCTCACGTGCTAACACCATGTGTTCTAGATTGCTACATCCATCCACTGCCAACCAGTCATAACCAGACCACCCAAGCAGCAATGTGTCACCAGCAGCGCCCACCAGAAGGTGACATTCTTCCCTTGTCCATCTTCATCGGGCCATCCCACCTTCGCCCTAGCGCAGTGAGGAGAAGGAGTGCATTGCGGTCAGGGTGGGCACGCCCACTCCTTCCTGCCTCATGTCCCCAGATGCTGTCTTCCTGTGACACAGGCTCTTTCCCTCAGTCTCTATGTAATGCCCCAGAGAGAGAGAGAGAGAGAGAGAGAGAGAGAGAGAGAGACAGAGACAGAGACAGAGAGGCAGAGACAGACAGAGACAGAGAGACAGAGACAGAGAGAGGCAGACAGAGAGAGACAGACAGAGGAAGACAGAGAGAGACAGACAGAGACAGAGACAGAGAGACAGAGAGAGGCATAGAGAAACAGAGAGCCAGACAGAGAGAGACATAGAGAAACAGAGAGCCAGACAGAGAGAGACAGAGAGAAACAGAGAGCCAGCCAGAGAGAGACAGAGAGAGAGAGACATAGAGAGAGAAAGACAGAGACAGAGAGACAGAGGGAGAGAGAGAGAGTCGCCAGCTCCGCTGCGTCCAGCTGCTGCTCCTCTGCCCAGCCTTCCTCCTGTTCCCAGCTGCTCCAGGCTGAACTCCCAGGTTCCTGCAGCTTCAGATGCTCCCAGTGTGAATGAGGCCTGCAGATGGCAGAGGAGCTTCCAGGGAAGCTGGGAACGCCACTGGGCTTGAGGGCAGCTCCATCTTAAGACACAGCTTTGCTCTGTAGCCCAGGTTTTGCTCCTGCTTCAGCCTTTCTGAACACTAGGATTGCAAGTGTGAACTGCCAGGCACACATCATTGTCTTACACACACATACTTGTATACACGTGTATGCATATACCTGTGAATACACACATGCATGCACATACACATGTGAATTATATTACACACATATATGGTGCTACTTAGTGAATAAAATGTCTTAGAGACTGAGAAAAGAGCTCAGTCTAGGATGTGTAATTAACATGTGCATGGCCCAGAGCTTCCATCCTCAGCACCTAAGGATATTCTGGATTAGTCACTTTGTTTCTATTTGAAGGAGCAACAGTTATGTTGTGGCAGACATGCAGAGCCCCACGTCCGCCCCCAGCAGCACTCGGCATGGTGGTGCGTGCAATTCCAGCGCTTGGAAAGTAGAGGCAGGAGAAGCAGAAGCCCAACAGCGCCCTCAGCTACAAGGCAAGGCTGAGGCCAGCCTGGGCTGCATGACCTTCTTCCCCATCTCACAAAATAAACCAGCAAAGACACAAAGAAAGCACTCAAAACGCAGACACATAGTGCCGCGGGTTTCAGCGAGGGGCGGATATGCTCCAGGGTCCTTGCACGGAGAGCTGTGGCTGCTCTGAGGCACGCCCAGGTGGGAAGGCCACAACTCACAGGTGTGATTTACAAGTGGACACTGGAAGCATCTAACAGTCACATGCCCCAAGTTACCCAAGTGATTGCCTTTGGCAATGTAGATAGGGGTTTCGGTCATGGTTGAAGAAATGGGTTATGTTAGTAATGTCTTAGCTTTTATTTATTTATTTTCTGCACACATATGTATGTGTATAGTGCACACACATGTGTCTACTCGAGTGCATGTCTGTGGAGCTCCAAGAGTGATAGCGGGACTCACCCTGGATTGCTCTACCTCACTGCTTTGCCCTTGGGTTTCCCGGGCTCTGCTTTCCAGCATCAGAATCGTACGTAGGCTGCTGCCACATACTTGCTGGACATTTTTTGTGGGATCTGGGAATCTGAATCCAGGTCCTTTTGCTTGTGAGGCAAAGGCTTTAACCCCTGAATGTCTCCCCAGCCCCATCTTAGTTTTCAAAAACAATTTAAGGGCTGGGGAGATGTTTGTCACACAAGGAAAAAGACCTGAGGAGTTTGGATCTCACATAAAATGTCAAGTGGGCACAGGAACCCACCTGCAATTCCATCCTTGGAAGGCAGAGATGGTGCGAGCTGACCAGCCAGACTAACCCTAACATCAAATTCTGGGTTTAATTAGAGACCCAACCTCAAGAACAGTACTGTGGAGAGAGGCTAAAGATGATTCCCAGGACGAACCTTGGGCTTCCACACATACGTGTGCACAAATGTGCATACTGACCCTCACACATGTGAACATGCACACATATCCCACTTTCACCCACACACTTACATACACCTCCATATACACACGAAAACAGACAAAGAAAGAACCGAAGCAAATAGAACACATTTTAAAGTTGCCACATCGGTTTTTCACCATGTAGCCCCAGCTGACTTCCCATTCACAACCCTCCTGCCTCAGCCTTTTGAGTGTGGGATTGTACAGCGAGGTGGACCCAGATGCCGGGTATGGGATCCCATAGTGTGGTGTGCCCAGCTGCTGGAGGGGACAGCGAGCGTCTCAGCAGAAGAGATGCCTAGAGATGAGGCCTGAAGGGTCACGGGTGTTTCTGAGAAGAGAGCAGCGTCTAGGAGGTACAGACACAAAGGCCCCCCAGTGCACTGGAGGAGGCTGTGGGAGGTGTGCTGGCACCATGATGGACAGGATTGAGTGGTTGGAAGGCAGAGGATGTGCAGGAAAGTGGGGAGGTGGGAACAGGAGGGTGGGCTCTGTGGTTCAGGGACCTCCATCCCAACCTCTCACCTTGGCACCAAGGCTGGAAGGGTGATAAGGGTCAGAACAGCTCCCAGGCTTCTGGCTGGATGGTCACCCTGGGATCCTCGAGGAATGCACACCAGGTCAAGGGCATTTCACGAGGACAGAAATGACTTCTACAGGGGACAAAATACACTGAAAATGTGTCCTGGACATTCTGCCTGAGGTCTCCTGCAAGTAGCTCGTTCAGAAGACAGAGAGACGTGTGGGGCCTGGTGCTCAAGGGGAGAGGCCTGAGCTGCACGTGGAGCTCAGGAAATCATTGGGACTGCTGCTAGATGATAAATTACACAGCACACACTACTGGAAAGTAAATATCAGGGCTCCAGGCAAAGTCCCCATTTCCCTATCCTCGAAAGGCAGAGCTAAGGAGATTCTCTGCAGAGACCCATCTTCCATCTAATCAGGTGTCTGAAGGACTCTGACAGGCTCCCACACTGGCAAGATTCGGCCGAGGCTGCCCTCGAGTCAGCAGTTTGCAAATGGTGACAGACAAGAGAGTGTCTCTAACGGGTTCTTTGAAAGGAGAATTTGCAGGTCAAGAGCATTTATAGAAAATACAGACAGCTTCATCCTCAATGCACAGCATGCGTGAGCGCACATAACTCTTCTCAAGCCTATTAAACCCCAAGGCCCCTTTTGGTGGGGTGCACTGATTCAAGTCCACAGATGTTCCTGTCAAGAACTACAGTTTGGTGCTTGTCTCGTGGTCTGGGCACTGCGGATGCGGCCATGCTGGAAGTAGGGAGAAGACCCTGTTGTGGTGGAGCCTGAATGGATTGATCTTTTCAGTAAGGTTTTCTGAAAAGTGCAGGGTGTCCATGGGACATGGGGGGTGTGTGATGAGCTGTGCTTGCAGGAGATGGAGCTGCCACTTGGGAAAGCTGAGATATCATAGAGTTGGGGACCGAGGAGCTTGTTGAAAGTCCCTGGGGAACCACAGGAGGTGAGGAGGATTGGCTGAGAAAGAAAACCATGCTTCTAGAAGCATTCATGAGATTCTTACTCTTGGACCCTTGGAGCGATACAATCAATGCTTTAGAAGAGTTGTGGGATCCCTGTGGGGTGGAGAGGACCCCTCTCCCGACTTAGGGAAGGAACGCACAACCAGGTGGCTGGGTGTCTACACATGTGGGCGGGGCAGCCACATGCACACATAAATAAAAAGAACCATTTCTGAGCAGATGCGGTTTGCATTAAAAACAGAACTATTCAACACAGAACTGGATTGTGGAATCACCTCCAGGGGGCAGCAGGCGGCACAGGCCCTTTTCGCCATGCCCACAATAAACACATGAGTAACTGTAAGGCTAATCGCTTTTTCTTCTTTAGGGAAGATGCACAGATGCTGGATTCCCCTGCCGGGCACTAACCTCTCTGTGAGGCTACACAGAGCAGACCACATTATGACAACGAAGCTGCAGCGCAGACTGGTTTCCAGTGTCTGTAATTACCTGGCTCAAAGAGTTTTCAAGATGGCCTTCTCTCTCAGAATGTGTAACAACTACCTCAAGCCCCGCTGTCTTCCCTCCATCCTTCACAGCTTTATGTTTTTATATATCATCTTATATCTTTCGTTCACCGACCTATCATTTACCTGCCTATAATCTATCTACCATTTACTTATATATCTGTCATCTATCATCTATCTGAGGTAGAAAAATATAAACTGTTAAATTACTGCAAGAGTTAAACATGAATTAGGAAGTTATGGCAAAGCAAGAGTTAAAAGGAAAAGTTCCTGAGTAAGGAAGATACTGTCCCACTCCTAGGCCCGCACTTGTGTTACTTGGTAACAATTAAGAGTCACAGAGAGTTCTGAAGACTGTGTTAACCTGCCCTTCTATGGCTAAGTAACATAGTATCTGCTTAAATAACAATGTATCTACCTAATGTATCAGCCTGAGTAACAATGTATCAACTTAAATAATGTATTGGCCTAAGTAGCATTATATCTGCTTAAGCAACAATGCATTTGCCCGAGTAATAATGTATCAACCTAAAGTAACAACGTATCTGCCTAAAAGTAACATTGTGTCTGCTTCTGAAAGTCTCCCTTCCCTTGCTCCCTTCTGTCTTGCCTTAGTATAAAATGGAAATACAAGTTGAACTCAAGGCTAGAGTCTTTCTCTCTTTCTCTCTTTTCTTTTTTCTTTCTTTCTTTTCTTCTTTTTTTCTTTTCTTCTTTCTTTCTTTTCTTCTTTCTTTCTTTCTTTCTTTCTTTCTTTCTTTCTTTCTTTCTTTCTTTCTTTCTTCTTTCTCTCTCTCTCTCTTCCTCTCTCTCTCTCTCTCTCTCTCTCTCTCTCTCTCTCTCTCTCTCTCTCGGCTCCAGGCTCCCAGTAACCTTTTTTCCACCCTAATTGATGTCTGAGAAATTATTCCATGGTAACTCCTGCAATTTATGTATGTATATATGCATGCATGCATGTATGTCTCTATCGTCTATCATCTACCAATCTCTATAATCTGTCTACCCATATCGGTTTATGATTTTTACACTTGTTTATCATGTGTGTTGGCACTGTGTGAAATGGACAGAGAACACCTTGCACAGTTTACTCTTCCAGCCTGTGGGTTCTGGGTTCTGTTACTGGCTCGAGCTGGTTTTCAGACTCCAGGATATGCAGTATTGGAAGATGGACGAACTCTAAGACCCAGATTCCCTTAAACAAGGCTGTGGTGAGGAGTCACCTAAAGGCCCCAGAAGGAGCTGGCCAGGAATGTCCCTGGTGGAGGTGAATTGACTGTGGATACTTTGGGGTTCCAGCTCAGCTTCCAGCCACGCCAGGCTGCAGTGTTACCCGCCTTGAGTTATTTTGGTGTGCTCTGGATATTTTTACAAACCGGGAACGGGTTATTTTGCAGTGAGGCGGCTTTTAAGTGGCAAACACAGCACAATGCGTGATCTGAAAAGGCGCGTCAAGATGTGCCTGACAGAAGCAAGGTCAACGTTCCATGCTGGCTGCAGTCTGCCTGACACATGCACGTTTGTGGGGTGTCTGCGACTTTGTGAGTGGTCCAGCTGGCTTCTCTGGGTAGGACAGAGCCTTATAAACACAATGAATAACCCCTATAACCTACCCTTCATCTTCCTCCAGGGCACTAAAACACCTCCAAGTGCATCCCATGTGGACTCTACAGAATGCAGGTGAGGAAGATGGAGGTGCGCTTCCCTTTCTCACAGATGAGTCCTGTCAGAGGACAGTGACTTCTTTGGGGGACACACAGCATGTCCCAGAAAGCGCAGAGCACCACAGACAGAAAGTGTTCAGGAGGTGAAACCGACTCGGGTGACACCACATAGGAAGTACGGCCAGACTGTGTGTGCCTGGATGGGTATGTAGGGAGACCAAGGGGTTCAGACAGCACAGAACACTGCATGTCCACACTGGCCGGGGACCAGAGTGAGTGTGGGATGAGGAGGATGCAGGGAGTGTGAGTGAACTGCCTTCACATGGAACGGGGAAGATGAGGAGCTGGGGGGTCTCAGTGGATGCCCATGGCACCCCGCCCACTACATGTAGGAAAGCATCTTTGATGACTAATTTTGATTGTCCACTTGACAGGATCAAATCACCTTGCAGGCTAACTTCTGGGCACATCTTCGAAGAATCTTCTAGGTTGACTTGAATGGGGAGGGTCACCCTGAATATGAATGTGGGCCCATTCCACTGAATTTTTAAAAATTAGCTGTCTACCTCTGTTTCCTGATTACAGCAGTGACCAGCTGCCCCTAGTGCCTGCCACTGTGTCTTCTCACCACGACAGCGCATCCCTCAAACCGCAAGCTGAAATAGACCCTTGAAATATACCCTTGAGGCCCCTTCTTCAGACCTCTGGCTGAGGCAACCAAGGAGCAAGTACAGCAGCTTCACCAAGCACTGCTTCGTGCCTGCTTCTTGAGCAGAGGTGTCCAGAACAAATGTCCCTGGAATCTGTGTGACTTTCCAAGTCTTGTCTTTTTTCTAAGACAGAGTCTCAGGTAGTCCAGACTGGCCTGGCACTTGCCACGTACCTGAGGATGACCTGGGACATCTGACTCATCTGCCTCCACCTCCCAAGCGCTGGGGCCATAGGCAGGTGCCACTGCACCAGTGTATCTGGTGCCAGGGCTTCGTGCACACCAGTGAGCTTTCTACCCCACTTTAGATGCAGGAAATGACGGCAGATACCCCTAGCATCTCTGTGGGAGGAGATTATCATGGTAAGTTCACAAGGTGACCCGGGAAACTGCAGAGAAACCAGGGATGCAACACTCCTCTCAAGTGGGATAGAAGTCACTGGACTTCGTGATATTTGGACCCCGCTGGGGACTGGTGGTCTACGTCTCTAGGTGGCCTGTCAATCTTTCCCCTGGGCTCCAGGGCCAGGCTGGATTCTGCAGTGAGAAAGTCTGTGAGGGTCTTAGACATTCTCAGTTGTGGTTAGAAATGACTGTAAAGTGCAGGAGCCGGGCCTGCTCCCAGATGAGCCTGAGGTCTCAGGAGGTTTCGGCCCACAGCCAACGCTGAGTTCTCTAAACCAGCATGCCTCAGATGCAATCACGTGGCCTGCGAAGTCAGAGCTCTGAGCAATCCTCAAGCTGTGGTCTGAACACTCTAGCTTTCCTGGAAGCTCGAGGGTGGCTTGCTCAGGAGTGTCATGGATGCACCCCCTTCTATACGTTCCTGAAAATGAGGCTCCTAAGAGAAGCTTTCTGGGAACGGAGAGATCTAGTCAAGCTTAGGTTAGTATTTACAATTTTCCTAAGATCAAAGGAATTACCTGCAGCTGGGATGGAGTCAGGAATGGGAGCTTGCCCGGCATGCCTGAAAGCCCCTCCCAGTCCCCCAGAACCAGCAGGGATGGCACCTGTCAGCCCAGCTTGGGGAGGCAGAGGCAAGAGGAGCATAAGTTCAAGGTCATTCAGCTCTATATCGAGTTTCAAGCCGGCTGTGCTAGGCTAGAACCCTGTCTCAAAAAGAAAAAAAAAATCACCGCACCTATTGTCAAAAATAGAAAATGATGAAATCACAGTTTTAGGACGTAGCTTGAATGTGGGTGGGCATTTCACAGGCAGAATGCCAGATGCCTCTGAGCTCAGGTCTGCCAGAGCCCATTTTGTGGGGTCTTCCAATGGTAACCCCCTCTTCTGTCCACAGTCTAATCCTGCAGTGACTGTCACAGACTCAGAAAGCAAGCAGGAGGTCTGCTTGGGGTAGTGTCTATGGAGAGCAGTTTTGGGCCTTTGGTCTGTGGCTCTGATGAACAAGGAAGTTGGGCAACAAGAGGGGGGATTTGTGTGGGCGGCTGAGAGCCTTTGTGTTTGGGTGCTGAATCTGAACCCAGGGCTCATACGCTGAGGATGTGCTCTACCACCTACCCATGCGCCCCAACTCCTGGTTGCTTTTAGTACTAACTGATGGGGCCCTCTCTCATCTGGCCAGGCACTGATGGTGGAGAGAACGAGAGAATGAGAAAAAAGAGAAAGAATGAATCTTCTTGGCAAGTAGTATTTTCAGGTAGAGAGAGAAGAGAAGAGAAAAGAAAAGAGCAGAGAGAGGAGAGGGAGGGGAGGGGAGGGAATGGGAGAGAAGGGAGGAGAGGGGAGGAAGGGGAGAGGAGAGAGAAGAGACAGACAAAAAGAGTAGAGACAGAAAGAAGAAAGAGAAGAGAGGAAAGAGAGAAGAAAGAGGGGAGAAAGGACAGAGAAAGAGAGAGAGAGAGAGAGGAACAGGATTTCTGTACACCCCTGATCACCCCCCCTACCCCCGGGCTGACACCCAGATACATGAGATAATTCTATGCTAAGCATTCTAAGCCTTGTTTCCCACACTTTAGCACACTGCACTAGAAACATCTTGTGGGCTGTTAAAACATAAACAACGGGGTTCTATCTGTTTTTGATTCAGCAGGATCGCTGACAAGCTTTCAAGTGATACCAGTATGTGTATATGGAGGAAGCCGGGATTATCACACGTTGTAGAATAGTCTGTACTATGAAATAGAGGACAGCAAATAAGGCAAGAAAAAATTCCTATGGCACATTTTCTAAATGTGGGTGTCAGCATTGACAGGAACTCCTGATTTAAAAATGTGTATGTGAGTATGTTGTGTGTACGTGTCTGTCACACATGAATGTATATATGCATATCTGCATGTGTGTATACAAATACATATGCATACATTTCCCAACTTTATCAGAAGGACAGAAAAACAGGCGCACTAACAGTCACAAGCATGCGCCCCGGTCTCCTGGGTCTTTCCCACCCACGGGGCAGAGCTTATCAAAGAGGGGCGAGATTCAAAGCTTGAAGCAGGGAAGGTTGCAGATGATCTGGAAGACCAGGTCACAGGGCTTCCCATCAGCAAGTCTGGAATGACTTGAGCACCAAAATACTTTAGAGTACAGTAACAGATTATAATTATTGGGGAAAAATGAATGTGTGGGTGCAGGTAACAGTAAGTTCACGAGCAGCTGAGACAGTAATGCAGAGGGTAGGGACGGGGAGAGGGAGGGAGGGAGAAAGGGAGGAAGAGACATATATATATATATATATATATATATATAGAGAGAGAGAGAGAGAGAGAGAGAGAGAGAGAGAGAAAGAGAGCGGGTATAGGGAGAGAGGGAGAGGGAAAGAAAGGGATGAGAAGGGAGAATGGAGGGAGAGACATATTATATATATATATATACATATATATATAACACGTTGCTTAAAGTACATATTATATATAATTTAATATATAATATATAATAATATATAACATATAATGTAATATATATAGAGAGAGAGAAAGAGAGGGGAGAGAGATGAGGAGGGAGGGATAGGGGAGAATGTGGGGTTCAGGCAGTACAGAGAGCCAGTGCCTACCAAGCACGAGGGAATGAGGACAGAAGTCATTCTCAAGCCACGGGAACAAGAGCGGGTCATGCGGAACCAGTAGGTGCTGGGTGACAGGGAACGGGGATGCGAGCAGGGTCTCTGTGGTCTTAGAGTGTCTCCCACATATCAACAGCCACCGTACAGAGGAGAAATTAGACAGAGCTTCGGGTGAGGGGCGTGGACTCACCAGTGAAGTGAGGGACAGACAGTTGGGGGCCTCCAGATGTGGTCCGCAGGGAAGGTACACTCTCACCCATGCCGCTTTCTGGGTAAGAAAGCATAAGCTGAATGGAATCAGAAGAGACGACAGGGACACAGGAGACTGTCTTATAAGGGGGGTCACATTCTCCCAGCATGCCCATGTCACAGAGGATGGAGGGAGACCAGCAGGTGTCCACAGCAACAAGCACGGGAGATACTGGGTACAGCCCAAAGCTGGGGGCCAGCACTGGGCTGCCTCTCAGGTGGGTGGGGGCTGCATAGAGACCCCTGTGCTAGGGCAACCCTCAGTATTTAGGGGGCAGGACCAGCACTTAGGCAACCTGTGAGCAGTTGAGCACGTGTGGCTGAAGGGTGGGCTACACGCCCCGTGTTCTCGCTCCTCTGCAGCTTCTCATTTGAATAACTGCCAAGTAGACATTGAGACAAGGTGTTTAATGACATTGAGACCTGCTCAATGATAAACAGGTGGTGGAAAATAGCAATGAATTTATATGTGTTCTTCTAAAAAGCCACAAAGAAACAATCTATAGACAAAGAAACCATCTATGGACACTTTCTGGCTCCGGGCTAGGGAATCCTGAGCAACTTGGTCACCTTTTCTCCTTTATGCTGAGTCCTGCTTTCTCAAGTTTCTACATGAACCTGTAACACTTAAAGACAAAAAAAAAAAAAAAAAAAAAAAAGGAGAAAACCAACTGATTGCTAAGGCTTCACAGAGAATAGAGGCCACGGTTGGTCAGTAATAGCAAGACAAGCAAAAACTAAAAAACACTGAATATAAGTGAAATATTCAAAAACAGGGATGTTTGTTTTGGAGGTCATGTAAATTATGATGCTTAATGTGTGCATGCGTGTGTGTGTGTGTGTGTGTGTGTGCATGCACACACACCAGAGAACACTTGAGTGTGTGCATGTGGAAGCCCAAGGGTGACATTGGAAATCTGGGGTTTCCCAGGCTCTGCCTTTCAGGACTCCAATTACAGGCCACCATTTCCACCTGGCATTTTTGCATGGGGTCTGGGATTTGAACTCAGGTCTTTTTGCTTTCAAGGCAAAAGCTTTAACCCCTAAGCCATCTCTCCAGCCCTGAATTATGCTACTTATAAAATGTAAAATCATAAACACCCTTATTTCCCTGAGCAGTGTACAGAACAATGCAGTGTCTCAATATAGAAAAGCAAGTAAGTGGTTGATTGTGACATAACGCCAACAGAAGACTTAAAGAGTGGTTTCCACCATGGAGTGCAGGGGACGCGGAGGGAGACCACTTGCCTCTTCTGCTGTCTTGCGAGTGGTGGACATGGACAGCCAGCCTGGGGAAGGACTGTCTTCTGGTGACTACAGTTCCCACCATGGGCTGGCCACGGCTCAGACAGACCTGCCTACTTCGTTCCTCTGGTTACTGACACCAGGGAGCTCCTGGGTCCCCTTCTATCCATTTCTCGAGCACAAGACTGATGTAGTCAACCCCTTGCACTGATCTCCGCAGGGCCTGTGCCTCCAGGCACGGTTGGCTGGGAGAGGTGACAGCCATTTCCACACAGGCTGGGAAGCGGAAACTGGACCAAGGGATCAAACTCAGAATCTTCATCTCCTGATATCTCTTCATGGACCATCATCAGTAAGTAACAGCCTGGGCTGGGCCGAGGGAAGAAACCTGAACCCACACTTCAAACCTGGGAGTTCACTTTGCTCAAGCTCCTTTAAAGTCGTCCATCTTTGTGGCTGCCCCACGATGCCCACTTTGTGGGTAGACATGTGTCCAGGCACCAGAGTTTCTGGTTAGTTCCTCTCCCAAGATCATTCCCAATATATCTGTTTCATTTCACTTTAGATATAGCTCCCAAAGGGCTGGAGAGATCTATTTGTCAGTCTATCATCTATCTATCTATCTATCTATCTATCTATCTATCTATCTATCTATCTATCTATCTATCTATCGTCAGTCGGTCTATCTATCTATCATCTTTCTATAATTTACCCATCATCTGTCTGCCTTTCAAATCTATCATCCATCTATCCTTCATCCATCCATCATCCATCCATCTGTCCATCCATCCATCATCATCCATCTGTTGGTAAGGAAGTAGCTGCACCCTGGTGAGACCCGTCTGGCAAGTCCACTCCTTTGCTTACATTCTACAGTCACAGTACTTCTGGACACATGAAGACACTATCGCGCAAGCACCATTCCTGACAAAATAAAACTAGAAGCAGCAGAATGTGGGGCCTGCATAGACAGGCAGATGCGCTCATGCAGAATGGCCGTGTGGTGTGCTAAAGACAAGCCAGAACTGTGGGCTCCATGCCAGGCGCCTCAGAAACAAGGTCCAGATTAAGAACTGAGGCAGGAGAGAAAGCCACGCCAAGTGCCACGCCTATGCCACAAACCTGGCCAGGCTGGCAGAACAAACAGGCTGCACAACGTGTCTTTAAAGGACAAATGGGCAGCTCGGGAGGCCGAGGCCAGAGAGTCCTGAGCTCAAGGTCACACGAGATGGCAGAGAAACCTCAGAGATTACAGTGATTGGTGGACAGATGACAACTGAGTGATGGGTACATGGGGGAATGGTTGATTACTGTGCGTATGAGCATGTGTGTGCATGGTGTGGTGTGTGGTGCATAATGTGTGTGTGCATGTATGTGTATATGGGGTAAATATCTGTTTGCATATATGTGTGCATGTATGTACAGTGTGTGTGTATGTGTGTGAGATGTGTGTCTCTGTGTGTATGCATATGTGTGTATGGTCTGGGTGGTATGTGTGCATGTGTGTGTAGTGTACATGTATGTGTGGTATTTGTGTTTGTGTGGTATAGGCATGCATGTGTGAGTATGTGTGAATACAGTGAATGTGTGTAATATATGTATGTGCAAGATATGCGTATGTGGTGTGTGTGTGGTATATGCACATGTGAGTGTATGTGTGCATGTGTGTATGATGTGTATGTGCATGTGTATGTGGTGTGTGTGCATGTGTGGTAGGTGTGTGTGTGTGTGTGGTGTATGCACATGTGAGTGTGTGTGTCTATGTGTGCTCGATGTATATCACATGTGCATGTGTGAGTGTATGTGCGTGTGCCTATACTTGTGCTTGGCATATATCACATATGCATATGTGTTGTTACGGCCAGTGCCTTTCTGTAGGGCACCTGACTCAATCCAGCACTGGTCTGCCCACACCAGTAATTTAAGATGGCATGATGCGAGCCATAAAATTAATAATGACTTTCAATACTTAAATAGTCAATTTATTTTAAAAGGCAGTTGGTTAGCTGATGGATGAATTTGCTAATGTCGGTATCTTTGCTTAGGATGAGTACAAGGTGGCAGCCAAAGAAATATGCAGGGGAAAACATGGCCTCCGAGATTATAGCTTCAGCATCAAACTGAACTGTACACAGGAGAGTGCCAGGTACCGCCTTGAGAAGGTGAGTGTATGCATATGCATGCATATGTGCATTGTACGTGCATATACGTGCATCTGTACATATATGTGTTTGCACATGTGTACATACGTGTATTGTTTATATTCATGTATTGTGCGTGCACGTATGCACGCATGTACATATATGCACGTGTGTAAAGCAAAATTAAAATTTATTACTTTCGAGGTCATTCGAGCTCATAATTAAACAATGTAAAAGGCTGCGAAGCACGGAGATTAGGTGTTGGTTAGCAGCATGAGGCCCTGGTCCCATCTCCAACACCACAGAAACTAGGCACGGCGGTGCACATACCCATCCATGCTCCAGAGGTAGAGGTAAGAGGATCAGAAGTTTAAGTATATCCTTGGCTACATACTGAGTTTGATGAGCTGCATGAGACCTGTTTTTTTTTTTTAAAAAAAGATTTCTCTTTACAATGTCTTCAAGTTATAACAAGAGCCTTCTGTAAGGAATCCCTCTCTAGGTGTCAGGATAAAATGCACATGGTCTCTAGGACTATAGGTAGGGGCTGGGGGTTGGAGGGGAGCCCAGGAATTTTGTTCCAGGATAAAATGTTCCAGTTTCTTCCTAGCAGTCATTTTAACCAGCACTGCTCCGGTTTAATGAGCATTCAGTGTCATGCAGAATCATGCAGAATCACAGCTCACCGATTAATGATGAAAAGAGGAAGTGACTTCCCAAGCTCGTCATTCGAGGTAAATGTTAACTTTCTTTCCCAGTCCTTCGTTAGCAGCATTAGTGTGACAACTATGTCTTTGTCTAGCATAAGTAATTAGAATTTAATCACTTTAACTGCATCTTAATTACCCCAAATGAATGGAAAGGACATTTAATAGCAAAGATTAAATTGCCTTAATGAACGATTTTTGTGGTTCCATCAATACTGGAATCCCGTTAGCTTGGTGCACGTATGCACGTGCACGCGCACGCGGGCACACACACACACACACACACACACACACACACACACACACACACACACCACGCTTGCAGTGAGCACTATGGCCACGAGGTGGTGCGCTTCTCACATTTGCTCATTTACTGTCTGTTACTGATCTGTTTCAGAAGGCCGGAAGAAAGAAAGCCAAAAGCGAGTAGTTTATTGTGTTCTTCTGATAACCTCTCTTTGGGACGATGAGGTCATCTCCAGATGTGAAACGCAAAGAGTGATTTCAGAAGCTGTCGATTCTTAGTGCCCCACAGCATATGCAAAGGAGACAGAAGCATATGGGTGATTGGAAACCCGCTGTGTTGGAGGGAAACTAAGTTGCTCTCTGGATAGCTGCCAACCTATCTACAGAGTTTTGGTCAATTTATTGCTTCTTGTACATGCAGCCATCAGCTATAGGTAACAGGCAAGGTTCAGGAGTGCATCATGGGCGCTGGTGTGCCAGGGTTTGTAAACGGCTGCCCACTGTGGATCAGAACACCACCCTTGAGGGTACGGAGGGCCCTGGGCCCTTGGGCCTCTTCCAGACATGGGTCCCGGAGGACCAGTGCTGCCCACACAGCACATCTAATGAGGTGGGTTTGCCTATCAGAATTGTTTAAGTGAACAGATGATAGAGGGACTTGGCTCCCACATCTCCCCCGCCTGTCTTCTTTCCTTCTGCTGCTTCTTTAAAGGAAAGCAGTTAGAAGAAATCTCTCTTGTGACTCTGAGAAAAAGAAGTGTCCATCAGTAATTGGCTTTGAGAGTCCCAGAGAAAAGATACACTGGCTCTAAGTTCAGACAGTTTATTCTGCACAAACTGTGTAAATCGGATGCTTAGGACAACAAATCAAATACTTCCACATTCTGGGACTGTTGACCTTGGACAAAAGAAGCAGGTGATGGAGGTTTGCATGGTTCTGGGCTCTGTGGGGAAAGCTGAAGCCTGGATACCAACGTGTCCCAACCATGTTGCTACAGATGATGTGACCCAGCAAAGAAGTCACCAGACAGTCTCTGCAGCTGTGACATCACTACTGGCTCCCAAACCTCTGCATATTGAAATTACCTGGAGCATTTAAAATCTGTCTGCCTGGGTCTTGCCCTAGTAAGTGCATCTGAGGGGCTGGAGGGATGGCTCAGGGATTAAGACTCTGCTTCACAAGCAGAAGGACCTGAGTTTGGATCCCATGTAAACACACCAGACAAAAACAGTGGTGACTTGCACTTCTGGCTCTGGAAGGTGGAGCCTGAGAAATCCCAGAGTGAAACAAAAAGGAGGTAGAAGCATCCAGGAGGATTCCCCAAGTCACCCTTGGTCCTCCACAGACACACAGTGCCGTTCATACACACACAGACACACACACAGACACACAGGCACACACACACACACACACACACACACACACACACACAACACACAGAATGTCCTGTGTTGGAGCCTCTCTTTAGTGGCCATCTGTCAATGGCTTCTAATGGCTTGCTATACATTGAAATCACCGAAACACTGTGACTGAGGCTGGAGAGACGCCTCAGAGTTAAGACTCTGCCTCAAAAGCAGAAGGCTCTAAGTTTGGGCCCCAGGTCCCATGTAAAAATCGATAGATGGAAAAATACACTAAAATAATTAAAAAAAATCTATGCTGCAACCCTATATATTCAGATTTTTAAAATTTCTTTTTGGAAGCCTATTCTGATGTGGTTGCTTATTTAGTTTGTGTGTGTGTGTGTGTGTATCAAAGGGCACTATGTGTTCCTGTGGAGGGCCAAGGTTGACTTCAGGAATCACCCTGGATTGCTTCTACCTCCATTTTTGCTTCCCTCTGTGATTTCCCAGGCTCTGCTCACCAGGCCACTGCTTTTTCTGTCTGGTGTTTTGATGTGGGACCTGGGATCTGAACTCAGGACCTTCTGCTTGTGAGGCAGAGTCTTAACCCCTGAGCCACCTCTCTAGCCCTGTAGTTTTTTTCCAATTGCCCTATTTAAGGAGCAGAAGATTTCTAGTAGCTAATTTGTTCCATGTTTGAACAATGTGACATATTCCTGCAAGAGCACATGTAGATGGTAAACCATGTAGAAGATATTTATCAGCAAGACTCAAAGAATTTGTAAGCTTGAATCAAAATGGTCAGATTGTCTTATGATTGGCCGGTTGTTTGTCCTTTCAGAAGGAAGGAAGCTTCAGTGGCAGGAGGATGACTGTCCCAGAGCAGGAAGCTGTGAAATGGAGAGTGAATTTATGACTGTGTACTAGGCTTATTCACATCGAAATAAGAGTTCTTGCTTCAGTAGACTGTCTCGATGACTGTGTGTACATATGTGTTTGTGTGTATGTATGTGTGCCTGCATATGCATGTGTTTATGTATATATGTATGTGTGTACTCACATGCATGTGTTTATGTATACACACGCATGTGTACATGTGTGTAACCAGAAGTTAACACCAGCATTCTGTGTCTTCCTCAAGTCACGTTCTACCTTTTCCTTTTTTAGAAGAACTCAGCATGAATTAATGTTAAGTTAATGATTTGGCCGTTTCAGACACGTGCACACTCTTTGATCCCACTCTTCCCTGTGACTCTCTTTCCTTCTTCTCGCTCCCTTCTTCTTCCCAATGTGTCTCTCCTGCTTGCATGTCATTTTCTGAAGACTCACTGAGTCGAATGAGCGATATGTTGAGGCAAGGCGACATGCCAGGGCTCCATCACTAAGGGATCCACCTTCTTTTCTGAGATGCTCGACTGGCTAGACTGACTGGTCAGTGAGCTCTGAAGATCCACCATCTTCCAGATCATGGCTTGGGACCACTGCATGGGTGCGATGATCAGCCCGGGCCTTTGGGCTTGTGAAGAAACGCTGTTACCTCTCCCCAGCCGCTGGATAATTTCTATGTACAGGTGATACGACTGTCTTCTCTTAAAGGTACTCGCTCATCTTATCTAACTGAGGCATAATGAACACCACATTACTGAGTGTCCTGCCTGCTGACTGCTTTAACGGATCCATGGAACAGGTACGGCTTCCCTGGACTCTCTTTCTGCCACTAGCTTAGGTTGGGACCACTCAGCCCTACAGAAGTGGAAATTCCAGTGTGTACACAGAGCCTGAAATGACACTGTCACTTCTTGCTTAACCCATCAACGCTCCTTGGTGGAGTTACGATGTCGACATGTGTTTAAATATTCCGGCGGCGCATAGAACTCAGCACAGGTGCCGGCATCTCAAGGATAAGGCTGCTGCTGAGAGCGAGGGCTGAGCCGCCGAGGGCTGAGCCGCTGAGGGCTGCCTCCAGAATTACCCACAGCCATGAGTCTCATGTCTTCTTTTGTACAAGAAAATCAGGAATGGATTTTACTGGTGTACCCCATCAGAGCTGTTTCTTTGGGGGACTTTGGGGAGCAGAGTTCATTTGATGAGCAGAATTTTCCAGGCAAGTGGAAATGATGATATCAAACGGCTCGTGTAACAACCTCCTTAAAGACCTCCCAGATTAGAGATGACTATAGATTTTCCCCAGCACGGATCAAAGGGACAGAATTGAACATTTTAGCTTAATGATCCCACCCCTGTCACACCCACAGAGACACGAGTTCTGATTTTATAAGTATGTGGGCACGTGCCACGAAGGGACCGGCGGAAGCGCCACACTTGATCGTCGGGGTGGGTTTGATCTTTCAGCGACATCTCTGGGCCAGTGTTTATTCCTGGGAGGGCCTCCGCTCTCATGGGCTTCAGAGTGTTGGCGGATAAAACCCGTTTTCATCCTAACTTTCCAAAGGCGTCCCAGCGCCCTTCAAGTATGGGACCAGGCTGCGGTGGGGCCTGTCCAGGGTCCTGACACAGGGGCTCTAAGCCTGCTGGTCTCAGACCACCCTTCCACTGAGCCCAGGAGAGAAGAAGGCTTAAGGCCTGGGGCTGTCTTGCCATTCTCAGGGGTCAGTTTTCTCTGAGGCCAAACAAGACAAAGGACGCGCTTATCTTCACAGACTGTTTCCGTCCCTCAACCTCAGACTTCAGACCGCCAGGGTCACCTTTCTCTACCCTCACCGCCTTTCCCACATGCAAACATGCCAGCAAAGAATAATTAAGAAGTGAAATCCAAGCGTGCATCTCTGGGGGGAGTGAAAGTTGGGGTGCACTTCCAGAGGATGAGAATTTGCCTCCATTGGGAGGACAATCCTGGGCCTGGTTGGGGGTGCCACTTGTGGTATCCCTTTCATCCCCCACACCCACTTCCTATCAAAGTAGTTTCTAGCTTGGAAATCACGAGAACAAGGCTGTTTAAAAACAAAGCCAAGGCAGGCGCGCATCCCTTTCTTCCTCCAGCCGCAGAACAAGGGGCGCGCCTGGGTGCCCCAGCGGCCAGCAGGGGGCGCAGGCCTCAGGCAGCAGCAGAGCCCTGTCCCAATCCTCTGGCCGGGGAGCTTGGCTCCAACGCACACCGGGGCTTATGCACCGCTGGCTTGGCGGCCAGAGCACAACTCTACTCCTACTGGTGCCCGCTGTCCTGCCCACTGATGACCAGCCAGGTCTGCAGTGACCCTGCTGCGGGTGGGCAGCTCTGGCTGGAGATCCGGTGGTCCAGCCTAGTCTGCTGGCCTTGTAGACAGGAGAGCGTGTTGGCTGTGCTGGCCGCAAAGCCTCACCAGGCCTCAAGCCCCAGAGATGGGCTTAACAGGCTCCATGTACCCAGCGGGGGCACCTCTGCTACTCACCTGGGCACGTGCTCCCCAGGACTGCACGGGGGTGGGGGGGTGGGGGGTGGGAGAGGGCAGGGAGACCCATCTATTGTCCCACACTCTGGAGGGGACAGATACAGGCTGCCACGTGGAACCTTCCAGTGACTGCCCCCAAAGCCTTTCGATTTCACAGTCAGCAGTTGTGGGTGGGCGCGGAGCAGACCACCGCCAGCATTGATTCTGGCAGGTTCTGGGACTCTGGTCACCCTGCTAAGGGTTTCCACCCCCTTGCCACGTTGACAGAAGGTCATTCCAGGCTGGGACCCCAGGCTCAGAAGCAGACGGTTGTTGGCGCCTGGCCCTTTGTTCTGCCTCCGCCCCTCAGAGCAGCTGCCTGAAGACCCTCAGGGCAGACTCTGCAGAACCAAAGCAGGCTGGGTGTGGACCACCTTCTCCCTTTTGTGCCTGGTGGCCCCAGCTCCGCATCCTGGCTTCTCTCCATCCGGGACACATTGAGGAGGGGGGAGTGCTGTTCTGGGGCCCGGCCTAGACAGCACCCTGGTTCTCTCCGCCCAGGGAGGCATGGACACTCAACATGTCACTGACCGGGATAAATATTAACAAAAAAGCAAATGGACCTGTGCGGGGCCAGTTATCAATCAACTAGGCCACAAGGCCACTCGCGGCAAACACCGTCCAGGTTGGGTAGGGTGAGACTTTCTCAGGGCCACCCCCAAGCCTAAGTCTCTCCCCAGGACGATGTGGCAAATATCCGACTTGAATGGGGCAAAGCACCCGATGCTGCAGGGCTAAGCGTCTTCCCGCGGGTTTGGAGGTCTGTTCTGAGTGGACTGGTTTGACCCGCCCAGCATTGTCACTGAAGAGTCCTGGGCATTCGGAGCTAGCTTCCTGCCCACAGCTGGGGGTCTCCTGCAGCCTCTCCCCCCAACTCCCGGCTCCTGCAAAGCAACCAAAGCCTTTTGGAATCTTTAATTGAAAACTAATGTCCTCGAGTTTTGATAGGCGCCCTCGTCAGAGGCGGGGCACCCAGACGCCCAGCCCAGCTTCCCCACCCCACTCAGGATTAAAGCGGCGCATCCGGTCACGCTACACTTTAATGAGCAGCGAGCACTACGTTGAGGAGACATATATCGATTTTTAAAAGGTAGTTAATTTGGTGAGAATTTCCTCCTACTGCCTGTCTTCCACCAGCGCCTGTGATTTTGAGACCAAAAGGCACCTATCCAAACAGGCTGACGGGTGCAGAGGGGTTTTGACCTTCAACAAGCTGTGTGGAGCACCGTATCAACCAAGAGGGAGTAGAGAAGGATATGGAGAGCCCCCCTTTCCTGAGGAGCTAAGGAAGTGATCTGGGTGCTAAGAAAAGAGGGGTGTTTAGTCTCTAGAGCAAGGCTTGCAAAGGCGCAGGCTACACCCAGGAGCTGTGGCTGGGGAGCTGCGGCTAGCATCCTGCAGCCTCCTTCTCAGACTCGGCACCCTCAGTCTTGGTGCACCATGGGAAGAGCCAGAAACTTCTCTTAAGGAAGAGGAAAACTATTTGTAATGCCATGAGATGTATGCTCAGTTTCAACCTCACCCCAAGTTTAAGAAACAGAAACAAGCGGTTGGCTCCCACCCACTCTACCTAGGAGCCGGGGAAGCGGAGAGTGAGGGGGCAGATATCCTGTGTCCAGTCTCTGAGTGCCTACACTGTGGAAGGAGAGAACTGACTTCTAAAAGTTGTTCTCTGACCTCCATCTATACACTGACATGCGTGAGCACTCTCTCTTTTTCTCCCTCCCCCTCTCTCAAATCAGTCAGTCATTCAATCATAAAAAGAAACGAGATGGAAGAGGCAAGTCCGTTCTATTTCAGAACAGTGGGTCTCACTAGGCTTGATGGGGGGAAAAAAGCACCCACAGCTGGAGCTTCTGGTTGTCCACTTTTTCTACAAGAGCCACGTTTCTGGATTTCAGTGTGGCTGGCAGTGGCTGCACACTGGAATTCAGGGTCCATATGGGTGCCCCTTCCAGGGACCCCGAGCGTGTACTCAACGCCAGCACCTCTGGCAGGTCTGGAGGTCAGAGGGAGCTAGCAGAAGATAGGACCCCAAAGTCAAACCGCAGAGGCTGTCTGTGCACAAAACCGTCAGTTTGTTCTTCCCGAGAGGACAACAGGCTATGTGTGTGTGCGTGCGCGTGTGCGTGCGCGTGTGCGTGAGGGCTCCTGTGTCTTCATGATGTGGGGGATGGAGCCCAACCTTGTGGAAGGAGTGCACATCTTTTCCACCTTCTCTCCATTTTCCAGCTGGCTCGGCCACCAGCCTGGCCACACCACTGAAAGGTCGGGACCCCAGCAACCTCAGCCGCTGCAGGAGCTCAGTCAGAGCACCAGCCGCAGGGTTGGAGAATGGGGTTCGTGGGGATTCGGTCTCTGGCCCCCTTGCCCTCCGCTTCCCCAGCTCCTAGGTAGAGTGAGTGGGAACCTGAGACGAGAACTTGGCTTGGAGCAAGCAAAGTCGCTAAAATCGGTTGTAAGACCAAGCCGGCTGAGACCACGCAAGGTGGAGGTTCCCTCGATAGAGGCCTCTAGCGCTCAGACTCTGGGGCCGCTTAGGGTCGCCAAAGGCTGGGAGCCCCAGCCCGGCACCTGCTCTCTCCTCGCAGCTCATTGGCAGGCACGGGGGAGGGGGCTTCGGCCTCGCGCTTTGATTTTAGACTGTGAAACGGCTCAGTGCCCTCGGCTCAGAGCGGATTGACTGTCTCACGTCCTCCAGGGACGAATTAATGGAGAACGATCAGTTAATTAACAAGCCCTCATCCCAGCTTTTACCTTGCCCTGCACCCAGGCTCAGGCCTGGGCACCCGGCTGACATGAGTGTGGGGGTCGTGGGGACAGGGACCCTGGAAGTCAATCGGGCCACGTCTCCGCACGGCCGGCTCTCGGTAGCCGCTCCCTTCTCTGGTGTCTTCAGGGGTCGCTCAAGGCGTTTCTGGCTGGGCTCAACTGTCCACCTGCCTCTCCGCGCTCGAGGGGGCCGCTAGCTAGGACTTCCCCGCTGAACTCTCAAACGTCCAGCTGCCTGTCCAGCCAGGAGACGTGGCACCTACAACCTCCACCCTCCAGCGCAGTGTCCAGTCCTAAGCGACGGCTCGGCTGAGTGCTTGCCGGCCGCTCCCGGCTCTCCGACCTCGGCCATGCGCCTCCCTTCCTGCGCCCCCAGAGCTTACCCGCGCGCAGGGTGTGCTAACCTCTTCCAAGACAGGTTCCCTCTCTCCAAGAACGGCACCCATTAACACGAGGGCAGGAGAGGGGTCCCTGCTGTAAGGTCCAACATTGACCCGCAGCCCGGGTGGCTCCAGCCCCGAGCGCCTGGAAGAAACGAGCCCCACGCCCAGCGCCATCCCCTTCCGAAAACCGCGCCCTCGGACGAATCACACTGACGGTGGGTGTCTCGCAGATTGGAGGATGCTCTCGGCCTCTGGCTGTGACCCCCTCGACCCTGGGCGGGAGCCTAACTACCACCCGGCAGGAGGCCCGATGCTCGGTTCCTCAAGCCTCCAGCAGTTCAACGCACTGAGCTCGCGGAGGAGAAAGCGGCCGAGGCGCGTCCTGGCTCGCCCAGAGCACTGTTTCCAGGACAGGGGAGCGCAGCGGGAGCGGCGAGCGGGGCGCCTCTCATCTCTCCGCCGCGGCCCCTTCTGGTCCCGCACCTCGCCGGCCCGCGCCTCACCTGCTAAGCGGAGCGCTGACATCCGCTGGAACTCGGGTTCCTGAAGCCACTTCCACATCCTCCGGAAAGTCTCCCGGCCGGACTTGAGTTTGCTCCAGGGCTTGGGGTTGCGCAGCAGGTCCGAGAGGGTCCCCTGGGAGCGGCAGAGCACCCGCTGCGCGAAGATGGCCTGTGGGATGCTGTAGCGCTTGAGCTCCGTGGTGATGCGCTGCGCCACCTCTTTGGTATTGATCTCTTCCATCTGCCCTGAATTACTTCCACCGCTGACCTGCGCGCCGGTCACCGAAGGGTTGGGCTCCCGCGCTGTGCCCAGGAGCTGCCCGTGGCCCTGGGCGTTCAGGTGGGCGTGGGGATGGTGCGCTGGAAGGCCGTTGAGCGGCACCATGCTGGCCGAGGTGGGAGTGAGGTGTTGCTCCCCGTGGCGGCCGAGCATGGCCGGATGATGGGCTTCGAAGCCATTAGGGGTGAGCATCTTGTCGGTGGGCATGGCCGCGCCGGGGTGGGCGTAATGGGGAAGCCCTTGCTGGGAGTTGTGGATGCTGCCCAGGCCGGAGCCGGAGAGGGGCGAGAGGCTGTGGCCCATGCCGGCCGCGTCCTTGTGATAGGGGGTGTACAGGTTATTCACCGAGGCCAATCCCCGCTCGTCCCGCATGAGCGTGAAGCTGCCGCCCACGTTGCCCGCCAGACGCTGGTGGTGATGCGGGTGGTGGTGGTGGTGGTGGTGGTGATGGTGGGGGAACTTGTCCGACACGGTGGAGATGGGCGGCAGAGGCTGCAGAGGCGTTAAGGTGGTGTAGGTGGTGGGCATGCCCATACCTGGGGGGGTCTCACAGGCCATGGTCATGGTGGGGTGCAGGGGGCCGGTCAGGCTGTGCTCAGGGGCGCGGTGGTGGTGGTGGTATTCGCTGCCTCCTCCGCCGCCGTCCAGCAGGGACGCCATGCCCATGGAGCGCGGGTGCGCGGGAGGCAGGTGGCTGCCGCGGTGCGCCACCGAGCTGCGCGCGTGGGGGCTGCCGGCCAGCAGGTCGGCAGGTGCGGGCACCGGCTCATGGCTCACCCCGTGTAGCTCGCCGATCGCCTCCATGGTCAGCTGCGCGTTCATGGTGCTGCGGGCGAGCGGGCTGCAACATCGATGTGGCCGGGCGGAGGCGGCGAGGGGCGCGCGGAGTCGGGTCTTCGCATCGGCTGCCGCGACTGTTGCCTTCCTCCTTCCTCGACTGTGGGGCTCTGTCTCTGTGTGTCTCGCCTGCTCTCCGGCCCCCACCTTCCCCTCTGCGTCTTCGGATTGTTTTTAATATTAATTTCCAAAAAGAATCCGCGCGGTGCCCCTGGCGCGCCCGGCCCGGCCCCCTCGCGCCCCTCTCTTACGATCTCGAGGTCCCCAGCTCCCCTGACGCGGCCCGCGCGCTCGCCGAGGCTGCTGCCCGCCCGCGCCGCTCGCCAGCTCGAGCCATGGCTCGGTCGCTATTGCAGACTGTGGCCGGGATCGGTAGCTGCCGCCGCCGCCGCCGCCGCGCCGCCGCCGCCGCCGCGGCCCGCCCCACGCCCGCCGGGCGCAGCGCGCGTGCGCGCCGCAGGCCCCGCCCCCGGCCCCGCGCGGCGGCCGTGACGTCCCGGTACAAATGAAGGCGGCGGCGCCGGGCGGCCGAGAGCGCCGCGCACGTGCGCGGGTCCCGCGCGGGGCGCGACCCGGGGCCGCCGGCCGCCCGCTCAGCCCCTGCGCCCACGGGCGCTCTGGCCTCCCAGCCCCGGTCCGGCCGCGCCGGGGAGCCGGGCTGACCAAGCCGTCGCCTCTCGGCGCCGCCACCCCTCGCCACGCGCCGGCCCCGGCACGCGGCCCCCCAAGCCTGGCTGCCCGGAGGCCGCTGGAAGCCGGCGCCTCGCGCTCCGAAGTGCGCGGCCGTGGCGGGCTCGGGCGGGCTCCTAGCGGCCCGGGCGGCCGTCGCTCCTCAGCTGCGCCCCGGCGGCGATCGCTCGGCTGCACGATGCCGGGTCGGGGCCACACCTGCTGGGGCCGCCCGCCCGCCTGGGACCATCCGCTCCGCGCCCAACTGCGGCTGCGCTCGCTCCCAGAGACCAGGCCTGGGGAGGGGGCGCGATGAGAGACAGACAGACACACACGCACAGACAGACACACAGAGACAGACACACAGAGACAGACACACGCACCGAGAGACACACGCACAGAGACAGACGCACGCACAGAGACAGACACATGCACAGAGACAGACACACAGACACACAGGAACAGACACACGCACAGACAGACACACAGAGACGGACACACGCACAGAAACACACATGCACAGAGACGCACAGAGACAGACACACAGAGACAGACACACACAGAGAGACAGACACACAGAAACACACACGCACAGACGCGTGCAAAGATAGAAACGGGGAGGGAAGAGGATCCCGGCGCGTCCCCGAGTTAACCTTGGGGGCTAGGGGTCTGTTCGGTTGCTTTTGCTCACAGCCTTTCTAGATCCACCCCAGAGGCCGCTGGGAGCGCGAAGTTCTGGCTCGGGCCGAGCGTAGGCGCTGGGCCCGCGGGGACACCGCCTCCCCCGACCGGCGTCCCCGCCAGAAACCCCCGCATTTGAAAATCAATCGAGCTTCGGGCGTAATCGCGCGCTTCTCATAGTCACGCTCCAATCTGGAATTGAACCTGGGCCATCGGCCTGGCGAGGATGCGTGGGGAGGGCCCAGTGCGCGACACGCACCCGGCTGCCACATGCCGCGGCTTCCTTTCATTTACAAAAGAAAGAAAGGAGAAAGAAATCGGTACAAAAGGCAGAGCCCGGTCCGCTTGCGTGCTTTCATCCCCCGAGAAAGGACAGATGTGCCCATTGTCAGAGTCTTGGCAGTTACGGCCGGGTCAGCGCCGAGCTTCAGCCTCAGGCTGGCCGTGTTCACAATGGGCTGCTCGCTCAGACACCGGTTTTCTGGGCTCAGTTATGGAACCAAGTGTTTGTGGCCTGAGCTGGGCCGGGCAGATGGGCAGGTAGGTTTGCCAGAACAGGGCTGGAGCTTGTCCCGGGCCGAGGGGACAGGGTTGAGCTGGCGAAAGTGGTGGTTGGATCTACATCAGAAAAGTTTGGGCCGAACAACCCGTGGGGGAGTCGGCCTTAGTTGAGGTGTGAGCAGGCCCATCTCTTAGCCCAGATCCCTGTCACCAACACGGGTAACGTCCCCCTAGGTCAACCAAGGTCAATGGGCACAGCATGAGTTCCTCAGAAGCGCCTAGTTCCGGGGCGGATCGATCTGGCTGAATTCATCACCAGAAACACCCTGGAAATGAAGATCCTTGTCATCAAACTGTATATCTACTCGGTCATGAACGTTTAGGAATTCAGAACCCCTAGAGAGGAAGAAGCCTTTGGCGGGGGTGGGGAGAAACCACGCCATCTAAAGCCCATCCAGAAAACAGAAATACCCATCTCTCTAGTGGGTCAACTTGGTGGGCAGAGCTGACTCCTGCCTTCTTAATTGCTCCTGAACTCTTCCGCTGGTACACAGCACCCGTCCCTTGCACATGACTGAAAGGTGGGTCAGAGCATGAGCTCAAAGCAACCTTTGAGCAAGACTGTTACTCACGCCATATTTCAATACCACTGAAGTGATGGAGTTGGAAAGATGTCCATGCACCCCAGTGGCTCATGGTTTTCTTTTTCTGCACTTAGTCATAGACTTGATCCAGGAATCCCTGCTTCTGGGGGAGGGGGGAGTCAGGTGGACTCCAAGGGACTTTCCTGGAAAGGGGAGAGGTTGTTTCAATTTGGGCTCCTAAAGGAGAAGGAAAGGGAAGAGCTGGACAAATAAGGGCAAAGTTGGATAGCATGGTCCCCTAAGATTTCAAAAGAGTAAGTGCAGGGCATAGTTTGCACCCCTCCTTTCCCATCTTGTCGCACACCCTGGTTTTAACATTGTCTCTTCAAGCTGACACTATGGTGGCCTTTCAGTCAGAGATAGCATGTTCTTGCTTGACATCAGAAGCATTTCCTGTTATTGAAGATGCTGTAAGGATGCTCGCCCCAGAAATCTTTAAGTGTGCAGGGGGGAGGGGAGGCAGATAGACTGTCAAAGGCTGGATGATGAAGATCATTTTATTATTCTGTCTTATTTTCTCCCAGTGTCCAGCACTAAGCCCCTTTAGATGCCCTGTGGTGGAAGAGAGAATCAGTCAGAGAGAGAGAGAGAGAGACTGACTTGGTAAGTGAATATGTACCATAACAGGATTATATTCAATGGCCTTGATTCTAAGCACCCCCAGGAAACTTAAAAAGAAAAACCAGTGTCAATCAACTTCAGAAAAGTATATTTAAGGACAGTGTTAAAGGGGGAATCAGACTATCAGCTGGATGCTTCTCTCGACTTATCAGTGTAAAAACAACTTCTATGGTGCTGGGATTTGAATCCAGAACCTTGAGCTTACTAAGCAAGAGCTAAATTATATTCCCAGCCCAGGAACAAGATTTCAGGACATTTGTTTTGTAAACATCAGGGGCAGATCTGGAGGTACAGTAGGGTGGGCAGGGACCCTATGCTAGGTAGGTTAGGCTCACCAGACAACTCCATGAGACTTAGACTACAGAGATCCTGTAAGAATCTCACACAGGTCTCACTCAGTTATGTGTTAGTTACGCTTTCACTCAGAGTTATGCTCTTTGGGAGCAATACAGATGTGACATTCAGCCCAGTCTTGGTTTTTGAGGACCACCCCAAAGAAGTACTTCTAGCCCATCTGAGCCAGCCAGTGAGTCCACTTCAAACTTGTTGACCTTCAGTCCAGAGGTTCTGCATATCTCCCCCACCCTCCACCCGTGGCCCTCGTGGCCCTCGGGGCTCCAGACTGACTCCTTGGCTCCACTCAGGCACCTCTGGCCCAGGCAGTCAGTCTAGAATTGGAACTCCAAGGCAGAGAGGGGCGGAGGCATCCCTGGACTGTGGCAGAGCACTTAGCAAAGGGATTACAGGACTTGTTCCTGGATGTTTCTGGAAACGCTGGGCTCTCTGCATTCTCTGGAGTCTCCCCACTTCAGGTGAAGTTTTATTTGAAAACATTGTTATTGGCTTAGAACAGAATATCAGGACATGTAGGAAGAAATGGCCTGACCACCCACTATTGAAAACCATTAAAAAGAACAGTAAACCGGGCTCATAAAGGGGGTGCTGCCCCACGGTGGGATCTACAGTACAGGCTCCCAGCGCCACAGGAAAAAGAGTGGCTTACTTTCACTCTCCAGAAGGGCCATGATTACAGCTTCTCATCAGTCCTTGTTCTTCTATTTGTCTTGCGGATTTTATTCATATGTTCCACGAACCTTTCCCTCTTTTCTTTCTTAAATACAGCTTTGCACACGGAAATATTTTCAAGCTTTGCGGTTTCGAACTTTCCTTTGTTTCATCCTTATCTCCCCAAATCCCCCCAAGAAGAGCAGTCAGCGCTTGCCAACCCCACCTAATCGGAGTTCCAGGAGTTTCCTGGGCCTCCTGGATGGAGAGCTCAGGGCTGGTGAGAGTTTCTTACTTCTGAGCAGAGAGAGAACCGCACTTTGTCCCGGGACGCCCTGCTGTGGCTTCTGGGTAGAGACGGTTCTGTGGCTCGCTCACCTGGGTGAAGTCTGCAAGACTCCAAGCCCAGAAACGCTGGAGGAAGAAGTGGGTACCCGGGCTTGGGGCTGAGCAAGGCACCAGGCGTCAGGGGTGACCGGTGGAAGGCCTGCACTAGTGGCAGCCAGCTGATTCCAAGGAAACGGGTCTCCTGACGCGACCCTTCCGGGGTTTCTTCCGGGATCCTAATGTTACACAGTTGGAGGAGAAGACTTGCCCCAAGCCGCGGGCATCGCGTGGGAGCGGTGAGCTCTACGCAGGATGAACCTCAGGGGGCAGATGGTGCCCAGCGGGAGTTGGAAGGCGAGAGTGAGGGTCGTCGGTTGGTGCTATCCACAGCGAGCCCGGCCAGGGGGAGAGGAACCTCCGGGGTCACGTGTTTCACCCGTTCGAGAGAGACCTGGGGCCCGCAAGCCTCAGACTCCAGGGGCTTGGACCCCACTCGGAGCGCACCGCGGGCTCTGGGCCGGACGCTCGCCCACTCGACCAACGCTGCTGCGTCGCCGGGCAACGCCAACGCGGGCCCAGGGCAGCTGCACTTGGGAAGAAAAAACTGTTTAAACAAATCATTTTGGTGTCTAATCAATTAGTGTTTGCGCAGTCAAGTACCATAGATTTAACAGAATAATCGTTACTGCCCTTGTCTTTATTTGACCCACAGACACCTAGAAGATTTAGAAATTAGGCGCAGGTGTAGGGGGCCCCTCGCCCCTTTGCCTGCGAGCGGTTCCCGGGTCTGGCCTTTTGCTCTCTCCCTGCCGAGCCTCCGTTCTCTGCATCCTTCCTTCCCTTTCCCACGGTCCCCCTGGCTCCTTCCTGGGCACTTGTCTCCTCCCTTGAGGCTGGCATAGGAACCACTGTTGGGGGCTTCAGACTCTGGGACTCTGGGCGCCTGCCCCGCAGCCCGAGGTCGCCCTGCGGTCCGAGGTCACCCTGCCGGCAGGATTGTGAGTTCCCAAGAATCCAGTAGTCACCTCACTTCCGGTCCTTTCTGAACCTGGCCCAGGCCGGAGGGGCCTTATTCACGCCCTTTAGTTTCTGCGGAGCTTGGGGATTGCCAGTAGGGATTGCGCTTTTGGGGGAGGGGTCCAGTTACTTTACCGCTAGTGGCAAAGAGTAGGTGGGGACGTTAAAAGAAAAAGTGCCTAAAGTTCCCACCAGGGTGGGCAAGGCAGCGGGCTGGAGATGAAGGCCTCCCACCTCTAGCAGCGTCTTCTAGGTCTACTGGGGGCCTGGACATCTCCCAACGCCCTTGGGTCGCCCCGAGGGTCTCCCAGCTCTTCAGCGATGTAGTTACTGTGCCGCCTTCCACCCTGGAGCACCTTACGGGGCTTTGGTGTCGGAGCACGTGCCCCCCCTCTGTGTCTGGGCAGGTGGGCCTAACAGGATGCCTCCAGCTTCCATGCCCCCAGGAAGGTCCTACAGGATAGGAGTCGTGGGCGAGGCGGTGAGGCTCTGGGGGCTGCTGGGAATGTGAACCCGGGAACTTTCAGAGACCCACTGGCTAAGAGCGGCTTTTATTTTCTCTAATACATCGTAGAGCATCACGACTCGGGTGGGATGACATCCCGGGGTCGTGGGTTTACCGACAGCCAGGCTTTCATTCTGAGGGGAGGGCAAAGGGAGCGAGCTGCGGCCTCTTCCTGCTCCACAGACTGCCTGGCACTCTCGGGTGCAGACCCTCAAACCGAGGCCGACGCGCATATTCGGAGCCGCTAGAGCTGCCTGGGGCCCCATCACTATCTGAGAAAACTGCTTTCAACAATAGATGATTATAATGTACTTGACTAGCGCCTGCATTTTCCTGTTTAACATACATTAATCCAAGCAACAAAGAAATCAATGTTGCTAACAACTTTGCGGACAAGTCCCGGGTCTCTCCCATCAAGCCTCCGCGGGCTCCGCCCCTGGAATTTTGTTACGGTCTCTTTGCCCACTGGTAGCTCTCGAGAGTCCAGAAGCCAAGCCCTATTCTCAGTAGCCCTTCTCCAGAAGCCCCGCTGGTGACTTTTTCTTCGTGTGCGGTGTACAAGACCCTCCAAACTTCCGCAGCCTCTTTCGTGGGGTCATGGAGGATCCGAGTTTCTCTTGGACCCGTCTCTTCCTGGACCAGCGAACGCCGCAGCCACCGGCCAGCGGTAGTGGGTTTTGTTTTTCCTCCGGGACAAAACCCCACGTGCAGCGCCCTTTGCCTGCTCAGAACAGAGGACCCCACAGTTCACCTTTGCCCAATCCTAGGTAACCTGACCTTTGGTGACTCTCCTTTGAAAATTTACGATTCCTAGTAGGATGATTTTTTTTTAATCTGGTGCTTCCACCTGGATGGAACAAACTCGAGCGCCGGCTAATGAAGGAACTTAGGTTCGCACAACACCGTAAATAATTTAGTATTGTATTTCAAGGGGAAAAAATAGCTTTCTTAAATCATCCCCATAATACAAATTGCAGACTTACAGTATGGTCCTGGTAAGTCTAAATTTTTAAAGGAGCAATATTCAAAGAGACATGGATGTCTGTATTAATTATTAATTCGCCGGTGTCTTCCTTCGTTTCTAACTTATTATTAATTAGGCGCCTCTGGTCTTTCGCAGAGCGCTTCACTGAGCCGGGTGCAGCTTTAAATATGAATTAAAAGCAAATCCAAGCTACTGTAATGCGAAAATTATTCCGTGTCTTGCATGGCAGAGACGAATAGCCCCACGGATCAATAGCAAGAACCCGGCTCGGGGTTATTGATAGCTTCTATTAATGATGGTAATGATGGAAAAGGTAGACTACCACCCACCCGGCTCTGAAACTTTCCAGCCCCGCAATAAAAGCGGGAAGGGGGCAGGAGTCGAACTTAAGTGTAATAAGAATATTATTTATGAAACCGGATAAATGACTTCGAGGGCTTGATGTAGTCGAACCGCGCGCTCCCGGCTCCTGGCGGCCCCGGCTCCAGTTAGGGAGACCACGAAAACCCCAAGCCGCGGGGAGCCAGGGCCGGGGGTGGGGGGAGGTGGGGACGCTTCGCCGCCCGGCCGCCTCCGGTGCGCCACCCCTCTGGGGCGCCGGTGGCAGAAGCTTCTGGAAGTTGGTGGACAGGGGCTGGCGCGACACTGGTCCGTGTTGTCCCGCCCGGGACGGGAAGCCGGATCCCCGCGGCCCAGCGGCCAGGACTTTGGCCCGATTGCTTCACCCGCTGTCCTGGCACCGGGCCCGGGAGGTGAAACGCCTCGATTTCGTGGGGGGCCCAGGTCCCGCTTCCAACGCCCCTCGCGGAGTCCCAAGGGATCCCCAAAACGCCAACCCGTGGCTGGCGCCTGAGCGGGTGAGGGAGAGCTTTGTGGAACCCGGACAGTGCTGCGAGCGGAGGACACACGGGGCATCCCGGCCGTTCCACCCGCACCTCGACTTCCCTGCCCTCGCCCCCACCGTCCCTGCCCTCGCCCCGATTTCCCCTGCCCGCGCCCCCACCGCCCCTGCCCTCGCCCCGACTTCCCCTGCCCGCGCGAGGAAGCTGGCCTCGGTCCCCGGGCGCAGAGCCGCGGTGCGCGCGCGGCCTGGGGTGATCCGGGCGCCTCCACCCCGGCCCGCCCCTCATCGACCGGCTCTCCCTGTCCCCTAGCCCTGGGCCACCGCGAGGAGGGCGGGGTGGGGAAGCCAAAGGTTACGTCGCGACCCAGGAGGACGGCGGGAAAGGTCAGCGCCCAGGGTCAGGCGCAAGCCCGAGGTCCCCTCCCCCAGCGCGGATCCGCGGCGGGACGTGAGGGCGACCACCGGCAGTCACGCAGGGGCGGGCGGCCTGGCTCCGATTTAAGGTTACAGTGGGGATTTGGGGGTTTGCTCCCAGCGCCAAAGGAGAGGCCGGATGGGGCAGGAGGGTTCTTTCTGAGAAGCAGGGTGCTCGCCCTGTCATTTTCTTTTGGTACGGTTTTCTCTTCCTCAGCCAGTTCCTTCCTTGCTGCCCTCCTCCCTCCCTCCCTTCCTCCCTTCCTCCCTCCCTCCTTCTCTTTTTCTTCTCTCCCATCCTTCTTCCCACTTCTCCCCCCAGGTGGGCCTAGCTCTTCCCTTCCACTCCCTTCAGACAGACGCTCCTTTCTCTGGGAGGCATGGGGTAACCTCTGTGGCTCTGCAGAGCCACAGAAAAGGTGCCAGAGCCTCTTGGCACCAACAAGAACCAATTCTGACAGGCGAACCGCGAGAATAGTGGGGCCTGGGGCCTGAGCTGAGGGGAGGCAGGTGGTCTTCGCAAAGCTCCACTGCCACCCCCCATGACCCGTGAGCAAGGCTTTAGGGTGGTCGTTTTCATTTTTACTTGGTTTTATTAAAATTAACAACAACAACAACAACAACAACAACAACAACGAATCTCAGAGGCAGTAACCACATCTCCAGCCAAGCCTTAGCTCTACCTCGGGCATGATGGGTAGATGAGTTGAAATTGTTCTCTGGATGATTAGACGAAACACAAACTTCCTGTCGCCAAGTAAAATCCCTTCTCAACCATCGGGTTTCAAAGTCTACAGCTAAATGAGTATTTTAGATGCCCACAGTCGCCTGGACCCGGCCCCATCGCCCCTGCGATCTATGGGCAACCAACATCCCCTTTCACAAGAGACACGACAGAGTGCAAAGAAATCAGTTGATTCTGGGGAAAAATCAATATCGAAATTAGATTTATTGTCTGGTTATGTGATTAAAAATGACAGTGTTGGCTTTTATTTTCATAGAAAGACAGAAAGCTGAACAAAATAATCTACTGTGGAGTTTGTTTCATTTGCCTGGGCCCTGAGGGAGTCCTAGGGGAGGGTGCTTAGAGCACCCGGAGAAAGCTTCCAAAGGGGTCCTCAGCTGCACCCTGGTTCCTAGAAATGCTGGGTGATCTGCCCTGTGGTTCTGACTCAGGTCCCCCTCCTGTTCCCCAAGGTCACGTAGCCGGCAGCTGCTGTGTGGTTCTGGGTGCAGCAACTCCAGAAATCTCTTGGCTGGTTCTGTCACCGTATCCCATTCCACTTTGGATCCTAAAAGTGAGTGTGTGTGTGTGTGTGTGTGTGTGTGTGTGTGTGTGTGTGTGTGTGTCTTTCCTTGGGCTTTGAGGTGGAATCTGAGAAATGGTGCTGCTGGGCTGGTTCCTTAAGTGTGTTGCGGTGAGTCCATTGAAGGAGTACCAGGGTCTGGCCCGTCGCAGGACAGCCGCTGACTTGTCAACAGAACAGAAAACACAAGATAGCATCCTGCACCTTCTCTTCTGCTCCTAGTGTGCTCAGGCCAAGTCAGAATCCTCCCTAGTCTGCCCACGTCTCCTGGTAGCGGCAGTTACCGCTCTGGAACAAGTCACAGATTCTCTGCAGAGTAAAGACCGAGGAGTGTGCCTGTGTCTTCAGACACCATTGGAGAGAGACCAGCCCAGGCTAGTTCCTGACCCCTAAGCATGCATTTGGGTTCTCAACTGCCGCAAGCCAGGGACTCTGTTTCTGGCCTGGCGGGGGTAATGTCAGGGTCCTTGTAGGACGGGCGCGCCGCCAACACCTTCTTCCAACACCTTCCAACACCCTCTTCCAAGGATCCACGGTTCCTTCAAGCTGGTCTGGGGTCCTCTGCTGGAGTCAGGGCGAAGCAGGCCATGGATACCTTTGTCTTTGGAAATCTGACCAGCTCACTGGCCTGCTGGACCTGCTGTCTTCCAGTCTGCCTTGCTTGAGTGTCGGGATCCACCTGTCCAGATGCCTTTCCCCAGAGGCCTACAAAGAGGCAGTGAGATTCCGGGCTGAGTCTCTCGCTAGGCCCTTCTGGAGATGGTCCACAGCCCACGGGCCAGGGGGCGCCCCTGGCACTACAGCAGCTCCTCGCTACATGAAGACACATCTCACCCCTGGGCCAATGAGCAACACAGCTGGCCAGACAGGCACTGTCCTCCAGCGTCCACTCTCCAGCCCCCGGCAGCCCAGAGCGGTCAGCTCTTGCATCAGAGTTCAGGCCTCTCTAGCACTGGTTTCCTCTGCACAGCTCGAGCTTGTCACTGAGGTAGGTGCCCACTGCCAACTTAGACCTCAGGTCTCAGAGCCCCCACCGCTGCCCCATGAGGCAGCTCCCTATAATGCTATAGAGTCTCAACAGGACTAACACGTTGCAACATAAGAGTTTACATTCATATCATGAAGCCAGGAATCTAGATATTTAGTTTTTTTTCTCTTGCAAATTTCTTTTGGTGATTTCTCTAAGTATTCACATTGGGGTAGCTTTGACCAAAAGATTGAGGAACGAGATTTCATAGTGCCTATTCTTTGTCCATCCTGACCAGACCTGGAAAGCAGTTACCAGAAGGGATGCAGGAAGGGGAAATGAATTCTGAGACCTCCAAAGCAAGCAGTGTTCCAAAAGGATGACCTTTTTCCTGAATGGGGCAAAAGCCCACAGAGTACACCGAGCACGTGGTTCCAGGACAGTGGCACTTCCCATCAACCCCTCCACCGATGGCTGGTTCACTAATTTCAGCCTTGAAGCTTTCTGAGCCTCCCTGCTTCAGCACAGTTAGAATTCTCTCTCCAACGAAAGCCATGGTCAATAGAATTCTTGGTATCAAATGAGCAATAATTTGCTGTGGCTACATGCTGGATAATGAAAGATGTTAGCGGGATCAATAAAAAATGAAAACACTTTTACTTACATCTTGAGTTACTGTTTGAAGAGAGTGAGAGATAAACCAACTCAAAGCTAAGTTCAGATGGTTCTCAGAGCTAGAAAGCACTATGGCCTCTGCCCAGCTGGCCTTTCCCTCCACAGGCGTCTATATTCTTCTTGCTGACCAGACAGTAATCAGATTTTTGTATCAGATTAACCTCATAGAAGCCGGTAATAACAGTCAGTCTCCCTGCCCTCCCCTGCAATAAACAAACAAACAAATAAACAAAAAAATAAATAATTGGTTTCCACCAGGACCAAAGGGCACCTAATTAGTGGTGGTTTTCTGAAAGAGAACGTAACTGTGACAAAGCCGAGCTGTCTCTTGAAAAGCCTCAAACTCTACAGGTCACCGAGAAGGCCCGTGGCCTTTGATTGGATAGCTGAGGGCAAAGGAAAATATTTAATTCCTTTTGCTTTATTTTGTCTTGTCACTGGAGTCTAGTAAATTCAGTCTCAACTTCCCCCACATACGCCAGCCCCTGTCTTCTGCTAGATCATTTGCATTTGTTCAGTTTATTTTCGGTTTACATTAGATATATTTGTCTTAACGGTCTGAATTCCTCCCCATTCGACCTCACACACCCTTTTGCTTGATTGTTACAGAATGCGTTGCGAAACGATCAGAGAAGGTCCTCATTTTAAGACACCAAGACTTAAAACAAAAGGGAACGGCCCGTCTTCTGCCGAAAGCTTGTGAAGCAAACGCTTGCCGCTGCTTCCGGTACCCGAGTGAGAGATTTTACAGCACGCTTGACTGTTGAAGAGCCTACGTTTTCCTCAGCACTTAAAAAAGAAAAGAAAATAATAAAAGCAAGAAAGCACGAATTTGGCCCGCAGCTACGCCCTAGGGCGCGGGGGGGGGGGACGAAGCTGGCCGCCCAAGTCCCTAGCCCTTCTTCCGCAGGGTTGGGTTTGATTGCGGGAGCTGCCGAGCCACCTGGCCAGCTGGGAAGCGGCGATCTAGGCTAGGGAGGAGCACACAGGTTCCCCGAGGACAGACCCAGAGGGCCGGGCCTCCAGCAGGCCCAGCGGGCAGGTGGGCCGCGGGCGGGAGCCTCGCCCAGGCTGCGCCCCCTGCACCCGCGCACGGCGCGCGCGTGACTTACATCCGAGGCCCGGCTCTCCGGTCTCCCGGCGATCTGCGGCGGCCGCGCCCCCCACCGCGCTCCCCCGCCCCCGTCCGCGTGGTCCCCAGCTCGGCTGTGGACCCGCGTGGCTGGCCCCGGAGCACCTAGCTCTGCCGATCGCCCCCTGGTCATCCGCCCATGGCCGCGGGCACCCGCGAGGCTGGCTTACCCGCGCGCGAGGCCCCGCGCATTAGCGAATTTCGTGGCAAGTTGTTTCTGACACGCGCGATCTGGTGCGAGCCTCCTAGTAGGGAAGGAAACGAGAGTCAATTTGCATAATTCCAAATGCTGAGCAGAGAAAACAAAAACCCCATTTTCCAGCCTCGGCTCGCCATCCCCCAGCATCCCCTCCCGGTGCAGAGCCCGGGCGGCCACGCACGTCGCGGGTGATACCTTTTCTGGCGATCATTTGCAACACGGGACGGGATGTCCGCCACTTTCTCCAAAGGCCGGCCTCGGGCAGGTGGGGCAGCCCGGCGGCTCCGGGCCCGAGGATTCCCGCGAGACCGCAGGGGTTGGGACGCGGGGAAGGACCTCGGCCGGGTGCCTAGCGGCCCCCTGGGCGGCCCGGGCCTTAGCCCGACGCGAGAGGCCGGATCCCCTCCACTCGGTCGGCTCCATCTTTGAGTCCCGCAAAGCTCCATTCCCTAGCTGCTCGCGGGCGCGCTGGCTTTCGCAGCCGTAAATAAACAGCTCCGGCTAATTCGGGGGCCCGGACAGCGGGGAGAAGGAAGGCGCCGAGCGCCGGTCTCGCCTCGCCTCACCCCCTGCGCCCAGTGGCTCTTTTCTGTCGGGCCAGCCGCGCATTTGGGGACGCAACTTGCATTTGAATAGCTGCCCGGGCTCGTTACGACCCGGGAAAGCTCTGGAAGGGAATCGCTATGCAAATTGTCCTAGTTACAATCGAAAGGTTCGATCTCGCCGGCCGCCTGACGGAAGTTGATGTCAGCTCCCGGCTTCAGGCTGCGCCGCGGCCCCGCGGCCTCCTCGCTGCCCCCCTCGCGCCCGCAATGGAGGATTTTTTTTTCATTTTGTTTATGTATCCCCCCCCCCGTAATTAAAAAAGAAAGAAAGCATTAAAAATAAAGGCTGAAGGTGGCGGTATGCGGGCTCGGGCCCGCGAGCCCCGGGGCGGGAGGGGGTGTGGCGGGGAGGGTTGGGGGCTAGGGTCATTTCTTTAGCTGCAGGTGTTGACGGCACCTCTGAAATCAAACATTTAGAATCGTTTTTTTTTCAGTGCTTTGCAGGATCAGGCGGTGCGTGGGGGGCGGGGGCGGCGATGTCTGCCGCTGCCAGTCGGCTTGATCCCACAATGCAGGCTGCGGATCAATACCCGCTGACTGTAATCCCAGTAATTGTAGGGCTCACAGCTTTTATTTTAAAGAAATAGGACACTAGGGCGCAGGCAGGCGGCCGACGCCGGGGTGCCCGGGGGTGCTTCGGGGTGCACACACGCACGCACACGCACGCACACACGCGCGCACACTAGTGAGCCCCTGTGCACACACTAACCAGGGAGTCTTCCAGAACCCCCTTTAGCCAGGTAGTGGACTTCACACGAAGGTCCACCTGTGGGTGCTGTCGACTCCGAGAGCCACGTGGTTTAGGTGTGAGAAAGGTACTTGGGGGGCCTAGGCCAGGCCGCGGGCCAGCGGGGTGAGGTTCGGAATCCCCCAGCGGCAGTTCCAGGAGTTCGCCAGAACTGGACATCTTGGGCCTGGGCGCTGAGTCTAGGGTGCGCGCGCGTAGCCCCAATCTTCTCAATGGAGCCCTAATCGGTTCTAGAAATGGGGGTTTTCGGTTTCCTTTGCCCCCTGCAGGCCAGAGGTCTAGGTCGCCAGGAGCCCTGGCCTCGGCTGGCAGGCAGGGGCGCTAGGACCCGGCGAAGCTCCCCCAGGCCTTGGCTTCTCCGGCGGCGTGTCCGGTCTGGGCGCACCGCCCCGCAGGCCCCGAGGGTCCCAGAGCCCAGGAGGGCAGCGAGACCCCCAGGCTGGATGGCCTGGGCTCGAGCCCGGCCGCTGGCCGCGCGCAGCTTCTGGCGCCCCCGAAAAATGACCATCTGTCATTCAATTAAGCTTTCAGGGCAGCTGAAGGGGGGGTAGGGTCAGCGACCCCAGGACAAAACGGCCTGCTGCCTCGGCTCGGAGAAGTTCAAATGTTAAATGCGGAACATTGTGCCCCGTCCGGCCCCCATCGGGCCGCAGGTCCGGCCGGCAGAGAGCAGTGGGGTGAAGGGCAGTGGTCATTAGACTTAGATTTCAGCTCAGGGCCGGGCCCTTCTGTTGGGCTATTTTGACCAGAGAACCTTTAACCCTTTCAAGCCGGCCCCCTCCCCCAGGGTAAGACAGATTGTGGTGGGGAGACAGATGCCCCATAGAAACAAGCTGACACCTCTCTGTGGCCACTAATCTGCAGAAGTGCAGACGAACATACCTAGGAGACAGAACAGCTCACCACAGCCCAGATGGACCGAAGGGCTTCCTAAAGTCTCCTCCTCCTCCTCCTCCTCCTCCTCCTCCTCTCTTCCTCCTCCTCCTTCTCTTCCTCCTCCTCCTCCTCCTCCTTCTCTTCCTCCTCCTCCTCCTCCTTCTCTTCCTCCTCCTCCTCCTTCTCTTCCTTCTTCTCCTCCTCCTCCTCCTCCTTCTTCTCCTCCTCCTCCTCTTCTTCTTCCTCCTCCTCCTTTTCCTCCTCCTCCTCCTCCTCTTCCTCCTCCTTCTCTTCCTCCTCCTCTTCTTCTTCCTCCTCCTCCTCTTCTTCTTCCTCCTCCTCCTTTCCTCCTCCTCCTCCTCCTCCTCCTCCTTCTCCTCTTCCTTCTCCTTCTTCCTCCTCCTTCCTCCTCCTCATTCCTCCTTCCTCCTCCTCTTCTTCCTCCTCCTCCTCCTTCCTCCTCCTCCTTCCTCCTCCTCATTCCTCCTTCCTCCTCCTTCTCCTCCTCCTCTTCTTCTTCTTCCTCCCCCTCCTCCTCCTTCCTCCGCCTCTCCTTCTCCCTCCTTCCTCCTCTCATTCCTCCTTCCTCCTCTCCCCTCCCTCCTCTCCTCCTCCTCCTCCGCCTCCTCTCCTCCTCCTCCTTTTCTTCCTCCCCCTCCTCCTCCTACCTCCTCCTCCTTCCTCCTCCTCCTCCTCCTCCTCCTCCTCCTCCTCCTCCTCCTCTTCCTCTCCTCCTTCCTCCTCCTCCTCCTCCTCCTTCTTCGCCTTACTTCTGGGGAATAGTTCTACTCATTTAAGGATGGTGGTGCCACTGACCAGCGTGAGTGTGAAATGCAAAAGTTGGACTTTCCTGAGAACAGAGGTGAGCTGGAGCTCCGGGATAGCTGGTACCTGAAGCCTGTGAGACTTGCTGCTATGCAGTTGCCTTTCCTGTGTGACATGTTCCCACAATAAAACCAGGTAAAGAAAGAAGTTGCTGCTAGCGGAGTATGAATAAAAAGTAAACGAATGTCCAGCAGCCAGAGGAGGTGGCCATTTGGATCTGTGCACACTGGCTCTGCACGCCGGGCTGTTTCTCCTCATGATGGAGCAGGAAGTCTGAGAGAGCTGTTAGGTGGATCCTCTGCAAGGGTGGAAAGTCTGGATCCCCCCCTCCCCAGGGTTAGCCACAGGGGAGGCTTGGCTCTGGCTTCTGGTGTCCAGGACTCAGTAGAAAGTCTGGTTCTCAGGCTTTGGGGGTCACCATTCTGAGAGCCATGAATCTACCAGGCATTCAGCACTATGCGTCTTTGCAAGCCTTTCACTAGATAACGATGAATAATGCAGGGCCTGCTCAGCGTATTGAGCGGTGTGAGTGATCTTTAAGGTAAGGTGCAGCAACAAGTACCTTTAAATAAAATCAAAATAAAAAAAGTTTACCACAATCATAATAAATTGCTCGGTCATTTCCTATTGACTCACCTAGTGTCTTTCTTGGGGCATTTGGAGTTATTCCCCTTACAAACAGACCAGAACGAATTGATGAGTTGAGCTTTCACTATGCTAATTTAGAAATTATAAATATTTAATTAGCATCCCTAATAGCCCGTCCTGGAGACCCCTTTCTGCTTTACACTCTTCTTAATCTAAAGTAAATGCTTTCCCATTAATAGCGATGCCATTTTAGCAGCTTCCTCGGTAAAAGGGCCCCACTTAGTTCACGAGGAGGAGGCGGCGGCGGCTCACTCTGCAGCCGGCAGGGCTCCATTTCTGTGGCTGGGAAGATCCTGAGGACAAAGCCATGGATACCACCCTCCCTTTCCTCTTCTTGCTTAGTAAGTGAGGCTGTGCTAAGAATAGAGCCGATCTCTGTTCCAGTTTTCAAGGTGAGGCAATCTTTTGAGGGCTGTACTAGGATAAGCAGCAAACATTTCAGTAAGGCTTACATCAAAAGGTCAATCGTAGATCACAGGTAAAAAATTTCTAGCATGGAATATTCTGGTCTTTCTGACAAAGAGTGGTATAGGAAAAAGATGATTATTAGTGGTGGGCTTTGGGTATGGGGAGTGTATCGCTCACCCTAGAGCCTTACCTCTGTCTTTAAAGTGGAGATGATTAATATTGAGGCCACAGTGATAAAGATCGGTGGGAGCATCAACTGTTTGGAATATGATAGACTTAAGTAAATGTGGGGTTAATTTTTGCCCAAAACTCATTATCCTTTCTTGGCCCCACATCAGCTCTCATTGCTTCTAGAATTCTGTCTCATGGCACTACAACAGCAATCCTTTGTTTCTAGAAAGAAAACTGGGGAGACACTGGGAGGCTGGCCGAACCGTGACCAAGAGGCAGAATAGGACACACGCCGGAAGATGTTCAAAAGTGTTCAGTCACAAACTCCAAGGGATGAATGTGGTTCAGAAGATTCTGGAAGGAGAATTAGATCTCCTGGTGGGTGGGATCTGGTTGCAGCTGTGAGCTGCGGAAATAAGCACTTCTCGCGTCAACCTGACTCTGGGGCAGGAACCTGCACATGTGGAAGACAGAAGAGTCCGGACCCCCGCATCAACTGCTCTGCACAGACAGAGCAGCTCTCAGACAGCCGGGTGAAGAGGAGACAGTGCAGAGGGCTCTGTTCGCAGCGAGGGTGCTGCTGCTCAGTGGATGCGCACCGGGCGACACATGTCTGTGCATGGCAGCACTAGTGACATCACAGAGCTTTGATTTTCCCCGCAAGTCAGACTTCCTTTGTGTTGCTTGGTTCAAAAGGAAAGGCCCAAAGAAGAGGATGAAGAATAGGAAGAATCAGTGTCTGGGACCGTCTCCCAGGGAGTGAAGAAGGCAGGGCTGAAGATGGCGGAACTCGTCTTTCCTTATGCACGTGGTACCTGCACCTGTCTATGTGTCGTCTCTCTGCCTATCTTCTATTATCCGTCTATTACCATCTATATACCACTTATCTAGATCTTATCCATATTTATTTAACTTTATTCACGTGTGTGTGTGTGTGTGTGTGTGTGTGTGTGTGTGTGTGTGTGTATTAGAGGCACTGTGTGTCCCTGTGGAGGCCCAAGGGCGACTTTGAGAATCATCCTGGATTGCTTTGTCTCCTTTTTGCTTTGCTCTAGGATTTCCCAGGTTCTGCTCACCAGGGTCAGAAGTGCAGGCTGCTGCCACTTCCACCTGGCGGTTTTTTATGTGGGACCTGAGATCCGAATTCAGGATCTTCTGCTTTTTTTAAAAAGATTTTATCTATCTATCTATCTATCTATCTATCTATCTATCTATCTATCTATCTATCTATCTATCTATCTAGTGTGTGTGTGTGTGTGTGTGTGTGTGTGTGTGTAAGGGGTACCATATATCCTTGTGGAGGACCAAAGGTGACTTTAGGAATCATCCTGAATTGTGTTTACCTCCTGATTTTGCGCTGGGATTTCCCAGGCTCCGCCCACCAGGGCCACAAGTGCAGGCTGTCTTGGTTTTCAACTGGTGCTTTTATGTGGGACCTGGGATCCAAACTCAGGACCTTCTGTTTGCGAGACAGAGTCTTAACCCCAGAGCCATCTCTTCAGCCTGACCTTTTGCTTTTAAGGCAGAGTCTTAACTCCTGAGCTATCTCTCCATCCCTATTATCTGTATTTAATCTATTATCTACCAATATATCATATGTATCATCTACACATCTATCATCTCTATCAATATGTATCACTTGTATCTAATATCTAATCTATTATAGCTCTCATTTATCTTTAATCTAACTATATCTAACATCTATCTACTATATCTAACCTATCATCTATCTACTATCAATCAACTATTTATCTATCATTTAACTATACTTAACATCTACCTATTATATCTATCTGTTAATCTATTAGCTGTCCATCTATCTGCCTATCTGTTCATTGATGACAGGATCTGAAGTAGCCAGGCCTCCAGCTTGCTACACAGAAGAGAATGACCCGGAACTACCTCTCCTGCACCAGCGCCTGTACACCACGCTCGTTATGCCGGGTCAGTGTGAGGTTCAGCCCCCGACTGCTGGGCCAACTTGCTTCTCCATTCTCAATCCACATTTTCCACATTAAAACCCTAATTCATTAGTAGGATTTCCCCAACCTCATTTTAAAAAATTGAACTCCAGAGAAATAATAGTTACAAATTAGTGTGATCATTCTCCATTTGTTATTTTTTTTGGTATTTTCTCCTTTCCATTTCAATATGTAATCACAGAGTTATGTCTTGAGTTTCATTCTCATTCCATTGGACCGAGTTTGCTTGTTGTTGTTTTTTTTTAGGGGGGTGGTAAAACCTTGTCCTGGAACAGAGATTCTGTCTTTGTCTGAAGCTTGAAGTCTTGAAGAGGGCTGGGCTGTGTGGCTCAGCTGATAGAGTGCTTCTCAGGCACGCATAGAGCCCTGGGTTCAATCCCGGCACTGTTGAAACCTGACATGGTGGTCATCCTGTCAGGCCTGCATTTGCGGCTACATAGTAAGTCCAAGGCCATCCTGGGCTACACAAGACCCTGTCTCATGCCCCTTTGCCCTGTGGTAGGCAGTTGAAGGCTGGAGCTCAGACACACGTGTAAAGAATTGGTAGTTGAGTTAAGCCCTCAGCAAGTCTGCAGGAGATTGTCGACTGATGTGGAGACTCAGCCCGTGGTGGGTATGACTCATTCCTCAGGCAGGTGAATAAGACAGAGGAAGCTGGTTGAGGAAGTTGGCATTCTAGGGCATATTGTCTGGCAAGTGAGTTTGCCCCTGTCCCAAGCAGTCCTGAGGATGTTGTGTGGCCAACCCCCTTGGCCCTGGCGTTGGTGTGGACTCTCCTGCCAAGCTGGAAGAGGAACTTTATGGGATACCCGTAAGTCAGAATAAAACCCCTTGTTCTCCCTTAAACTGTCTGGTCATGAATTTAGTCTTGGCAACCATGTAGAATAGCTGATCAGTCCCCAAATTAATTTTGTATTAAGATAAAATTACCATTTGACCCATATTGCTAAAGATGTATTTCATTTATTTTTCTGAGTTCTTTTTTGTTTGAAATGCCAACTACCCCTAACTAGGTTTTGACATTAGAAAATTAATGTGGCCCCTCCTGACCCAGGCAGTGTATGCATTCCAAGTACTTCTTTGCCATAATGACGATACAAATCTAATTTTCCTCTGTAGAGAGAATCCTGAATTGGAACAACAGCCCAATTTTCAGAAATACTAGATGATGAAGACATTTAAAACACAATTAAAAAAAACAAGGCATGGAACATTGCAGCGCTTAAGACTTACAAAATGGGGCGTCTATTTGATGCTTAGCACTGTCACTGCCTGGGATGAATCGCAGTCTGGACTGCCGTTGATGTCGAGTTCACATTTAAGTTGCGCCAGATACGGCTGTCCTGGGCTCTGTGACTTTCTGCTCCAGCTGCCAAAGAGCAAAGCAGTCTGCGTGCTGCTTCATATTTCAACTACAAGGCACGAACAGGGAACTAGAAACGAAGGCTGCAAATACGGAGGCAGATGGACGCAACAGGGCTGCATGCTGCTTTCTTCTGCTGACTTCAACCAAGTTGAAACCTTTTTGCTCAGAATCAATACAGTGCCCGTTACGATGCACTCAGCTGACAGCCCAAACCCAGCCGTGGGGCCACAGTGGCTCCACCAGACTTGGAGAGCTGGGCAGGGGCTGGGCTCACAATCAGGACAGGTGTGTTGCGGCTGGGCAGCAAGCGTAACTCACTGGTAGAGTGCTCGCCCTGGTGGCACATGTGCTGTCAAATCCCAGCACTTGGCAGATGGAGGCAGGAGGATCAGAAGTTCAAGGCCACCCTTGGCTACAAGTCGAGTGTGAGGCCAGCCTCTCTCAGAAATAAGAAATAGCAAGAATAGAACGAATCCCCCAAATTCAAAGGGGAGCCAGAAGAAATTTAACCGAGTGAGCCGAAGTAGTTTGTGTTTCAAAAGACTTCTCTGGGGTGGTGAGTGGCTCAGGGGCTTCGAGCCTTTGCCTTGAAAGCAAAAGGACCTGAGTTCAGATCCCATTTAAAATGCCAGACAGATATGGCAGCGGCCCTGGAAGACAGAGCCTGGGAACCCCCAGAGCAAAACAATAAGGAGGTGCAGCAATCCAAGATGATTCCCAAAGTCATCCTTGAACCTCCAGAGGCACACACAACTCAAGTGCACGATGCATGTGATGTGCCTGTGTGAGATGTGTGCACATGTGTGAGATGTATGTATGATGTGTGTGTACAATGTATATGTGAGGTGTTTGTATGACATGCATGTCCATGCACAATGTGTGTGATGTGCCTATATGTGTACATGTTTGTATGATATATATGTAGTGCACAATATACATGTGTCATTTGTGTGTTGTATCTTATGATGTGTACATGATGTGTTGTTCATTTATGTGTGAATGACATGTGGGAATGATGTGTATATGATGTATATCTATGATGTGTGTGTTGTATGTATATGATATATATCTGTGATTTATGTGTTTTATGTAAAGTGTGCAAATAGTATATGTATGATGTATGCGTGATGTGTGATATGCATATATGGTGTGACGTGTATATGATGTACATGTGGTGTGTGTTGTATGTAAAGTGTGCATATGGTATATGTATGATGTATGTGTGCTGTGTATGATGTATATGTGTGTGATATTTTTGTATGATGCATGTGCATATGCTGTGTGTGTGGTGTGCATATGACACATATGTGTATACATGTGTGCATCTGTGTCTGTGCACAGGTCTGTGTGCTACCACGTGCATGTGGTTGTTAGAGGACAGACTCTATGGGGCTCCTCACCTGCCTGTTTGAGACAGTGCACCCCAGGTCAGCTGACCCATGAGATTCTAGGGGTTTCTGTCTTGGCCTTCCACCTCACTGTGGAAGCACAGGGGTCACAGACATGACCTCGGTCCTGGATTTTATATGTATCTGGGGACTTTAAACAGCAAGTACTGGCTGATCGGCAAGCTCATGAGCATGGTGTTTCTTTCCATTTTCAAAGATCTCCTTTGATTTTCTTGATTGGCACTTGGTAATTTTCAGCTTACAGATCCTGCACAACTTTAGGTTCCTGTGCGACCACCTCATCTCCTTTGTAACACTGTTTGTTTTCACGCGTTCACTGTGACATACCCACGTGCGGCTGGGTTTTGTGTGTTAGTCTTGGGTCTTTGCTCCATGCGCTGCTCAGTGTTAGGCGTTCTTCCCCCCCTTTCCCTCCTCGCCTCTGTGAAATGAGAGGACGCCAGGCTCTGGAAGTCCTCTACCTCCTTTGCATGTCTGGGGCTTTGCAGACGTGTTTGGTGAGTCCCGGGCTTGCAGTTATAAGCGACTCGAGGAACTCCAGCACATTTGCTTTGCTCCAACATGGTGTTTAATTTGCTGATGTGAAAAAATCGCAGGCCGTGTTTTTCACCAGAGCCAGAGCAGCATTCTGATCTAAACACATCGGGTTCCTGTTCTCACTGTCTGTTGTTCTTGTGGCACTGGGCAATTCAGCACAGTAAAGCCAATACTTACATTTAGCTGAGCCATATCATTTTATTTTTGCTTTCTTCACCCCTTGGACTTGAGTGGAAATCATTTGTTTGAGAAGCCCATGAGCCTGTGGGTTGATCAGCCTTTCCCCCACGCACACAAGCTCCTGGGGGCACGCACATGTTTGGGCTTCACCACCTTGGAGAATCCCTTTTCCATAAGCCAGAAGCAACACGCAGCAAGTAGCACTTGCTGTACTTGCAATACAGCACTGTGGCTGTGTTGGCATAGTCTCTCTCTCCACATAGGGGAGCTTTTGGATTGCCTCACGTGATGGGGTCCAGGTAGTCCAGCAATGGCTGCTTGTGCTGCTGTGTTCAGGGGCTGACAATCTCGGCAAGCCCAGTCTAAGGCTGCGCGATTTCAGGAGAGTCTGTGGTCTTCAGGAGGTTGGAAGGTCCAGGAGGCTGGTTCTAATGTCAGCAAAGAAGAGTGGCGGTTGCCAGCAGGAAAGGTGAGTTTGTCAGCAGGAGGTGGGTTGCTGACAGAGGGAGAGAAGAGAGAAAGAGAGAGAGGGAGAGAGAAGGAGAAGGAGAGGGCAAGGAGGAGGGAGGGAACAAAGGAAAGAGAGAGAATGCTTTTCTGTAGCTTTTCATTTTTGGGCTTCTTTTATCTGGTCTGCCAGGGGAAGTGTGCTAGATACAGGTGTCAACCTGACAGTTGAAGGTTTGAGCTCTGGGCATTGAGTAAAGAATTAGTAGATAAATTAAGCCCTGAACAAGCCTGCAGAAGGCTTGTCTAGCCGATGGGGAAGACCCAGCCCGTGGTGGGTGGGCTGTTCCCTGGGCAGGTGGGTACGTTTTGGAAAGTTGGCATAGTAAAGTCAGATATTCTTCAGCACCAGACTGGTACCTCCGAGATGTTCAGCTGGTCAGGCCAGTGGATTCCATGAGCCGCTGCCCCACTTCTTAGCTGCTTTGGGGAGCTGCACTTGGGCAGGCACGCTGTCTGGCAAGTGGGGTTTGTCCCTTTCTCAGCAGTCCTGTGGCTGTGATCTCAGCTCCACTGGGTGAGCTCTCCTGCCAAGCTGGACTAGAAACTGTAATGGAGACTCAAAAGGACGAATAAAACCCCCTTGCTCCCCTGAGCTAGTTGGTTGTGAATTTCTGAACGATATGCAAGCAACCTTCAGCCGTCTGTCTTGTCAGTGACCAGCAAAGGAACGTAAGACGATGGTCCTAATTGGCAGTGTGTGGTGATTGCTGGTACAGATAAGTGCCTTTCAGACACCTCTGGACCAAAGGTGTAGGTGAGAGCCCCCCATCCCAGCCTGCAGCTTTCCCATAGCTGACTGAAGCTTTCCCGTAGCGAGCCCGGCAGGCTGCCGTGGGGCTGCTGTGCTATGTAGGAGGTGCGCGGCTACTGCCTCGTGGGGCTCCCTTCTGCCCTCAGCCTTCTGTGGGACCCTTGGGGTGGGGTGGGGGAAAGCATCAGAGCCTCTCAAACGTTGTAGGTGACTTTAGAAAGAGATCCGCAAGGGGACAGGATAATTCCAGTGCCATAGGTGAGGTTTGTGGGGCCAGAGGCTGAGATGATGAGGAGAATGTTCTGGGTCCAGAGGTCTCACATGTCAGAAGAAGGCACCTGACAGACGGGTTTGATCGCGAGGGCTTCTCTATACTTCAACAGTTCCTCTTTGAATGCTGGTGCCCGTGCTTGGGAATGGAAGCAGCAATGGACGGGGGCTTAATGGAGTGAGTTGTTTCCCTCGTGTTCCGGGTCGACACGGAGGAGACGAAGAGATGTGAGGGGTGCAGCCACGGCCCAGTTAGGCCGAGCACAGAGCCGCGGTTCCTCATGCGCAGGCCTGGATGTGCTTCGACCCGGGCTGTCCTAGCTCAGCCCACCCAACACCTTCTTAGCTACAAACACTAAGCTTCTGCTCCTCCGGGGGAGGACTGTGGGGGAGGACTCTTAGGGGAGGACTGTCGGGGGAGGACTCTCCCAGGCTGCTCCATTAGCTATCCTTTCCAACAGCAACCTAGAGCTGAAACCAGCAGGCACAGCAACCAATGAAAACAAGGAAACTCAGATGAGCCAACGTTGCCAGCAAAGCGATTTTGTAAGTGGGTAGAATGGTGACCCCGCTGGATAAAAGCCTCTGTAAAAAATTGTGTCTGATTTATTAATTTTATAAGCATAATTATTATTATTACCATTATTAAAACTAATGAATTCAACTTGGCACTGGATTGCCGCATAATTGGAGAAATAAAATCGTCTGAATGTTGAGCGCAGAGGTGATTGGCTGGGTGATTTGATGACTCTGGTAGGTTTCATTATTAATTTCAGGGCTGTCCTGCTCAGCTTCAATTAAAATCAAACATCGATTTTATTACTTCCAATTGAATTGTTATCTTTGAATGGGCAATGTAGATAATGTATGTGCCAGGTGATTAAATTCAGGCAGCTCTGTCCCACGCTGACCTTGCGTGCCTGCCTCCTCCGTGCTGTGGGTCTCCAGCTTTACTGCAAACCTCCGGAGATTCATCCGAAATCTATCTGTGCATTTATATCTTTATATAGCTCTATCCACATCTGATTTCATTTTATATAAGTGCAAACGTGGTTTATGTTCTTTTCACCCACTGCTGTGTCTGGTCTGTAGCTTCCAGCTAGTTTTTGAGTGGCAGCATCATATTTTGCTGTAACTCAGAGATGTGCAGAGCAGCAGCCACAGCTAGTGCCACTGGAGGTATGGATGGCGCGACAGGTACACGACAGGCGAGTGACAAGCGTGTGTCTAGTGGTGGAGGTGCCCATGTATTTACCATGAGTCTGCCATCTGTTTATCAACCTGCTTATCATGAGTGTAGCATCTGTCTGTCTGTTTGTCTATCTTTCTATCTATCTATCTATCTATCTATCTATCTATCTATCTATCTATCTATCTATCTATCTATCTATCTATCTATCTATCTATCTATCTATCTATCTATCTATCATCTATCTATCTATCATCTATGTGTCTATCTGTTAGTCTATTACCTATCATCTATCTATCTATCTATCTATCTATGTATCATTTATATCTACCTATTATCTATCTGTCTGTCTATGATCTACCTACTTATCTATCATCTGTCTGTCTGTCTGTCTATCTATATTTCTACCTATCTACCTACCTATTATATATCATCTGTCTGTCTATTTATCTATCTATCATCTATCTACCTACTACTATCTATTACCTATCATCTATCTATCTATTATCTATCTATGTATCTATCATCTATATCTACCTATTATCTATCTGTCTATGATCTACCTACTTATCTATTATCTATCTGTCTGTCTGTCTATTTATCTACCTATCTACCTACCTATTACATATCATCTGTCTGTCTGTCTATCTATCATCTGTCTACCTATTATTTATGATCTACCTATTATCTATCTATCTATCTATCTATCTATCTATCTATCTATCTATCATCTACTTACATATCTAACCTATTATTTATCTTTCTGTCTGTGATCTATCAAGCCATCTATTATCTATCTGTCTATGGTCTACCTACCTATTATCTATCTATCTATCTATCTATCTATCTATCTATCTATCTGTCATTCAGTCAGTCAGTCATTTATTCAGTCAGTCAGTCATTCAGTCAATCAATCAGTCAGTCAGTCAATCTGTCAGTCTGTCAGTCTGTCACTTCTCCGTCTGTTTACGGCACTCTTGCAGAAAGAAGGCCCTGTGTGTTCTCAAGGAAACCCTGAGCAGGGTCAAGGAAGAAGCTCACAGGGCGAGAACAGCAGAACAGCTCTTAGGAGGAGAGTTTACTTGAACAAGGAACCGGGTAGCTGGTAGACCTCCAACAGGGGCTGAGGATGCCTGGTAGGGAGGGATGGAAAGAGATACCCGTCGAAGTTGCTGGGGGCATGCGACTGGGGCCTGTGGGACCCAAGCAGATGGTGGATGTGAAGCAGTGTGTGTGTGGATGAAGATGGTGGGACAATCCAGTGCTTCGGATGTGGGAGTGAAGAGTCGTGTGTTGTGTGTATGTGTGTGTGTTCATGTGCATGTGCGTGCATGCTTGTGTGTAGGCCCAGGAAATGTGTGGACACACAGGAGGGAAGGCTGTTGTGCAGGGCAGCTGTGGGAGGACTGGGTTGGAGCAATCTGTGGTAGGGACTGAATTCCTGAGTCGACAAGAGCTGAGCTCTGATGAACCAGGACTGGCAGCCTTGTGACATCATTGCCATTCTGAATCTCTTCCCTGATGAGCTTGGAGTTTTGAATTCCTAATGAGGACAGGCTGAGTGACAGCCATTTAGGATAATATACTCAATGGAACAGTCAAACACACTTATTTCAACAAAGACACACAACACCATTAATTTGCAGGAGGAAAATAACTGTGGGGTGACTCTTCCAGCCACGCGCTGCACGACACGGTTGGTTGGAGACATGGTGCGTGATTGTGCATGTGCGCTCCGCTGGCGTGAGCTGCGCGCTTCCATCTGTCTGTCTTTGCACAGGGAGGTGGCTTGCTGGGTTGCTTTTCTTTTCACAAGCAAAAGTGTTGGAAACCTTTCAAGGGCAAGAAGGAAAGGAACTAGCAAGCTGAAGGTGACCTTAACCGAAACGACATTTGCAAGCACTTCACCAGCCTGTCCCCAGCGTCAGACCCGTGGAGAGGGACAGTAGATGTCGCTTGTTTTTCTTTATTATTCCAGAACCTCTCCCAGTTCCAAGAGGTCCTCCTTTTGGAAACAGGGGAAACTAGATAATTAGCTCATGAATTTATTGTTTGAATCAATTGATAAGACTCTTAAAACAGTGTATTTCTCTCATCCTACAATGCTCTTTTGTTATTATTAAGCTGGACCTCTCCCATCCTCCGGGGAGAAATGCATGTAGCCCAGTAAGTGAAATTAATATCTTTTTCTATGTGCCCCTAATAAATAGTTTCTTGCCTGGAGCAAATGGCTATTTGTAAGGTCTGTCAAGTGTTTCCCATTGCCTGCTGGGGTGGGGGGCGGCTGAGTGGGACAGGGGCTGCCTGTTTGGGCTCAGGCTGCTTTGGCTGATGGCGAGTCCCGGCGAATGCTTCCCCAAGTCCAGAGAACCACGACTGTGTGACCAGGACCACCTTCTCCTCCCTGGAGGCCAGCACGGAAGGACCAGCCAGGGGAAGACGTCGAAGGGTGGAGCTGATAGGCGCGGAGCCAGTGACCATCCTCGGGTCTCGGTCCACCCTTGACCTTGCCCTGAACAGCCAGAATCACACACACTGGTTAGACGCAGGTGTCAGCTTGGCGACTGAAGGCTGAGCTCTGGCACATCTGTGGACTACTGAAGGTCCTGAGCAAGCCTGCAGGAGAGTGTCTAGTTGAAGCAGGCAGGCGTAGTCCGAGGTGGGTGAGACCATCTCTGGGCAGGTGGGCAAGACGGAGGCAGCTGGTTGAGTCGTGGGCATGCTTTGGCATTCTGAGATAGACCCCGTCCAGCGAGCGAGGTTTCTCCTCTCGGCAATCCCGTGGACACGGTGTGTCCAGTTTCCTTCCTCCTGGTGCTGGCTGGCATGTGCTCTCCTGCCCGCCGGATTGAGACTGTGACTGAGAGGCACAAACAAGGAAAAAACACCCCGTTTCCCTGAGCGCCTGGTTGTGAATTCATTGGCAACATGCAGACGCACTGTAAGACACATCAAACTGCTGGAAGGTTCCGAAGCATGAGTTGATCTCTGCTTCTTATAATTAGGTCTCTGCACTTTCCCTAGAGAGTCTGAGGTCTCTCTCTCTGAGCCCAGAAAGTCCGACTTTCGGGCACATAGGAATCACCTAGGTGGTTTTTTCTTTTTCTTCAATGTTTTCATATAGAAAATTTAAAAAATGATACAAAAAGCACAGAGAGGAATATATTAAAAACTCACACACCCTCTCAGCTGTGGTCACGATATAGTAATTAAAGCCAATCTCGGTCGTGTAATGTCACCAGTGAGTGTCTGACACAGCAGGTGGGCTCTAATGCAGCCTGGCTGTGTCCTTGCAGGAGGAGGGCAGTGCCCGCCTCTCCAGTGGACCGAAGCTGAGATCGATGATATGAGTGTAACTCACAATAACCGGAGGACGACGGCCTTGCCGCTCTGAGGTGCCTCATCGCTGCTCCGCGCTGTCTCGCACAGCACGCGGCGCCAAATGCAACGGGCACAAGAATTTCCTGCCCATGCGACAGGAGGCGGCTGGGCTTACTTCAGGCTGAGAGACATGGAGTCAAGAGGGAGGTGGGGGGGAATCCCATCCAGTCCCCCCCCCCCGCATTCCTGGAGCAGGTGAGTGGTCAGGCGCTCGCTCCCTCGAATCTCCGGAGTCTGGGGAAGCCTGTGAACTAGGGGACAAGATGTGACTGTTTCTAAGGAACAGTCAGCCGGGGATCTGCATAATCTAACGGGCTAAACCTCTCAGGTCCTGCAGAAGCTGAGCGAGAAGCTGCCCCGGCTGCCTCCTTGGCCCTAAATTCTGCATGTTCCGCTGGAAATGGTTGGCTGGGCTTCGGGCTTCACAGAGAGGGCACGGGCTTGGTGCCGTGGGTGTGACTTGGTGTCCGAGGGGTTCATGTGCTGTCTGAGCTGCTGCAGCTGACTGGAAACACACAGTGTGTGTTGTGTGTGTGTGTGTGTGTGTGTGTGTGTGTGTGTGTGTGTGTATCAGAGGGCACTGCATCTCCCTGTGGGGGACCAAGGGGGCTTTTGAGAATCATCCTGGATTGTTTCTGCTTCCTTTTGGCTTCCCTCTGGCATTTACCAGGCGGAGCCAGAAGTGCGGGCAGCCACCATTCCCACCCGGTGTTTTTACGTGGTTTCTGGGACCTGAATTCAGGTCCTTTTGCCTGTGAGGCAGCGTCGTAACCCCTGAGCCATCTCTCCAGCCCCACTTCTGAATTTCTCCAGGTCTGGGATTACTGGCCACGGCCTTATCGTGCCATGTGATGAGCTAAGGCAGGATTGACTGCTGCCCTCTCTCCTTGTGCGTGCCATGCGACCATGAGGACTTCCTGGGTCCCCCAGCCACAGCCGCCAGGGCGAGAAGCACAAGGCAAGCGGGTGCCCTTCGGTTCCGGGTAGTTAGAGGGAGGTGTGAGGCTCCCGAAGCCCTGGCCTCCTTCTAGCCGCTTCTCTGCTGTCAGCGCTCTGATCTTGCATTCTCTGGTGACCTGGCTCTGAAACGCTCAACACATCCACTTAGTAACTCGATTACTGGCGTTGCGTTAGCAGAATGCGCCTCGTGCACGGTGGGTGCTCAATCACTCGGCACAGGCCTGTGCCTCTCTCTAACATCTCTTTACACACGTCTAATGAACACAAGTTCCCTGCAAGTGAAGTGCCAGTCAGTATGCATGGGCACAGGGCATGGGGCATGGGGCATGGAGCTGGGATGTGGGGCATGGGCTGTCCACGGGCTGCCTCTGGAACCAATTAGCCTTGCCCAACACAGATTGCAGACCCCCTCCCTTTCCCTCCTCTACCCCTGCCACCTCCGGGGTCATCTCTGTGTAGTCTTTACAGAAGCCAACCAGCCTGGGTGCGAACTGAGAGCTGGGGCTGAACCCTCTCTCCTCAGTGCTTGATCCACAGTAGCTGTGCGGAGTGACGTGGACTGTGGAGAGGGTCTCAGAGCCTAGGCTGATGCTGCGGGGAGAACAGAGTTATTAGTGCATCGCCTCTTCTTTTCTCCTCTAGTCTGGGGGTTTGACTATTGCAAGTGCCCCCTCTCTTCTCTTGCCTGGTGCTTTGTCCTTTGGTTGGTTATCCTAGCCAGTGAAGGGGTGTCACTGTGCTGGGCCTCAGTTGCCATGGTGACCAGACAGGAAAGCTTACCATGTTCCTAAAGTTGTCTTCTCTCCCTCCCACCCTCCCTTCCACCCTCCTTCCCTTCCTCCCTCCCTCTTCCCCCTTGCCTTTCCTTTCTCCCTCCCTCCCCATCTCTCCCTCCCCCTTCCTCATTGTCCTTCCTCCCTCCATCCTTCCCTCCCTCCATCCCTCTCTCCCTCTCCCTCTTTCCTCCCTCCCTCCTTCCCTTACTCTCCCTCCCTCCCTTCCCCTCTCCCTCCTCCTCTCCCTCCCTCTTCCTCTCTCCACAGCCCAGTGTCCACAGCCCCGACTGTCCACAGCCCAGAGTGTCCACAGTCCAGTGTCCACAGCTGAGTGTCCACAGCCCAGAAGGTCCACAGTCCCGACTGTCCACGGCCCAGACTGTCCACAGCCCAGAGTGTCCACAGCCCAGAGTGTCCACAGTCCAGAGTGCCTACAGTCCAGAGTGTCCATGGCCTAGAGTGTCCACAGCTGAGTGTCCACGGCCCAGACTGTCCATGGCCCAGACTGTCCACGGCCCAGAGTGTCCATGACCCAGACTGTCCATGGCCCAGAGTGTCCGCAGCTGAGTGTCCACGGCCCAGAGTGTCCATAATCTCACTCACACAGCAGGTAGGTTTTCAGGATACAGGTCTCAGAGGAAGGTGTGAACAAACCGGGCTCCTGCATGCCAAGTGTGCACGTGTATGTTCATGTATGTGTATGTTCATGTGTGTATACATGTGCATGTGTGTGTTCATGCACCCATGTGTATGTTAGTGTGTACACACGTGTGCATGCATGTACATGTTAATGTGTGCATGCATGTATATGTTCATGTGTGTATGCATGTGTGTGCTCGTGTGCGCACACATGTATGTGTATGTTCATGTGCATACATGTGTGCATATATGCATGTGAACATGTGAGTGCAACGCGTTTGTTTATGCGAGCATGTACGTGCGCACACGCACATGTGTACGTTCATGCATGTGTGCGTGCATGCATATGTGCATGTATGTGTGTGCATGTGTGTGTGCACACATGTGCATGCATGTATATGTATGTTCATGTGAGTATGCATATGTGCATGTAGGTGCGTGCATGCACATGTGTGTGTGCATGTATATGTATGTTCATGTGAGTATGAGTATGTGCATGTACGCATATGCATGTACGTGTGTGTGAAAGATATGTGTGTCACCTTGCTGGCAGAAACACAGAACGGCAGCACTAAACTACATTTTCACCTTGGTGTGCTCAGCTCTGCCACCTGTGGTGTGAGCTCTGGGCAGGAAATTCATTCGCCATAGCCAGTGGACATCATCGTTACTTACCTGTCTAATGTGCATTGGGAGGAGGCCTGCTCAAATGACTTCCTGATTGGTACGAGATGGCACCTTGTCTAGATGTGGGAAATGGGATCCTAACGTGGCTCCGTTGGCTCTGTCTCCTTGCTCAGGAGGTCTGCCTCTCAGGGTTAATGCTCTTACACTTCCCATGTGATGGACACAAGCCCATTAAGGGATGGTATTGCATCGGGAGATGGGAAGATGGCTTCACAAGCAAAACGAACTAACTTTGAATTCCAGATCCCACATAAAAATGCCACGTGGAAATGGTGGTGGTGGTCTGCACCTCTGGCCCTGGAAAGTGGAGCCCAGGAAATTCCAGAGCAAGGGGAAAAAGAGGTAGAGTGATCCAGGGTGATTTCTGATGTCACCCTTGGGCCTCCATACACAGGTGTGTGCGCACACACACACACATACACACACACACACACACACACACACACATACACAGACACACACACATACACAGACACACACACATACACACACACACACACACACACATACACACTCTCAAAAGAGGGAGAAGGGGGGCTGGAGAGGTGGCTCAGGGGTTAAGCCTCTGCCTTGCAGGTGAAGGTCCTGAGTTCAGATCCTAGACCCCGTGTATAGACGACGGGTGGAAGCGGGGGCGGCCTGCGTTTCTGGTCCTGGTAGGGCGAAGCCTGTGAATCTCGGGGCAGAGTAAACAAGGAGGAGGTGGAGGTGTCCATGGTTCCTGAATTCCCCCGTGGTTCTACACACACACACACACACACACACACACACACACACACACACGTACACATGCACAACTAAATAAATAAAAAAAGAAAAAAAAGAGGGAGAAAGGAAAGGAGGGAGGGAGGGAGGGAGGGAGGGAGGGAGGGGGAGAGAGAGATCTCATTTCAGGTTTGGGAGAGGGTGGTGCGGGAGGCGTGGCATGCATAGACAGAAAGGGTTTCCAGGACTTGACATTTGGTATTATTGAAGCTGAGTGACAGGTACATGCAATTCATCACACAATTCCCTCAGGTTTTATATATTCGAAAAGTTCCATGACATCAAGTTATACATGGTCTTAAATCTTTGAAAAGTTTGTAATCGTGTGAACTGAAGTGATGAACCGATTCACAAATTCTGGGTAAGTGTTTTGATGCTATGAATTTCCAGCAGGATTCAGCAGGTGTTTGTGTTTCTTGGGGCTGTTGGGTCCTCTCTCATTTCTCATTCTGGCATCAATTTCAGTGCCCCATCGCCTAAAGGACCCCAACATTTAATATGCTCACTTCAAGTATTATCTGATCCCCCTTCCCCCCAAGAAACTTTATTATTATTTTTTACCTATTTATACAAGCTCAATATCTGGTCCTTTAAGAAAACAAGACCCATCCCCTTGGTCCGTATCTGTCCTGGGGCCTGTGGCTGAATAGCGGAGGCTTATTGAGAGAGGAGTGGGTGGGCAACCGGGTGGGCATGTGTACATGCTCCTGCTTGGTTTCACTCCTTCCTTGGTATGCTGTCTTCATTCAATGCCAGACATCGCTGCCTTCAACAAGGCCAGTAAGTTACCTTTAACAAGACTTGTAAGTTCCCTTCAATGAAGCTAGTAAGTTTCTTTTAACTTTAACAAGGCTACTAAGTTACCTTTAAGAAGGCTAGTTGCCTTCAACAAGACTAGTCTTGGGACCTTGACTGGGGTGCGCAAAGGTTTAGGGCATAACCAGAAGATTAAACGTGCCACTCCATTTCTAAAAGGGTGTTGCGAATTAATACGTTTTCAGAGCTCAGCTTGGGATGCGCCTACAGGATGCAGCCCTCCATTGGTGTGGCACCCCAGATTCTGGTCCATGATGCCACAGAAACAAGGGCAGCACCTACTTGCCCGGACTTCTGGCATAAGGTCCAGATGCAGGTCACGGACATGGCACGGAAGGGTGAAAGAGCTGAGCTCACCGCGTAGCAGAAAACCTGTAAAAAGATGGTTCGGGAGAACGTGCTGTGAAATGATAAGACCTTGGCCACGGAAGAGCAGGAAAACATCCTTTTCCCCTGAGCTGGCCATGGCTTGGAGGGACCACGGAACACACACGCTGCGTAAGTCGAGGGGCACAGAGGCCTCGAGAGCCTGGTCAGGCTGCTCTGAACCCAGGCTTGAAGTGGAGGGGGGACACAGCAGTGCTTGGCTGGTGCCCCAATGGGACCACTGACAGGCCGGGTAATTAGGAGGCACTCAGGCCAGTGTTGGAGAGCCACAGGAGCCGCTGTACAGCAAATGGTGGAGCATGGGGGTCGAGGTGGGGAGCCTGTAGCCTCATCCTGGTCGAAGCTCTTCCTCTCGCACCCCTAGGAGCTCCGTGCCCTTCTCAGGAGAAGCAAAGCGCCCAGCTCACCGCAGCCGGACGAAAGCCGACACCTGCCAGCACTAATTATAACCTGTTCGGTTCCTGTGGGTGGAGCTCTGCGCCCCCATCGCTCTCCTATTTGTCCAGGAGAGAAGGATTATTTGTGGAAATCAGCTTTTCATGCCCTCTGGCTTCCCCTGCCACCCACCCGGCACAGCCGCCCCACACAGGCTCGCCGTCCTGTGGCATGAACACTATCCAACTCAGAGGTGCATTTTATGGGACTGGTGGTCAGGTGAGTCCTAAATTAGCTCCGTTCAAATGGGTCAGAAGACAGGAGCCCCTATTAGCTCCTGGGCCTCTGCCAGGGCTGAGCGCTGCTTCCGGAGCTGCCTGGGCTTCTGGCCACAGGCTGTCTGGGGGCCGTGAGCGGAGCGGGGCGGTGTGTGGTGGTCTTCCCTCCTACAGAGTCACTCACAGGCGCAGGGAGAGAAGATGGGGCCCGAGGTCAATCAGCCATGCTGGGGGGGTGCTGCCAGCCCTTCTTTCCCAGTGGAGGATGGAGGGGTCAGCACACATCTCCACGGGCCACACGAACAGGCCAATGCTGGAAGGACGTTGGGTTCAGGCGTGTCTTGGAGGTTGGCGTTACCACGCTCATGACCAACTCACTTTACCTGTCGATTCTTCCTGTGCAGGGCGGGGCCACGGTGACCTCACAGACACTTCCCATCTAAAACATCCATGCCTCAGTGGAATTCTCTAGAAAGTCATTCCCTTGCCCTCAGATGTGCGCCTGGCTCTGGAACAGCCACCGAGGCTCTGATGGCCGGTTCTGGGAACACACCCTGCTGAGATCTTCCCGCTGGCGACTTCGGTTGCTTTGTGAGCACAAAATAACTCATGGTGTGTTGATGATAGAGAGCGCTCAACTCAGAAATATGCGAGGATTTTTAAGGACCATTTACATGAAAAATAGTTTGTCAGGAGCATGTGTGTGTCTGTGTGTGTGCATGTGAGTGTATATGCATGTGTGCGTGTACGTATATATGTAACTGTGTGTGTGTGCACAAGAGTGTTTATGTATATATGTGCCTGTATGTGAGTGTGTATGTGTGTATATGTGATTGTGTGTGTATTTACATATGTATGTGTGTATGCATGTGTGTATATGCAATTGTGTGTGTATGTACATATGTATGTGTGTATGCATGTGTCTATGCGATTGTGTGTATGTATATATGTATGTGTATACATGTGTGTATATGTGATTGTGTGCATATGTACACATGTACATGTGTATGCATGTGTGTATATGTGATTGTGTGTATTTACATATGTATGTGTGTATGCATGTGTGTATATGCAATTGTGTGTGTATGTACATATGTATGTGTGTATGCATGTGTCTATGCGATTGTGTGTGTATGTACATATGTATGTGTATGCATGTGTGTATATGTGATTGTGTATGTGTATGTGAGTGTGTGAGTGTATATATGTGTGTAGTGAGTTTATGTTTGTGTGCATGCATGTTAGTGTGTGTATGTGAAAACAAGCACCGTTCAGGACTCTGTCATAATTCTTGCCTTTCTCAAACATATATCTGCACCTTGTGGGGTCATGTTAGTCCCTCTTCCAGGGTGTAACAGAGTCCCTGACAAGATGCTTTCCATTAGGCTCCATATCCGGAAGCTTCCAAGGTCACCAGGTCACCATGGTGAGGATCGTGCTGGGCTGCCTGGCGACCCTCTCTGGAGGCCACAGCAGGTCTCCACCATTGGCACACGACTGCCACACTCACTGAGAGGCTCAGCTGCGCCAAGAAGGGTCTAATGAGAGCGAGGCTGGCGCCCGGCAGGCCTCGGCTGCCGTTGCTCGGCCAGAGGATGGGTCTCAGCATGGCCACAAGAGTGTCGCGGCTTCCCTTGCTGGACTCAAGGAGTCCTGGGCGGTGAATGGACGGTCTGCACAGTCATGGCTGGTGTCTTCACGGGGTTCAGCCTGCATCTCAGAGCTGTGCTGTTTCTCTGAAGGTGGCAGAATGAGAGAGAGAGAGAGGGAGAGAGAGAGAGAGAGAGAGAGAGAGAGAGAGAGAGAGAGAGAGAGAGAGAGAGAGAGAAGGCAGCACTGGCCTCAGCATCTCCCAAGACTGGAGTTGTGCGCCACAGAGGGACGTAATTTCCACTTTGCTGCACGAGGAGAAAGAACACAATCACGATCCTGTCAGTTTCCTGGCGCCGTTTTCAGGTGACTTTACACTCCGCTGAGGACAGAGGCTTGGAGGGGCTGAGCCACCCGCACAGCTCGCAGATGCTTCTGAAGGAGCTGAGGACCCGCTGCTGAGACAGCCCCAGGGCTCCATCAGGATCAGTGTGCTTGGTCTGCAGAGTTTGAACATGGGGCGGGGGGTAGGGGGAGCTTGTGGGGGGGGAAGAGACAGAAGACCCTTTGGCAAAGGTGCCAGCTTCCTGGAGACCCCGCCCAGTGCCCTTCTGCCCTCCCACCCGGCTGTGGGCTTCCCACAGTCTCCCCTGGCCCTCCTGTGTCTTGATGCCGAAATTCCAACACTCACCACGATCCCCAAGTGCAAACACTGGACACCCCACTTCCCCAGGCAGCTCGGCATACGCTGTCTTCAAGCTGTGGACCCGGCGCCTGGAAGAGGAAGTCATGTCTTTGGGGTGACTTGTGTGGTACGCAGGAGGACCTGCCCCCAATAATGCTCCCTTAGGAGTTAGAAGGTCTCTTAGGCCACTCGGTGCTTGAAAAGGGCCACTGGGAGCCCGAGTGGACGCCAAGGCCTCCTCAGGCCTCTCGCCCTTCCTAGAAAGCAGGCACCACCTTGCGGCCACTCGCTCCACAGTGGGGGTTGCAAGTCTCGCGCCACAGGCTATTGCACCAATGACCAGATACTTCGGGCCTTACTAGACACCGGTTTTCTGCTGCTTCCTGGTCAAGCTCCGCCACTGCCAGTCAAATAGCCGCAGAGAAAGTGTTCGCGAATGGTTCGCCTGCCCGCGAAAAAACTTTATCAAGTTGGGTCCCAGGCAGTGGTTTCCAGTCACCAGGAATGTAGCAGGTTAAGTGATATTCTAGCCTAAGGAGCCAGTGTTCTGAGGCAGGGGCTACTGTTAGATCTAAATCTTAGGCCAGGAGATGGCTCTGTGGGGAAGAGTTCTTGCTGGGGAAGCCACGAGGACCTGAGTTCAGATTCTACCACACGCATAGCAAGCTGAGAGCGGTCCTGTCAGCCCCATGTGTCTCCAGCAGGGAAGGAGACAGACAGGAGGATGTTTGGGTTGCTGGCCGCTGGCCTAGTTGGAGATATGCGTGCCGCGTTCACAGAGAGACCCCTTCTCAGGGAAGGCAGAGTGATGCTGGGCCCAGTGATGCCGGTAGGGCCGCTCCGAGGAGCAGGCCAGACCTGTGAAGGAGCAACCGTAAGGTGCAGGCTGAACCTCGAGTTGGTGCCTCTCTGAGGCACAGGCTGGACCCCGGGAAGCACATGAGCCGTGACTGTGCAGGACGGTCCATCCACCACCGCACTGAGACCCGTCCTTCAGTGGCCCCCGTCCCAAGTGAGGGCACGTGAGGCTTGTGCAGCCTCTTCTTGTCTCCGATCACACACAGACACACATACACACACATACATGTGTGCACACTGACATGCATGCCATTCTGCTTATTCTGTGTGCACGTGTGTGTGTGTGTATGTGTATGTGTGTGTGTATGTATGTGTATATATATGTGTGTGTGTGTATGTGTATGTGTGTGTATATGTATGTGTGTGTATGTGTGTGTGTGTATGTGTGTGTGGGTATGTGTGTGTATGTGTATGTGTGTGTGTATATATATGTGTGTGTGTGTATGTGTATGTGTGTGTGTGTATGTGTATGTGTGTGTGTATATATATGTGTGTGTGTGTGTGTGCATTTAGAAGCCAGAGGTCCATCTCAGTTGTTGCTCCGAAGAGATGTCCACCTCTTTTTTGTCAGGTTCTCTCATTGGTCTAGGGCTCCCTGGCCGGTGTAGACTGGAGTTCTCTGGCTGCTGTGGACTGGGGCTCCCTGGCTGCTGTGGACTGGGGCTCCCTGGCTGCTGTGCACTGGGGCTCCCTGGCTGCTGTGGACTGGGGCTCCCTGGCTGCTGTGGACTGGGGCTCCCTGGCTGCTGTGGACTGGGGCTCCCTGGCTGCTGTGGACTGGGGCTCCCTGGCTGCTGTGGACTGGGGCTCCCTGGCTGCTGTGGACTGGGGCTCCCTGGCTGCTGTGGACTGGAGCTCCCTGGCTGCTGTGGACTGGAGCTCCCTGGCTGCTGTAGCCGGGGCTCCCTGGCTGCTGTGCACTGGGGCTCCCTGGCTGCTGTAGCCGGGGCTCCCTGGCTGCTGTGCACTGGGGCTCCCTGGCTGCTGTGGACTGGGGCTGCCTGGCTGCTGTGGACTGGGGCTGCCTGGCTGCTGTGGACTGGGGCTGCCTGGCTGCTGTGGACTGGGGCTCCCTGGCTGCTGTGGACTGGGGCTCCCTGGCTGCTGTGGACTGGGGCTCCCTGGCTGCTGTAGCCGGGGCTCCCTGGCTGCTGTGGACTGGGGCTCCCTGGCTGCTGTGGACTGGGGCTCCCTGGCTGCTGTAGCCGGGGCTCCCTGGCTGCTGTGGACTGGGGCTCCCTGGCTGCTGTAGCCGGGGCTCCCTGGCTGGCCCGTGAGCCTAGGATGCTCCTGTTTCTGTCTCCTTGGTACTGGGGTTACAAGTACAACTCCCACAGGCAGCTTGTTCTTTTGTGGGTTCTGGGGACCAAGCCCAGGCCCTTAATGGGGGAGCAAGCCCTTGCCAAGCCTGTCGCCTCCCTCCCGCTCACTTGTGAGGCTCAGCTTGAGTTGCCCTCCTGGTTGGCCTGGCACCTGACGCGGAGGTTGGCGATGAGTGGTCTTCACCTGGTTTCCTTGGCCTCAGCCAGCTCCTCTCAGGCCTGATGGTGGCGAGTCTCCAAGCACAGGTGGGCACTCAGACCCCGTCTCTGCTGGCACCCATGGGTAGGTGTGAATGGAAGGGGACACTTACGGGACCTTCGAGCGGCATGAACAGGGCCCAGTAAGTGGAAGCGCTGCCGTGCCGTGAGAGCCCGTTCGAGCCCTGGAACAAGTCTAGACGTGGGTCAGGAAAAACTCCGACAGTCCTACATGGTGGCGCTACGGAGGACCCCGTGGCCTGAAGCCCGCCTTCTTCCAGGCTGCTGTCACTTGTACACCTGTGTGTCCGAGCCTTCAACTTCCAGTGGATTAGCAGTCCTGGAGGGAGGTGTGTGGGAACACACGCTCTGGGCTCGTTAAATGCTACGTGGCCTCTCCTCGGGCAGCTTACCTTCTTAAATTATGCCATTCTATTGTGTGAAAAATGGCATGCTTTCTAAAAAGTGTTGTTGAGGTATAATTTATATGCCATAACACTTGTCAATTCTGAGTGGTAAGTGGTTTGATGAACCCACGTTAAAACACAGAGTGGCTCCCGACTCTAAAAGAATTTCTTTTCTTCTTTTTCTGGTTGACCCTCCTCCATCTTCACCCCAGACAACAGACACTGAGGGTCTCCTAGGACCATAGTTCCTCAGCCCCTTAGCTGGCTCTTCTTCCCGAGCAAAGCTGATTCAGAAAAGCTGAGTGATCGCCCGAGGATGCAGACTCAGTGATTCTCGGCCACTCAGGGACACACACCCTATTTGGAAACTGTAGTGATGGCCTTGGAAGGGCTGCTCTTCGGCATCCAGACTTCCAGACCAGGGTGAGCAGGGTGTTTGTCCAGTGGTGGGTGTGACTTCCTTAAGCTTTGCAGGCTGGGCACCTGGCTTCTCCCCTCCTCGCTAGGAATTTCCCATCACAGAAGCGACCCTCTGAAAGGACGGGAAGAATGCTCGCAGCGCTTGCTCCTTCACAGAGTTGCCGGTTTCTGTTGTCGCTCGCATGGAAAACAAACCATCATCATCTGTCTTGTCCTTTTGAACATATTAGCTTTCCCAAGGGACACGTCAGCAGGTACAACACCACACACCAGGGCCTGGGGATAGCCGCAGCGAGGCTGATCTGAGGCTACTTCTGTGGCACTTAGCAGGGTGTGATTTTAATTCATTTTGTGTCCCCTGATAATCATAAAGTGCTTTCAGGCTGTGAATATCCATTTTTGACCAGCATGCTCTCACTTCATCTGGGGACCACACTTAATGGCCGCGTGATGCTGCTCTCATGGGGAATTGTGTGCAGTGTAGATATTTGCTTGGTAGAGAGATGCATGCTGATACTAATTCGCATGGCTACTTCATACCAAGGACTGAACACCTGAGTCTTCTGATGCTTACGTACATTCATCAAGCTGGTATTTGCATGAAATGCACACGCACACTGTGCTATTTACATAGCATATACACATACATATGTTAAGCTTATAATAGCATAACATGTACATGTATACACATGGAACTATTATTGTATAACATGTGTATGTACATGTATACTCGACAAGTTGATGTCTGTGTAACATGTATATGTATGCATGTCAAACTTACAGTTAAATAACATGTATATACATTGAGCTGACAGTTACAAAACATGCATGCACATCACACTGATAGTTGCAGGACACATGCATGCATATCACATTGATAATTATATGACACGCATGTACATCACAACATGCATGCGTATCATAATGCATGCATATCACACTGATAACTGGGTAATGTTTTGGGTTGGCAACTGTAGAGTCCACTACCTACGGCGTGGCATGTCTCCACCCACTCACACACTCATTCACAGGATTGCGCAGCCTGCTGCGATGACGAAGAAAAGTAAGTCTCGCCGTCCCCACCTCCGCCTCAACTCCCCAGAGACTCGGCCATGGGACGGGGAGTTTGTCAAAAGCAAATCTCAGTTTATTGGGGGTAACAAAACAGCTTATATAGACAAAAGACCGCAAGGCGTCAAATGAGCACCCAATTGTGTCAAAGGTACCACAGGTCAAGTCCAATGTCACTTAGCACAGGAGGCAGGTCAATACCTGGAAGCCAATTAGGGGTCTATGTAATGTGATCAGAGTTATGCCCAGGACACTAGCCCTCAGCCCCATCTTTAGTCCCATGTACTGGGCCATGCCCTGGGGCAAATCCTGGGCGGGCCCAACAGGCAGCTTTCTGTACTTGTCACTTCTTGCTATGACAAAAGCAGCATGTGGGGAAGGTTTGCTTAAGGTGCCAGGCTCAGGTTTCTTTCTCCCTAAGGAGCGAACCCCACCAGATGATGCTGAGTGGGGGCCGAGCAAATACCCAAGAAGCTGGGTCTTCACATGGCAGGGGTCCTGATCAGTTCTGTGTGTATGCGTGTGCATGTGTGTGTGCATGTGTGTGCATGCATGGGTGTGGGGAAACAAATGCACACATGTGACCCATAGGTCAATGTTAGGGATATTCCTTAATTGCCTTCCACTTTATTTGTTTATTTGTTTGTTTGTTTTAGACAGCGTCCCTCGCTGAATGTTGAGCATAACAGTTTGGCTAGACTGGTCAGTTGGTGAGTTCTAGGGGTCCACCGGCTCTGCCTTCTCTCCAGGGCTGACTTTTTAATGTGGGCACTGAGAATTTGAATTCAAGTCTTCCTGCCTCTGTGTCCAGAATGTCACCCCGAGTATCTCCCGGGGTCTCGTGATCACCTCCCAAGCAGCAAAATAGTGAGTGAGCCAGGTTCCCCTCTCTGCCGCCTCGCCTCCCTCCCTCCTCTCTTTCCTTCCTCTCTGTCTTTTTCCCTCTCTCCCTCCTCCTTCCTTCCCCCTCCTTTCTCTGTCTTCTCTCCCTCCTTCCCCTTTTCTTCTTCGCCCTCCTTTGCATCCTCCCTCCCTCCACCTCTGCCTTCATCCCTCCTTCCTTTCCATTTTTTTCTTTCCTTTCCTCTACCTACCAGCAGATGTGTCTCTGGAGACAAAACATCTTTGAAAAACCGTGTGTGAGACCAAGAATAATCCTTTCTGATGCTGTGAGCGCAGCGCCTGCTGGTTCAAATAAATGACGTGAGGAAACCAAGTGTTGCGATGAACAGCTGTGTGGGAGTGTTTGAGGCAGTCCCTCCCTCCCTCCCTCCCTCCCTCCTTCCTTCTATAGTATTGCAGATACTTTCAAGATAAAACAGTTTTTAAATATATGGTCACCCCCTTTCACCCCCCCTCCCCAGAACAGAAGCAGAGCACTGAAGCAGCGGCTGGTGTTCTCCAGGGGGCTGTTTGAAGACCCCATCTTGACCTTGTTGAGATTTCCACCCTGCCCTGCACCCTTGATGACTAGCCATGGGTGGGCCATTGGAGACCCGCACTGCCTGTGAGGGTTAAAGGAAGCCAGGAAGCCATCTGTATTATTCCGTAGAGAGAGACAGGGCTAGAGACGGCAAAGTGACAGCCCAGGGAGCGTCAGGGCCCCTTCGGTGTCGGCTGGTCAGTGACTCTCCACTTCACGGGTCCCCTCCCCCTCCATATTTCCCCTCCCCCACAGCAGGCCAGGCCTGCCGAACATCTGCTTGAATCAACCATCTTCTAGCTTAGATTCTGTTCTGTCAGTTCCCCGGCGAGCTGCGTTTCATGTCCACACCCACTGCTTGCCCCTCCCACTGCCGTGGACTCCTCCGCACCTCGCGTTCCCATCGCCCCACCCTCCGCGTCACTCCCCTCCCCCATTCACTATCTGACCTTTCCGTGGCTTTTCTTCCCTTCTCTGGGGTCAATGATGGATGTGACTTCCTGCCTTTGCCCTTCAGTCCTGCCAGGAAGGGGCTTGTTCTGACACCTGTCTCACCCTTGTGGTGCCCACAGGGGGTTGGCTCTGCCCACAGGGGGGCTGGCACACCTGCCCTAGTGGTCCTGAAGGTGGGTGAGCAGTGCAGGAACTAGAACACACACACACACACACACACACACACACACACACACACACACAGAGAGAGAGAGAGAGAGAGAGAGAGACTGCTCCTAGTATTAACTAGGTCAATTAGTTAGCTAGTTTAGTGGTGACTAGAGACTTGCTCATCTCAAAGCTCAGAGGATGAGTGACCCTGGGCTTGACCCCTGCCTGTGTTCTCTGTGTGTGTGCATGTGTGTGCGCGTGAGTGCGCAAGTGTGCACGTGTGCATATGCTCTGGTTTCTGCATGTCTGTGCTCTCTACATTCATATATGTGCTTGTTTGTGCTCTGCATCTTCATATATGTGTATATGTGTACTCTGTTCATGTATGTGTGTGTGAATTCACGTGTGTGATGTGTGTTCAAGTGCATATACTTGTGTGTATTTTTCATGTATGTGTGTTTTCATGTATTCGTTTGTGTGTGTGTGTGTGTGTATGTGTGTGTGTAAGTTTGTGTGTATGTGTGTGTGGGTACAGGGTTGCCTTTGTATGAATGTAGAGGCCAGAGGTTGGCATCCTGTGTCCTTCACTTGTTTTCCACTTTGCTTTGTGAGTCAGGACCTCTCACTGAACGTGGAGTGCCCCATTGGGCTACACTAGCTGATCGGTGAGCAATCCTCCTCTCCGCCCCCTCCCTGCCCCCTCCCTGCTCTCTCTCTGCCTGTCCCCATCCCCTCTCCATGTCCTGGTTCTGCACCCCTGGGCCGGCGTTGCAAGCATGTGGCTCTCTGCACAGGCTTTGTGGATTCTCAGGATCTGAACTCAGGTCTTTGTGCTGCGCGCCGAGCTCTTTACCGAGAGCTGGCTCCCTGCTTCCCGTTTTGCCTCCTTTGTGTGTGGTGTTTGACCCCACAGGCCTGGGACTCGCAGGGTTGGTGCCCTGGCCTCCTCCTCTGCTTGCTAGTAGCTGCTGGGTGTCAGGCACCAGTCAATCTCCTGAGTTCTGCGCTCCCGCCCGCTGCTTCGGAAAGGGGCTCTCGATTCATCGGCAGGTGCTGGTGAAGCCGGGTTCACCTGCGCCGACACGATGGGCCAGAACCCCAAGTGCCAAGGAGCTGTGCTTTCTGGGTCCGCTTGGTCTAAGCGAAGAGGCTGGGGTCCACAGCTCCTCTGGAGGATCCCCTATTACTCACACTCACAACTCTCCAGCCCCTTCCGTCCACCTCCTCACATGGCTGTGTTCTGGGGACCTGCTCGCCAAACTGTTTTGGCATAAAGTATCTTAAGTGAGAGAGGAGGAAATCTTGTTTGCCAAAGGGCCCCTGGCTGACCGTCCCCCTGGGCTTTCCCTGGCGTCTCTGAAGTGGAATCGGTCAGCTGCTAATGTCCCCTTGTGCCAAGTCACATTGCAGCTGGCCTCTAGCAGCAATTTGGCCACCGACGCAAACAGGATTTCATTTTTTCCTTCATTCCTGGACCATTTGTTGTGCTGAACTTTTTCTTTTTAAATTTTACTATTTACACTATTTATAAAAGACATCACTCTTGAAAGAAAGAAAGAAAGAAAGAAAGAAGAAAGATGAAAGAAAGAAAGGAAGAAAGAAAAAGAAAGAAAGAAAAAAAGAAAGGAAGAAAGAAAGAAAGAAAAGAAAGGCGCCCTTTATATCCAAAGAACTATTGTGGGATCGCTCCGAGGCCTGTGTGTGTCCAGGTTGTTCTTGTGTTCAGGGGTCCAAGATTGAAACCAGGTCACGCAAAGAGGATCAAGGCGGAGTTTATTAGAGGAATTCAGGGATGTGAGTCTGTGAAGGGCAAGAGAGCCCCGGCGAACTCACGGGCTCCAGACACGGAGTCCCACGGGGGCAGACGCCCAAGATGGCTGCCAGGGTCAGGTGTATTTATACACTTAGGTAAGCTGGGAAAAGTGGCTTTTCCTCACTGGTGAGCTCCAGTTTCTGCAAACCTAATTGTAGCTTTTGGTCCTGTCCATCTCATTGGTCTGTTCATATTGGGGCCCAGGCCAGTTGTTCTTGTGCCCAGCTCATGGTAGGGCTTAGCTGCAGTGGAGGGCCGTCTGCACATCCTGTCATGGACAGAGGGTAGGGGAAGTTGGCAAAGGGCGTGTCCCTTCAGGATAATCCCAGCAGGGAGGACCTTTCCAAGCCCTTCAGAGATCGTCGCAGTTCGGTGGCTCTCAACCTGCCTAAGATTCAGATTTGATAATGATTTCGATCCACATCCCGGGAAGCATCTGTCTTTAGTTCTCCTGTCTGAGCCTTGAGGTGAAGTCATGTGAAAGATGATGTTGTTGAAAAGAATTGGGTTGTTGATGTCCTGACTCCTACATTTGAGGGGAAACAAGGGAAAAAAATTATGTTTTTTCTTTTTGTGAACAAAAGGAGAAACTGAAAAGGAAGCTCCATTCGTGTAATTATGAATCTAAGAAAATAAGTGCATGCTTCCATGTGCTGCCTGTGGACCAGTTCTGGACTGGAAGTAGGGGCCTTTGACAAGGGGGTTAGAGTGTGGATGTGTGACCCACATGTGTCGTGGATCGGGAGGGTCTTTGCATACTGTTTTCCCTGACTCTCTCTTCGCCTGTGCTAACTGGAACACAGAACCCCTTTCCGAAGGCTGAGGTTTAACACAGAGAAAGTCTAGATCACCTTTAAGTGCATGGCTGAATTGCAGGTGGCTACTTGCTATGATGTCACTGTGATGTCACCATGATGTCACTGCTTTCTGTGGCTGCAAAGCTGGGGGGACAGGCTTGCCCCCCACTGCCACATGTAGGAGTTAGTGCCTCCCAGGGGGATGGGATGGACAGTCCTTCTGTGGCAGGCCAGTGGAATCAAGTGAAGCAGAGACGTGGCCCACGGGGCTTGGATGACCACAGGTGCACGTGACTTCACCCCTTCCCGCGGCCTGGCTTCAGTGCATTTTGTCTGGCTTCATGCAGATTGTGAGGGGTGCATGTCCTAGGGCCCGCCGGCAGGTGAGGGGAAGAAGGCCATGCTAGACCTTTAGGCTCCTTTGTGACACCATGGTTATGCCTATCCTGAAAGAATGCAGAATATGTCCACTTAATCTCCTGGAGGAGCACGGACAAGTGCTGTTTCCCATCTGTGGTCTTCTCTCAGCGTCATGTTTAGCCATTCACAGCGTGTATGCTGTCTGCGTCTGCTCTTACCGCTTGCACATCTGTTCACAGCCCCGCGGCACACAGTGGTCTCTATTCTTTTACATGTGCACATGTTCGTGTGTGTGTGTGTGTGTGTGTGTGTGTGTGTGTGTGTGCGCGCGTGCGTGTGTGTTTGTGCATACGTGTGTGCATGGGAATTTCATTGCATGCCTACTTCTTTCACTCTCCACCTTACTTTTGGAGACAGGGCCTCTGAAGAATGCCACATTCAACTAGTCTGGCTGGCCAGTGAACTCCAGGGATCTTCCTGTCTCTGCCTCTCCAGCGGGGATGGCTCACAGGTATGGGCCACTGTGCCCGACACTCTGTAGCGTCACTGTTAGGTAACTCGACGGCTTAGGATTTGGAGTCTATAAAGAATTAGTGGTTAAGCCAGAGTGAACCTGCAGGAGATTGTCGAGTTGATGGGGAGGCCCAGCCCAGGATGTGTGTATGTGGGCTAGTCCTGTGCAGGTGAATAAAATGGAGAGAGTGAGCAGGTTGAGGAGGTCAGCATCCTGTGTATACTTGGCCAGACATGTTATGTGGATGGTGTGGTCAGTTCCTTTGGCCCTTTGGTTGTGGGCACACTCTCTCCTGCCAAGCTGGACAGGAACTGTACCCAGACTATCGTGAGCCAGAATATATTCCTTGTTTCCATCCGATGGTGATTATCAGGAACATGCAGGGTGACTGCAGCATGTGTGCTGAGGATCGGACGCAGGTCTCACGGATGTGAGTTTTATGCATTGAGCCATTTTAGCCCAGTTTTCACGACCATATGGAGCTTAAAACTGTAACTAGCCATCATTAAGTCACAGTTATGAGAAATTCATTCATTCAACCTTTGTCTGAGATGTTTGGTTTTACTTGTTCATTTAGCAAATACAAACCGAGCATCTACCTCTTATCAGACATCAGGGCAAATGCTGACGTAAACTCAGACACAGTGAATCAGACACAGGGCAGAGTTGACCAGAGGTGAAATGTGAAGCTCTGAGAATCAAAGATATTTGTGGAAATTCAGGAAAACACTGATGGGCTTTCTAAAGGGAGTTTCCAGAGAACCAAGGCTCTATCGAAGGATCTGCCGCCTCTGCAGAAGCTTAAGAAGCAATCAGGATTTGGTCTCAGCAGAGGGCAAGAGCTCACACACCGCAACTTGACTGCCGCCCACTCTCACCCGGGGACACATTTCCCCACGCGGGATCAGAAAGCCGCGACAATGGCTGCCTCGCAAGGTCGCGGGCGCAGCTCAGATCTCTACTGGGAGCAGCTAGCGCCGGCAAGGCCCTTTGATATCTGGTTATCAGGGCGAAGCAGGACTTCTGGAACTAGATACCACTGCTGATCCACAGAGGCCGAGGGGCGTTTGTCCGTGCCCCGCCTGCAGCTTTTCAGAACCTTAATAAAAGGGAAGAGCAAAGGACGAGATTAACTGGGATTTTCCAAGCCTTAAAACTTGCTTTTCTGGTTCATGTTTTGCACAAATGGCAGGTTCTTTCCCCCCCATTTACCCCCCCACTCCTGTGTGGGGACCTTGTTGGCTTATTCACCATCATTTCAGCAAACTGGGGTATCCGTACTACTCCAAGTGTGCTTAATCTTCTCACATAGGGACTACCTACATGAATTTGGGAAGGAAATGGGTAAGTTTGATTGTATAAAATAAATGTTACATTTTGCAGTCATTGAAGATTAACCTTTTTGAAGCATAGAGCCAACCCCAAATATTGTGATATGTTACTACTGCTAAAATGATGGAGGCTAAGAATTGTGGCGCTTGGAGGATCTGAGTTCACATGTAGAAGCCACGTTAAAAATCAAATCCTGCACTTAAAATCCCATGTGCTGGGGAGGTCGAGGCAGGCGGATCTCTTGGGCTTGCGAGCCCCAGGCCAGGAGTGGCGCCGCCTCAAAAAACAAGGTGGACATTCGAGGCTGACCCCTGACCTCCCCACGCACTCCTCCACATGGGCACACACTGGTGCGCCCACTACACATGTGTACCCTTCCAAAACATGCACATGCACAAATAAAAAGAGCAAAAGGAAAAGAGGGCTGTGGACACAGCTCAGCAGGTGAGGCGCTTGCTTGCAAACCTGGGGCCTTAGTCGGAGCCCCTGGAAGCCCGCATGGTAGATGGACAGGGCTGAGTCCCACATCCACCTATGCACAATGGCGCGTACCCACACCTTCTCTCTCTGTCTCCCTCCTCCATTCTCTCTCTCTAGAATTGTTTTCTCCCTTTCTCTCGAATACATAAAAATTAAAAAGAGAACCTTTTCCTACTGTATCATTAAGCAAGAAAAGAGAAATACCAACAGGTTTGAGAGCACATGGAGTCGTGGGTCCTGACTCTTTACCTTGTGAATGTGGATGGCTACTTATTGCTTGAGGGCCTTGGTCCATCTGTAGAAGAGCTGCATGTAGCACGGCCACAAGGCTGGCGTCCTCCCTGTCCAGCGCACTGCAATGTAGCCCACCTCTCCTGGCCACACAGTGGCGTTCCTCTGCCAGCCCCATTTTTCCGGTATGCACAGTGCAGAGGCAGCAAGCACAGGCATTCTGGGTGTCGGGGGTAAAGTGAATCTAAGGATGATCCCATGCAGCTGGAAATGTGAGAACAAATCAAACCCAAAAGCAGTAGAAGCAAAAGACTGGGAAGAAATTGGTGGAAGTCAGTGGGCTACCATCTAAAAACATGCAACATGCAAAAAGGTCAATGCCATGAAGACTCGATTTTCTGTAAAGATAAAGTTGACATAATTGAAGAGTAAGAGAAGCAGAAGAGGTCCTCACAAGTAACATTGCAGTGAAAAGGAGGCATCTGCGCAGATGCTGCTGTCTGTGAAGCATCATTGGGGATCAGTTTGAAAAAATTGCATGCTAACAAGTTAGAGCGTCTAGAGGAAAGGAACAAACTCTGACCATTACGATTAAACCAAGAAGATACAAGAACCCTGGATAGTCTGACATCGAGTGACAAGGTTAAATCAGTAACAAAAAGATTCTGATCAAAGAACTAGCTGAATGTTACCCCGCTTAGAACAAGAACAGCAACCAACCCCGTCAGCTACTGACAGAGCTGAACGCGAGGGAACCCTGCCACGCACATGCATGAGTCACGCGCTGTCCTGTTTTTAAAACCTGACAAGCGTATAATAAAAAAGGATTCATGTCTCTGATGGGAAGGTTGCAAAACTCTAGAAACTGGCGAAGCTAAATCTATAGCACAGCAGTAAGGGATGAAGTTGGGTTCATTGCAGGCTTTGCAAGGATGTTCAACCCACGAGTGCCAAGAGCACGACGTGCATATAGACAGAACAAGAGGAGCAATCATTTGATAATTCAAGGGGATGCAGAAAAAAGTTCTCCATCCTTCATGTTAGATTCTGTGAGTGAATTATATGTAGGAAGATGGTGTAATAAAGGTTATGCAAGATGCACTCAGCCAATACCACATGAACACGGAACTGACACATGGCGTGATCTGGTATCACTGTTGATATTCAGCAATGCAGCACTAGGAATTAGTCAGAGTAATTAAATAAGAAAAATAAAAGTCATACAAACAAGAGAGGAGGAAGTCAAATTATCCCTGCTTGCAGACAGATAATCCTTCTATTGATAGAAAAAGCCCACTGTCCAATGAAAGACCATTGGAAGCAGTAAATTCGGTAAGGCAAGCAAAACACAAAGGCAGCATACAGAAAACAATAACTTTTCTATATGCAGATCTGAATTTACTGAAAAAGGAATCATAAAACAACCCTATTCAAAAGCATCATAAAACATACATAGGAATTGAACAGAAGAAAGATTGGCATGAGGAGAATTGCAAAGAGAATTGAAGGGGACTGAAGAAGACACTAAGAAGTGGAAAGACTACCTGTGAGAGCCCTGCAGGATCAATATCATCAGAGTGTCTGCGTCGCACAATGCGACCTACGGATTCAAGGCAGCTGGCATGACTTCATCCCCGGACTAGGAAGAATGTTCGAATTATCATTCCGTCTTGCTTCCATTTGCAATTGCTTTCTTTGTATTATTTTCTTCAAGTCCATTTACAAATGACATTTGTATTATTTTGGCAAGTCTTAAAAGGAGACAGAAATCATGCTCTTGACCTTGAAGGTTTTGCATTTGTTCCTGGAATAGGTAGATGGCCTTTAAGGGTTCTTGCAGAAGAAGGAACACGCTAAAATGGCCACATTTTGGAAATTACTTGTAGATTCTGTCTTAGTTAGGTACAAGTGTAAACTTGATGGTTGAGCATATATATATAGGGAATTTGTAGTTGAGTTAATCCCAGAGCGAACCTGCAGGAGATTGTCTAGTTGATAGGTAAGACCCAAGCCATGGTGGGCGGGACTAGGCCCTGGTCAGGTGAATAAGATGGAGGGAGCTGGTGGAGGAAGTTGACACCCTTCTGTACTCTTGGCCAGACATGCTAGTCTGGCAAGAGAGGATCGTCCCTCTCTCCGAAGACCTATGGATATCGTGTGGTCAGTTCCCTCAGCTCCTGGTGTTGGTGTGGGCTCTCCTGCCAAACTGGATAAGGAGCTGTAGCCACACTATTGTTAAGAGAGAATAAACTCCTTGTTCCCTTAAACTGTTTTTCTTTATCAGCAACAATGCAGAGTAAGTACAACAAACTCCAACCAGACATAGAAATATGCTCTTACTATTCTAGAATATTCTAGAACATTCTAGTATGAGAGATTGTTGGATACAAATGACTGACCTTGGAGGGGTGAGAGGTAGACCTCTGTGAAATGGACACACGTGTTCTCACGTGTTCTCATGTGCTTGAGTGGAAACAGAGAGAGAGGTGGGTGTGTCTCAAATCCTGCGGCTTCAGCTTTGACCTGAGTGGTGCCTGGTCTTGTGGTCTACACACACTCAACACACAGCCGTGCTGGTCCGCATGTCCCTGCGGAGCTCATAATCACCACATCAGTCAGTCTGAAGTTTTCTCCTATACGGAATTAGTATTCTATTCAGTAGCAGCCCAGCTCTAATCGGTGGGAGCTCACCAGCCTCTTGATTGAACGGCCTACCTGGAATTGTTCATACTTCATGAATGCTTGCATAAATCACGAGTCTGGCATGATTCTGGCACGGGTTTCCCAAGCCTGCAACTGTGTTGTGTTTTCTTGTTTTCCTGTCACGGGCTGCAAGCTTAGTTAATGTTTCTAGAACCAGGAGCTGCGAAGTGACCACTTCTGCCTGTCAGCACTTTTTATATCTGCAGAATGACTGTGGGGTATGAAGGCTTGGATTGCATGTGAACTTGCTTTGCCACGTGTGGGCCATGCCACCTGGGCAGATAGACTTCGGCTATTATTGCAGAAAGAGCAAAGCTTGCAAAGTGCTTGGGAAGGGCCTTGTGAGACAGTGTGAGAAGATGCATGATTCATTAACAACAGTTGCTCTATAGTAAGACCCCAGAGCATTGGAACATCTGGACGCGGGTAGGCTGCAGACCATCAGCCACCAAGCCATAGGGGAGTTGTGTGGACACTTTTCCTGGGGAATGCACCACACAACTGTCTCTCTACCCCAGAGAAGAGTTCCATGACAGACTGTAGGTCCAAGCTGATGAACTATGAGGGTATTGGGGGTGCTCCCAGGAGTAGAGGTGAGGATTAGTGACAGGAGCAATGATGGCTTGGAGACACGAAGACCCCGTAAAGCCCCCTCACCACCATGAGCTGCTTCAGGGACTTCTCACCATCTGGAGCCTCTCCAAGGTCTTCTCACTGCTGCTCTGGGGTCTTCTCACTGTCTTGGGTCTCTCCGTGGTCTTTTCGCCGTCTTGGGCCGCTCCGGGGTTCCTTGGAACTGCCCTGCTTGGCTGGTCTCTTCCAGGCTACCTGGCTGCTTCTTCCTGCTTGGGGGTCTCAGACTGCTCTGAGCTCAGCAGAGAGGCCCCTCCCCTATCTGTTGTTGACTCTCTGCCCATGTCCTGGAGGGAGCCCTGCCCCCTAGCTTGTTACATAGAACAAGTTCTTTACCCTCTGAGATTTCCTCCAGAACGTTCTGCTTCAACCTGCTCCTTGGCTTAGATGAGGGCAAAGTGCAAGATGGCTGCTTGGGGGAAAGATGCCATTCAACACGGGCAGTGACGACTCTGTGTCCTCTACCAGAGGACAGTTTGGGGGAAGGCACAAGAGCTGAATCCACCTGTTTCGTTATTTGAATTCTTCCTCACTTGGCATGAAGGCCAGCCTGAGCTTGTGGGCTCTGGCAGAGATACTTAGGTGTGACAGTTAGTTACGGGTGCCAACTTGACAGGAGAACTGAGCTTTTAGGCACACCTCTGGAGAGTTATACAGCGAAGGCCCCTGAGCTAGTCTGTAGGAGACTGTGTAATTGACGTGGGAAGACTCATCCAACGGTGGGCGAGACCATTCCTCAGGCAGGTGGGTAAGATGCAGAGAGAACTACTTGGGACATGGCAGGAAAGAAAGCGGAGAACCAGAAGGTGTGCTTTGGTCGTGGCCCTACTCAGCAGCTCCTTGGTTCGGTGTGGCCGGTTCCCTAGGCCCTTGGTGTGGTGACTCCCCGCCGTCGTGGTGGGCTGTGGCCTATGGTGGGTCAAGTATTCATTACAACAACGAGAACCTGAGGCGAGGAGAGTAGGGAGCAGGAACTGAAGCTTCTACCACCAGATCTAGCCTTTGTGAGGTGGGCGACACGATCAGGACCCGGGACAGCGGCGAGAGCATTGGGCGGGTGGACGGAATTTAAATAACGCTGGTTGAATGGATGCTTGGATGGGAGTGGGTTGGAATAGAAGATATTCCGCAGTTTTATGCTCTCTCTCTCTCTCTCAATATGCACACCACTGTAACTATGCATCTGTCTCTATCTGTGTAGCTACCTATATTTCTGGATGATAAAAGTAATACATGTCTATTGTTAAAAAATGAGACAACACCAGAGTGGCACGTGGTGCCACACGTCCCTAATCCCAGCTTGGGGAGCCACAGGAGGGCATCTCAAACGGAGACTTTCTGGGCCATGAAGTAAGTCCTGAGCTGCTTCAGCTGTATTCGGACCCTGTCCAGGAAAACAACGCAAATAAAAAGATGACATCAAAACAGACAAAGCAGACGACGTTTGTAGAATTGCAGTCCCAGAGATCACTGCTGCCAAGCGTTTGGAGTCCACTGCCCCTGATTTAAGAAATGTATATCATAGCTTACGAGAGTTTACAGAAATTGGCTCCTAGTGTTCAGGCAGCTCTACAATTCAATCCTGAGTTAGGGGCAGCTGAGAACCATCTGAATTAGCTTGTGGTGCTGAACTCACTGTCGCCATTTGAATGTGAGTTGTTTCTGCCCCGCCAGGCTTGTGCAGCTGCATCATTAGCTGTTGCTAATGCGTGGGAAGGTTGGGGCAACTTTAGGAGGTGGAGCCTTGCTGGAGGAGGCAGGCCTCAGGGGGCAGGGCCATGAGGTTTGGTGGTCCAGCGCTGCTTCCGCTCGGGGTTTTGAACTTCCCCTCTCTGCTCTGTGATGAGGATGGTGACCTGAAGCAGCCTCCCGCTTCTGCCTCAGGCCACGAGGTGCCACCACGGTGCACTGCCTCCCTCTAGAACCATGGGCCCAAAATGTCTCCTTTTCTCCCTTGTGTGTGCACCTGCTTAGAGCAGCAGGAAACAACTGCGACACTCATATAAGGGTTGCATGGTTTATGCCACAAGATCTTTTGATGCATCATCTATCCGTCCTTGTCATAGTTAAGCACAGGTGACAACTTGACTCTTGAGGATTTGAGCTCTGGGCACAGGTGTGGAGAGTTGATGGTTGAGTTAAGCCCAGAGCAAACCTGAAGGAGATTGTCTGGCTGCTGGGGAAGACCCAGCCCATGGTGGGTGGGATTAGGCCCTGGATAAATCACAGAGAGCTGGTTGAGACAGTTGGCATCCTTCTGTATACTTGGCCAGACATGCTGGTCTGGCAAGTAAGAATTGTCCATCTCTCAGCCGTTATGGTGGCCAGTTCCCTCAGCCCTGGTATTGGTGCATGCTCTCTTGTCAAGCTGGACTGTAACTGTAACTGGACTGTCATAAGAAAGTAAACTCCTTGTTCCCTTAAGCTGTGTTCTGGTCATTTATCAGCAACCATGCAGGCGGACTGCAGCAGAATTTGGTACCCAGGAAGTGGGGTGTTGCTGATAAATCTGACCATGTGGATTTTGTGGCTTTTGAACGGTTCTGCTGGACAAAGTTGGAAATGCTGGAGAATTTTCACTTCGTGAATTTACAAATACCGTTCTTCAGAGTTTAGTGGGACAATTGCTGAGAGATTGTTCAGCCCCAATTTGTGATGAGGGGAACAAGGACTTTGTTAAGCTGAATTTAAAGACGATGGACTGGTTTGCTTGACAAAGGAGAGCTGTGTTGGCAGCCTTGAAGGTTTGGATGTGCAAAGGGCAGGCAGCAGAATATCTGCTGCTATTGGAGAAATGAAAGTTAAAGCCATTTCTTGCCCTTTGGATGTTTGGATGCCTAGAAGAGAGGCTTTTCCAGCGTCAGCGCGTTGAAGTTGGTGCAGCTGTGGCTCCAGTGGACTAAGCTGCGTTTCAACCTTGCTTCGGAATCTGGCAGCGTCCCTCAGGTGATACTGGCTTTGGTGTATTACTGAAGGGTTCATGGAGAGCAGCAAAAGCTTGGCACCGAGTGGCAGGCGTAGAGTTCCTGCGAGAGATGGTGAAGCCTAAAGCTGCAGAGGAGAACCCAGAGTTGTGTTTGAGATGCCAGAACTGTGGGACTGCTGCTGAGGACAACTGCGAGTAGAGATTCAGCCTGGTTCAAAGGAACTCTGCTCTTACAACTTCGAGCTGCATACAGGGACTGGGAATGCCTCGAATCTTTGAGCCGCCTTGATTACATGATGAGCAGCAGAAGATGGACATTGAAGTATAGGATGCAGTGATTTGCTGGACTTTGTTCTTTTTAATGTTTTTTTATTAAGATCCTTCTGTTTTAATGTTTTATCTGTTTTAAAGTATTTAATTTATTCTGATTTAAGAGTTTTAAGGTTAAGAAACTTTGAACTTTTAGAATATTGGAACTGAAGTTTTAATGAGAGAACATTTTAAATTTGTCCATGGAATGTATTTATATTTTAACATCTGTGGAGACAAGGAAAGGTTACAGTTTAAAAGTGCTATTGTTTTTGTGTCAAGTTGACAAGGGTGGAATGTCATAGTTAAGGAAGGTGTCAACTTGACTCTTGAGGGTTTGAGCTCTGGACACAGGTGTGGAGAGTTGATGGTTGAGTTAAGCCCAGAGCAAACCTGAAGGAGATTGTCTAGCTGATGGGGAAGACCCAGCCCATGGTGGGTGGGATTAGGCCTTGGATAAATCACAGAGAGCTGGTTGAGACAGTTGGCATCCTTCTGTATACTTGGCCAGACATGCTGGTCTGGCAAGTAAGGATTGTCCATCTCTCAGCCGTTATGGTAGCCAGTTCCCTCGGCCCTGGTGTTGGTGCATGCTCTCCTGTCAAGCTGGACTATGAACTGTAACCGGACTGTAGTAAGAAAGTAAACTCCTTGTTCCCTTAAGTTGTATGATGGTCATTTATCAGCAACCATGCAGGCGGACTGCAACAGTCCTCTTGAGAAATATTTAGATTTGTTCCACTTTGTCGTACTTTCAAAATTCATATAATATTTCCAGAAGCAGTTCGGTGTGCCTTTTGTCTTGTTGGCAGGCAGTTTTGCCCCTGCTAGAAGCGAGTCTGGAGTCTCAAGAGGGGCACATGATCCCCAGGACGTGGGCCCAGGCACACATGGCCAAGCAGGGGGCCGTCCACTGGGTTCATCCCCCCCAACCCCAGGGCCTGGTGTCCCGCTCCCCTTTATCAGAGCTGGGTCTCACACTCTGACACGGTTAACTGATTTGTCCGCAGGATGACCCACAAATGGGGAAAGGGCGCGTTTCCAGTGTCTGCCGGACATTTCAGGAAGCATGAGTTACCATGTTCTAATCTGACATGTTTGCATTTCAGGCTGGTGTTGTTCAACATGGAGTCTTCCCGCTTTTACTTTAACTCTTCAATGGGAAAGACGGGGTTTCCCTTGCATTTTTCCAGGGCCTCCGACAGTGAGAATGCTTGGTGAACGGTGAGCAGTTAAAGAATCTGCTGTCACATGTTCCTTTGCATCCGTGGCTGGTGGTGTCCCTGCCCAGAGCCAGGGCATGGGGGGGAGCTCCTTGCTCTAGGCTCTGCCATCTGAGCACTGCCCATGGTGAGCCCATGACTCGCAGCTGTAGAGAGTTCTTTCATGGGGCAGCTTTACAGGTGGACCGTTGCAGAGGGAGAGGAAGGAAGAAGAGAACTGGCCAGGTGTCAAAGCAACAATAAACAGTGGGTTGGGAGAGACCGCTCAGGAGTTAAAGCCTTTATCTTGCGAGCAGAGGGACCAGGTACAAATGCCAGGTGGATATGGAAGCAGCCTGCAATTCCTACCCTGGCAGGCAGAGCCTGGGAAACCCCAGAGCAAAGCAAATAAGGAGGTAGAGCGATACAGCGTGATTCCTGATGTCACTCTCAGGCCTCCACAGGGACACAACACTCAAATGCCTTCTTGTACAGACACATACAAACACATGCACACCCACTTGCATATAAAACATACACATACACACATATACACCCACCCACATGCAATACACACACATGTGCACTCAACTACATGCAAAACACACATGCACATGCATGCACACATGCAAAAAATATGGACAGGAAAAGATCGACCAAAGAGGAAATGTTTCCCACTTGCTTCGGCCATCATCCATGCGGTGACTTGTTTCTATAGCGCGTCAATATCAAGATTGGAAAACGGAAAACACCTTTTCATTAGGGGAAAAAATATCTCTGAGTGGAACCACACACCTCCGCACCCCTCTCCCCACCCTGACTCCCAGCCCACGGTCGTAAAGTTTTATGTCTCGGAGAACAAATGCTTGTGAAAACCATTAGGAACAAAGGAGGCAGGTGCCCACCGCAGAGTGGGGCAGGCGGCGGAGGGGGCATCGGCCAGTGGTACTGCAGGGCTTCAGGGTGTCTGCAGTTTACTCTGCAGCTGTGGTTTGTGCCAGCTTACAGGAGCAGGCGGCACACACACATCCCCGGCAAGCAAGATGTGACATGCCGGCCCTGCTCGGTCCGGCTGGAGCTCGGGGGATCGGGGAAGCGGAGATGGTGCGCCTCAGCCACCCCGGCTCTGTCTGCCTCACAGAGCTTCATCCCGAGGTGTGCCAGCTTCTCTGCCGTGTCCCCATCTCCCTTCTTTTCCTCCGTACCAAAGCAGGACGGATCACTTTCTACTTCTAGTTGAGACGGTTGGTTTCGTGGTCAATGTGATGAGATTCTAGCTTTGCCTGTGAGGGGAGCCCCCCCTAGAAAGATTATCTGTAACAGCATGATCTGGGAAGACCCGCCCACGGTGGGCGGCACCATGCCTGGTCTCTGAGCCTCGGCGCATGCGTCCCTCTCTGCCTCCTCACTGGTGCGGTGCGAGCCGCTGTTGCAAACTTGCCGCTCTTTGGAACAGGGATGGTGGGCAGAGGACATCCCCCATCGGGTGCTTTTGGATACATTTTATCACAGGAGCAGCAGAGAAACCGAAGCCCCCCATGTTTCCTAGAGCCCCCCTCTCTCTGTGGCCTGGCATCCCTGCCCCTGCCTGGTCCTTGGCTGTCTGCCAATCACACTCATAAGGCCCGCAGCTCACGGACCCACCAAACACCAGCGGTTTCTTGTCTCCCAAACACGGCCGCTCTGCAAGCATCCCCCCTTCGCGTCCTACGTGTGTCCTTCCGGATCACTCCCTCATCAGGGAGTTCTGCTCTTACTTCATGTGGAAGGATGTGTTCCACTTAGCAGCCACTTCTTGCCTTGTGTCAACTAAGTCTTCTGCGTCTATTGAGGCTCCTAAACTATATTCTCGTATTGGCCACATAATGTGCCACACACTGAATATATTGAGTAAGCGATTTAATTAAATTATTACGCCCATTTGGCCATTACGCCATTGTGTGCCCTTCATCCATGTAAATGGGGACTACTTAGAGTGTAATCTCTTTAGTGCTAGAATAGTAGCGACTATGCGTCCAGGATCATTTACCTGTAATAAATAGTTCCTAGGTGTGAGGGTAAGCATCGTATGTGAAGTTTACAGACCTGCGAAGTCTTACTTCTCCCAGTGAACCCACAGATAGAAAGAATTTCTCATGCGATGACTATAAATTCTCTTTGTGGCTTCACTTTGTTTCTCTGAATAGACTCCGCTTTTCAGAGTCCACTGGGTTATGAATTTATCAGTGGGTGTCATAGTTAGGCACAAGTGTCAATTTGATGGTTGAGGGTTTGAGCTCTGGGCACATTTGTAAAGAATTAATGGTTGAGTTAAGCCCAGAGCAAACCTGCAGGAGATTGTCTAGTTGATGGGGAAGGCCCAGCCCATGGTGGGTGGGACTAGACCCTGAACAGGTAAATAAAATACTGAGAGCTGGTTTAGGAAGGCGGTATCCTGCTCACTTGGCCAGACATGCTGGTCTGGCAAGTAAGGATCGTCCATCTCTCAGCCGTTATGTGGTGATGGCGTGGCTAGTTCCCTCAGCCCTGGTGTTGGTATGAGCTCTCCCATCAAGCTGCACTGAGAACTGTAACCAGGAGTCGTAAGAGAGAATAAACCCTTGTTCCCTTAAGCCGTCTGATGGTCATTTATCAGCAACCATGCAGGAGGACTGCAACAGCGGGCAAATCTGCTGATGAAGTTAGACACAGTTACTATCCGAAGCTCTTGAAACTAGCTGTCTTTCGGGGACCCCACAGTAGGTAAGCCTATGTTTCTTGCAGGCCCTCAGACAGCAAACATGCTGAGGGCTGGCCCACTGGGTGTGTTCCCACAGCCTGTGTGGCGCTCCCTGTGCGCCTCCTTCCTTAGATTTCACTCCACTGCTTTACCCATCAGCCATTGTTCTCTCATAGGTTCAAAAATTATGATTCTAAATCATGGGGAATAATATAATTTGATTTTTATAATATGAAAAGTTATGACTCCAATGGTCAAATATGACTGATCTTTGTCTTCACTTAAAGGCATGTTCTCGGCTTCCTACATCGTGAGTGTGTACTGCATTCAGCCAGCTTTATTGGTGAAGCTTCAAATCCTCTTCTATATGTCCTGACTTAATGCTAATTGCTCATACTTACTATAAAATTGTTTTAAGAATTGCGTGGCCATCTTGCTAAGAGCCCAAATTGAATCAATCTATAAGCATGCATCCAAGGGCAGGCTGGAGTCTGTTAAGGCATGGGGTAGTCAGTTTTAAACGCATCTAAGTTGTTTCCGTGGGGTTGGGGGAGGTGCCTGGATGCTGCTGGAAGAGGACTGTGGGAGCAGCTGGTGATGGGTGTCAGGACCACAGCTTGGTCAAGGGGCACATCTGGGAGGCGTCAGGGGATGAGGTGAGAGACTTCCCTAGGGAAGCAGGAGACAGGACTGTGAACCATTCGGACCCCTGCAGAAGGGAGAGGCGTGTACGGAACTGAGATGGATGGTACAAGGTGAGGTTTGCGGGTCAGGTGCAGGGGAATTGTTTTGAAGAATGGGGTCCTCTGGAAGACATGTGGTCCAGAGGGAAGCCAGGTTCCGGCTTAACCCAGAAGGCGGGAGGTTAGTGCTGAGACTGTTGAGTCTCGCTTGCAATATCCTCCAGGAGAGGGAAAGGCCATGGGTGGGGCGGCGGGCTGGGCCAGCATCAGCAGCAGATGATGAGACAGGGTGGGGAGAATGCCCCTCAGTGATTGCTATCGTGTCTGGGGCACTGTGTTGACTGTTCACGGTGTATTCATGCATCAGCATCAGGTGCTCTGGGCGCGATCACGCATGAGCAGATCCTGGTACTGACGACAGCAGCACTCCACACATGTATGACAGTTACTTGTCTTGTTGCTACAACAAAATACCTGCCAGAATCAGCGTTCCAGGGTCCACCACAGTGGGAGAGGCGCAGCAGCAGAAGCGTGAGGCAGCTGCATGCACAGGAAGCAGAGGGAGAGATGCATGCAGGTGTGCAGTGGCTGCATTGCATGCACAGTCAGGAAGCAGAGGGAGATGCATGCAGGTGTGCAGTGGCTGCATTGCATGTACAGTCAGGAAGCAGAGGGAGATGCATGCAGGTGTGCAGTGGCTGCATTGCATGCACAGTCAGGAAGCAGAGGGAGATGCATGCAGGCGTGCAGTGACTGCATTGCATGCACAGTCAGGAAGCAGAGGGAGAGATGCATGCAGGCGTGCAGTGACTGCATTGCATGCACAGTCAGGAAGCAGAGGGAGACACATGCAGGTGTGCAGTGACTGCATTGCATGCACAGTCAGGAAGCAGAGGGAGATGCATGCAGGTGTGCAGTGGCTGCATTGCATGCACAACCAGGAAGCAGAGGGAGAGATGCATACAGGTGTGCAGTGGCTGCATTGCATGCACAGTCAGGAAGTAGAGGGAGACACATGCAGGTCTGCAGTGACTGCATTGCATGCACAGTCAGGAAGCAGAGGGAGACACATGCTGGTGTGCAGCTTGCATCCCTCACTAACTCCAGCCCTTGGTGGTGCAGCCACACTGAGGTGGGCCTTCGCTCCTCACTAACCTAACCTAGACCATCCCTCACAGACACATCCAGATGTGTTTCCATGGTGATTCTCATCTCCTTAAATCCACAGAGAAGATTTGCCCATCCATCACAGCTTCTGCCGCTTCATCCTCTGGATTCCCTGTAGGAAGGGACACTTACCTTTTACTTGGTCCTACAGGATTTTGTAAAAGAACAACTTCTCTCCTTCCCACCCAAGTGGATCAGAGAGCGCAACAGAGGCCTTCTCACAAACACTGACTCCTTTAAATTAAGATTTTTCCTTTCATGCAAACATAATGAGTGCTTGTCCCGCTTCTCTCCCTTCCCTCTCCCTCCCTCCCCCTTTCCTCTCCCTTCCTTCCCTTCCCTCCCTTCCTCCTCTCCTTCCCTTCCCCTTTCCTCTCCCTCCCTCCCCCCTTTCCTCTCCCTCCCTTCCCTCTCCCTCCCTTCCCTTTCCTCTCCTTCCCTCCCCTCCCTTCCCTCCCTTCTTCAATCCATCCCTCTCCCTCCTACCCTGTGTCTGTCTGCTTGGGCTGTGGCTCTGGAAGGGGCTCCAGGCCTCTGTGGCAGTTTAAGGGGCCTGTCCTTGGGTCGACCACAGATAGGTATGCCCCCTTCACCTGTCCAGCCCCTGCTCCTGAGGTTCCCACTGCATGTAGTATTTCTTCTGAGCTCCTCGCTGGTTTGTGGGGGGTGTTGATATGTCTGCACTGAGCAGGTCTGGTGAGGGTAGGTCTCGCTGCAGTGAGATCCCGGATGCAGGAGACGCTGATTCTTTTGAACAAAGGTCAGAGCGTTCTAGAGCAGGGCATGGTGCTCACTGGACGCCCCCAGGAGGCCAAAGTCTGGCTTGGCTGCACAGACCACCTTGGTGCCCCTGGATTCGCAGAAGGGGGTGCTGCAGGCACAAATGGAGACTGGTGACTAATCACAACGCGTGCTCGGATTGCGACAGCTGCTTGTAGGTTATAACTGTCTTGTCGAGAGCCCCCGGCTCCATCGCATGTTCCTTATCAACTCGAAGGCCCAGTGGGCCTCCAGGTGCTAAGTCTTCATTACTGGTTTAGTTAGATTTCTCACTGTGATGCCACTGGACTCTGTAACAAGGCTGTTACTTCAGGAGATGAGTATAGAAGAATGACCTTTAAAGTAGGAGATTGGGGGCTGGAGAGACAGCTCAAGAGTTAAGTATCTGCCTTCAAGCAGAAGGTCCTGAGTTCAGATTCTGAATCCCACATAAAAACACCAGGCAGAAATAGCAGCAGCCTGCACTTCCAGCCCTGGAAGGAGATGCCTGGGCAACCCCAGAGCAAGCCAATAAGGCAGAGCTGTCCAGGATGATTCCCGAAGTCACCCTTGGGTCTCCATAGGCGCACACAGCACCCTCTGATTCACACACACACACACACATACACACGTACACACACACGCATGCACACACGCGCATACAAAAAAAACTAAAAAACATAAAGCAGGAGACTGTAAATAGAAGAGCAGATATCTTGGCAGTTCCTGGGGATGTGAGGAGCTGGTATTTTGGGAAACGGGCATCTCCATCTTCAAGCGTGGGCCTCGCAATCAAGTTGTCTAAGCAGCTGTCTTTGAAAATCTTCTTCTTCCACTGACAACGGAGCTGTCGTTGGGATGCAAATCAAAAAATATATGTGCATGTGTTTTGTGGGCCACAAACTAGCACAGAAATGAAAATATTCTTTTCCTGTTCTGCCTCTCTTCCTGCCATTCCTTTCTCTTCGCTCAGCTTTTGATAAAATACGCACAGGTGTGATTGCCTAAAGTGAATGCGCGGCCGGTTCCACGTGGCAGTGAGTCTCCAGGCTGCTTGTTTCTTTCCACACAGGCCGGACCAGTAACGTGCACACTGGGCAAGGCCTTCGATTTCAGGGTGCGCGTTGCCTGCCAGGCCAGATTCTCGATGCCCGAGGGCTGGCGTGACCTCTATGAGCCCTTTGGCTAAGTTCAATGATTTAATGATTCTTTAGCTCAGGGCCAAACTCACATAAGGTTCCAACCATGAGCCTCCAACGCAAGTTTTAAATTTAGCAGAGATGTGCAGAGTTACTATCAGCCCTTCTCCCAGTTCCTAAGGAATGGAGAACCTTCTCTTTGAGATGGAAGCTAGAAGCCGGCAAAGCGCACGAGCATTCAGTTAATGAACAGAAAGACCATCTGCTGCCAGGTGTGAGGAAACCCACGCCTGGATCCCAGCTCCGTGAGCTATATGTGAGAACTTGTCAACAAACAAAGAAACAAACAAACAGTAAAACCAAGACGTGCTGAGGTGGAGCCGATGTGATTGTGTTGGGAAGCCTTTGAATCCTGAGGAAGTGCATGTCTAAAGGTTAAACTGAACTTTGGAGGATTTATGTTTTCCTTCTTCTGTGTGTGTGTGTGTGTGTGTGTGTGTGCATGTGCTAGTGTTCCTGCATGACACACACGTGTGTGTGTGTGCATGTGCTAATCTTCCTGCATGACACACATGTAGGTGTGTGTGTGTGCATGTGCTAGTATTCTTTATGACACATGTGCATATGTGTGTGCATGTGCTAGTTTTCCTGCATGACACACATGTGCATATGTGTGTGCATGTGCTACTATTCCTGAATGACACACATGAGCATATGTGTGTGCATGTGCTAATGTTCCTGCATGACACACATGTAGGTATGTATATGCGTGTGCTAGTGTTCCTGCATGACACACATGTGCGTGTGTGCATGTGCTAGTATTCTTTATTACACATGTGCATATGTGTGTGCATGTGCTAGTGTTCCTGCATGACACACATGTGCGTATGTGTGTGCATGTGCTATGTTCTTGCCTTACACGTGTGCACAAGTGTGTGCGTGGAAGCCAGCGGTAGACGTCAGGGGTCTTCCTCAATTGCTTGCCAGTCCGTTTGTTGAGACGGGGTCTGTCACTGAACCTGGAGCTGATTCTGCTGAACTGGCTGGACAGTGAGCCCTGGAGTCCTCTGGGGTTCTTGTTCTTTTTCTTTCTTTTTCTTTGCTTCTCTCCTCTCCTCCTTTCCTTTTCTCTTCCTTTCTTCTATTTTCTCTTCTTTCTCTTCTCTCCTCTCTTCCCTTCCCCTCCTCTTCTCTTCTCTTTTCTACTTTTCTTTTTCCTCCTTTTCCTTTTTTTCTTTAATTTTCTTCTTCTTCCCCCTCTTCCTTCTCTTCCTTCTCCTCCTTTTTACCCCAATCTCTGTGTTCCCCTTTTGACAGTTCTTTGCTCAACCTCGAGGCTGGAGAAAGCTGGAGAAAGCAGTGATTCTGAAGCACTATTCTTGTCTCTGGGACTCCCAGAATGATAATTCTGTGAGTCACATGCCAGGGACCTGCGGCCAGGCATGGGTAAGTATTGCTCAGCGGTTTCCCACAGCGAAGCCAAGTGACCCTTCAGCATTCCTGTTTCGCACATGGCAGGTCTGGCTGCCGAGAAAGAGCAGCTAGAGTCACAGCAGGTCTCTGCCCCAGGGCTGCATTGATGTCTCGCTTACACTTAGTGGCTGGAAGGTCATCTGAAGTGTTTGGGCTGCAGTTTCTTTGTCTGAAATAGGGGTGATAAGATAGCTATTTTACCTAATGAGATAATCAAGAGATTTAAGTAGAGAAGAGGTTTAATACAGTGGGATTGGATTATATAAAAAACGCTACAGACCGTGGGGATGCTCAGCAGGTAAAGGCATGTCCCGCACAGGCGACGGGGGCTCGATTCCTGGATTTTATGCAAAAATGGAAGTAGAGACTGGCTGCCAATGTTTATCTTCTGAATCTCCACACGTGAGCTGGGACATGTGTGTGCTCCTAAATCATAAATACACTCCCAAGGTAATAACAAGAACTATGTCAGCTACTGGTAATAAAGTAGCAAACCATCAATCTGATGTCGACAGCTTCTGGATTGGCCGGTAGAGTTACACTCAGAAATGTATTTGCGCCAAGCTGTGAATGGCCAGCACTGGAACTGTTGGAATGGGTGAGCGCAGGATGGGCGCGGTGGGCAGGTGCTGAAGGAAGGCCCGATGCTCCCTTGTTTCAATGCGTTTCTGTCCTCTGTGCAGGATTCCGTCTGTTTGCTCCGCTTCCTGGCTTGGGTCTGGCTCGCTGCTTGTGGAGCTGGCCATGGGAACCGGAGGGCGCGAGACTCCCAGGCATGAGCACTAGGTCGGCGTGGTCGGGGCTCGTGGTCAGAAAGGCCGCTCTGTCTTCTCTACAGGCCCTAGATGTGGTTCCCACTTTGTCTCTTGACTTCATTACTCCCAAAAGTAGTAGACTTGTAGGTTCACAGATTCAGAAAGGAGACTTGGAAGGAGCCAGGCTTTGCCATGTCGAGGGCCAGAGGTGGTCTGTGCCTGAGGGCAGGGCGAGGGCGGGGCTCTGGGCTGCGTTTCTCAGTCCCAGCACCCTGTTGAAGGCCCCCTTCCCTTTCTCTCACCCCAGTGCACATCAGTGTGCACGTGTGTGTGTGTGTGTGTGTGTGTGTGTGTATGTGTACCCATGCATGTGTGTACAGCTGTACATAGGCACACATGTGCACACGAACCCATGTGGGTACACACATGTTGCATGATGCTTTCTGGAAACATAAGAGCCGTCTACCTGTGTGATGGGGCTTTTGCGACTAGATGTGGAATCGCTCCCAGAGGAACTTTTTAAACACAAGGGCAGGCAGGGTGCCTGTGCGCAGGCGTGAGGTGGGCAGGCCCAGGGTCAGCTCTGACCACTTCCAGCAAGTGCTGCTGGACATGTCCACAGTGGTTTGAATATGGCTTGTGTCCTCTGAAAATTCACATTCAAATTCAATTTCCATTGCGAAGTATTAAGAATGGAAATGTCATTTGACCGTGACGTGTGGAAGCTGTTTGCTGGGGGGTGACTCAGCAGGGAAGGTCCTGGCAGCATCCTGGAATTGGATCCGGGTGTATTGGAAGAGGACGAGTGAGACCAAGAGATGCACGCGCTTCCTGCATTAGCCACGGGAGGCCCAGGGTGTGTGGGCTCTGCCCGTGCCATGTGCAGCCCTCGACCTTGGACAGAACTGCAAACGGTGGGAGTAGGAGCTGGTGTGGCTAATCATATAGACCAGGGCGCAGGTGGGCCAGGGCTGCAGTGTCCATGGGCCGCGGGTGGCCCAGGGCTGCAGTGTCTGCAGGCCGCCGGTGGCCCAGGGCTTGGGAGAACATGGCCAGGAAATGGGACTGAACCTGTGGGCCTAAACCAGAGTCTGTCTGTGGACAGCAGTCTGAGGTGCTTGGTTCTGGCCTGGGAAGCAGCAGTGGTACAGGAAGGGGGGGCTGCCTGAACTGTACCTTGGCAGCCATGGCGGCTACATGTGGGGGGAGCTGGAGGGCAAGAAGGAAACTGTGCTCAGAACCAACTGGGAGTCAGTTCGTTCTGCCTTGAGTTTGCAGGTCAGGACAGCCGCGGGCCGGGACAGCCGCGGACAGGGACAGCCGCGGGCCGGGACAGCAGGACAGCCGTGGCTACCTTAGCCCAGGGCTGAGCCACAGAAAGCAGGGCTTGCAGGAGAGCGGGAACTTCCCATGGCTCTAGCACTTAGGGATGGATGTCAGAGGCGCATCCTTGCTGGTGCGCTCGCTTGAGTGGAGGTGTGAGCTGGTCTAGAGACACGGAGATGTGGGCTGAGCAAGGAATAAGACTTGGGATTTTCTGCTGTATTTGTTTGATGGAGGAACTTGGGGCCAAAGCCCTTAGTCTTGTCATTTGGCAGTGTTCAGATGTCTAAGGTATTGAACCACAGAGCCAGGGGAGCATGGGGGCGGGAGCACGGGGCTGGACAGAGCATGGGGGTGCACAGAACTGGGGGCACAGAACCAGGGAGAATGGGGGGCACAGAGCCGGGGAGCACAAAGCAGGAGAGTGCAGAGCCAGGGGGCACAGCATCAAGGGGCACAGTGGAGGTATAGAGGGGGCATAGAGGGGACACAGGGGCAGAGAGATCAGAGAAATGGGGCAGCAGGAAATCACGGTTGGAAGATCCCGAGTGCGCATAGCTCATGGCCACGGGGCGCGCTCAGAGCATCTGCAGGGATCTGCAGGAGGACCAGGGTCAGCGTGGAAAAGCTCCTGGATTAAAAACTGGACACATGCATTACCTGTGGGAACCCCAAAGGTGGATGGAGACGTGCATTACCTGTGGGGACCCCAAAGGTGGATGGACACGTGCATTACCTGTGGGAACCCCAAAGGCGGACGTAGTGAGGACAGTGGGGGGAGCTTTCTGAGCTCCGTTCTGCATTCATGATGAGCGTCAAGGTTCGCGGGCCTGACTCCTATGGCTTTGGGTGAGGCTCTCCAGAAAGCACCAGCTGTGGCTGGTGTTGAGTATTCTCTAAGATGCCGGGCTTGGGCTGGGGATGCCACATCAGTAGAGAACTTGCCTTGTGGGGGGGACTGAGTTTGGATCCCAGAACTCATGTAAGTAGTGGCCCGTAATCTAGGAAGCCTGCTGGTTCACGGGCCTGGCCCATGTGGTGACTTCCAGGCTAGCAGCGAGAGACCCTGTCTCAAGCATAAAAGTAGAAGTGCCCCAAAGCCAGACACCCAAGGCTGTGCTCTGACCTCCACCTGCACCCACAGGAGCACTGCCCACATGACACACACGCACATGAATGCAACACACTTGCACACACATGCACACACAAATGTACACACATGCATGCACACACAAATATATACACACATGCACGCACCCACATGATTGCATGCACACACATGCACATATCCACATGCAAATGTACATACATGCATGCACATACAAGCACACACATGCAAGCATGTTCATACTCGAACACATGAACAGGCATGCAAGCACACACATGAGTGCATGTACACACGTGCACCCACCCACCCACAGGCAAATGTACACACATGCATGCACATACTAACATACACATGCAAGCATGTTCACACACAATGCATGAACATGCATGCAAGCACACATGTGATTGCATGCATACGCACATGCACACCTCCACATGCAAATGTATACACATGCATACATGTACAAACACAAACATGCAAGCATATGCACACACAAAATGCATGCACACACATGCACATACACACACCCTGAAAGGTTGGGCCCTCTATGCAGTGGATCCCCCAGGCCAGAGTTGGGGTCAGGCTGAGGTTCCTGCAGAGACTGCCTTGAGCGTCTTTAAGGATTCTGTCCCAGGCTTTCCAGGGACAAAGGCTTTGCACGTGAGCTGCCAGGGAATTGGATTCCACCCTTTCTCTAGACCCTCATTCTTAATAGCATTCGTCTAGACCTCCCCAGCAATCTCTCCACAAAATATCAAAAAATATTGACAAAAGCAATGGAGAAGATGGTCACCGCCCTGCCTCGCACTGCCCTGCCTTGCACCGCCCTGCTTTGCACCCCTGCTACCTTGGGTTGTCACCACAGCCAATGAAACTCATCTCATGGAGCGCCGGCTCACGCTGCTGCTCTGCAGTTCCTCTGCCCAAAGAAAGAAAGGCAACTTTCGTCTGGAGGTGGAAACGTGTTCCCACACTGAGGTGTGCGAGGCTGGACCCTAGAAGCTGGCTTTCTGGGTGCCTGGGGCTCTGCAAAGCTTCTGGGTGATACAGCGGAGGTGCCAGTATTGATCAGGGGAAGTTCGGGGTGGCAACTCATCACGGCAGCTTCGATAGCGGATTCCAGGCGAGGTCTGCAGTAAATAAATGCAGGAGCAAAGAATCACATTTCCTTCCCGCGCAGAAAGCCAACAGCGACGTGGTTCTAAATTTCTGGGTTCCACTCGGCATCTTCTCCCCGCACTGAATATTGGAAACACAACAGGCTTCCAGAAGCTACCTCAGCATATGCCTGCCATTGTCTTTTTCTTAAAAAGAGTCAAAATAGGGTGTTTCCTGCTCTCACTGGGTCACTTAGAATCTGCCTGACAGGACTGACTCCCATGGGCTCATTCCCGGCAAACCTCCTTCCTCAGCATCAATGTTGAGATTTCCAAGGAAACACACCAAAGAGCAATCTTTTGCTTTAAGTACGGAGGCAATTTTTAAAAAAAATTTCAAATGGCAGTACGATAAAAAAAGTTACCACATACCCTGTGCGTTCTTCAAAGATTATTACCATTGATTTCTTTCCCGGAACATGGAGATGTTACCAGATGGGTGTTAGGTATGTGGGCGCACACACGGTCTATTGCTGTTAAGCTGGGGCTACATCTATAAGATGAATTTTGCTCTCTCACCATCCTTTAGATAATGTGCAGTAATGACATCGTTAGGGGAATTTTATATTTGGAGTTTTAGGACAGATTCGCAATACACAAAGACCCAAAGCGTTTGCTTTTCCAGCTCCTCATGCTTGCTAACAGTTTTACGTTTACGCACATTGTGGAATTTTCCCATCACAACCAGATTTTTATTGCATTTGCTTTTATCTGCTCCCTTTCAGGACAGTGCTAATCAAAGTGCTCAGGGTTAGGGATGGGCAGAACCATTAAGATGTCGCGTCGCCCTCCCTTTGAGGTCTTCTTTGTCTGTCCTTCTGAAGAGATCTTCCTGCCCTTTGACCCCTGCCAGGAGAGAAAGGCTCAACCAGCTAAAACACCTCAAGAGGGAGGCTCCACAAAAAGAGTGCCAGAGACTGTTTACAAAACGCTGAAGACAGACCCTCAAGATTCTGTGCATTTGAAGGCGGATCCCAACCCAACATTGCAGCCTTCGTTTGGACCACAACCCCCCAACCTTGTCATTGCTCATCAGTGCTGTTGGGATCGACGGGTCCAAGCACGCTAGCTCCCGGTCGTTGGACTGTCTGAGAGCCACGTGCTCTGCGAGAAGGAGCAGGGGAGATGAGGCCTGAGGAGGGTCTGCATGTCCGAAGGGCTGCCGAGCAAGGCTTCGGCAGGGGCAGGCAGCGCCCCCAGCAGGCGGGGAGACAGGCAGTGTGATCCCACATAGAGCCGCTCCCCTTTATGTTAGGTTCGGCTAGACCCCTCCTTCCGTTTCTCCACGCAGTCACCTGGGCAGGATTCCCACCTCCATGGGATCTCATCCACCTGGAGGTCTGTCGGCGACATGGCGACATCTCCCGTCTCTCTCTCTTCTTTCTCTCAGCAAGACGGAAGCAGGACCAGACCTCCCAGATGTACTTTGTAAGCAGCAAAACTCTCTCTCTCTGGACTCCTGCCTAAACCTCTAAAACATTTCATTGTCTGCGGCCACAGTGCCACAGCGGAGCATTTTTTTCTTGAGTGGTCAAAGTGAGCGTATGTTTGCTAGATTGGCTTCTCCAGGCGCTGGCTGCGATGGGGCCTCACTGTCCACAGCTGCTGCTACTGCCATGGAACTGTTTCCCTGTGCTCCTCTGTCTGCTGCTGGTCCTCTACAGAGCAGAGTGGGAAGCAGGTGAGATGGGGAAGCACCAGCTTGGCCTCCTCGCTCAGACGCACAGCGTGGCGGGCAGCTGCCTTCTTGCCTCAGAAGGGCTGGTGGTGCCCACGGGATCGTCTAAGTCCACGTTCCTCTCATTCCCTCCTGTCCTCCACGAGGGCTGTGCTCTTCCGCCCGGGACATGGCCGTGTCTTGGCCTCGCTCTGTGTGTATCCCCCCTTCCTCCCACACTTGGATTTGGGGGTTTGTGATTCACTTCAACAGAGCTTTCGAGGAGAAGCCGAAGATGCTCCTCTGGAGTCCATGTGCTCTGCATGTGGCCATGAGAATCATGGATCTGTGGTTACTGGTCCACGGAGGAGGAGACACGCTGAGGCCCCGACCTGAGCTGCGGTCTAGACCAGCCAGCATCCGTCACACTGCACCTGACCCATGGGCGCACAAAGCGAAGGGAGATTTGTCAGCAAACAGCACGGAATTCAAGGGTGGATTGTCATGCACCTTCTGACAAGGCTCTTTCTCTTGAGCTTGCTCTCTAAGAACAAATGGAGAGGACTATGCATTCAAGGGGGTTTATTAGGTTGACTTACATGATTTGGGTTGGTGATCCAGCCATGGCTGTGTGCACCCCAGAGGGTCTGAGAACCAGTGACTGCTAGTCCCCAGTTGGAAGCGTCATGCCCCAGCCTGACGGTGCAGACCAGAGGAGTCCTGCCAAGCCACGTGTCTTCAGTCACGCTGGACGCCGATGGAGCTGGATGCTCCTGTCAGCAAAGATCTGCTCCAGCATGGTGGCAATAGGAGAGGAGCACTCAGCATGCAGGAGGGAGCACTCAGGGTGTGCAGGGTGGGAGTAGTCAGCATGTAGGGAGGGAGCACTCAGCACGTGCAGGGTAGGAGCACTCAGCATGAGCAGGGTTGGAGCACTCAGCATATAGGGAGGGAGCACTCAGCACGTGCAGGGGAGTACTCAGCATAGACAGGGTAGGAGCACTTAGCACGTGCAGGGTGGGAGCACTCAGCATAGACAGGGTAGGAGCACTCAGCATAAACAGGGTAGGAGCACTCAGCACATGCAGGGAGGGAGTACTCAGCATAGACAGGGTAGGAGCACTCAGCACGTGCAGGGAGGGAGCACTCAGCATGTCAGGAGGGAGCACTCAGCACGTGCAGGGTGGGAGCACTCAGCATGTCGGGAGGGAGCACTCAGCACGTACAGGGTTGGAGTACTCAGCATGTAGGGAGGGAGCACTCAGCACGTGCAGGGTGGGAGTACTCAGCATAGACAGGGTAGGAGCACTTAGCACGTGCAGGATGGGAGCACTCAGCATGTAGGGAGGGAGCACTCAGCACGTGCAGGGTGGGAGCACTCAGCATGTAGGGTGGGAGTACTCAGCACGTGCAGGGTGGGAGCACTCAGCATGTAGGGTGGGAGTACTCAGCACGTGCAGGGTGGGAGCACTCAGCATGTAGGGTGGGAGTACTCAGCACGTGCAGGGTGGGAGCACTCAGCATGTCGGGAGGGAGCACTCAGCACATACAGGGTTGGAGTACTCAGGATGTAGGGAGGGAGCACTCAGCACGTGCAGGGTGGGAGTACTCAGCATAGACAGGGTAGGAGCACTTAGCACGTGCAGGATGGGAGTACTCAGGATGTAGGGAGGGAGCACTCAGCACGTGCAGGGTGGGAGCACTCAGCATGTAGGGTGGGAGTACTCAGCACGTGCAGGGTGGGAGCACTCAGCATGTCGGGAGGGAGCACTCAGCACGTACAGGGTTGGAGTACTCAGCATGTAGGGAGGGAGCACTCAGCACGTGCAGGGTGGGAGTACTCAGCATAGATAGGGTAGGAGCACTCAGCACGTGCAGGGAGAGAGCACTCAGCATGTCGGGTGGGAGCGCCCAGCACATGCAGGGTGGCAGCGCTCCGTAGTCCTAGAGCAGGCACACTCAATAGCTACATGGTGGTGCCCTCGGTAGCAGCAAGGTGTGTGAATTCAGCAGCGGTGGGGCAGCTCGTCCCATGCAGCAGCAACAAGACGGCTGATCCCATGAGCAGGAGGGAGAGGCCCCCCGCAGGGAGGGGGCGGGGGCAATGGCCAGAACTTTTCCTTCAGCTTCCTGGTGTTTGGGCTGCTGCAGGAAGGAGCTGCCCACGGAGGGGAAGGTGTCCCCACTCAGTCAATGCTGCCCCACCCAGAGGCAGGCAGAGTGGAGGCGCAGCTCTCATTTGTTCCACAGCCAGTTGCTGAGTACCATACACCTTGCAAGATGAAGCCTGATCTGTCTGAGCACTGACCCCATCCTGGTTCACTCCGAAGACTAACTTCCTGCCAGGACTAGAGATCGATCGCAGGGCGTGATCTCCCCGTCCAGGTCCCTACAGAGGGAAGAAGGGACGCAGCACTTCCTGCCACTCCACCAGCCATGCAGGCCCCACATGCTTGGCTCACCTGATCCCCAAAGCATGTCAGAGACCTCTCGTCTCCTGCTGACTCCCATCCCCGTGAAGTCCTTGGCTGCAGGGGAGGGCACGTGTTCCTGGTCAGTAGATCCCCCCCCCGCACCCCCAGCTGACCCTCATCCCCGTAATGTCCTTGGCTGCAAGGGAGGATGCGTGGTCCCGCGTCACCTGTTGTCACACTGGAGGTTTCAGTATTTGAATTTTGGTGGGTATTATTTGATTCCGCTCTCAGCAGTGTCCGAGTCCAGAACAAATCATACAAGAAAGGGAGGATAGAGAAGAAAGGGCTGCGTGGAGGGGAGTGTCAGGCTCACTCAGGAGGTGCCTGGAGAGGAAGGGAACGGGCTGGTCCATGGAGAACTTACCAGACCAGCTATGATTTAAAACCTGATTCGGAGGCAAACCATAAGGCACGTCAGCCCTCCTCCTCTGACGTGTTTGTGGTTCTCCAAAGAGGCTGCGGGTTAGACCAGAGTTACGGCTCTCCTAGTGATGGCAGATGCGGTGTTTGGCTAATAAAACAAGAGAAGCCAAGTGATGGGTGGGGGATGGGAGGAGGTTCCAGGGTAGAGCAAGCAGCAGCCCCTTGGCTCCCTGATGTTTGCTTCCACATTCTTCTCAAATCTCTGTCTATAGTCCTACTCCTCAGAGAGATTTATGTCCTGGGATGAGTCTAATCCTCCATAGCAGATGGTCGTTCTGACAAGCCTTCCGCTGCTCACCCCACATCAGTCTTGGTTCCCAGGCAACAGTGTGCATGCTGTGTGCATGTGTATGTATGTATGTATGTATGCATGAGTGTGTTGCAAGAATATGCATGTTGTATGCATCTATGCACATACATGTGTCTGTTGCATGCATATGCATGTGTGATGCATGCATGAGTGTGTGATATCCATGTACAGTATATTCATAGATGTGCATATACATGTATTGTGTGAATATGTGTAGCATATGCATGAGTGTGTCATATGCTCTGCATGTGTGCCTATGCATGAATGATGAATGCAGGCGTGGTACATGCACACATGGTATTCATGTGCTATGTGCATGGGTGTGCACACACATATGTGACTGTGCGTATGCATGTGTGATGCATGCACAAGTGTGTTATATGCATGTGTGGCATATGCATATGTGTGGTATATGCATAACTATGTCACATGCATGTATATATATTGCATGCATATGTATGCTGTGTGTATGTGTGTGTATTCAATATGTGTGTGCATGTGTCATGTACACATATGCGTATGTTGTACTCCTGCATATATGCGTGTGGTATGCATGTGTATGTTGGTCACCTCTGTATGCATATGTGCATGTCGGTGTAGGTTGCTCACCTGTGTGCATGTCACCTGTGTGTGTCACCTGTGTGTGTGTCACCTGTGTGTGCGTCACCTGTGTGTGTGTCACCTGTGCGCATGTCACCTGTGCGCATGTCACCTGTGTGTGTCAGCTGTGTGCGTATCACCTGTGTGTGTGTCACCTGTGTGTGTGTCACCTGTCTGTGCGTCACCTGTGTGTGTGTAACCTGTGTGTGTGTCACCTGTGTGCATGTCACTTGTGTGCATGTCACCTGTGTGTGTCACCTGTATGTGTATCACTTGTGTGCATGTCACCTGTGTGTGTCACCTGTGTGCGTATCACCTGTGCGTGTGTCACCTGTGTGTGTCACCTGTCTGTGTGTCACATGTGCACAGCCTGTAAGTGTTGGTCAGAGGCCGACACTGAGGATCTTCTGTTGCTCCCCATCTTAGTTTCTGAGACGTGACCCATCGCTGGACCTAGACTCACCATGTTGACGAGTCAGGGTGGTCCGTGGCCGGTGAGGTTTGTTGTGTCTGGTGCCCCGTGGCCGGTGGGGTGTGTTGTCTCTGGTGCCCCGTGGATGGTGGGGTGTGTTGTCTCTGCATGCCAGCGGTCTGTGGCGTGTGTCTCTGGTGCCCCACGGCCCGTGGGGTGTGTCTCTGTATACCCCAAGGTCTGTGGGGTATGTTGTCTCTGGTGCCCCATGGCCTGTAGGGTGTGTTGTCTCTGGTGCCCTGTGGCCCATGGGGTGTGTGCTGCTGCATCGACTTGTACATGGGGGTCGGGGATCTGAACTCAGGTCCTCATCTTGCACAGGAAAGCATCTACTTGTCTTCCCAGCCCCTCGTTACACTTGCTGGTTTTCTCATGTCAGCTAAAGTCCTGCAGCTCTGGTGAAACTTCCTCCTTGGTCCAGTTGCCACGACAGCAGTGAAGCTTCTGAACAGCGTGGGAAGGACAGCGCCTGTGGCGTGGATGGGACATGGGCGTCATTGGCTCGTTTTTTCTGCCGCCCGAGAGGTTGGTGTCTACGGCAGTGCAAGGAGGGTTGGGGCTCAGAAGTGGACCACCTGCACCTAGAATCCATGCATCCTCTAGGGTTTCTCTGAAGAGGTGGTCACATCTGGAGTGTCCTGTGGATTTGGCTCTTCTTTCTGATTTGGTTTCTTCTTGGGGGGAGGAGCTGTGTGCCACACACCATTCGTGGACTTGTGGGACAGAGCACTTACATTCTAGATTCGTGACCAGTGCTTCAGTTCTTTACCTGCTAAAAGCAGAGGTTCTTTTTGGCATCTCACAAACGTTAGACAGGCGACATGTCAGGATGCCTAGCAGAGACCTCGACGGACGGTGGTTTCCCACCTTCTCTCTTTTTATTCCTTCTTGAAGTGCTAAGTGAGTTAGAAGTGATTTTGAAGCTCCCTGGCTGTATTTTAGACTTGGCAGACTTGAGGCTGCTGTGTGAATTCGTTTCTGCCCTGCTGTTTGTTAGTACTCCCTTGTGGGCGAAGCAAACAAATCGCTTTCTAAAGAACGTGTGTTCGAGCTGTGGGCTCGAGCGGTGAAATATTTCTACTTGCTCAGTGGGGAGAAAGTCAGGAGGCTAATGTATGGAAACGGGAGCTCTGGAACAATTCCATTGTTTAGAACAATTAGCGCTCTGTGACGATCATGAGCTGCCAGCACACGGCACTCAGAAATCACCATGCAGAATACAGATTTGAGGACACGAGCAGACCAGAAGGGGTTAGACGAGTTCATGTTGGATTACAAGACTCAAGTAATGCAGTCCCATGCCCAAATCCTGCTTTGCAGACACATTCTGCAAGAGTTTCTCCCTCTGGAAGCACTGCATCTGGTCCATGCGGGGGAGCATGTTCCTGGCACCCGCAGTGAGCGCTGGCTTGTACAGATCCAAGGAGAGAGATGGCCAAGTTGCTGTTGAGGTCTGGCTACGGAATTGGAAATCTGGGAATTCCATGCATGCAAACATCACGGCCATTTGTTATCATTACGGAATGTGATAATGTCCTTGCTGACTTAGAGATGATGATCTAAAAGGCCACGGCATCACGGCATTACGTTTTATCAATAATGAAAAATTGCTGCTTTTGCGCGAGACTGGTGCGCTCAGGCGACCGTGGAATGCGCCGCCATCTTTGTGTTCATGCCAGAATAAAGATGGAAATAGATCCGCTGTAGACACGCTGGGGAGCCAAGGCCAAACCTTACCCCGCCACCAAGGGAGAAGGCCAACCTCACCTGACTCAAGAGGTTTAATATTCTCCACGGAGAGGCTTGAACGTGCTGAAGGCTGGGGAATGTGTTGTGCAAGGGAACTGTAGTGTCTGAGCATCAGCCAAGAGCATTCTCATGTGGACAGGATACTGCGGCCTGGCGGGCAGGCGCCCCTTGCAGGAATGGGGGTCCTGGTAAGGAAAAATGAGCTCATTAGCTTACTGTTATGCCACGAGGAAGAGGATGCTATGTGCCCAATGTTGAGAGTACGGAAAGGGGCCGAAAAATGACTGTGGGTCCTTCGGACGTGGTGTGGCATGTCTGTGCCATTGGATGGCTCAGGGCCTTGCATGGCACACCTGTTTCTCTGGCCGAGGTACCCGTGGGTGTACCAAGGAAATGTGAGCCCATGCATGCCACAAAAACCCAAGTCACTGGATCCAAAGGCTTTCCAGTGGTACACGCAGAGTGCGAAGCTTGTGTGTTTTAGAAGAGATGCGTGCCGCGGAGCCCGGCACGGGACAGAGTGCCAACTCAGAACCTGAGCATGGGGTGTTGCATCTTCTCTGACCTGCTTCTTCGTGGCATTTACTCTTTGGGGAGTTAGAAGAGGTGACTGGAAAATATTGTCTGGGCTCTGGTGTAAAAACTTAGAAAGAATGTAGAATCTTTAGATTTGAAGTATAAAATATATTTTCTTCCCTTTTCTTCTTCATACAGGTATTTCATGGTGGGCATAAATATACCTAGTTACTGTGTTTTTCCTTTTCCTTTCTCTGTTTCTGATTAGAAATGGGGAAGCGCATATTAATATTGGTTTCTTAGAGAAATATAGCGCTTTCATTGGTTCCTCTCTCTTCTCCCCTTTCTTCTTTTCTAAGGTTCGTGCATATATTGTGCGTGTGCATGTATGTGTATATGCACAGATATATAATATGCACACACGTGTACATGAACATGTGTGTATGCACACAAATGTGTGAATGTATATATGTTTGTGTGTATATGTTTGCATGCATAGGTGTATATGTGTATATATGTGCATATTCATGTGTTATGTGTTCATGTGCTTGTGTAGGTATATGCATTTATATATATGTGTATAAGCATATAATGTGTATATTTGTTTAAATGTGTGCATATATGTTTATGCACATGTGTACACTCATGATCTGTGTATGTGTATATACAAGTGTATGCATGTGTGTACATCCGTGTGTAATCAATGTATATATGTATATATGTGTATATGTATGTGTATATATATGTAGATGCTGTCGTCTATGTATCTATAATATGTATGTATGTGCACATGTACAGGAGCAGGTGCACACTTATGCAGGAAACAGGTTTGTACATGTTCAGAAGCATTCACATGTGTACAGGAGCATATGCATGCATATATAGGAATTCATGCACTTGTGTGCAGGACCATGTGATCACATGTGCGGGAGTGCATGCATACGTGTGCAGAAGCATGTGCATGCACATGCACGGTCATGTGTACATGTGTGCAGGAGCACATGTATTCAGGGGCATGTATGTGCAGGAACACATGTACAGGTCTGTGCCGTGTGCTCGCCCCCTCTGTACAACCTGGTGTGCTGATTTGGGTGTCATGTCTTCAGGGAGCAGCGCCTTGTCCTGTGCTGAGGCCAACATTCTCATTACCGGGGGAAGCTCCTGTTTAGCCCCCCTGAGCTCCAGCTCGGCCCCTGTCAGCTCCAGCTCAGGGTTTCTGGGCAGCACAGGCCCTTGCATGCCACACTCCCCGTTGACAAGTGTCCCAGCTCTGCTGAGTCCCATGTGTGGCACCTTTAGAGGCTCAGTGTGCGGCTAATGCTGGAAGGAAGCTTCTAGACTGTTCTCTGGCTCCTGGACATCCAAGTGTGGTCATTGGGCAGACATTACTGCCGCGCGTACAGGACTTGGACGAGAATCAGAAAGTCTCTCCAGAGGCTGATTCTTGACCGAGAGTCACTAGCCGAAGGGGACGCTGGCAATGTCTGTCATCAGTGCAGCACTAGCGGGGGCTACAAACATGGTCCTGTTACAGTGCTTTGCTCCACATAGTCTGCCCACCTGGCTGCCCACCTCAGCCAGAGGAGTCCATGCGTGGGTGGGAAACGGACTCCTGGTCCAGTGAAGCAACAACATGTAGGACAGGCTCTCTCTCTCTCCCCCCCTCCCACTCTTCCCCTTCCCCTCAAAGAAGGTTCTGCCTGCCTACCAGTCACTCTTAGTCTGCTAATCCTCCTGGTTTGCTCTCCCCCACCCCCTAGCAGTGGAAGTGCATTAATCAGTCCATGTGACTGCAGTTGGGGTAGGTGTACAGCTAACCCTTGGGATTTCAGGACTTACCATCTAAGCTCCCACGATTTGCAAGTGATCCCCAAGATTCATGACATTCAACGGGCATGTTGCATTGGGATAGCTGTACTTCCGATGGGGGAACCTGGAGACACTGCATCCTAAAGCCGCCCCCTTCCTTCTCTCCTCCTCCTCCTAATCTTCGTCGCCACCATCAGCTGCAAAGAAGGGAGGGGCGAGAAGATGGCTTCAGCACGTGCCACACAGCCCTGAGTTGGACCATCCAGAACCTGTGCCAAGAGCTGGGCAAGATGGCGCATGCCTGTGATCCTGGTGTACGGAAGATGGAGACGGGCAGATCCCGGAGACCCCCCTGGCAGACTTGATGCTTTTTGGGCCAGTGAGAGGCACAAGGGGGTGACTCCTGAGAATGACAACTGTGCCTATTTTTGACCTCCACATGCACACACATATACACACACGCACACACATGAACGCATACACATGCACACACATACATGCATGCATACACAAAGAGAGGGAGAAGGTAACATTGGCTGACGAGGTTGCATGAAGGTCAGAGTTTGTGCTTGTGATTCATTTTGGGTGAGGCTGGAGGCGTGCAGTAGGTCCCTTGTTCTTTCTGGGAGGGCTGGGCTGGGAAACGGAAGAGGGCGTGTGTGCTGCAGACATGCATGATGAAGCAAGGCATCATGGGAATTCCTTCGTTTCAGAAAGAGCTCAGGATGTCATCGTTCACGCTATGAGCACACATGACCCCTGGAGTATCAGGTACGAGGTGCAAATCCTCACATGGGGTCCAGGAATGAAGACTGTCATCTTGGATGGAGGCCCACGCTAAATACCCTGCTACGTGGGAGTCCTTTCCGATTCTCGGAGTCCTTCACAGATTCTTAGGATGGCTCGTTTTCTGGTGGGAGTGCAATGCCAGGGTGTCTGCCAAGATGTATTGCTTAATGTTTTCTGATTCTCAAAGGTTCAGCGGCGGAAGGTTGTCACATGCAAGCCACTGCGACAGCAACAGGAACAAGTACCTTGGTAAAGGAATTCGTGACCTTTAACCCTCAGCTGTCAAATTTCAATATTTCTGGTCAAAATGTTAAAAGCACCCTAGTACCTACTTCAGAGAGCGCTGATGGGAAAAAAATCAAAGTGTGCTTTAATGTTAATGTGTCCAGGGGCTGGAAGAACAGTGAAGAGGACTGACCAGAAGCGCTGTTTCCCCTGCAACCCATGACTGTGGTCCCCTGTGTTTCAGAGACGATGACGCGGATACGTGGACGTGAATGCTAAACTCAGGACTCGGAAGAGACTAGGGAATTTTGGCTGACTCATGACTTCTACACCATTTTGTTTCAAACTGAATGTGCGCTGTGTAAGCCTAGAGCTTGTTGCTTTCCATCCAGATGTGCACGGGGGCCAGGCCTCCTGTGGAATGGGCGCAGAAGCTCAGTGCCTTGGACGGCACGTCTGGACAGCACTTTGTCCTGGTGAGTCTGTGGACGCGTCTTCCATCCTAACGACAACAGATGGGTGGGAAATGGCTGCAGAAGCCGCTGTTGCTCGTGGTGTGTCAGAACCAGTGTGGGCACCCGCCCCCAAGGACTCAGCCTCTCTGTGCGGACAGTACACTGGGGTAGGAGAATGCTGAGGTTGTGCCCGATTAGAGACCCACGATGCTTTAGGGATATTCCATTCCACTCATGTTTTCAGGGGCACAGGAGTATCTCATCTGGATTGACTGGAGCCTAGGCAGGCTCTGCCGTGGTGCATTTGATGAATTTCTCTGCCTGGCTAGACTCGGCAGTCACGACACCGTGGAGATGGCCATCACAGAGGTGGCCGGTGATGATGGAAGCTGTGCTTGCCATCAGGACCTGGGAGCATCACAAGTGACCTCACAGATCCGGGGAGCAGTGACCTCTGACCTCACAGATGGGGGGGAAGTGACCTCGACTTGATGGATGCTGGGATGCATTTTACCCTCACATAGTGGATCACTGGTCTGATGTCTTAGAATTCAGTACAGTTATGTGGGCGTATATGTGTGTATGTGTATGTATATGTGCATGTGTATGTATGTGTGTGCATGTATATGTGCATGCATATGTATGTGTGTGCATGTGTATGTATGTATGTGCATGTATGTGTATGTGAATGTATATGTGCATGTGTGTGCATGTATGTGTGCATGTGTGTGCATATGTGTATTTGTATGTGTGCATGTGTATGTGCATGTACATGTGCATATGTATATGTGCATGTGTGTGTGCATGTGTATGTATGTGCATGTATATGTGTGTGCATGTATATGTGCATGTGTGTATTTGTGTGTATGTGTGTGCATGTATATGTGCATGTGTGTGTGTGTGTGTGTGTGCCTGAGGTCAGGCTCAGCTGCTTCTCAGCTGCTGTCCACCTTGGTTCTTTGGAGACAGGGTCACTCATGGACCTGTGCTTGCTGAGGAAGTCAGGCTGGCTGGGCCATGGGCCTCCCCGTTGCTGGGGTTACAAGCACAAACACCTGCCCAGCTTTTCTGTGTGGGTTCTGGAGATGGAATGCAGGCCCTCGCTCATTTAGCTGAAGATGTTGTCTATCTCTGTGTGTCAGCCATCTGTCACTTGTTATCTCTCTTATCTGCCATCTATGTGCTGCCTATTTCTATTTTTACCTATTATATCTATTTATCTATACTTACCTATTTATCTATATCTAGTATCATCTCTATATCTGTCATCTATCACCTATTATTTATCTATCTTCTTTATCAACTATCGTTTATTTATCACTTATGTATCATCTATAACTATCTATCAATTATCTGTATCTGTCTACACCTGTTTATGATCTACCCTCCAGCTCTTTCAGCTGTCTGTCTGTCTGTTTATCTATCTATCTATCTATCTATCTATCTATCTATCTATCTATCTATCTATCTAAAATCCATCCATCTATCCATCTATCCATCCATCTATCCATCTATCCATCTATCCATCCATACATCTACCAGGGCCGAGGGACCTGGCCACACCATCTCTACATAATGGCTGAGAGAAGGACAATTCTTACTTGTCAGACCAGCATATCTGGCCAAATGCACAGAAAGATACCAACTTTCTCAACCTCAACCAGCTGTCTGTATTTTATTCCAGGGCCTAGTTCCACCCACCATGGGACGGGCCTTCCCCATCAGCTAGACAATCTCCGACAGGTTTGTTCTAGGTTTAACTCAACCACTAATTCTCTACAAATGTGCCCAGAGCTCAAACTCTCAACTGTCAAGGTGACACCTGCGCCCAACTATGACACCATCTGTCACCATCTTCTGTCTATTGTCTTTCTGTCAATCATTTGCCTCCTGGTCTCCTTGTTTTCACTGTCTGGCACCAACATTTTGTAAGAAGACAAGTCTCGTTCCCTTGTCAGGGCTCAGCACCAAGACTGCTGTAAATCTGACACACTGCGGAACTTAAAACACATTTCTTCAGCTGCTGGATGGCCCTAACCACATTGGTGTAGGGCATGTAGAGTGGTTCGGGGCTCAGGCGACCGTCGGGGGGCTGCCTTTTGCAGATGGCTCATTTTTGGAAAGCTCAAGGCCCCGTGGCAGTGTGCATTCACCTTGCTCCTGGCCCGGGCTCCCTTGGGATGTGGGTGGGCACTGTGGATGCTGGCAGGGGTACTGTTATGCAGAGACCTCTGGATGTCTCACCGCAGTGACGGAGGCCACGGGACACAGCAGATCAGCTTCCAGCCTCCCACAGCAGCACTGGGTGCTTCTCCCTCTTTCTATTGTGAACTGTCTTTTCTTCCTATGCGACTTCTTATGACCTTGGCAGATGATGCCAAGCAGCAGGTCCCGCTCCACGAGCCCGTGGCACTGCACACCAGCCTGGGGGGTTGAGTGCCAGGGATGGGAGGCCAGCTTGGAGGAGTGGGGACATAGGGCTGACTGAAAGCCGGTGTGAAGGACGCTACCTCACCTCTGTTATTTATATGCCACAGAGGTGTGTGTGGAGAGCTGTGGGGGGAGCTGTGGGAGGGGAGCTGTGGGAGGGGAGCTGTGGAAGGGGAGCTGTGGGAGGGGGAGCTGTGGGAGGGGAGCTGTGGGAGGGGGATGATGTGGGAGGGGGATGATGTGGGAAGGGAGCTGTGAGAGGGGAGCTGTGGGAGGGGAACTGTGGGAGGGGGATGATGTGGGAGGGGAGCTGTGGGAGGGGAGCTGCAGGAGGGGGAGCTGTGGGAGGGGAGCTGTGGGAGGGGGATGATGTGGGAGGGGAGCTGTGGGAGGGGAGTTGTGGGAGGGGGAGCTGCGGGAGGGGAGCTGTGGGAGGGGGATGATGTGGGAGGGGAGCTGTGGGAGGGGGATGGTGTGGGAGGGGAGCTGCGGGAGGGGGAGCTGCGGGAGGGGAGCTGTGGGAGGGGGATGATGTGGGAGGGGAGCTGTGGGAGGGGGATGGTGTGGGAGGGGAGCTGCGGGAGGGGGAGCTGCGGGAGGGGAGCTGTGGGAGGGGAGCTGTGCGAGGGGAGCTGTGGGAGGGGAGCTGCGGGAGGGGAGCTGCGGGAGGGGGAGCTGCGGGAGGGGCCTGCGGGAGGGGAGCTGCCGAGGTCTGTCCCCTGGTCTCATTCTCTGCCTGGTTCCAGCTGCTTGGTGCTTGCTGGTGGCTCCGTGGCTGCCAAGCTGAGAGTGGATTGGGGGAGGCTTGGCGGTGGGGATGGGAGGTGCTGGCAGCTGCCGGGTACCCACATGTTGCAGGCCTCCTGCATGGTTGCTGATAAATGACCATCAAACGGTTTAAGGGAGCAAGGGTTTATTTCCTTATGACAGTCTGGTTACAGTTCAGTCCAGCTTGACAGGAAAGCACGCACCAACACCAGGGCTGAGGGAACTGACCACACCATCACCACGTAACGGCTGAGAGATGGACGATCCTCACTTGCCAGACCAGCATGTCTGGCCAAGTGAACAGAAGGATGCCAACTCTCTCAACCAGCTTTCTATGATTTATCCAGGGCCTAATCCCACCCACCATAGGTTGGGTTGTCCCCATCAGCTACACAATCTCCTTCAGGTTTGCTCTGGGCTTAACTCAACCATCAGCTTTCTATATTGTGCCCAGAGCTCAACCCTCAACAGTCAAGTTGACACTTGTGCTTAACTATGACAAGCACACTTTCTTGCCACCCAGGTAGACTGAGCTGGGAGTCAAGGCTGAGACATAGCGGGGCCTCCCCAGCACTGTCCCAGGGGTAATGTGAAGGGGGGGTCCCTCAGGCCTGGCGAAGGTCTACGCCTTAGGTGTGTCCAAGTCTAACTTCAGATGCTTCGTTGGGCTCATTAGACTGTCTCTCCTCGATCAAACATGGTCTCTGTGTAAAGCAGGGAGATGAGACTAAACAGCGTAATAAGCGTCTTCAGTGCACATGCGCAGTGCCGGCCTGTCTGACTGGCGGGTGCAGCCTTGAGCCTCCGATCGGCAGCGATCCCGGAGCCCCAGGAGCCGAGGTGCTTACGCTGACCCCTGGGTTTCTGGTCTTATTCCTGTCACGCATGTGGCTGGCTCCATGTTTGGAGCATGTGGCAGGGGCCGCGGCCTCAGGGTACTCGTGGCTTAGCCCTGTACCCCTCGCTGGCCAAGGAAGGCTAACCTGTGCCCCGCGCCTGCTTCGTGTCTTTGTTCTTCCTGTTTATCTTTGCCTGGAGCGCCCCTTCACCTTCTTGCTTCTGGCCTCCAGCAGAGATCTAAAAGCAGTCATTAAAATTGTATTTCCCCCCAGGAGCTCGTTCTAAAGCCAGCTCCTCCGGGAAGCCGGTTCATCTGCCTGAAGACTTAGGACCGGCCCGCCTGCAGGCAAGTCACAAGCAAGCCGCTCAGGTTGCTTTATATCCTGGAATATATAAATATGCATGACGATTACTTTTCAAGCAAACAAACAAAAAATAAATAAAAGAAAGGAGAATAACTTAAGCGCTCAGACTTCTCTTGAGCAAGGACCAGTAGACAATGCCTGGTGGGGTTCTCTAGTTGATGGCGTAGCCCCCCAAGTCAGGCCAATAGATGTCAAGGTGGGCTGAGGGGGGCACAGAGGCTAGATGAGTGGTGGGATCAGTCCCTTGGGGAAGGGTGGGGGTTTCTTACTGACAGCTCCACCCAGGCCTGGTCTTTCGTGACTTTGGTATTTTGTGTTTCAGATTGAATCGTTTTGGCTCCAATCACTGAGGGTTGTGATGGAAGAAGGGATGGCCTCTGGTATTTCCTTCTGGGAGTTTCACTATTGGTGGGCGTTCAGCGTTCCTCAGGAGGAGTGTAGCTGAGGAGGTGCCCGGAGCCCCTGCTGGGCAGCTGAGCTGCTGTCTTAGGCCAGCTGCTCTTGGGGAGCTGATGTGGGTGGGGGTGGCAAGCGTGTGGACCGGAGCTTCTGAAGCTGTTGCTGTGGGTTCCACACTGCGTTCTGAACAGTCACTTACAGTTCAACGATAGGACGAGTCTTGGGGTAAAGGTGGGGCCAGGGCATGAAGCTGTTTCCCACATGATGCTGGGCGCGGTGAGTCCCTTGGACTGATTAGAACGAGGAGGCAATGTCTGATTTCTTGGATGACCCGAACCTCTGCAGGCCCCTGGGGGCTGTGCACCCCTTACCCCTCACAATGCTTTGAACTCCTGCAGCTGCCCTGCTTGTAGTCTGGGAGTGGCTTCTGTCCATCTTGCTGATTGGTGGAAGGATTTGTCGCAGGCCAGTCAGGAAGAACCTGGGACAGGGACCAAGACGAACTTCATACTGATTCTAAGTGTCTCTCTCTTCCTGTATGGACTGTTGGGTGGGTGTTTATTATTGAGACATGATCTTGCTAAGTGCGATGGTTAATGCTGGTTGTTGATGTGACCAGATCTAGAATCATCTAGGAGACGAACCTCTAGGCATACATGAGAGGGAGCTTTGAGGCTCGGTTAGTTGAGGTGAGAACCCCTCCCTTGACTGTGTGTGCCAGCGTCCCAAGGACTCGGGTTCTGGATTTAATAAAGAGGATAAAGTGGGCTGAGTGCCTGCCTTCATCTCTCGTGCTTCCTGCCTGGACGCCACCCGACCAGCTGCCTCAGGCTCCAGCCGCCATGACTCCCCACCATGATAGGGATACCCCTAACTATGAGCCCAAACAAATGTTTCCTTCCCTCGGTTGTTTTTGTGGGGTGTTTTGTCACAACAGTGAGGACACTAAGAAATCGCTGACTACTCCAGGTTAGTCTCAAACTGCAGTTATCTGCTTGATGCTCAAGGGTTGGATTGAAGGTGTCCCTGCCCCCACCCATCACACCTGCAGACTCTTTGACTCCTGGTTTTGGTGAACTCCAGAAGTTTACCAAACACTCAGAGAGAAGGTACCCCCTCTTCCGTGATCTCAGAAGCCTGCAGAGTAAATGACTAAGTTGAAGTCTAACTTCGTAGAAACCTACCATTTAAGTAGAACACTAGATATCTGATAGTTTGTAAACAGTAATTCTCTTCTTGGGAAGCTCTTGCTGACTTTTCAGCGCTGGGGAAGTGGCCATCTCACCTTGGCTGCACTCATCCTGACGGTAGCATTTCACCCTGTTCCACTGACTACGCTCTGCTCGGAGACGCTTCTCTGGAAAGACCTGCCTTGGTTTGGGGGCTTTGCCATGCAAGCAATGTGTAGCTAAGCCTGGGATGGAATCCCATCCTGAGAGCTTATCTGTGAAGACCCTGTGCTCAGAAGCCTTCGCCACTCCTGGCCCAGTTTTTGTTAGTGGTGGTCCCGGAGAGGGTCTTGGTGGTTTCAATAGCTCTTATTACCACTTAAAAGCAAAGGAACATGAGTTGGTGTCCTGGTCTGAATGTGAGTTTCTCCCCTATAGGCTCATGTGTTTATATCCTGGGTGCTTGGGGCACGGTTAGCCGAGCCTTGCTGGACCCGCATTAGAGCGCACCAGTGAATTCAGTGCTCATGGAACCGCTTCTGAGGACTGAAGCCAGGCGCTGCTTGTGAGCAATGTGCGCACTTTCTGGAGCGCAAATGGAGGATCGGAGTGGGCTGAGCCAAGACACCTGCGCCTGCTTAGAACAATGACGTGCACCTCTCGAATCAAATGAGCAGCTGGAGAGCTCCAGGGGGCGGAGCCAAGACACTCTCAGGGCAAGTGACAGCTGCAGGAGCCGAGGGGCGGAGGGGGGAAGTTCTGCGGTTCCAGCAGAACTTCCCGCATGTTGGCAGGATGGTCCACATCTGTCCACAGTCGGGCTTTGTACAGAGACACCCCTTGGCCACGCAAGGCTCTGGATGGGGAGTTGAAGCATAAATAGCTGGTTTCTACAGCCTGATTGCTCAGATGACACCTAGAGCCCCAGCTTCTCTTTAAGATGATTACAACAAGGCGGGGAGTAACCAGCTATCACGTAGGCTTTGAACACCTTGATGCCGCTGGGGGCGGGGAGATGATTGACAGGGTAACCGAGCCACCTGGGGGAGGGCCTCTGGGCACGCCTGCAGGTGATTGTAGCTGCCTTAACTCAAGAGGGGAGACCTGTCCTTTGTGGGCAGGGCCAGCCCCTAAGCAGGGCATCTGGAACTCAAGAGTAGCACCAGCCACATACTCATTTGAGCTGTGCTTCTGGCTGCCCCAAGTGAGGATTGGGGTGCACCGACTCCGGGGACCCCTGCCTACTGCCTGCGGATGGGTGGGTGAACTCTAGCTCTCTGCCTCTGAGTCAAGTGGACCTTTTTTCCTTGAAGTGGGCTCCACGGAGATGCTCCGTCAGGGCAACGAGATAAACAACAGACTGGACAGTCTAGACCCTACTGGGCGAGTCTCAGGAGGAGCTGCACAGGGAGCAAAGTGGAGCCTCCTTTCCCACCAGCCGCTGTCTGGAGACGCTCAGATAAGGCCCACCTCTGTGGGGCTCCCCCCAATCTTGGGGAACCCAGCTCATGGGTCCAGGTCTATGCTGGCTGGCTGCCTGAACCTCAGAGTGCTTCTTTCTGTTGGGTCGCTGTGGCCGCCTGTTAATGGTTTTCCTAGGAGGCACTTGGGTGGAGGAGAGATTGCTGTCGGGCTGGTCCTGCCTCTGCTTGAGCCTAGAGGACTTCTGTGTCAGGAGGTATGTGTGCACATATGTGTGTTTCACATGTGTGTGGATGCGCGCGTGGTGTTATTGCACGTGTGTTTGTACACACATGTGTGTGGTATGTGTGCATGTGCAAGACCTTTTTGCCCATGTGTGTACTGCTGACTGCATGGCAGGCATGAAAGTAAAATGAGCTCCAGTTTCTCAATGAGCTGCGCTGTAGTCTGCAGGAACAATCCTCCGGCTTTGGTGGAGAATCCACAGGGTTAATAACTAAGGAGTGGGGCTCTTGTAATCAATACAGTCCTCTGGCTTTATTGATTAGAATCACCTGCTTATTTTGTGGCTAAGATTTCTTTTAATCCCATTCAAAACAAAGACACCCTAGGGGACCATTAAGTAAATCGGCATTTAAGACTTTTTCATTGCTAAGAAAGTAGTTAATTATTATTAGTGCCTAAAAGTCTCAATTTAGACAGGGCACCTGAATGAACACATTGCCCAAATGGTGGTGACGTTTCTCTCATGAATGGACAGCGCTTTGTAGTTCATTGAAAAGAGATCGCTGCTTCCTTCTCGGGAGGGGTGTGACTTCACATCTAACTCCTGCAAAGAAAGGGGATTAGACAGAGTTCCCCTGTAAAGGAACAGGGTGAGTTGCTCCCCAGACAGCTTGCCTCCCCGGTGGACACCCCTGCTCTGCTCACACAGCCTGCCCATGAAGAGACTCTAAAGGACAGCAGGCCCATATGTTACTTGCAAGAGCACATTTATTGTCTGTGCCAGGAAAACAAGTCAAATGCAGATTTGGGGTCTTCTCAGAGTCCTGCCTCTGCTTGCATGGAGTGGGAAGTGCTCTGGACTGTTAAGCATGTTTGTCTTCTTGTTTTCACCTCTCCAACCTCCTCTCAGGTGTACCATGTGACTAGCTCTAAGTTGTGATGCATGGAAATGGCACCCAGGTTCTGGGTTGAAGCATCCATTGCCCTGTCAGGTCACCCAGCATCTTCTTCCATTGCTGTGCATGTTGGAAAGGTCGCGCATGTGTTCTGGGGTCCAGGTGTAGGAGGCAGAGCTCCGTTAACCTGGGTCTCTAAGTGTGTGTGGAGCAAAGTGACCCAGTGGGGAGTGGGTCCTGCATCAGTAACAAGTAGATAAATGTGCTCAGCATAGCGAGGCTGGGATTTTCGTTAGTGGATTAAGACCGGGCTTACTCCTGATCAAGTGAGTGCGATGATTCAGAAGGTTTGGGAATCAGTGGCAGAGGTGATAAATTATCAAAAACTAGCAATAATAAAATAAAATAAAAACTGGGAGTCATGGGATGTTTATAAGGATTTGAGTTTGGTCTTGTAAGTTTGGAATAGACGAGACTAATCAGTTCTTTCTGGATAGGGGATAGCAATGAAAGACAGACTGAGGAAACACACCAAGATGCTAGTTTATGTAATTTTGTCTTGCTCAAGCTCTTTACCTTCTCAGTTGGTCAGAATAGCATGGCAGGCCACTGTGGGGTCGTGTGGCAAATTGTCTTCATTCATTCTGGACATTGTCGTGAATTCTCCCTGCGGAAGGAATGTTAGTACACCATTTACATGGGTGGAGGGGAGGGTAGCTCAGGGAAAACCCAAACCCTAGGCTGAACTCCTCCTCTGGCCATCTTGGAAAGGTCTCTCTCTGTTTCCTTGTTTATGTTTGCTCAGACGACATTACCCTCTGCCACGCACCCTCTGCCCGCCTTCCTCTTTTCTGCCCCACGATCTCTGTTCCTTTCCTGCCCAGCCCCAGCCTGTCAGGATGAGCCACCGAGGATGATAAAAAAGAACTGAGGCTCCAAGGGCTTCGCAGGTACCAGATAAGTGCTTGTCTTACTTTCTCAATGTGGTCCTGCTGTGGGTGAGAATGTTCACATTGGAAACAGATTTCCCAGGAGAAGTTAGGAGCAGCAGGGTCTGTATCCACCATAAGGAATGACTCTCATGTCCTTGTGCAAGACCATGTTGTCCCTGATGAGCTGGTTCATGCAAACATTAACCTGTCATCTTTTGATTACATGACAGGAGCTGCTCTTTCCATTTTTTATGCGAATGCATCTTTTACATGCATGTGCACATACATGCACACATTTAACGTGTGCATACACACTGGTGTACATGCATGTTTTGTGAATGTATGTACATATACATGTTTTAAACTGCATACACATGTACATACATCTTTTGCATGCACATACATGCACACATTTTCATATGTATGCAATACACATGTAGGTTTTACATGTGTGCATGCACATATGCATGTGTAGATGCATGTTTTACATATGTGTGTATATGTACATGTGTGTAGAGAGCCAAGATTCGTGTCAGGATCACCCTTGACTGCTCTTCCACCTTACTTTTTGTGAGACAAACCTACAGCTTGTCCAGCTGCCATGGAAATTCCAGCCAGTGGGACTTGGTAATAGACAAGAGGATAGCAAGCTGGTGTCATGTGTAGTAAGCTGTGTCTCCCACACGGGTCTGCATGCTGATTGCTGAGCCTGTGAGTATGAGCTTCTTGTGGCAAAAGACTTTGCAAGTGAGACCTGAGATGGGGAGGTGGCTGGGGACTAGCCTAGGCAGAGGCCCTTAAAGGTGACAGTGTTTGCTGACTGGGTCAGAGGAACCTTCTAAGAGGCAGTGATGCTGCTTCTGGAGTTGGAGGATGGGGCCTATACCAGAAGTGTGGGTGGTCCTGAAGACACAGAAGATTAGAAATGAGCTCTCCTCTCAGGTTGCCAGAAAGGAACCGAGTCCTGCAGACACTCTGACTTGAGTCTAGCCAGCTCCATGCTGAACTTCTGAGCCAAAGAACAGGAAGACAACATCTGTGTTATGGTTAAGCCACAAAGATGTTTAATGTGTCAAAGCAGCCATGGAATACAAACATACCATACAAACGTATTTTACCAGCGCAATGATCTGCAGGTAACACCGTGTGCCTGGTGTTCTTGGTGGGACATGACACCTTTTCTCCCAACACCTGTGGTCAGGAGAGCTAGGAGAAGGTGATGATTGGCAGACACCTGCTGAGAGGCTGGCCAGGGAAACACCTGGGAAGAAAACCAAGCAGAGGATACTGCAGGGTCAGGAGGGAGCTGTCCACGGTGCTGGTGTGAGCGGGCTCTTTGAAACAAGACTTTCGCCCATTCATGCATTATGCGTGCATTCATTTGCTTATTTTGTTCATTCATCCATTGATTTATCACAGAGCAGCTATTTGTTGTTGGCTCTGTGCTAGATGTAGCTACAGACACCGAGGATGCATAAGTGGACATACTATGCGCACTTCGAAGCTTGGCTTAGCCAGTGCAAGGGATTCTCCATTCCAGAAGAGCCTCCAATGCTCTTGTCTTAAACTTTCCTTTTCACTCCCGAGGAGTGAATTGGACCTGATAAGATTCATGGAGACTTACCCGTGTTCGCTCTTCCAGGTTTTGGGTAACATGTGGGCAGGTTTTACCTCTGAAGGATTCTCAAAGGAACCACCATGCAGATAATACTGAGCAATTACAATTTGCATTCATTTTGCTCCAAATACTTACACTGCAGTGACCATACTGGTGAAGACTTCATTCTTTCAGGCCCACTCTATTGGTTTTTGGCACCTCGTAGGCCCGCCATGACTGACGTTGCCTGGAAGAACAAGGTGTCATATTCATGTGGCCGTGTACGTACAACGAGCATCATTTCAGGCAGCCATTCTCAAGCTATGTGATTCCAGCTGAACATCTTCCCTCATCAAGTCCCTGAAGTTTTTCATCGTCATTGTGATATTTACTAATGTAGCCAGTGAGAAAGATAAGCAGGTTGTATTGGCTAGCCACCTATCTCTTCAAACAGCCCGTGTTCCTGCAAATCAGAATTGATTTGAATTAAGGTGAATGATGAAGGGCTGTTGGGCCTTCCCCGGAGCAGCCGGGTGAATTTTCAGGGTAAATTTCCTTTGTCTTCCTGGCCTCCGGTGGACTCTAGCTCTGCCTCTCTGTTCTCCCCCAAACTGACCAGATCTCCCTGTGCCATTCTGACTCCAGGCACTGCAGAGCGTGGAGGGTGAACCTGGCACACACGGAGCCCGGCGCACGTGGAACTCGGCGCACGCGGAGCTTGGCGCACGGAGGGTTGTCCTTTTGGACATCCCGGTGGTCATGGCCCGAATCCCCAGAGCTGAGGCTGAGTCTGTCGAGGAAGCCCTGAGTCTCTGCCTGGTGGTTGAACAACTCTCTGCTGGGAGAGCTGAGTGCAAATCACACCGCCTAGTCTGAGGACCACAGGCCCCCAACCTGGTTTCCTACTTTACCAGCTCAGCTTCCTTTGTCCTGTCTTCTCTTGAAATTCAGCTGAGAAAAGCCTGGGGAGCATCATTAGGCCTTGGCATCTCCCTCCAGATGAAAACAATCTTCTCGATCCACATCCTTGTCTCTGTCGCAGCCCTATTGACTGAACCTTGAACTTCCTTCTTAAAATGTATGTCCTGGTTCAAATGTGAGCTGTCCCCCCACAACAGTTTCATGTGTTGAATCCCTCGTTGGTGTTAATGTTTGGGAAGGTTGTGGCAACTTTAAGAGGTAGATCCTGGGCCAGAGAGATGGCTCAGGAGTTAAGACTCTGCCTCGAAAGCAGAAGGTCCTGAGTTTGGATCTCAGATCCCATGTAAGAATGCAGGGCAGAAATGGTAGAGGCCTGTAATTCCAATCCTAGCAGATGGAGATTGAGAAGCTCCAAAGCAAAGCAAATAGGAGATAGAAGCAATCCAGGATGATTCCCAAAGTCAACTTTGGGCCTTCAAAGGTGCACACAGTGTCCTCTGACACACACACACACACACACACACACACACACACGCACGCACACAAAAATTAAAAAAAAGAGGCAGATACTTGCTTAAGAAAGCCATGTCACAAGGAGCGGATCCTGCTTTCTTGGCTGTGGTGACCTGAGCCAACCTCCTGCTCTACTATTAGCTATGTTTTCTTCTGTGAGCTTCCTGCCATAATGGACTATTTTCCCTTTGAACTGTAAGTCAAATAACTATCCATTTCTCTTCTAAGTTGTTTGTCTCTGAGTATTGTCTCCCAGCAAAGGAAGAGTAACTGCAACAGAAACTGGTACCAGGAATGGGGTGTTGGCTGCACAATCACAACAAATTATTATTGACAGTGAGTGTTGCTGTGAGGTAGAGAGAATTTGGTACTAAAAAGTGGAGTATGTTGTAAAGCTAAGAGACTTTTATGCCAACATCAGGAAATTGGTACCAGGAGTAGGGCATTGAGAGATGAGGAGAAAAACACTACCAAGAATGAGGTGTTACTGTGAGACTAAGAGAAGTTGGTACTAAGAGTGGGCTGTTGCTGTGAGATTAAGGGAGTGTGTTTTGGGGGATACCCAGATGGCAATGACTGAGACCCTGATGTGTGAATGCTTACAGACTGCATGTTCCTCATGTCCACATGTACAATGAGCAGTGAATTTTCTAGCCCAGGTGATTACAGTATCTGTTCTGCGTCTACTAAGAACAGAAGGATTCAGGATAAAGATTAGTGTCAAATAGTGGCAGGAAGATGATTCAGTGAGGAACAGTGCTCGCTATGCGAGGATGAGGACCTGGATTCGAATCCCTGTAGCCCCAGCACTGGAGTGGGAGGTGGGCCAAGAGATCTCTGAGGCTAGCTGGCCGTCCAGCCTATTAGAAAATGGTGAGAGGTAGAAAGAAAGAGAGAATCTATGTCCTCCTCTGTGTGCACACACACATTATGTTCATATATGTGCAGCGTGTACACACATGCACCACATACACCGACCCCTAAATCATGCTAAATTGATGCTAATGTCACCAAGAGGCATCCGTCCTTCATGACATCTGAAAACCAGAGTGTCCTTGAGTGCTTGGTCTCTACATAGCATTCACAAGTCAGGCTGGGGGCGGGGGGCGGCTTTAGGTGTTGTGAGGATTTGGATTTTGGGGACCTGTATTTGATGTATTAGATGAGAACTATAAGATTTATTTTTGATGCATTTTGAGGTTTCAACTTAAATTGACCAGTTTTCTTTTCTTCTCTCCTCTTCCTTCCCATACTCCACCTCTGAATTCCTTTTCTTTTTCTGCCCTCCCTCTCCTCCATTTCTTCATCCCTTCCTCCCTTCTGCCCTTACCTCCCTCTTTTCATTCTTCTTTCCCTCCTTCCCTTCTCTCCTCTCTCCTTCCCTCTTTCCTCTGTGCTAGGAATGAAATTCAAGGCCTCACGATGCTTTGGCTGGTTTTCTAAATGACACACTATTTTGAGTCATTTTGCTGGCTGAGACAGGATGGAAATCAGATAAATATGCACATGGACTTTGGACAGTCCCAGTCTTAGGCCTAGAAAGAGTCATTTTGCAGACAGACTTGCCAACATACAAACTGTCCCTACAAACAATCATATATGTGTATATATATGTGTGTGTGTGTGCACACACTATCCCTGCAAACGACTGTGTGTGTGTGTGTGTGTGTGTGTGTGTGTGTGCGTGTGTGCATACATACACACCCACACCAAATGTACATACCATCATTATTGATCATGCTCGTGAGAGTCTTGGAGCTGGAAAGGGCCTTAGCTCACCTCTAAACTATAACTACACCTATGTTCATTCTGAGCACCTGCTCTGTGTGTAGCGTTGGTCCGATTGTCTCCTTGGGAGGCCAGGAGGAAGCTCCATGCAGGACTACTGCATGCTTGGCACCTTCCTCGGTGCCTACGTGCAGCTGGGCACACTCTGCCACCGTGGAGCACCACGTGTGTTATGTTGTGCACTCCATACCTGTTATTTTTATTTATTTATTTTTTTTATTATTTATTCAATTGCATACGTATGCGTGTTTGTGTGTGTGTATGTGTCTGTGTGAGTAGAACCATGGACGAATTCGGGGACCACCATGGATGACTCCACCTCCTCCTTGTTTACTCTGCCCCGGGATTCACAGGCTCCACCTTACCAGGACCAGAAATGCAGGCCGCCCCTGCTTCCACCTGGCATCTATACGTGGGGTCTAGGATCCAAACTCAGGACCTTCCCCCTGCAAGGCAGAGGCTTAACCCCTGAGCCACCTCTCCAGCTCCTCCATACCTGCTATTTATGCTCATCTCCCACTGAACCGGCCCCAACACCATGTCAGGATGACCATTTCCATCTTGCAAACGGGCAGAGGACCAAGAGAGGCGCGGAATGTGTTCAAGATGATGGGTTCTGGTCCACAGAACAGCAAGATGGCGTCCAGGGTGCCCTGACCGCCCACGTCAGACATCGCCCTATTGAACATCTGGCCACTCTGTGAATATGTGCTTCCGTTAAGGCTGAAGACCAGGCACGGATCAATCTCTGTCAATAAGGACATCACCCCATGAACTAGCGATGGTCATATTCACATGTCACCACGTGTCAGCTTGTGTGATTTGTTTGGATGAAGATTTCCTCAAAGCATTATAGTCCGCCATGGTTGCCGCTCACTCTAGTCTGTGAGTCTGAATTTCACAAGACCGTGCAATGTGCTGTCTTGTATTTCTTAGCAAAGACTGAACCGCAGTCAATATCTTTACTATAAGACAGTTCTGAGGAAGATTCTATATATTACTTAAGCTAATAAACACACTTCTCCCAAACCAAATTGCAAGTAAAGCTCATCGGTGAAGGTATTAACAGCTGCTCTTTGTTTATGGCATCCCTCTTGCCCAAGTTTGGTCATTGGCTGGACTGTCCATGTCTCTGGTGATTTATGAATCCAAGGGAAGCGGGGAAAACATAGAATTTATTTTTCCACAATTTGAGGCATGAACTTCCCCAGCGTTTCAGAGCGGCATTTTTGTGATGGGCTTTGATTCAATGCAGCCTGAACGAAAGACATTTCATCACCCAGAATGCATTTCTTTATTTGCCTTGGATCTATGATTCTGTCAGTATTGAGAGAAAAGAAAAATCAATGCTGCACTATAAACCTCGGGCCGCCTCTGGCCAACGTGGTCAGCAAAGGAAATGGCAGAGGGAGAAATTGACCGCTCAGCAAGACTGTGGCCAGTAACGGACACAGCTCAGGGCTAATAACAGCTCGCAATTACACACGGACAGCCAGAGCGCATAGGGCATTCAGTGTGAGGAGGCGTAAGGCAATTTATTGAGCCACGGGTTAGGGTTCTGCAGCTCCCCAATAAAGAGAGTGCCGGGCCTGTGCTTCTTACGGTACACGTGGCGCCGGCATGAGAAGGAGATGGGGGGCTGGTGGTCAGAACGGGGTCCCTCACCATTCAAAACCCGGTGTCTTGATGCAGTCTGGGTGCGGCTGATCTGTTGTCTCTGCAGGACAGTCTGGGGATCTGGGTCGAACCAGATCTAAGCCGGGATAATGAAAATGAGCAGCGCAAACATGGCCGCGGAGCGCGGGATTGTCTCAGGCCGTCTGGGGACTTCTCCATGGTGGACTCGCGGAGAGCAGCAACTGCTAAGAGCTTAACTCTCCACTGCCCAGGGCCCTCCCCGCTGGTCTTCTGCCCAGTGCCCTCCCCGCTGGTCTTCTGCCCAGTGTCCTCCCCGCTGGTCTTCTGCCCAGTGTCCTCCTCTGCTGGTCTTCTGTCACACAGTCACACCTCACCATGTATACACATGCATGCACTGCACACACAGTCACACCTCACCACATATACACATGTATGCACTGCACACAGTCACACCTCACCACGTATACACATGCATGCACTGCACACACAGTCACACCTCACCACGTATACACATGCATGCACTGCACACACAGTCACACCTCACCATGCATACACATGCATGCACTGCACACACAGTCACACCTCACCATGCATACACATGCATGCACTGCACACACAGTCACACCTCACCATGTATACACATGCATGCACTGCACACACAGTCACACCTCACCATGTATACACATGCATGCACTGCACACACAGCCACACCTCACCATGTATACACATGCATGCACTGCACACACAGTCACACCTCACCATGTATACACATGTATGCACTGCACACACAGTCACACCTCACCATGTATACACATGCATGCACTGCACACATTCACACCTCACCATGTATACACATGCATGCATGCACTGCACACAGTCACACCTCACCATGTATACACATGCATGCACTGCACACAGTCACACCTCACCATGTATACACATGCATGCACTGCACACATTCACACCTCACCATGTATACACATGCATGCACTGCACACATTCACACCTCACCATGTATACACATGCATGCATGCACTGCACACAGTCACACCTCACCATGTATACACATGCATGCACTGCACACAGTCACACCTCACCATGTATACACATGCATGCACTGCACACAGTCACACCTCACCATGTATACACATGCATGCACTGCACACATTCACACCTCATCATGTATACACATGCATGCATGCACTGCACACAGTCACACCTCACCATGTATACACATGCATGCACTGCACACAGTCACACCTCACCATGTATACACATGCATGCACTGCACACAGTCACACCTCACCATGTATACACATGCATGCACTGCACACACAGTCACACTTCACCATGTATACACATGTATGCCCTGCACACAGTCACATCTCACCACGTATACACATGCATGCACTGCATACACTGCACACACACATACACTGCACACACAGTCACACCTCACCACATATACACATGCATGCACTGCACACACAGTCACACCTCACCACATATACACATGCATGCACTGCACACATAGTCACACCTCACCATGTATACACATGTATGCCCTGCACACAGTCACATCTCACCACGTATACACATGTATGCCCTGCACACACACATACACTGCACACAGTCACACCTCACCACATATACACATGCATGCACTGCACACACATACACTGCACACACATTCACACCTCACCATGTATACACATGCATGCACTGCACACACAGTCATATCTTACCATATATGCACATGCATGCATTGCACACAGTCACACCTCACCATGCATACACATGCATGCACTGCACACACACATATACTGCACACACAGTCACACCTCACCATGTATACACATGCATGCACTGCACATACAGTCACACCTCACCATGCATGCACTGCACACACACACACTGCACACACAGTCATACCTCACCATGTATACAAATGCATGCACTGCACACACACACACTTTCTTTTTCTGTTCTGATTTTTCTTCACCTCATGGGTGCACACACAAGTGCATAACACACACATGTGCGCAACACACACATACGCTTTCTCTTTTTCTCTTCACCTCATGAGGTACACACGTGTATAACACACACACACTCTCTTTTTCTCTTCACCTCATGGGGTGCGCGCACACACACACACACACACACACACACACCTCACACACAGCTGCCGACCGAGGTATTACCCACCCTGCAGCTGCTGTTCTTCTCACATTAATCTGTAGGAATCAATGGACATTTCATTAGAGTAATCAAGTGTGGATGCGTCCTGCATTTATATTCTGTCCCCCCCCCAACCCTGCTGCTCTCACGGACTAATTGGTCCTACAGTCAAGAGTACATGGATATTTTTCTCTACAGATGAATGTCAAGAACAGTTTTTTACTGCTGGTTGAAATGCCCATCAATACGGTGCTTGAATAAAAGCTTTTGCCCAATTCGAGTTGCAGAGTTGGTGATAAAACACGATGTCCTGTGGTTCAGATGCCTCCCGCCTCCCCCTTGACACCCAATTGCACATCCACACACCACTTACGTCCCCTTTGAAGAATTAGTCGGCCTGGGTTGCCGACTGGTTGGACTTTTTTTCTTCTTTTGTACCTGTTGTCGAGTGTCCTGAGGCAGCTTTGGCAAAGGATCCAAAGGGGCAGCATCATGTGTTGGCTTGTTTACATGTTTCTGTTCTGTTTATTCCCGTCTCACATCAAATGCACTTTTTCTAGCGAGGCCCACTTGCCAAGTGAAGGTACACGCACCATCTCTGTCCGTGTGGGTTTAGATAAAAGCAAAGGCGCCTCTGGCCTCCATCCTCTGTAAATGAGTGTGTAGGCGCTGCGCCATCAGCAGCTCATGGGAAGGTCAACTAGGAAAGCCAGAGGCTGTAAGATATGTGCCAACCAACTGGAGGTCCCTCGCCCTTACTCCTAACCCAACCACGTCTGCCCGTGGCATGGCCAGGAAAATTCTGGCCAAAGCAGAAAGGCATGTGCTCTGGGAAGCGTTGCGAGGGGTTTGCAGAGGGCCCAGGAGCAACTGGATCCTTGTTCGCGTGTCAGCTCTGAAGGAAGGAAAGTGGGTGCTTGTGTAAGGAGCTTGGTTCTTGCTAGGAGGTGATGAGGGGCGTGTCCAGGCCAGGGGAGGAAGAGCCGGCGGTGCCTCTCGGATCCTGGCTCTCTGCTCGCTCCCTGTTCAGTCTCTGTTTGTGGTTCCTTCCGAAGATCGAAGCTTCTGGCAACATAAACGGATGCAACCCGCCTGTCCTGGCTTTTGGAAAGGCTGCCGGCCTCCTAGGCCACGTGCAGCTGCAGCCATGCTCATCTGCCACGCAGCCAGAAGTGCTGGGGGCTGGCGCCCTGCTTGCTGGTCCTTGGCCATCAGCTTCCAGAAGACCCCGCAGGCCCGAGCCTCAGTGTCCCTCGGCTGCCTGGAGCTCAGGTCTTCATGTTGTGTGGCAGGTGTTTATGGATGGAGTTGCCTCCCCAGCTCTGGTCTGGGAGCTCCCGAGATAGTCTTCACCAAGCTAGCTCCTTTCTCCTCTGTGACCTTCGAAGGACACGTTCCCTGTGTGGACATCAGACTCATGTCGCAGAAACAGAAGCAGAAGATGTTAAAACACGCAGTCTGTGAAGCTCAGGGAGGGAGGAATGTCAGCCGTGTGCGCAGATGGCCGATTTCAAACACATCTCTGTCCTCTTGACCAGAAAACTTGAACTCGTGCCTGTGACTAGCTGAATTCTGGCCATTGCTCTGTTCCAGAATCGATTGCGCCACAGCAGTAGAAAGCAAGTGCTGCGGGACTTGAGCACTGTGCAGCCACAGGCTTGTAGTACCCTCCTCTGTTTTTCTATCTGAGGAGGGCGAACCGGAAGTTTATATATGTGGTATGGATCTCTGGAAGCTTCTGTGCCAGGAGAATGCAGTAGAACCGGGGCTAGAGCCTCAGCCATGTTTTGAAAGATTCCCTTGTGAAGGGAGGGGACAACGAGATGGATTGATGTCTGGGAAGTGATGAGGGAGTCGGGCCACTTCTCACGCTGGGGTGGTGCCCTCCATGCGACCCGCGAGGGGCTTGGTCTGCACAGCCATTAACTCTGAGGCTTCTCATCCGAAACCGACAAGGTGATGTGGGCAGCTGTCCCCCCCCCCCCCGGCTCAGGACAGAGACCACCCGCTCATCCTGCATGGCCACTAAGCTGCACCTAGGGGTAATAGCCTTCTGTCAGTAGTGACCTGGGCTGGATTTGAATCAGTGACTTGGGGGCAAAAGGCACTGGCTTCTATTATGAAGCGCCCGGAGCTGTCTAGAGCTGAGAAACGTCTCTTCCTGCCTAGTGACAGGACCCGAGAAGTCGGCCTTGTTCATTTCTTGCTTTTTACACCCTGAAATCCAGGTTTACACTGAGCAAGGCAAGGACCTGCCCCTCGTTATGGTATGGAAGTTGCGGAGTGCTTCAGCTGGTATTAAACAGCAGCGCATGAACACATCTCTGTGCCGTCCACACTTCTCCTCCCCCTCCCTTCTCTCTCCTTCCCTCCCTCCCCTTTTCTCTCCTTCCCCTTCCTTCCTGCCTTTTCCCCTCCTCCCTTCCTAGCATTGTTCTGTGTGTGCGTGTCTATGTGTGCAAGCGCGTGTATGTATGTGCATACATGTGTGTACAAGAGGGCATGAGTGTGTGTGTAAGGATGACAACAGAAATCATCCTGGATTGCTCTATCTCCTTATTCATTGCTCTGGGGTTTTCCAGGCTCTGCCTTCCAAGACCAGAATTACAGTCGGCCACCATATCTGTCTGGAATTTTTACATGGGATCTAGGGATTTGAACTCAGGTATTTTTGTATGTGAGGCAAAAACTTAACTCCTGATCATCTCCCAGCTAAGCATTACATTTTTTTAAAGGACTAAATATCGGTATTTGAATCAAGGCCCAGTTCACAATTCTCCAATGAGACAGACATGTTTCCAGAGGCTTACCGTGGGATCTACCGAGAACGGGGCCCTCCTGAGGGTTGGGACAGAAGAGAGAACTTCCAGAATGGGACTCCCAGGTGCTCAGCTGAGTCGGGGTTTGGGGAGAGGTGGGCAGACACTGCAGTCCGGGGAGGGGGCAGGCAGAGGGGCTGCGCCTCCCACGCAGACCGAAGCCCACGCTGTGCAGCCCACACGCTCGGTAAAGGTCACAGGATCCATTTTTCTTACCCCCAGCCTTTTCCTCCTCTCCCCTGGCTGTTTGAATCTTAACCTTGTAACTAACGACATGATCTTGGAAATAAATGAACAGTTCAGCCAGGACTACTCACAAATGAAGACAAAATAACTAGAAAAGCCGGCTCCTCTCCTCCAGACTGGAAGCCAGGATGGTAATGACGTTTCAAGCTGCACCTTAGGGTTCTCTTTGTTCTTAAACTGCACAATCCCTTTAATCTGAGGATTTCAAAGCTTCTCTGAGACAGATTCCACTGTCTTCTGCGGATGTCATGTGGGGAGGACGTGGCAGCAACGCGCAGTTTTCAGATGAGTTTGGCGGAGTTTGGACCAAAGTCCTGGAAGTTTTGTCTGCATTTCTTTCTAGGATTGTGCTTCTTAGGATTAAACACACATTTATGGTTGAAATAGTTATTTTAGGGTTTGGTATGACCGCACAGGGGAAGCTATCTATGACCACAAGGAGTGATTCTGGGGCTAGCCCGGTGTGGTGAGTGCGGTAACCTTGGCAGGATGCGACACTCAGCCATGTCCCTCAGAAGGCCAGTGTGACCCATGGCTTTACATTATCAAGGTCATAAAGTCTCTTTAACATCGACTTCTCTTGTAAGATGACCAAGCTGGGCAGAAATGTCATGTTTCACTGAGAACAAATGCTCCTAGAACCCTGTCATGTTTTGAACGTGTCTCCCAGAGGCCCATGTGTTTGAATCTTCAGTTGTCTGGGAAGGTCGTGACATCCTTGGGAGGTGGAGCCTTGCCAGAGAGGGTACGTCATGGGGTGGGCCTTGAGGTTGGTTAGCCCCGCCCTGCCTCCGCTTGCCATCTGCTCTTACAGTTCGCAGTCGTCCGGCTCCATGATGTCTGCAACAGCCTAAGCACCTCCAGCTTCTGTCACCAGCCATGTCTTTCCTGCCATAATGAACATATTTCCCCTCTGGAAGTGTAAGCCAAGTAAATCTTCCTTCTCCCCTTAAATGGCCTGAGTCGGAGTGTTGTCTCACAGCGGTAGAAAGAGCAACTGCCACAAGTTCAGAAGTTGGGGGCACAGAGGGTAGCGAGGTTCTGGGGGGAAAAACCTGGACAAGGCATGCAGGGATTCTGAGTGCCGCAGATGAAGGCTCTGGAAGCTTCTCTGGCTGGAGAGAAGTGTGACTTACTTTGCAGTTTGCCAAGTTGCCTCGAGACCCTTTGGCCTGCTTCTATAGGCCAGCATCCTGGGGCTCTACGCTTCTCGGCTTGCTCTGGACAGACTTCCAGAACCTTCCTCAGGACTTCTCTGCCCACCAATGTAGCCCTGAGCTAATCAAGTAACTTGTAGGTGACATGCTTGGTTAAATCTCAGCTGCTGCTGCAAACGATGGAAGACTGACCCGAGTGCTCAGAGGCACCCCGACAGCGAGAGACGACCCTTCTCTCGCAAGCTCCAGAGCGGTGTCCTGGTTGGAAGCTGATGGGGCTGGAGGCGTCTGCATGAGCCGTGCTGCAGCGGGGCGCATGCGCCTGCTTCTCAGCCTCTGTTCACGTGTTACAGGATTCGATTTCACAGAGCTCACAATCTCTCCTTAGCATCCCTGTAGAAAATCGGGGGGAGGGGGCTTTAGGCACTGGTGGGCACCTCTTGTCTTCTCGCTTTGTTCCACAAAGACGCCCGGGTTGTCTGTGCAGAGCCAAATGGATGTAATTAGGCGAAGCATCTCTCTCCCCGTAGCTGAGCAAATATGTTCTGCGTGTTCCAATTTCTCCAGGGCAGTGGGCTGGGACGGCCGGTCGCTGCTGGGGGGTGGCTCTGACCTTCAGGCCAGGCTGACTTTAATTTGCAGAACACTTCTGGCCCCAGGGGGCCGAAGGCTGCTCAGGCCACACCACACAATCAGCCCTACCCTGCAGCCCACGGGGGCGCATGGCTGCACCCACCCACGGCCTGCAGGACAAGGACGGGAAGCTAGATCTTGCTGCCACTCAGACTTCGGAATTGCAAATATGCAGGAGGCAAGCAGCCCTGTTGCCTGGGTGGTGTCTCTTCCAGTTGCAGAAGGGCCTCTGTGGAGGCGACGCCCACCTTCTGGGTGCTCATTTCAAAACACCACGCTTAACGGGGACTTGGCCATGGGGTCAAATGATGAGGACTGAGCAGGAAAGACCACTGGCTCACAACGATAGTCGATCTGCGAGTTGCAGAATAGCTGACGTGCTGGTGTCCTGCCATCTCTAGACGAGCTGGGAAGGGTCCCCTGGCTGATCTGATTGTCACGGCGTCTTAATGACCAGCTTGGGTTGCCACGAGATCAGTCCACTCATAGCTGCACAATCGATCAAAAGGGTGAAAAAGCAGAATGAGCTCTGTCTGCTCACACGTGTGGGCGTGTGCTTCTTGGTGTGTGAAGGAGCGTGTGCATTTGACGCTGGTGTTTTATCCTGAAATGTAATTGGAGATAGCAGCTGAGGACAGTTAAGGCTTGGCGGCCAATGTAGGTTCTGTAGCACCCAGACAATGTAAATGTCAACATAAGAAGCTATGATTGTGGGCTGGGGAGGTGGCTCAGTCTGCAAAACACTGCTCTGCAAGCCCAAGGACCTGAGCTTTTCTCAGAACCAACATAAAAAGCCCGGCATGATGTGTGCGCTGATCCTAGTGTGCAATGTGGGCGGTTCCTGACAGACACCGGAGGCTGATCTCTGAGCCATGCCAGCATGCACACATACGTGCACCTGTGAACATGCGTGCACATGCACACACACATATGTGGACCTATGAACATACATGCACATGAACACTCACACATGCACCTGTGAACATGTGTGCACCTGTGCACATATATGTGCACCTGTGAACATGTGTGCACATGAGCACTCACAATGCACCTGTGAATATGTGTGCACATGCACACACATATGTGCACCTGTGAACATGTGTGCACATGCAAACATATATGTGCACCTGTGAACATACATGCACATGAACACTCACACATGCACCTGTGAATATGTGTGCACATATACACATATGTGCACCTGTGAACATGCATGCACATATAGATATGTGCACCTGTGAACATGCGTGCACATGAACATTCACAATGCACCTGTGAACATGCATGCACATGCACACACATATATGTGCACCTGTGGAACATACATGCACATGAACACTCACACATGCACCTGTGAATATGTGTGCACATATACACATATGTGCACCTGTGAACATGCATGCACATATACATATGTGCACCTGTGAACATGTCGTGCACACGAACATTCACAATGCACCTGTGAACATGCATGCACATGCACACCATATATGTGCACCTGTGAACATACATGCACATGAACACTCACACATGCACCTGTGAACGTGTGCACATGTGCACATATTGTGCACCTGTGAACATGGTGTACATGCACACACATATATGTGCACCTGTCAACATGCGTATACATGAACATCACACATGCACCTGTGAACAGGTGTGCACATGCACACACATATATGTGCACCTAGCACCTGTGAACATGCATGCACATGAACACTCACATGCACCTGTGAACATGTATGCATATGCACACACACATTCACCTGTGAACATGCATGTGCACGAACACACACATACACATACGTGCACTTGTGAACATGCTTTCACATGAACACACACACACCAACCTTTGCTACTTTGCTGCCACATATGGGCAATTGCATTTTATTATATATTAACTAGATATATTGTATAATTATATAGTTAATCATTATATAGTTATATAATTATTATATAATTATATTGTTTATATATGTTATTATATAATATTAGATTGGAATTTGAGGAAGAGAATTCTCATTGGACCAGTTTCATAAGGAAAATGGAAGAAGCATAAATAGAAGGGTGGGCAGTGTATGGTTTTTTGGTGAGAGGACAGCCAAGTCAACATGGCCACCGCTGTCCTTGGTACCATAGCCACTGGAATCTGACTTTGGAATCCGACTATGCTCTCTTCAGAGAAAGGCTGTGCTGCGTGTCTGACTTGCTGTAGACATTGGGGTTGCTGGGCCCCCGAAGTATCTTTTTGTTCTTTTGTTTTTATATCATTACTTCACATTTCCCCCTACGATAAAGTTGAGTAACTTTGATTACACATTCTCGCACGTGTCCTTCAAGCAAAAAGGAGTAAAGCAGCATCCAGTGTATTCATTGGAGCAATGCACAGCACAAAAGTTTTTAAAAAGTGCAAAGAATTTTCACTTATATATAAAAAGAACTATAAACCACACATGCCTGTATAAATGAGTATATTATGATTTCTTTCAAAATATTTATCTTGAGAGAGCTAGAGACAGAGAGACAGATTTTTAAGTGTGCAATGATAGTGTGTAGGTAGTGGAGAAGTCAGTTTTCTTCTGCCAGACTTCCAGGGATTGAATTCAAGTCACCAGGCTTGCAAGCAGGGACCTTACCTCTGAGCTATTTTGCTGGCCCATATATGATTTCTTAAGATGTTACAGATGGACATTTCATTCTTTTAAAAATGGTATGTGTGCATGTGTGCATGTGCATGTTTGTGTGTGTGTGCGTGAGTGTGTGCATGTATGCGTGTGTGTGTGCGCACGTGCACATGTGTGTGCTACAGTGACTTGTGCACAGCAGTAGGCAACTCGGTGGTGGCTTCTCTCCTTCCACTGTGTGGGCGCCAGGTTGCCGATTCTGACACACTGGGTGTTTGTGGCATTTTTCTCCGGGGAATAGTGGCCATCTTTGTCTGAGGCCATCAAGATGGTACCTGCTGACCACCGCTATTTTCTCAGAGATAAAGGGGTGCAGAGGGGCAGTAGACCCTCAGCTGGGGTTCTGGCCTCACTGGAGCCCCTGTCAGCCTTGGAGTGTGCTCTGAATGCGCATGTCTCCATGATCTTGTGGTCTGGGTGGGCCACTGGTGGGCGCTGGGGAAGGGGGGGAGGCTGCATCTATGCAGCCTGGGGAAGCCGTCAGCCATGCTGGGCTTGGGCCTTTCCAGTGTGACTGCTTGGAGGTCACAGACTCTTGAAGTAACCCTCACCCCCAGTCCTGTGAGTACCCTCACCCCATCCTGTGAGTACCCTCACCCATCCTGTGAGTACCCTCACCCCCAGTCCTGTAAGTACCCTCACCCCCAGTCCTGTGAGTACCCTCACCCCCAGTCCTGTGAGTACCCTCACCCCCAGTCCTGTGAGTACCCTCACCCCCAGTCCTGTGAGTACCCTCACCCCATCCTGTGGTAACCCTCACCCCATCCTGTAATAACCCTCACCCCATCCTCTGATAACCCTCACCCCCAGTCCTGTGAGTACCCTCACCCCCAGTCCTGTGAGTACCCTCACCCCATCCTGTGGTAACCCTCACCCCATCCTGTGATAACCCTCACCCCATCCTGTGATAACCCTCACCCCATCCTGTGAGTACCCTCATCCCCAGTCCTGTGAGTACCCTCACCCCATCCTGTGATAACCCTCACCCCATCCTGTGAGTACCCTCACCCCATCCTGTGGTAACCCTCACCCCCAGTCCTGTGAGTACCCTCACCCCCAGTCCTGTGAGTACCCTCACCCCATCCTGTGGTAACCCTCACCCCATCCTGTGATAACCCTCACCCCATCCTGTGATAACCCTCACCCATCCTGTGAGTACCCTCACCCCATCCTGTGAGTACCCCACCCCATCCTGTGGTAACCCTCACCCATCCTGTGAGTACCCTCACCCCATCCTGTGAGTACCCTCACCCCATCCTGTGAGTACCCTCACCCCATCCTGTGGAACCTTCACCCCATCCTGTGAGTACCCTCACCCCATCCTGTGAGTACCCTCACCCCATCTTGTGAGTACCCTCACCCCATCCTGTGAGTACCCTCACCCCATCCTGTGAGTACCCTCACCCCAGTCCTGTGAGTACCCTCACCCCCAGTCCCTGTGAGTACCCTCACCCCCAGTCCCTGTGATAACCCTCACCCCATCCTGTGGTAACCCTCACCCCAGTCCCTGTGAGTA